>CM042061.1:58357500-59557500 GCA_023525745.1 Arctium lappa
CGTTACGACCCTAGTGAAAATTTGGGATGTAACACTAACACCACGTGATTATTGAAAACAAGCCTTAAAAATAGGACCCTAAGACTTGGTAAAAACAACTGACTAAAAGACTTGGTAAAACACAGAGCCAATAAGGCCCAGTTGAAAACTATCGAGCCCAAAAGGAAACCCATTTTTCCCTAAAGATCAGACCTCAACAAGCACCAGTCCTTATGACATGATTCAGTTGAGATCAAATTTTGTGCACCTTTATGAATAAATATTTCTGTAAATCGCAAGTATTAATAGTTATTTCTGCAACGACAAATTCTACTGTTGTTGATCATAATATATATGAAACAAAGTGTGTAAAACTACGACTCCTATTGCACAAAACTTGCTCAACAACCAATGACTTATACACCTCATTGTACGTATTAAGACACTCATTTTTGGACTTTTGCTTTTTTATTTTCAACTTAGAAAAAATTAAATCAACATATATAATTTTAAACAGATTCCCGAAATTAATATCAATCATTTTCCACACAAACATCTTCCCAATTGTTTTGTCAAACTTGGTTTATTGCCAAAATTGCATGAAACAAAGTTTTGAGGGTATTAAATTATCCATTGTTGTGTATATAATTATCAAGAGTTTATGCACTAAAAATCAAAAGGCAATGCATATAAAATGACAAATTCCACCCTCAATTTGAGTTGTGATTAACTTCAATCAACCAAATTTTCCAAAAATATCATATTAGTTTTGAATAAAAGTTTATATTTGTTAGAATAAATCCAACATAACAACTCCTACTTAATTTATTAAACCGACTCATTCACATAAAAATTGATCAAGTTTTGCGTTATTCTGCCTCTGACATATAAAATTGATTAGATGGTCAAAAGGATCAAATATGTGTAGACTGTATTTGAAATAATTACCTCCTAAATTGTACTTATTATGAAAAATCATATTAGTATAGTTTTGTTAATAATATTTAATACATTAATTATTTATTAAAATTGAAAAAGATAGTTAAGTAGTGTTTATAAACCAACCTCACATGTTTTGGTTCATACTAGAAATTTACGATTTTGATCTTTTATCCTACCCAGGTTTATATCTAAAAAAAGACTTTTGGGTACGTTATAATTAATGAATACAAACAAATTCACAATACCAATTATATGAAAATTATTTTTTTATAGAATTTATTTGTATATTGTTTAATATGGAAAATATTCTATAACAATTATCCTGATATGACACAAATATGTTTCTAAAATTAAAATTTATTTTTAATCTTAAAAAGTATTTATTATGGTACATGTATTTTTCACATATTTGATAGATCAGTTGGTTTATATAATCCATTAAAAATTATCGTTTTCACTACAAAATATAAGACTTTTACCTACGAAATTTTCTCTGAAGAATTTATTGCTAAATGGGTGATTGTCATAAAACCCTCACAAAAGTTAGTGGGTAAATTGTTGGTGGAAAACTCAAATCAATGACACGCTATACAGGCCCCTGATTTATTTATTACTTTGAAAAATATCAGATTCTATTTAAACAAGGGGTTAAATCATGTGAGGACCAAAAAAATATTGGGAACTGTGAGAACCGACTTAAGCCGTAATTTGATTTTGATTTTATGGTTTTAATTTAAAGTTGTTTCATCACATGAAAAGGGCATAATCGTTATTTTAATAACTGAGATTCACCATATGAAAACACATACTATTTCACCTCATTAAATAAAAACAGTTTTTTTTTATAAATATGATATTTCATATATATGTTATTTCACCATATGAAACCAAACACTATGTTATTTCACAATATGAAACAAAACACTATATGTTATTTCACCACATGAAACCAAACATAATTTTTGTCTGTTTGTTATTTCACCTCATGAAACCAGAAACAAAAAAAACCCTAAATTATGGTCCGTCAGCCACATCTTCGCCGATAACTACCCCCTCAACAACGGGTGACCTCCTCCATTCAAACACGAGTGATTTATGCCATCTGAAGCCACCACCATCTCCGTTTGGCCGTCCTCTACATCACAACCATTAGATGTCGGCGACTCGACCACTGTGGTCACACGCAGCCACCATCGCCTTCCTCGTTTAACCCAACCACATACCTTTTGCCTCTACCCACCAACTCATCCACCAGCGATTGACCTCTGTTCAACGTCGCTGCTCACCATTCGGCGACCACCGATCCAGCCACCAATAACCATCCATCAAACATCTCCTCCCTCTCGGTCATGAGCTTCCAAACCACCGTCTCCCATCCGCCGCCGATAATCAACCCTGTCTACATTACAGAACTCTCCTCCTTCTCTCCATCGAGAATCTGCAACCAACCACCACAATCGTATCCTCGGAAATCAATGTGAAAATGAATCAGAAATCGAATCATAAACAAGTTGAAAATCGATTTGAAATCGGTTTCAGCAACGATTTCAACAAGACATAACCCTTAAACAAGTTTGATACAATAACAAAGACAATAACTCTGATAAATTACCGATTGCCGGAGGTATATCGCCGGTAAAGTAATTAGCTCCAAGTTCAAGAGATTTCATTCCTGATAATCGGTCAATATCGTCCGACAACCTTCCAAAAAAAACATTATGTGAGACATCAAGTTCAATCAGCTTGGAACAATTATACAAAACCCTAGGAAACTCTCTGGTGAGGAAATTATCATAGAGAAGCAAATTTTCTAGGTTCCGAAGGTCATAGATGAACGACAGTATCGATCTGGTTAATCCTTTGCTCGGAATGTCAAGCATAATCACGGAGCCGTTGACGTTGCAGAAAATTCCCGACCATTTGCACAGAGATAAAGAGGCGTTCCAGTTCGTGATCGACGGCGGATTCCCCCACCGTTGTTTGAGGTTAAGAAGGGAGTCGGTGATGAAAATGAACAAGAAGGGTGTGTGTAACAGTGTAAGGAAGTCGGTGTACATTCAGGGTATTTTATCGCTCGATTGGAATCAAATAAAGGGCATATTTTTAATACAAAAAATGCCCTTTAAATTTTAATTTATTTCAAAGTTGACATTTCCTTTAATGACCCTAGATTAAAATAAATTAATGGTTTAGATCGGTTCTTACGGTTCTCAACCTATTTTTTGTTCTCATTTGACTATTGTCCATTTAAACAATTGGTATTTTGTGGATGATTTGTTAATTTTTTTATATAATTTTTATGGTTAAAAATCATTTATTTTATAATGATTCGAATATGAAAAAAAAAATCTATAGGATCCCGAACGTGACCATTAAACATATTATAATTTCTAGAAAATTTCGAATTTAAAATCATAATTCTTTTTAAAGAATAACCTTATAATTTAATGATTTTACCATTAAAAAACATATTCAACATGTAAAAATTGTAATATTAACCATTATGGGTTTAAAAAATTGATGTGGAAATAGAAAATAAAATGACATAGTAATGACTTTGTATTTTTATGTAATAAAAATAATAAAATATTTTGTATTTGTTTTTATCCATAAAAACAAGATATTTTTGTTGACGAAAAAAGCAATATACTAAACAAACTACATATAAAAAGAAGACAAAATAAATAATGAGAAAAATAATATCTTTTTTAATAATGTTTTAGGGTTCGTTTCTTGGAGGACTCTTTCTTTCCATATTTAGAAATTCCATGTGAATCATGGAAACCTAATTCACAGATATTTTAGACACAAAATTTTATGATTTTTTTTAATTACTTATTCAATTATTTATTCATATAATTTATGACATTCGACTAAAATACCAATTTATGCATAAATTTCAATTATTTATTCATTATAATTTATGACATTCGACTAAAATCATAGAAACCTAATTTACATTCATTTGAGTGCAAAATATGAGATGAATTACATCATCAAAACACACACACACACATATATACATATACACACACGAATATATATATATATATATATATATATATACGAAATTTATTTACGCAACAAGAAATCAAAAGTAATGTGTGTGACTAAATTTTTTTGGAACAAATTCTAAGGGTGAAAGCTAAGGTTTGCGGAAAATTTGGACATAGATATGATGGAATTAATCGGATCTGAAACTAGTTTGTTAGCGAAAACACGGTAACCAAAAATTTATTGTAAAATCTTTGAATAAATTATTTGTAGAAGCAAATTGTTCACTGGTTTCTTCAAATAGTGGCTCAAATTCTATGTGATAAAATATTTGTTATTATTGATTTATGATAATAACTAGCATAGAATTCATGGAAACAGAAGTTGTGTATAATTTAGTGCAAATGTGAAATGAATTAAGTCAAGTACAAAAAAACATGGAGAATTAATTAAAATATTGGCCTGAACTTAAGTAATGTAATACAGGTTTTCCGTAAATCTACGTAGAAACTATAATTGATGGAACTTAATAGGGATTCGAGAACCCTAATTCTTGTATTAAAATGTGGAAAAATAAATGTTAAATTTTGACTTGGTTTAATTCAGATAGATTCAATAATGATGATTTTTTAATTATATATGATGTATAACACTTAGGGGTGTGCAAAAACCGATCGTACCTGAAAACCCTGAAAAACCGACCCAAAAAAAACCCGAACAACCCGATCCGACCCGAAATCCGAAAGCCGAAAACTATTTACTAAATAAATACTATTTTTTATTACTTTTCCTAAAATCTAATCGTATCTACGTACTTCTCTGTTGTCTCTCGGTCTCTCAAGTGTCACCGTTGGTTCATCAATCCTCACGTATGCTTTAATCTTTAATGTTCAAGGCTTCAAGCATGAAGCACCTTGCACACATAGTTTTTGTTTAAGACTTTGAGTCATTATAATTTTATAAATATATAATTATTTTTATTAAGATAAAGATATGTTAGTATTTTTTTGCAAAGTTTGATAATTTAAAAAACTGTAAATTTTAGATGTTTTAACGTTTAGTATTTAGTTTTTTTTTTTGCCTACACAATTACACAAGACGTGAATTCTAAAAGTCCGAAGGAAAAGTAAAAAATAAAAAAGTTGGATTTACCCGAAACCCGACCCAAACTAACTGAAACCCGACTAGGCCCGACACCGAAAACCCAGTTCCCCCGATTGCAATATTTGGGGCCTAAATAACTGAGAGTCCAAGAATCTCTAAATCTTTAGAGAGAGAAAGTAGAGAGAGAGAAAGATGGAAGCGCAAAGTAAACTGATGTATTCAAAATGAGAGTGCCAAAGTTGGAATTGATTAAAGTGTGCGTGAGTTTCTTACACAAGACAAAGACCAGAGGGACTTAAATACCCTTGGTCAGATACAACACTGATAAACACTAAACACAGTATTTGACCAAGCCCTATAAATACAATGATTACTATAAAATCAGACCTAACAATCTCCCCCTTAGTAATCATTGGCGCTTTGGTCTTCAAAAAATATCTTCAAAAACAGCACGGACCAACAAAGCGACTTTGTGAAGCTTTCTGAATTTTAAGAAAAATTTCATCTCAGCATCTTTCAGATTAAGAATGTCTTTGCTGCTTGAGCTCTAGACGATACACCTCTTTTTAAATGACCTTGAATGAACTGTGGTGTTCGGAGCAGGAACAACAAAAGAATTTGATGTAACTAAAAGAATAGAATCTTTGAGCGAATCTTGATCAGCAGATAAACTTTTGAGTTCTTTGTCTCTTTAACTTCTCCTTGACTTCTCCCCCTCATGACCTTGATGATCTTGATCAACTTGGTCATGTGAATGTTGGAGACGAGACAGCGTAAGATCTGCAAAAACAAAGAAACAGAGAAAACAAGGAGGTTTGCACTTCATGTTGGATGCGCAAACCAAGGTTTGCGTTTCATGAAGGGTGCGCAAAGCAAAGTTTGTGTGTCATGCTGGATGCGCAAAGCTGACTTAAACTCAGACAAAGTTTACCTTTTTAAGCTCTTTGACTCCCCCTACACAAATGCACTAGATATGACAATTCAAGTTAGCATTCATAAGAGAAAATCAGATACTCCCCCTCAAAAACAGATAAGATATTTGAAAAAATATTCTCTTTGTTCACTCCCCCTTGAATAATGCATAAACCCATTAAAATATATTTATGAGAACACAATGATCAGATATTAATGTAGAAAGAAAAATATACTGAATGTAAATTTTGAAACGACTAAACATATAAAATTTTAAATATTAAACAAATTAAATTCTACAGAGTAAAATATTACAAATTTATCAATCATTTGAAATCAAACATATGTTGTAGGATACAAGAACAAGTTTCATTGCATATCAAGTTAAGACATGTTCAGTTTCAAAAACTTCCAGCAATCTATTCAGTGTGCTCACATGCGAATCTTCGATTAGCTTCAAGAAAATGCAATTCTAAAAATATTATAGAGAACTTTGCATGTACTAACACTAAGCCATCAAAAATTAAGACTTTCACAAATTTACAGGTTTATCGCAACTCGAACATTTTACCAAGTATCATGAGATGTGTGCTCATTGGCATCTTTTAACATTGTGCACATTGGCATCTTAACATGAGTATGCTCTTTGACATCTTTTTAAGCTCGTGCACTTTGGCATCTTTTGATCAAAAAGTTTATTAAGTAAAGAACATGTCGTAAACGTAACTTTCTATCTGACCCTATTGCAGGATTTGGGTCAGCCGCTCCCAGACCAGATGGCCTTAGGGGACTAGGTGTCAAGCACCCCTTGGAACTTACTCTCCCAGATCAGAAAGGCTACATCGACATATCCTAAACCCATTCATACCAGTAGAACATGACTTTCGATCTGATTCTATTGAAGGATTTGGGTTCGATCACTCCCAGATCAATTGACCTTAGGGGACCAGATGACGAGCATCCCACGGAACTTACTTTCCCAAATAAGAAACGCCACAGGTACAAACTTTTAAACTTAAAGATTTCTGATTTTTAAGAATTTAATATTCATCTCAATCACTTAGTTCTACATCTAAGTGCTTAGCCCATATTTTCACTCCAATCTAAAGTTTTGATCGTTTAGTGTTGTCTAAGCAAATTAAACTATAAATATTCCGAATCACACAACTTTAAAACAGTAATAAAAGTTTCAAACATGTTGCTGACTTTTCGACTTTTGTAAGACTTGAAATTTGACCATATAAAAACTTTAATATAAGCAAAAGAACTTGAAAATTTATCCTAGACACATATTTTATTCAAAGGAAAGAAAAAATGTAAAACTTTACTTTATAGAATAAAATTTGTAACGATTTAAACTTTTACTTAATATTTAGTTGGAACAAAATAAAATTCAACTATTTCATCTTTTACATTGAATAAAATAAATTTGTTTCTCATATTAAAATAAAATTTTGGGTAATACAAATTCATGAGTTAGATAAACAAGCTCATATTCTTGAAACATTGAGAAAAACTGGAATACCATCATTATCAGAGATAAATGCAGCGGAATTAAAATTGATGTACTCACAGTATCTCATTAAGTCAGAAGCTTAATCATTGAAGAACGAGTTCTAAACTGTTGTGTTTAGAAGTCGATGTCTATGAAGTGCGGGTCCTGAGCTGAAGTATTCAAAAACCACTGTCCTATTACTCCCCCTTAACATGAGATGCCTGCAACTTTGAATCAGATAAAGATTTGGATACCCACTTGAATTTGGGCCCGTGTTTATTAGTTGCAGTTCTTATGGGGAAATAATGAGCAGATTTGAAACGAGAAGCATGAGAAATATCATCAGAATAATAAGCACAATTATCAGAAGAGAAAGCATAATCATCTGAACTAGAATCAGAAGACGAATATGAGACATTTTTTGAAATTTGAAACATTTGCTTTATAGAGTATTTTGAAACTTTATTACAAACAACAAATGAATCACTTTTATAATATTTGTCTACATATAAATCTCCATCAAACATAGAATCGGTAAATTTCAGCTTCGCTCTCCAGATCTGCTTCTTTGATCGAGCGCTCAAAGCCCTATCTGTAAGAATTAAATCGGAAGAATTAGAACTGTCAGAAAGAACTATATCTCGTTTCTTTGACTTCTTTGACCGTCTTCTTTTACGCTTAGGTTTATAATATTGATTATTGAGCGTAAAGTAATTATCAAGAATTTTAGACTTAATATTTAAATAAGAAGAAATAAATTTATCCAAACAACCAATCTGATCAAATAATAAATCTGAATTTGCCTTGGAGTCTGAATTATTTTGAGAAAAAATTTTAAAATTTGAAACTTCCTTTTCGTTTTCCTTAGAGTTAGAAGAAAGACTAGAAATAGAATCTGATTTTTGAGAAAATAAATTTTCTTCAAGACTAGAAGTCATAAAAGAAAGAATAATATCAGATTCAATTTCTTTTAAAATATTTTGATCTTCTATCTTATCTTCAAGATCGATGATTTTTCCTTCTAAAACTAACGGAGGAGTATATTTCTTCGAATCATAAATGATAGGAGAAATATTTTCCTTATCAGAATCAGGGGCATAAGAAAAAACAAAATCGTCAGATACTGAAGATTTAACAAGAGATATATCATTTAAAAAATTTCTGCCTCTCCTTGATTTTTCAGGAAAATATTTTGCATTTTCATACGTATAAACAAAAGGAATTTCATTTTTCTTGTTATTTATCCTTTTCTCATTTTCAAGATCTAACACTTCCTTTTCACTAGTTCAATGAAATTTGAACTGAGGAGCATAATGAGCAAGTGTCAGATAATCATATTTATATAAGGTGGGAACTTCGTCAATCACTTTGTTTAAACAATGAGGATTGTCAAAACCAAGTCCCCATCTTTGTTTTAAAGCTTCTTCACTCCGCGGTTTGTTCATAAAAATTGTTTGTTCATAAAAATTGTTTGTTCATAAAAATTGTTTGTTCAGATTGGTTTCTTCGATAAAGCTTTTCTTCTAACTTATTTATTTTATCTGAAAATTCATCTTTTAAATTAGTCATAGCCGTCAAAGATTCAAGATAAGTCTTATTTAAATTTTCCAAATCATCCAATTTCTTTTGAAATATGTCTTTAGTATTTTCTAAAATAGATTTTTCATCTTTCAAAAAAAAATTCAATTTGTCAATCAAATCTGACTTTTCGGAATTTAAATTCTTTTCAGATAAGAGTTTTGAACGTAGATCAGATAAAGCAGTAATTATAATATTCATCTGAGAAGAAATGAAATTAAAATCAAATTCAGAGTATACCTCATCAGCATCAGTATCAGAATCATCTGACTGATCATCTCCGACCAAGCACATCTGAGCGATCTCTACATTTGAAGCTTCATTGTCAGAGTGATCCAGCCAGAATTCTTCTTCTGCTAGCAAAGCAGTTCATTTCTCTCTTTTCTCGGCCATTTCCAATTTCTTTCTGTAATAAGCTGAGTCCTTGACCTTCTTTGCTCGACACTTCTTTGAAATGTGTCCCGACTTTCCACAGTTGTAGCAGGCAGCAATCTTTTGCTCGGGCACTTTGGCTCTAGTCACAGAAGTGAAGCGAGAAGAGCTGGAACCAGTTCTTGGTTGAAACCTTTTATGATAATGCTGAGAGAGAAGGATCATCGCTTTCTGCAAAGCCTCACCATTGTCATCAGTTGACCCGTTGTAAGCGTTTTCAGACAACTCGTGTTCAGCCAATTGCTTCGTGAGGAGTGCAACTGGGTCAACTGTCTTCTTGTTCCTTTTATTCAGTTTGGCCTTCTTTTCAAACACCAAGCTCTCACCAGTCATCAGAATCTCATATAGTTCCTGAATCTTCATTGTGGAGATCCGAACATCGTTCCTCAGTCAGTGACATGATTTGTTCCATTCAGGCTGAAGAGCATTAAGAAAATTCAGATTCATCTCAAGCTCTGTCTTGTTTACATTTATCTTTCGCAGATCATTCAGCACTGCACAAAATCTGTTGAAAACACTCTTTATAGACTTGCTGTCTTTGGCCTTGAACTCCTCAAAGTTATTCATGAAGCGTGTATGACGAAGTTGAGTTGCAACGGATGAACCAAGCATGATCTTTTCCAATTGTGCCCACAATAGATTTGGATAATCCTTGCAGTGATCAACCCGGTTGTAGACAGAGTTTGGTAAAGCCAGCATCAGATTAGCTTTCAGCTCTCGATCAGCTTTCATTCATGAAGCCTCTTCAGTTGTTGGAGGAGTCTCTTTATTAGGCTTTATGAAAGGTCCTTCAGATAAAGACTTCATCATGTTTTCTCCATTGGCTTGACGCTCAATGAAGTTCAGGAACCTATCTTGCCATTAAGTGAATTCGTTTTCGTCAACTAGGACCGGAGGACAAGTTTCTGTGCCCAGTGACATCATGAGGTCACTCGTGTAGAACTTAGCTTGAAAAGCAAACTTTGAAGAATCCATAGGTAACAAAAAAGTAGATCTTTGCGTGTCAGGAAGAGAACGCAAACAAGAGCTTTGTGTTGACAACTAGAAACGCAAATTAAGACTTTGCGTTTTGAACGTGAAGCGCGAAGAAGACTTTGCGTGTGAAGAGAGATGTGCAAAGTATACTTTGCGGGTTGAACTTGAAACGCGAACCAAGAGATTTTCGGACGAAGGCAGAAACGCAAATTAGACTTTGCGTATGAAGGAGGGAGCACAAACTTCACTTTGCATATGCAGGCCGAAACGCAAAATGTGACTTTGAAAGCTTTTCGGAAGCTACTTGATACGCAAACTTGAGCTTTGCGTATGAGTATCGATGCGCAAACCTAAAACAAATTTAACAAAATTAGTAGAACATGCACAATCAACTATGAACATGCGCAAAACAACTTGAATGAGGCGCAAACTTGTATGACTGAAGCGCAAACTTTAAAAACTCACAAATTTTCGCAATATCAATTCAAACTAAGAAATTTATGCATGAAAAACACTCACTGATTATCGAAAACACCTTTTTAACACAAATCAAACAACAATTTCGATTAAAAAAACACTAAAACTTAAAATCTTCGATGAAACAGTACGTGAACTTGTTTTTCCAGAAAATTTCAATTTCACAAAATCGATGATCTAAATCAGTTTTTCTTGTAAAACAACCTGAAACAAAAGAGATCGATTATCAAAAACGTGTCTAATGAAATCAAAATCAAACAAAATTGATCACAAACACATCCAAATTTTATGAGAAATCAAGAAAACGAGATTTTCTTGAAAATTCAAGAAAATCGATCAAATTTTCGATTTCAATCACAAATTCAGATTAGAAAATGCAATCTCTCAAATCTCTCAAGATTCAAACAGGCTCTGATACCAATTGAGAGTCAAAGAATCTCTAAATCTTTAGAGAGAGAAAGTAGAGAGAGAGAGAAAGATGGAAGCGCAAAGTAAACTGATGTATTCAAAATGAGAGTGCCAAAGTTGGAATTGATTAAAGTGTGCGTGAGTTTCTTACACAAGACAAAGACCAAAGGGACTTAAATACACTTGGTCAGATACAACACTGATAAGCACTAAACACAGTATTTGACCAAGCCGTATAAATACAATGATTACTATAAAATCATACCTAACAATAGCCTACCCGAAAATCGATCGGGTTTTTCGTTTTCCCACCCGACCCATACTCACCCCTAATAACACTCTTGTTTAGTTTGTTATATATTTGTATTATTTGCAATAACTGTTCCTTTTTTACAAGGATGAACCTATGTGGATGACACGTGCTACTGCTTCATGGTTTCGTCGTAGTGGAAAAAAATTGTGTTTATGAAAGGTATCATTGTCATGTTTTGTTGTGTGTCCTGTGTATTAAAAAGTAAATTTATGACAAAAGTTTGTGGCGATTGAGTTAGGGACTGTTTGTTTACCTCTTAATGGTTCCATTAAGAGGCAACCTCTGAATCACTAAGAGGTGAATCATGTTTGGCAAAAAAAATTTTTTTGCCTCTTAATGGTTCCAAAACCTCTAAATGATTTTGTATCTTGAGCCTCCCTTAACCATTAAGCGTCCAAATTTTATTTTGAACAATTGCCAAACAACAATATTTCATTTTGCACTGTATCATAAAAACCTCTTAGTTATTTTGACCACTTAATGATTTTGCACCAAACCATTCAACAACTGTCAAACAATCACTTAGTCTAAATCATTAGATTAAAGAGTCTTGTCCGATAAGGCGTGGATTTGAATCCTGCTTTTTTGCAAACACTGCAACAAAGTTGGATTTATAGGTTATATATGATGTTTAATTGTCCTAATAGAATACTTGATATAACTTAAATTTATAGGACCAAATTATAAATTCTCTTATCTAAAAATGTTACGATGGGTTTATAGGACACTTTTGGGCGTTTTAACAAATTTTTTAGGACACTTTTAAAATAAAGTGGCGTATTAACAATTTTATTTGACATTTTTTGAAAAATGTCATATAACTCTATCTTTTTACAGAACATTTTTTAAAATAGTGTCATCTAAAATAGCTAATACGACACTTTATTTTAAAAATATCCTAAAAACTTGCTAAAATGCCTAAAATCGTTCTATAAAGCTATTGTAACATTACTAGATATGACGTTTTTTGGTTTGGTCCTATAAACTTAAGTCCTATAAAATATTTTATTAGGACGCTTAGAGATTTTAGGCATCCTATAAAACCAATTTCATTGTAGTGAATATACCCGTTTTCAGATTTTATTTTTATAGCTTTTAGGAAAAAAAAAATTGGAGTAAAGCAACAATGAGAGTCTAAACGACTTTTTGTTTGCAAATGCAAACAACCAACCAACTAGTATATTAGCGCATCTTTAACAACTTCTCCAAAATGAAAAAATGAGGATTTTGGACAATTTTTTGCTCCAACAGATTCTTCAAAACTTTCTTCAAAATAGGGAAAGTAGGAAAGAGAGTGTATTTTTTCCAAATTTTGAGAACTCTCCAAAAATGACTACCACGAGAGAGAGGAATGATATTTTTATTGTATTCCACCAATAAAAAACCTTAAAATGAAATGTTTAATTAGAAGAAAAAAGAAATATAATAACATAATTAATGATGTAATCTCTGATATTGAGAATCTATTGGAGTTGAATGCAATTCTTTTTAGAGAATTTGGATTTCCATTCTCCATTTTAGAACTTTTTTGAAAAATCTGTTGGAGATGCTCTTATGAATTTTTTTAAATCTATAACTTTCACGCTTATGTATTAATGGTGTCACCATTTGAAAACTTATGGGTCCGCATCTGCCTTTTCATGGTTAATGTTTCATAAAAGTAAAAGATAATTGAAAGCACTTGCAAACAATACATAAAACTTCAGTAATAGTTATTTATATTATACTCGATGTATCACTTAAAGATAACGATTTGAAATAATTAGTCCAGAAGCCATGTAAACCTAACTTGCATAATTGAGTACAAATGTGCATGAATTACATCATCAATTAGAAAAAAAAATCAAAAAACACAAAAAATTGTCTAAGCAACCAAATACAATAAGCAACGTAGAATAAGTTCCTCCGTGTGAAATTCAATAACAGTAATTATTTTATTTATCCAAAAATTATAACTCTATCAAATAATTAAGTAATCATTTTTATGTTTAGGTGTATTACCATCAAGAAAGGGTTTAAAGCACCAGTTGTTTATGTACAGAGTTGTATCAACAACCAATGAAATTTGAAATGATAGAATGATCATTAAATCTGTTAAGAATCATTCAATCATATAAACCCAATTTACATGTGATTGAGTATTGATTTGGGGTGAACCACGTCATCAAGTATACCATAAAACACGAAACTTTTTTGCAAGACGGGAAGTAACGCTTGTGAACGGAAATTTTGATAGAAGAAGTCTCTAGTTGCAAACTAAGGTTTTAATAATCATATTTAATGTATCAATTATTTATGAAATTAAAAAGACAAAAAGTGTGGGTAGCCTGAATGACCGATTTGACCTATCCTAAAAAGATTACTGTTTAATCGAAAGCAATTATTACTTATTACATAACTTGTAAAGTTTTTTTGTATTTCATCATCTATACTGACCATTAACCCATGGCTAATTAGCGATAACGACAAGACCTCATCTAACGAGTTTTTGTTGATGACTGACTTGTTCAATTGCATTTTTTGTAATATATTTCTAAAAATTGTAAATTGGATAAAAGCAGTGTTTGACAAATATTGTCGTTTTCGAAAGCCCAAAGCTTGATTTTCAAAAATATCGTAAACAATAATTATAGATTCTTATTCCAAATCTGATTTGATGTTTTCAATCGGTCTAGAAAAATAGTCTTTGTTAGCAATTAATTTCGTAAAGAACAAAATTATTATTGCTTGATAATTTATTTTATCAATCAATATGTTGTTATACTAAGAAAAATTAAATATTTATAGAAAATATTATATGAAAATCTTAAATAAATTATTTTTGAACAATTGTTAGATTTAAATTTCAAAACTCTTTGAAATCAAGTCTTAAATTTTACTCATTCGATTAGGATTGTAAACGAGTCTTGAATAACTTATAGTCTGAACTCCATTGTGTCAAACATTGACTCGAACTTTTATCTAGCTAGCTTTTTGAGCCCCATATGTATGTATGTACGTACGTACGTATGTATGTATGAACTTGGATCGGGTAAGATCGTTTAGTTTCAGTGAGACCCTTGAGACCATCTTGGAATATTTAGATTAGTTTTTTTTATCTCGTTGAACCTTTACAGCAAAATATTGAACTTTCACAGTAAAAAAAACAACAAGCATTCACAATTAAAGTGTTGTTTGGTTCAGACTGAGAAATTAAAATGACAAGAAATGAAAATGAGAATTAATTTTCATCCCCCCCCCTCCAGTTTAACCTGGAATGAAAATGTAGGTCTCTAGGGGGGGAATAAGCTCATTATATCATACTATAAGTATACTTGTGCAATGCAATGCAATGCAATACATCTTGATTTTAATGTTTTGTTTTTTGTGTGTCAATTTTATAATACGGTATTGTGTGATTTTGAGAAAACGTTAATGTTTTTTATGAATTTGTTAAATTTAGTTTTTTTTTATAATTTAATTTAGTTTGAATAATAATGTAATTTATTTTAGATTTAATAATGTAATGTTTTTTATAAAATAATAATTAAGTATTTTGTTATAATTTAATGATTATCTTTATTATATTTTAGATTCTTTATATTTAAAATAAAATATTTATCTTATATTTGATTATGTTTATAGTTAGTCATTAATTCAAAAATGCAGCTCTAAAAAGTTATACATGCATTATTTACTTGTAATATTGAATTTTAATTAATGTGCATCAATAAACAGTAATTTATGCATAAAAATTTGTTGTTAAGAGTTTTTCTCAAATGCTTTATATATATGGTTAAGATAAAATCAAACAGCTTCTTTTATTTTCATTTCAATTTATTACTATTTAATACCTCTAACCAAACACCCATTTGGACCTTCACAGGTTCGAATGATTACATGATAAAAAATCGAACATTCAAACTAAAAAACCAAACTATCACATGAAATACATACCAAACCTCCACAATGATTTCACATGTGTCACAAAAAGTGGTTGGTCTTACCACAACTCAACCTTTTTATGTATGTATATATATATATATAGTTAATTTGGCTCGAGTCCAAATGAAGTATACTTAACGAATATTTATAAGTTATTAAAAAACCGAATCCTTTTTAGGTCTATTAAAATACTGATCAAGCAAACAGACCGAGTTCGAATTTAGTTGGAAACCGAACTCAAGCTCAATCAAACTCAAGTTCGACTCGACTCGATTACATACCACCCAAGGTTGATCAACTAATAAAGTTGAGGAAGTTTCTTTTGATTTTACAAAAGTCTTGATGTGATGTAAGCTCGTAATTAATGTCTCATAAATATATGCATTAATTATTTAATTACATGTATGACTTTGACCTTATGGGCCGGCTCTTTCATTTTGATGTATCTTCTCTATAATATATTATAAAATGTTGCTTTCAGCAATTCTTGAATTTTTAAAAGATACAACTGTTCTTGATTTATGTATGTATTTCAAAATTCAAAGTATCATATAACCACCTGTATCTTACACCTCTAAATTTTCTTGCGGTTTGCGCAACAAATGGTGTCCCTCTTCTTGTACCTCAGAAGCCACAAGTACTGGACCTGTCTCCCTTTTTTAATTTTCAGATTCCATACTTCTCGTCTTTTCTTTATGGTGATTTGAGGAAGTATCAATCTGCTTGAAAACAAGAAGAAAAGTGATGGTGCTGATAACGACTGAATTAAAGAGCATAGGAGAATGTTGTTCAAGAATAGTTGAGTGTATGATATGTTATGAAGAAAAGTGAAGAGCACGATTTATTTAAATTCGGTTTACTGCATTTTGAGTAGTTATATTAGTTTTCTATCATGGATTACAAATTTTTTATATTATGCTATATAGCACGAATATGCATCTAAGTATATATGAACTATGCTTAAGTATTCAACTATTAAAAAAATATGTTTATATTTTTATTTGAAAGGTGATATCATTAAAATATATTTATATTTTAATCGTACAAATACTTGTCTCCCACCGACAATTTAATGTGAAAGCGCATAACGAGATAATTAAAGACAATTGAAATCGAAATTCTTCATTTTCTATTGTTCAAATTTGTTGTGATGCACAGAATTTCTAAAATGTGAGCCTTGCAACGCTACTGAGGCCTAAAACGTCCACTGATCCTCGTTCGAAGCATGTCAAGTTGTCCAAGCTCGTCTAGCGACCGAAATGGAGCTTGATGTTTGATTCTGTCGATGAAGTTTGATTGAGGTACTGTTTTTTTTTTAATCTTTTTCAAATAAATTTGATATAACTTGAATATTAAGCTTTTATTCGTTTGTATATTTAGGGGTTGTTTGTTTTTTTTTTAAAAATCTCTTAATCTCTCTTAAGTCTAAGGGTCTGTTTGTTAGCAGCTTAATGAGCTTAATGGAACTCACGACTTATTCGGTCAGCTATACATGACTGTTTGGTAGTGGCTTAATGATATAGAAAGTGACTTATTCAGTAAGTTTCTATGGAGGAGTTTTATGCAAAAAGCCAAGTTTTTTCTAAACTTGGTCTTCACAGTTAAAAAGCACACTTCTCCTATCTATGAAAAAACCCTCTTAAACAAAAATCTTCTCAATCTATACAGACAGAATAATCCACACAGACAACTTTATCCATACAAGGCTTAATGAAAAAACCAACCAAACAACCCCTAAATCGTTCAGACCTTTTTACACACCACCTCTTATTAATTATAACTAAATTAAGATTTCAGACTTTAGACCTCTTAAAAAACAAACAACACCTTAGTCTCGTTTTTATATGAACTTGCAAATATTAGGCACCTTTTTGTTTTTTGTTTTCATTTAAGAAAGCTTATTGGAGTTTTTTTGGGTTGAAACAAGTCTACGATTATACTTCAGCTTTTCCAGCTGTTATATTCATTATTTAGATGAACAAAAGCTCGTAAAAGCAAAGTGAACAGAATAGACATGGAACCATTTTTGTCAGTAACTTTTCCTGTGAAAAAAATATAAAGCCAAAACCTTTTTACATTCTAAGATGAAAACAAGTTTAAATTACATTGGTGTCCACAAACCCTTTTTGTTTTAAACTAAGACCATCGAGCTCCATCAAAATCATTGAGCACAATCGAGCACCAAGCAACATTAGCCATCATCTTCAACCTGGGTTTCCTACATATATCACGCTTCTACTGTTGTGCTTAGTCGTCGTCGTTAGTGGTTCCCGTTTAAACTTTTTAGTTTCAATTTCAAATAAATGAAAACTGTGGGAGAATATGAAAACCAGATGATACAGGAAAAGGGAATAATTAAGAGAGAATAGGTTGAAAATAGAGTGGGTATATTGGGAAAATTTTGAATATATGAAAAGAAAGAAACAAATATCTAAATCTATACTATATTATAAAACACGGATAAAAAAACTTTAAATACAAATTATTAGGTATAAGGTACCATTATTTTATGCAAGATTTTAAAATATCTTAATTTACAAGTTTCAAAACACAAGATACATATTACTACTGCAGACTTCTAACACCCACCAATTTGGTATGTGAAGGACCTTCCTTTTATGCAGAATTTCTATGTATCACTATTAATTAATATATTATATTACTATAATTTTGTTTTAATTATATTATTAAATATGTAATTGGTTATTTTTTCTAGATGTCATTAAAATATATAAGATAATCATTGAATTTTAACAAAATACTTAATTTTTTTATATAAAAAACATTATATTATTAAGCCTAAATTAAACAAATTTATAAAAAAAAACATTATCACTTTCTAAAAACCATCCAAAATCGTACTGTGCAAGTTATGCTTCGAGTTTAAACTATAAACATCTACATATGTCTTTTGAAAATATATTTTCAAATATTAATTAACTTAAATTACATTAGTTTTTTATGCAAATTGCCTAAAAACTTATACTTGTTGATTTATATTTGATTTAAGTAAATGATCGATATGACATATAATTTAAATATTCAGTAATTATAAGGTTTACATTAAATGTGGTAAGTAGATGATGAGTCAAATGGAATAATAGACCAAAATGGATATCATCATGAACAACCCACATTCTTTAAAACAACACGAAACACGTTCCCCAGTTGGGTTTGACAAGGTTCACTTGGATTCATTTTTTCTTGTTTCTTTTGTTTTTCGTATTTTTCTTTATTTAAAAAAATGATTTCAAAACAAGTAAAATCAAATTATACTTGAACATATCATATCCAATTTAAATAAAATTAATATCACATGATACAACTATATATAGCGATTATTACCAATAATTTGTATAACAATTGTAGACTTTTTAGTCTTGTATATAATTGAGACTCAATTGTCAACATAAAATATAAGAAATAAAAATATGTATAACAATCGTTCTTGAAAAACATTTCAATAAAATATTTGTAAAATTGGACTTTATTTTTCAATATTCCCATTCTATTTGTAATTAATACCATGATGTCGAGAGAGTGATTTTGAACTCTATACACCATTTGGTAGTGGAACGTTGCCTGGAAAGTGTTTACTTGGGGAGTAACCCCAAATTGAATCTGGGCCTTGAGCGCTGTGTAGAGTGAGGGGTCATTGAGAGGCATATTGAAGTTGGGGTAAAAGGGGTTTGAGCCAACGTAGTGGTTAAGCCCCTGTGGGATGTGGTGGAATATCTCATCTGTCCAAGGTTTAATCTTAGACGTACACAAAAGTTGTGGCTAGTGAATTTATTATGACTGATTTCTTGCGGTTACAATTTGCCGAGATTAGTCTTGGCATAACCTAAGACACCCTTCCGAAAAAAAAAAAAAAAAAAAAAGAAGGTTTGAGCCTTTGGAAATCTTCATAGATCTCTAGTTCAAGTACTGCAAGACAAATGAAAATTTTCTTCGCTATTTTTCAGGGCTTCTGGGATCAGTCGAGGCACGCACAAGCTGACCCAGGGCACCCATAATTAAAAAATATATATTAAGAAATTAAATAAATAAAAACTACTAAAAAATGATTTATTTATTAACACAAAATTAAAATACTAGTTACCATATCATGTCTTACATAAAACTATAGTTTCTTCATCACCTGAAAATATTTGTCTCAAGCATCAGAAAAATTCTATGCATTTTAAAACATTCAAATACATCATTAATTTTCAAGAAATCAACTCTTTTTTTTTTCTTCTTCTTTCTATTCATCATCATCTTCATATCTTTATCTTCATCTTCTTGATTTTTATTGATTTATATTTCAGTAATTCCATATGCTATCCATATCAATGGGTGCAACAGAAGTTGATGGATCTTCTTGATCTTTAAATCCAACTTTTCCGATTTCGAGATTCGACATCACGGACGAGTTCTCGGTGTTCATCTCGCTACTAAGCCCGGTTTCTTGAGAACCCGTAACCATCTCTCCCTCCATTTCGAACCCGTGATCTTCGATTAACCCCTTCAAGATCGTTTGATCTTGGCCCGGGAACGTGTACCCGCTCGCGAACTGGAACCCGAATTGGAATTGAGATTCGGGATTACCTTGCGCAGCCGGAGGACACGATTGGATCGCCGGAAAGCCGTAATTACCACCGGAATTGGGATCGAAAGGGTAGCTAGGATTGTTGAGAAAGTTGTGATGTGGTGGTTGGATGTTGATCGGATTGGAGAAGCAGGGCACGTCGAGGGAATCGGATTTAATCACCGCCCTGCCACCGGCGAACGGTGGTGAGGAGGAGTCCATTAACGGCGGCATAGGCGCCGGAACAAGCTCGTTTCCACCGGAATTCCCCGGAATCAGCCCCGAAACATTCACCTTTTTCTCGCCGGAACCCTTGTGAAACACCCGGCATATCACCCATTCGTTCTGCAATTCAAGAACCAAAAATTCAGCAACCCAAAAACAGAGCATACACTAAAAACAGAGGATGCATCAAGAAATCAAGAATTCAAGAATTCAAGAAATCAAGAAAACAAGAAATCAAGATTTCAAGAAAACAAGAAATCAAGAATTCAAGAAATCAAGAAAATCAAGAAACCAACATACCTTGGCTGTTTTTGGTGGGGTTTGGATTGAGGGTTTACCCTCTAATCTAAATTCATGAATAACCCAATTGGTTTTTTCCCCTTTTGGAGCTCTCCCTTTATAGAAAACCAAAGTTTTCTTCATTCCGACAAGCGATTTCCCCCGGAAAATCTCCTTATCTTTTCCGGTCGCCTTCCAATACCCGGCATCGGTTGCTCTGTTCGTCCGCAACCCGGTCGGATACTTCTTATCCCTCACACAGAAAAAATACCACTCTTTTTCGCCCATTTTCGCCAACCCTTTATTCGAAACCGAAAACAGAACACAACCCAACAAAAAACTCACAAACTTTACAACAAATCATAACATCAAAAGATGAATTCAATTGGGAAAAAAAAACACTCACTTGGCAATTCCCATGGCTCAATCCTGTTCATATCCACTTCACCAATTGCTTTTGCACAGAAAGTGTCATCAACAACTTTGTTGATCAAATAATGAGTGATTAGCTCTTCATCAGTGGGGTGAAACCTGAACCCAGGTGGCAAATTCATTTGATCATTTTCCATCATCTTGAAGTTTTTTTCTCTACTTAAAATTACCCTTAAAGAAATCTTGAAAGATTGCAACTTTTTTGTGTATGGAAGTTGAAGGTAGAGAGAGAAAGAAGAGAGAGAGAGAGGTGAATCTAGGAATGGTTGGAGAGAATGTTGATTGTTGTTGAAATGGTAATGAAAAGTATGGAGAAGTTATAAAGAAGTAGAAAGGAGAAAGCCATGGAAGAAAGGAAAACCATAAAGTGGTGTAAGCTTAAAGATTTGAGAGGTTTTTTTTAAGAAAATATAAAAGAAAGAAAAAGATTCAAGAACTCAATCCCCTAAATACTGGTTTTAGAGAGAGCGAGAGCGAGAGCGAGAGCGATATAATATATAATATTATATATATATATAGAGAGAGAGAGAGAGAGACGTGGTTTCAAAGGAAGAAGGGGGGGGGGGGGGGGGGGGGGGGAAGGGGGGGGTCATATGTTTGAAATTTATTATTTATTTAAATTTATTGCAATAGTATATATTTGAAATGAAATTAATATTTTTGACCAAACATAGGAAATCACTTAAATTAGTATTAACATATTTGATATATATGTACTTAAAATGATGTATCACACCCATGAAATTGTGGTCCTTTTGTTTTTTGAAAAATACTTTATGGGTTATTCGGTTTGTTTTCATTAAGTCTTGTATAAATAAAGTTGTCTGAGTAGATTTGAAAAGTTTTTGTTTGAAAATATTTTTTTATAGATGTAAGGAGCATGTTTTTTAATTTGGAAAATATGTTTGGAAAAAACTTGGCTTTCTGCATAAAGTTTTCCCTTAGAATAATAATAAACTACTTTCTGTATCATTAAATCACTACCAAACAGTAATATGAGAGATTAATCGAAATACCCCAAGTTCAAAATTGAGTTACCGAAATGCCCCATCTCTCCCAATTTAACCAAAATACCCAAAAATCCCGTGAAAACATCCCTCGATTTCGCGGACTAAAAATAAAAATTCATTGTTAACCCAAAAATCCCCTCGATAGAGGACTAACATCCCTCGATTTTGGTTTAACATCCCTCGATCAAGGACTAACACCCCTCAATCGCGTAAACGTCCCTCGATTCATAATAAAGATTTAGGTTATGTGGTTAACCGTGAAAACACCCCTCGATTGATAATAAAGATCGAGGGGTTTTCACGGAAATTTTGGGTATTTTCATAAAATAGGAGAGAGAGAGAGAGTGGGCATTTTCGGTAACTCAATTTCGAACTTGGGGTATTTCGATTAATTTCTCATATATAATTGACTGAATAATCTGCAAGTCTTATTAAACTCATTAAGCTACTAAAAAACAGGTCCTAAGTCTCGAAATATTTTTTTTAATGTATAATATTTATATACAACAAATTAAACTTAAACATTTTTTTTATGATACTTAAACCTTCGAGTTCTAGGAAAGTGGGATTATAGGTACTATAGACTATTTGGTAAGTCGGGAGTATTTATGAAAACATTATTTTCTTAAAGTAGAGGAAAAATTTATATACATCTTGACCATGTTTGGTAACCATAATCTAACTTAATATTTTGGTCTTTTTTTTGCAAAAGTGTCGTTTGGATGAGTAAATGTTACATGTAATAATGTTATAATGAGTTCCGAGAATTTTTTTTTCAATTATACCCTTAATATTTTATCTAATATTAATTAAATAAATTTTTATTTAATTATTAATTTGTCTTATTAATTATTATTTAATTCTTAGTTTACAAGCTTTGATTAAATATTAATTGCTAATTGTTAACTATAAATTATAATAAGTCATATTTTGTGTATTAATTTTTAAAATATTTAATTATTCATATTAGCTATACTAGAAGTGTACTCGCGCAATGCAGCTAGATACATCGCGATTTTAATGTTTCATTTTATTTTCTGTTTTTTGTCGATTTACATTACGATTTTGGATGGTTGTGAGAGAGTGATAATGAATTTTTTATATAAATTTGTTTAATTTAGACTTAATAATATAATGTAATTTATTTTGGTTTAATAATATAATTTTTTTTATAAAATATTCTGTAAGATTTTTTAATTATATTTTAGATTTTTTATATCTAAAATATGCTGAGAGTTATGTTATCGGGTGTTAAAGTGGGAAATGATTTTAGGGAAGTTAAAATGGTTAGAGATAATGATTGAAAATTAATGAATAACATTAAATGTAGTACATACAACTTTTATGGCTGTTTTTTAAGTAATTAGTATTAAATAGCGATACATTAAGCTTTAAGACTTGTTTTTAAGAGTTTTTATGTTATCTTTATAATATAGTATAGATTATTTTATTAAATATTTTTATTTATTATTAATTTTCTTGAATTATTTTTGATCATATTAAATATTATTACTTACTATTATCATCATCCAATAAGTCATATTTTGTGCATTAATTATTAAAATATTTAATTATTCATATTAACTATATTATTTTATTAAATATTTTTTATTTATTATTAATTTTCTTGAATTATTTTTGATCATATTAAATATTATTACTTACTATTATCATTTATCAATTATCATCATCCAATAGATTTTATCGGAAAAAAGCAAATAAAATTATTGTAAGTTAAATATAAATTAAAATTATATTTGTTCTTATCTTTTATATATACAAAATTCGATAAAAGATTTGCATAACATATTTAATTAGTGGAGATTTTAATTATATTATATAATGTAAGAATTAAGTAATTTTTTCATCGTGTCTTTTTATGTTATTTTACATTTGTTAATAAATTTATTACCTAGTTCTTATCAAGCATGACTAGTTCACCAGCTAGCTTATCAATCACAAACTAATTTTTCAGCCATCAATTAGTTTATCAGCTAACAGTTGATTTATCAGATAGTTTGTCAAACATAACACTTATCTTCATGGATCTTATTTGGTATGAGATTTACTCGACTCGTTTGTATTGATCCAATTTGGTTTAGTTGTCTTTAATTTTTTTGATGTAAAATCATAATATATTTAATTTTTGTTATTTTAAAAATTAATTACCATCAATGTGTACATTTAGTTTCTCCCGCTCATAGATTTTTTGGATTTGTTATTGATTCGGGATTTTGATCATTTTGCACCGTATAAATGATCAACGTTAAGAAAAAAATCAATGGGCGCCACCGGATTTTTCTAAATTAAGCGATAAGATGAAACGGTTTTCATATTACAATAATTTCACCATCGATTATAAGAATTTAAGCATTATATCTTCTGAATCTGAATTTAGGTAGGTATTTTATATTTTTATTGATAATATAAATAACAAATATTTAATATACATGTAGCAAAACACATTTGTTTCATAAATAAATAATTATATTATGGTTGAAATTTTTAATAAATGTTATTTATAGTCTAAAACAAATCAAGAAGATTGATTAGGTCAATTTATCTCAAGTTTTTTCTTGTTATGAATTTAATCGGTTATTTATATTTTGGTAATTTTAAAAACATGAAGTTCAAAGACTAGGATCTTTTAGAGGTAAAAAAAACAAATTCAGAATAATGTATATGTTATTTGTATTAATTAGAAGTTATAACAACTTAGTTGTATCGATACGATAATTACATAGCTGAAAAAAAGAAATGTACAAATAAAAACTTGACTCGATGAAAAGAATGACCCTTTGTGCGAAATTTCCGCCGATTTTCAAGAAATCTTCTTGTTTTTACTTGACGATTCAGGTGTCTCGATAACCCTAAAAATGGAATGGATTTTTGTGCAAGATTTTAGCTGATTTTGAGAAAAGTTTGTTCTTAACTCAACTTTAAATCCATTGTTTTTACACAATATCTGTAACTGCCTCTCGTGTATAATATGGCAGTCTTGCTATAAAGTTAAAGACCAACATCATGTTTTATGTTGTGGCTTCTTCCGCATGAGTCTTTTATTTTTATTAAATATGAAACGAGAAATTTAAATATTATTAGAAGGTGTTTGGTTCATTTTAATAAATGAGAATGAAAATGGAAATGGGTATGCGTATGGGATTGCAGGAGAATGAGAATATTGAATAAAATTTCAATTGCCCCAAATTTGGTCAGATATGAAAATTAATTGGTATGGGGTAATGGACCCATTAATATATCACACCAAACCACATTTTTCATTATCATTCTCATTCCTTACTCTCAATACTCCAACCAAACGCCCCCTTAGAATTTGTTGGTCGTGGACCACAATGACTCACATAGAAAGTGTTTGTAGAAAGGGGGGTTGAATACAAACGCTGTAAATTTGCTCTTTTTAGTTTTAGTTTATTTCAAACATAAAATTACAGATAAGTTGTAAAAACTAGGAGTCAACACCTTGATCCTAAACTATCCGAAGGTGACAAATTTACACATTGAAAGAGAAAAGAAAAAGATTTCTCTTTCCTATACGAGAGATAAAGATATCTCTCAGATACGCCAAATTTACTTTGAAGTTTTTCACTGAGAAGTTGTTTTCAAAATGCGTGATTTGTAAGTTAACACAATCAAGTCATTTTATAGCCTTCATTACATTAATTGCTCTCATTCAACTTTAGCACGTGTCTCCGTCGGATGTGCTGATCCATGCATGCTTTACTTTTCACTTCAGCCTTTTGTGTTGATGTAGACAAGTGTTAACCCTTCCCATCCTTTTTTGTGCAGAGGGAACAATAAATTATGACAAGTATTTAAATAATACTTTAGGACATACTTATATTGATATGCTTTTGTATGTTCTCATACTTCAAATTCGGCTTGCAGTAGTAGTATTTGTCAAACTACATATTGACTGTATCTTGTATTGATCTTCTTTTGGCTAGATGACAAACCAATCCACCTTGGTGACATTCTGTCCACTATTCAACTAATATTCGATTTTGCTGAAGGTTTTTTTACTTTTGGAACAATACAAATAGTAACAAGACTTTTACAACTAAAAATCATATTTGTCTATTATGAAGTATAAGTTATACAACAGTTACCAGTTATAAACATTTATGAAGAATAGCTTTGTTGGATGTAACGACCGTTATCTCCATTTCACTCTAGTGTAAATTAGGTGGTGTGGAATGTATAAAATTAGAAAGATTGAGGCCTTTTTGAAATTACCCATAAAGTGGAAGTAAAGCCCCAAGCTCACCCTGATTCCTCTCATTTGGAAGTGTGCGGCTAGAGAGAAAGAGAAAGGAGAAGGGAGATTGCTAGAGATTGAATCCTTGAAGGGTTTTTGTGAAGATATCAAAGCAATTAAGGAAGTTATTCTTCAAGAGGTAAGTTATCTACTCTGGTTTTTATTTAGAAAATCGTAGTTGGTTAGAGAAAGTTTTTGTGTATTGAACCTCAATTTGGAATTTGTTGGAGGAATGATTCGTTGTTGAAAAACCTAGATTATGTTTGGATCTAAATCATTAAATTAGTGTTGTTTTGAAAGTAATCCTTGGGTGTGTGTGTGTCGATGGTTAACTGGTGCGGCATCGAGCTTCGTCGCCATCAATTCCTTCGACTCGGGATGTGTCACCCACACTGGGGAGTTCCCTACCCGGGATCGATCAGGGAACTTCTCAACCGAGCTTCACCGGGATCCACCCGGGAGCCAATGACCGAGATAACTTGGGAGGCTATCGACCGGGATCACCCGGGAGGCTATCGACCGGGGTCACCCGAGACCTAATCTCTCGGCTCCACCCGAGAGTCTCACCCAGACCCGACTATTCCGGGCGGCGCTAGGCACAACGCGGGCGTCGTGCCTAGTTGGTGGTTCGTGGCCCAAAAATCCGTTTGGGTTTTCGTTATGGGGCGGGACTTAGATTCCTTACGTTTTAGTGGGATCGGGAGTTTCATTAATCACGAGATCTGTCATGGTTAGGAATGAATCTTCTAAGGGCTTGTTTGGGAATTATTAGTAAGAGTTACCCTGAGCAATTTAACAAATGTAGGAGCTCGGTCCTTCTGAGATTAGCTTATGTATGTGCCAAGGTTCAACTTACCAGGTGAGTTCCCTTATTCAAAAATCTTTGTAAACTGGAATTGGCGTTTTGCGATGATTTACAATGTATTACAGATTTTTCGTACAATGATTTTGAACTATGAGATATTGATTCATTCCTGATATTGTGCATGTGTTTTCTCTAATTGCTTTATCATATGTGAAAGTGCGATACCTTATGAACTGTTGCGCCATGGCTTATCTTCAACCATCGGGGATGGTTGAACTATGTGCACGAAATTCGTTGCCGGTGCACACTGAGACGACATCTACTAGGGGGCTGAATGGGGATCTATTGAGGGGACCCGAGAGTGAATATTATGTAAATCTCGATAATCGATTACGGACGCGGAATGGTTTATTATGATGTGGTGATTAATTTTGTTAAGACAAACTTTATTAAATTGTTTCAACTGTTATTTAAAAATGACTGAGGTTGGGAATTCAATAGACCTTTTGGTCTAACCCTCGCTTTCAAATTTCTTAAACCCATTTTTAGGTAAGGGTGTTGTTGGTGCTTCAACCAAGGGAAAGGAGAAGTGTTAAGAGCTTTAGAGAGAGTCTGGCGACAGTTCGATTAGAGGCGGCATTAATGTAGACTTTTAGCTTCTCGGCTGTGATAGAACTATTTCTTTTGAACCATGTTAATCCTTCATTTTCGTATGCTTTGTATTGGGACCCATTTTTGGGATGTTGATTTTATGTTATGTTATGCTCGTTTTGGGTTGTTACATCGGATATTAAATGCATGTAATAATTTAAAAAGTATATTAATCTGATGAGAGTATCAATCTGATGGTTACTTAGGAGTTTTCATCGTATTGTGACCTTTTATTCAAATGCATTAGATCTACTGGTTGTAAATCTGATGGTTCCTGAGTTTGATTTCTTTTTTATAGAACATTAGATTTATACCTTATTGTGTGTTTAATCCGATGTGTGAAGTATACATTGGATTGGTCCTATTTTTGTTGGCAAATGTGAGAATTTATTTCTAAGTGTTTGAACTTTGGAGTCTATATGTATTATGTACGAATCCGATGGTTGAGACTTATCAGAATTGATGTTATTGCAAGGAGCTAAATGTAAAAACGAATGATTGAATTGGTTATCATCCTTTGTAATTGATCCTATTATAGATATAGAACTATATTTTACAAATCTAAAAACGAATAGTTCAAATGGGGTCGTTTATCAAATGCTAACGGAGTAACATTACCAGTAAGAGTCATCACTCTTGTTTACCTTATCGGGTAACATTTTCAAACATCAAAACGTGTTGTTGGTAAGCGTATTAAGCACTAACCGGGTAAGCGTCTTATCCCATACTTACCAGATAAGACTACCACTCTTTGATATGACTCTTGCCGGGTAAGATTTTCGGTCATTGCGATAAGCATTTAGTAAATAACCCCTAAGTAACATTATATTCTTGTTTGGTGCTAACACTCAATATTAAGTAACCCTATTTGAATATAGGCAAGTACGCTTCATTTTAAATGGTAGGGGTGTTCATCAAATCGCGCATACCACATCAAACCTTACCAAATCATGTGATTTAGAACTTTTGTGATGTGGTTATGATTTGTATTTTTATTAGCCAGCACTATGTGGGTCGGTTTGCAGTTTGAATTACAAAATCGTTGTTCAAACCGTATTGCATCTCTCTCTCACACACACACACACACACACACACACACACACACATATATATATATATATATATATATATATATATATAGGGAGAGGTTCATTTGAGAAATGAGAAATATATGAGAAATAGAGAAGTAATCTTAGCTATTCATCTGGTCAACATTTGCGGCTTTGACCGCGAAGCACCGTATAATTCCTTGTATGGTCTATAGAAGGTAGAGGGGTAATTTCGTAAAATATACGGGATGAGTTCATATATGAATCTGTATGAATCACAAAGATTCATACATGAATCTGTTAATTAGTTCAACTGATTCATATATGAATCTTTGTGATTCACAAAGGTTCATATATGAATCTTTGTGATTCATACAGATTCATATATGAATCTGTTAGTTAGTTCAACTGATTCATATATGAATCACAAAGATTCATATATGAATCAGTTAAAAGAGTTCAGTTGTGAATTGCACTGGTTCATATATGAACATATAGTTCATATGTGAATTATACATGTTCATATATGAACACATCCCGTGTGTTTTGTAAAATTTACGAAATTATCCTTCTATTTTTGGGATAGCCGCAACTTTTGACCAGTCAAAGCCGCAACTTTTGACCGGTCAAAGCCGCAATATTTGACTAATCAAATCTGATCTTGACCATATGAATGGCTAAGATTACATACATACATATATATATACATATATATATATATATATATATATATATATAGGGGGCCTTTCAAGGGAGATATTACTATTTTGTGGTAACTATGAGATCCAATCTCATCCATCCATTTTAATAATCAATGGTGTAAAATAATTAAGAGAAATAATAATTAAAAACACAAATTTAGGCCATTAAAATAGGTAAAAAGGGTAAAAATGTCAAAAAAAATATTATAATTAAGTGTGATCTAATTTAGGCGGGTCCGATAATTTTGGCATGAAATCAATTGCAATAATCTCAAAATATTGAAACTATATACATATTTTTTTGGTGATATAATAAACCGTGTTACACTGTGGTCTTACAATTTTAAAAGGAAACGGGCTTTGTTATAACAAATGGGATGTGATACACTATGATTAACTTGCAAAAATATGATCTCCTTGATGATGCAATGATGGGAAAATTGTTGCTAATTTAAAAGGTGGTGATACGCTGTGATCAGTGCTCTCATTCACTACAAATTTACCCAATGTACCATTGTGATGCACTCAAAGAACATTGTGATTAACATCGTGTTACACTGTGATTACTATTGTGATGCACTCAAAGAACATTGTGTTACACTGTGATTAACATTGTGTTACACTATGATTAACATACAAATGTGATACCCATTATGATATGACGGTAATACCAACTATGGTACCACTATGATACCAATTGTGTTACATTGTGATTACCATACAAAATCATAATCAATGGTAACTGTGAGAACCGACTATTTTGTGGTTTCTATACATGTTTATCGAATAAAGACATCACAATATGAATCGAAATGGGATGTAGGGGATCATCACAGTGAACCACCATGGATGTCAAAATGGGATTAATAAGATGATTACATTGAACCACAAACCAACTAAGGGGAACCAACTTCGACAACACACAAACAACGACCTTTTTTGAACACGGTCCTTCTTCCTCCAACAACTTCTTCTTCGTTGAGCAGTTATTTAGACCTGCAAAAAAAAAATGGAAACGTAAATGTTGAATAGGTTTGATTTTGATAATCAATTAGTTGAGTATTATTAGGAAACATAATCTTGATTGACTTTGATTGATATAAATCTATAAAAAATAAAATAATTATTTATTAAACAAAAATTAATCAAATTACCAATATACCCTCAACAATTAATATATAAAAACAGTAAATAAAATAAAATGATTGGTTGTGGTTGGATCTCACGGTTACCACAAAATACTAAGATCTCATATGATTAGGTGTAACACCCGTGAAAATTTAAGTGCCTTCTGTTGAGTTTGTTTGTTAACGTTAGGAAGTTGCTAATATAGATTCTTTTGGGCATTTTGAACCTTAGAATCATGCCTTGGTTTTGGAATTAAGTTTTGGGAGTTGGCTGAAAGTCAGTGGGTTGTGCGGGTTAGTACGCGACCTCCAAGCCGCGGCCTAAGCCGCAAGACTCACTGGATGTTTGGATCTCAGAAACATGCACGGGTTAGTACGCGGCCTCTAAGCTGCGGCCCAAGCCGCGGGAAGTCCCTGCAGGTCCTATAGACGGGATTTTCCTCTTTTTCCTCATTTACTCCTCACAAAACTCTCCCTCTTCATAAATGCGATTTTAAGGAAAACCCTAGGTGATTTCCCTCAAGTTTGGAAGCTCTTTGTGTTCATCTAGAGACTCAAGATTAAGAAGCTAGTTTGGATAGTTGGAATCTTCATCCTCCTCTCAACATACTTGGTTTTCTAGGTTTTCACCAAAAACCTAACTTGTGAGTTCATTCCCTTTTTATAAACTTTATACATGTTAAAATGTAGATTTCGACTTTCTCAACATCTCCACTTTTGATTTATTTGACTTGGGTGAGCTTTCACTAAAACCTATTTTTTGGAGATTTTGGGGGTTTATGTGGAAGGGTATGATTTATGACCAAGAGTATACATTTTGGGTTTAATTACGGATTTTTGTACATGAGAAACATGTTTTCTTTAACCATGGGATTTAGTTACTTGGACATCAAGGTTTGGGCTTTGAAATGTGAGTATGTATTATTGAATGGATATTTGGGTAAATTGATTTATTATGTGTGGAAATATCATTTAACCATTTGAAATGGAACCTCTTGGAAGTAACTATATGGATTCATAATTTTTGGTACATATAGAGGCATGTTAATTGATGGAAATTATTGTCTGGTTTTGTGAACATTGGATGGATTATTTGGTTGCATATGGGCGTCATGAACCCACCTATATATATAAACTTTGATCCGATGATGGAACGTTAGTTTTCCACATCGAGGCACGCTTAGGCATCAGATGAGGTATAAGCCCTACGTGCTAGTACACGATATTGGATGAGGATCTCAACGTAAGGACCCTATGTGGTTGAAGTTGACTTTCCGTGGATGTATGTTTAAAGCTACTGAGCCTGACATCCATTGCGGGTACTTTTATGTGTTTGGTTTTACTAATACATTAAGTGGCTTACTTTGTGTTCCGTCACTTGTGTTAGTAAGCGGTCCTCCCTCGTCAACCCAAGAGGTATTTGTATTTAAAGTTGAGATTTATCTATATGAATTCCACTGGCACTTCTTAAATTATTTCATTTGAACGTACTGACTTTCCCTTTGCAAATGTTTGATCTCACTAGGTTTTAGCCTAACACTTTTTCTTAAAATGACATGTATGACAAATCATTCTAGCGGTGGTGTCCCTCGGGCTTGAGTGAAAAGTCATCGAAGGATAATAGCATTTTTGAAGAATCCTAGATGTGTATATTGATATAGTGACGATATACTTTTGGAAGTGAGATGTCGACACCCGTTCATAATCTAGAACTAGGTGGTCTAGATTAGTAGGTTGTTGAGTTCAATTTCACTTGATTCTCTTATTGTAAACGCCATACGATTATCCCCCTTCTTGGGCGATTATATTATGATAGACTTGTTTATTTTCGCGTTTATTTTAGACTTAAATTAACTCCAATTTTTAGGGTGTTACAAGTTGGTATCAGAGCAGTAGTTTAAGTGAACAAGGTAAGAAAATAAGGTACCTAGACTTAAGCTTAGACCGAATAAGTTATTAATGGTGAGATTAGGTAGAACTCTTAAGATAAGATAGCCTTAGAATCGACGGAATTACATGAATCGAGAATTGTGACAGTGGTAGTAAGGATTCTTATGCGTGACGTGTTCATAATTTCAATTAGCTACTGCTATTATGAATGTGTTGTTACGTGAGCATGCTTGGATTACTACTGTTATGATGATTGATGAATGTGGTAGTACGTTTCCTTTATGTTTGAATCCTCTAGTCTACTTCTCATCTCTATGATGATTGACCAATAATCAAATACAAATCTAATAAATGTTATAGATCCATAAAAACCATTCAATATTTGTTTTAAGTTATTATTCATATTGTTTCATTTTTATTTTTTGTTCTTGTGTGCTTGTATGAGTGTGTATGTGTTTCATGTATAAAAGAATTTTTTTTGGTTCTACACACAAAACAATCCTGAACGCTTTGTAGATGGAACAATATTGTATGAGCATCACGTGTATCAGATATGAAACAAACATGAAAATGGGTTTATATTTGATTTGTCATATATTATACTTTTACCAAAAATATATTTTAAAATAAAATAAGTATAAATATTAGTACGTAATAAGTATAAATATTAGTACGTACTAAGTAAAACCTAACCCAAATTAAGTTTGTTAGAATTATGGCTCATATTCTTAAATCCCAACTCTCACTCTCTTGACTCAAACAAAGTTTACATTTTTTCATGTTATGTGTTGTATTTAATCATGTTATTTGTATTGGAACTTTGTATTCATTTAGAACATTTGATTATAAGTATTATGATGCAATTAATTCTTTATTATAAACTTAAACCACATTGCTAACACCCTAATAATTGGGCCAAACCCGTTCTTTAGAAGACGGAAAACTTTGTTTCATTTTTTAAAAAAATTAGATGCTTTATATGTAGATCAAGAGGACCTAAGGTGCCTCTATGATGGTACTATAAACCAAAAAGATACTTTATGAAAGGGTTAAATGCATAAATAATGAAAACATTGTGTTTTTTGAACAAATACACGAACTGTTTACTATTTGTATTGATCATATACTGAATTTTATTTAATTAAACAATTTGTATAACTTAAATCTAGCGATGGTTGGAATGAATGGAAGAGAATATGCGATTTGGTTTGAGGTACACTCGATTTTAAAAAGTAAGAGTGTTCAACAGTTCATCAAACCTTACAAATTGTCCATACTGTAGTAATCGTATGAATCCATACGGTTTAGGATTTACATGGTGTGGACGTGTGGTTATGGTTTGTATTTTTGTTAATGAATGCGACTTGGTTTTGAATTAGAAAAGCATTGTTCAAAACGCTCTACACCACATATTAATTTATACGAATATATGTATATGTTATATATATTTTTCCCAAAACTAATGATATTTTTAAAATCACTGGTATATATAAAATTGTACACATTTGGTATTGTATGGATTGTCAAATTTGAATTTGTTTTAAACTTTTTATTACATATATTATGATGCAATTGATTGTGTATTTCAAAATCTGGTGTGGTTTGATAAAAAGAAACTCAAACCACATATGTGGTTTGTATGTGATTTTGACCCTTGACTGCTTTATACAGCACCCAGGACTGGACCGACCCAGGACATTAACTCATACCTTGTAAGCTGTAATACTGTTACTAATAAAAAAAAAGAGGTGATATGACAATATTCGAACTTGGAACCACAAGTATGTTCAAACATGATCTTATCACTCAGTCTTTGATTTCTTTAATAATTTTTTGTCCCATTTTATTTTAGTAAGTTTCTTTGCTGATTTTATTTATTTATTTTGCTTATTCTCTCAAGTATCTTAAAACTAATTGTATTTTGTCTTGTTTTCATTCAAACGCATATTTATTCCAAGTAAACAAAACTAAATAAAAGTAATCATATTTAACAATTAATATTTGTATGTGTTTCTTGTTTTATAAAACAATGTTTAATAATATTTGATAATTTGTTATTTATGTTTCTTGATTCGATGTTGAATCTCATAGATCATATATTGTTGCCACCGATAATTTGGTTGTCGTTTAAAGCTACATAGGGTTATTTGGATTGCATAATACTCATTGATGTTTAGACCACTTAAAAATACTATTTCTCAAGGTTTAAGATAAATTGAACACCATATAGGATTGTATAAGATTAGTTTGAGCACAACACTCATTGTATACAAGTAAGTTCAACTTAATTTGATCTTAACTTATGATGCTATATAATTATAAGATATATATTACGAAAAAACAAATCATCAATAAAAAAACAATAACAAAAATCGGTGTAAGGATAAGTCGCCTGGCTTTATTAGGTTCCAAATACTTGAAAAACAATATGTTTCGTTTGTTTTGTATATAGTGGGTGGCATTATTTTAGCCTTTCCGCCCCGAGCATGAAAAACTAAAGGACTAGTCTGACTGCACCACCAACACCCCTAATAAATGGGCCAAACCTATTCTTTAAAAGAAAAAACATATCACTGTGACATCTGTATAACTGTCTATAAGCCAATGAACGCTTTATAAAAAAAATTAATACAAACAAAATAACACATTGTGTTATTAAACAACTACACCCGTTTGCCATTTATTTGTTTAATGATATATTTTTTTAAAAAATAGTTAAACATTTTCTACAATTTTTTAAACCTTTTGGTTAATTTAATTTTAGAGTAAACTTTAATTTTGGTCCTTGAGGTTTAATGAAAAGGCTAAAAGTGAGACCTGAATTTTAATAAATCTAGAAATCATCTTTGTAGTTTTTATTTTGTTCTGAATGGTCCTCGGTTGTTAATTTTGTTTATTTTCTCCATTAAAGCAAGGGGCAATTAGGTCTTTCAATCAAAAAATAAAAAAACAAAATAATATTTATTTTATATTTTGTATTTTATTTTATTATAAATGTTTTCTCTCAATCTAACTTTTTTTACTTCTTAAAGTGAAAATTAAAGATTTTGATGAAAAGATCGAAATGTCTCTCACTCTAATAAATAAAATATAATGGAGATACTGACCGTGGATCACTTTTAAAGCAAAATGAAAACATAATGACGATTTCTAGACTTACACAATTTCATGTCCCACTTTCAAACTTTTCACTAAACTTCAAGGACCAAAATTGAAGTTTACTCTTAATTTTAATTTTAAATCCCATACATAACATGTTATGAACTTATAACGGATGAAATTTGCATGATGCATATATTGAAATAAGAAAAACATTAATAGAAGAAATGATGATCGTTTCTGTGGCATCTTATATTTTTCTAAGGTCACGTTTGTTTTTTAAGAGGTCTGAATTCTAAAGTCTTATTTCACTTATTATTAATAAGAGGTGGTGTTGAAGTCTGAAATTTGAATCAATAAAATTGTTTGTGTTTGTAACGTTTGGAGGCGTTTTGAGAGAAAGTAAAACATATTAACTGTGGCGGCGATAAGAGGTTTTAAGAAGTTAGGCCACCACTTCTTATTTAAGATGTATTTAAGAGTTGAAAGATTTTGAAAATTAAGAAAAAAAAAACAGTCTAAATGTAAGAAGGACTGAATGATTCGGATTTAAGAGTCATTAAGAGTTTTTTTTCAAAAAAAAACACACAACCCCTAAATATAATTTTAAATTATTTTATAATTTAACATCTTTTTATGCATATGTCGTTTTCTATTTAGAAAAAAATGAAAATAAATAGAATTATATCAATGAAAATAACAAGCAAATAAGGCAAAAAGAAACTTGATCGAACTTTTTTCCTTTTTGTGCCGTTCTAGAAAGTAATACTGAAAATCGTTTAAATTAGAAATGATTAATATTTTATGTATTAAAAGACTTCATATGCATACATACACATATATATACACATATACCGGGTCGAGCGGAAGCGGATGCACCTTTAAGTTGGATCAAATGTTTGCAAAGTTGTCCAATGTGTTATAAGTTGAATTTCACTATTTTGAGAGAATTTTTTTAAGTTTTCTGGTTGATCTCGAAGGATTTTTTTTTTAGGTTTTTTGGTTGATTTTGATGAACTCTTTCAATTCTTTTTGTTGATATCAAGAGATTTGTTTTTTGTTTTTTGGTTGATTTCAAATGGCTTTTTCGTATTTTTTTATGCTCATTGTATTTCTTAATATTCCGCAACACCTTTCAAAGTTTAGCGGATTGCACCTTTCATACCCTAAAAAGAATTATACTTACAATAATTGGTTGAGCGGATGCACAGGACGGTACCCGCTGGACCTTAGTAGGTCCACCTCTACACATATACTTATAAATAAAAATACATATATATGACCAATAATCATTTACAAACTCAATAGATAATACAAACTTACAATCTAGTTTTCAAGTGTTGTTTCATATGTGAAAGCGTAGTTTTATACAGTGTTCTTTAACTTGTTTTATATGTGAAACATTCATTACTATTTTTTTTTTCTCATATGTGTTGTTTCATATATGACACAACACATTTAAAAACTACTTTGTTCAGATTATTGGGTTTATAAAAAAATGAGATTCCATGCATACATAAAATATCACAATCATCTGTACCATAGAAAAACAAAGAAGAAAGGTGTTTAAACCCAACCCATTTGATCTAACCATAAATTTCGATCTAATTTAAAATTTCATTTAATTTGTCATTTGGCCTGTAATTGATATGTCGTTTAATTTGATTGATATGGATATTTCCATCTTTACTTAGACGTTAATATCTTAAACATTATCAACTTTGTTTTACTGAAATTTTAGGAAAATGTTAATTGTCATCATATTTAAGGATTTTAATAATGTATCAACTTAAACAAATAATAATGGTGATGGCTTAAAATAGTTCACACAACCCTAACTATATCAACTTTTCCCAGGCGTATCTCAAGACCATCATGCATTAGAATGTTTTTCTTTAAGGTGGATCGGAATAGAAATCCTTGTATAATCAGTGGCTCAAAATCTTGCTTTTGGCAAGAAATAGAATGGATCTTTACACACACTCAAATAAATCAGCTACAATGGTAAAATTATCATCGAAGAACACAAATGATTTGAATCTCTAATGGCGTGAATGTTTTCTGTTGTTGATACTCTTAAACGACGATGAAAAAATATCAAATTGTTAAAGAAAATGTCTTGATAAAAGGTCTTTAAATGATGGTCAAAACATTACTTATAGCCTAGGAGGAAATGTTTTTGTGCCAGTATAGACGCACGGATTCACCTGTTGTAGATGGACAAAGGTTTATGATACAAGTCTTTTTGAACAATGTAGTGATTCACACTACAAAATCTAATATAATTTTTTTCAGGTTTGCAGTCGTCTGGAATCATTCCTTTGTACAAGTCTAGAACAGTCTATATAAGATATTTTGATAAATTTTCATTAAATGATTGAGACATTTTTTTGACATCTATAAAAGGAGTTTTGATATTTTACCAAAGTGTTCCACCCTTTTTATGAAAGATGTTTTACAAACCTCACACGCACAAAATAATTGTGACAATTTCTATTTTTTACAAACCCCACCCATGGATTGTGCTTATCACAAGAATTGATTTGGTGCATCTTGGTGCACCACATTAGTATTGATCTTCAATTAAGACTGATTTAAAGGTGGAGATCTCTTTTTACCATTTTCACCGTAACTTTAATTCTCCCGAAACCAACCATATATATATATATATATATATATAGGTTGAGTTACGATGAGAAGTTGAGGTTAATGTGAGATGAGTGAGAAGTGATTATCAACCGTTGGATGAGAATAGACACACATTAGAATGTGATGCACCTAGATGTATCAGATCAATTCTCTTCTAAGACGCAATTCATAGGAGGGGATGAGATTAAACGTAATCAACGGTTCAGATTGATTTCTCACGATTCTCAAGTTAACCTCAAATTTTCACATGATTATTTGCATATATATATATATATATATATACTTAAACAAAATACATTGATCAATTAAATAGAGTACTAACAAAAACAACCCCTCAACCTTTTAAGATAAAATCTCAATACACATATCATTTCTAATATTTTTATTTAAGTTATTGAAAATTAACCTAACATAAATAATCAATTTCACATAAAAGCTATAAAATTATATTTATTTTATTTTAACACATACCATAAATTAGAAAAAGCACTATTTTTACTATATAAAGTAATGCTTTCATTTTCTTGAATAGAAAAGGGAATAACTTGCATGGACGCGTGTCAAACTAACCCTTATCTGAAAGCATTTTAATCGCGCTGTAACTCATCAAATCCAGCCGTCCAAACTTGGTCATGGGCTGAGAGTCAACCACTTTTCCAAAAGGATTTGGTGGGACCCATCACACCCAATCACTCCGCCTAAACTTTCTATTACCTACTTTTATCTTTGTGACCAATCACCATTTGTTAGAATCAAATTCCAATAAATTAAGAAATTAGCAATCGTTATTTATATTTATTTATTTTGAAAATAAATATGATAATTAATTTAAGAGTAAATTACAAATTTCGTCCATATGGTTATTGAAAATTTTGGATTAGGTCCTCATTATGAATTAATTACAAGTATCGTCACCATGGTTTCGTTTCTGTTGCGGATTGGCTCCCTATCAATAACTTTGTTAACCTTATCTTTATTAAATTAAGGATATCTTAGTCATTTTATAATTTTCTTTTATTTTTCTCCTTTAACTAAATAAATAAAACATTATATATAATATATTAATTATTATTATATCTATCTCATATGTGTTTGTGTGTGAGAGTGTATAGATGCAGATTACAGGTCCCCTAGGAGATCTCCACCTCCAGGGAACTTGTTCTCTCCTTTGTTGTCCCTAATTCAAAGTATATCATAATTAAAAGTTTGGTCCAAAGTTATTTTTCGTTTGAAAAAGTTTATGTAATCCATCATCTCCTTCAAAAAAAAAAATTCAAGAAACCAAAGACAATAATGGCGGAGTAGGGCTTGCCGGATTAAAACCTTCTCATCTCTCAAATTCAATTTCTCATTTCAAAGAAACCGACGACTGATTCTTCTTGCTGATCATCTTCTTTACACACTTGATTCTTTTGATTTTATGATTTGGATACTAAATTGGAAGCAATTTTCAATTCTATAATTAAGTATCAACTTCTTCAATCCCCAAACTGCTTTTGGGGATTTTCGATTCTTTTGGTGTAAAAGGGTATATACATACATATTGTTGTATCTATAGATTGGTCAAAGTTTGTAGGTAACATTTGTTCGAAAAACCTCATTTGATTTTCTCTCCTATTATAATCCATCTTTTTCACCTTTTTTCCATCATCAATTTCATTAACATAAAATCATCTGCTCCACTGCGTGTTTAGGTGTTGTGTGTGTGAGAGAGAGAGAAAGAGCGAGAGAGAATGAATGGGAGTATGTGGATAGAAGGAACAAGTTTGCGTTAGGGATGGCAGAAAACCCCGAACCCGACGGGGAAACCCCCGACTAAGTTCGAGTCGGGTTAAACAATTTCGGGTCGGGTCGGGTAACGGTGATTTTTTCGGGGGTTTTATCGGGTTCGGGGACGGGGCATGGTATCCCCGCCCCGCCCCACCCCGATATATATATTTATATTATTAAAAATAAAATTATATATATATATATATATTATAATAAAATTATATATATATTATATAAAAATTATATATATTATATATAAAATTATTTATATATATTATATATAAAATTATATATATATATTATGAAATTATATATATAATTATATAAATAAAATATTAAATTATCGGGTCGGGTTCGGGGATCGGGGATTCCCCATCGGGTCGGGTTCGGGGACGGGGCATAAAAAATCCCCGACGGGGCGCCCCGAATAAAAACCCGACGGGGAACGGGGCGGGGACGGGGATGGGTTTCGGTTTCGGTTTCGGGGACGGGGACGGGGGACGACAAACCCGCCCCGAACCCGCCCCGTTGCCATTCCTAGTTTGCGTGCAAGTTAATTTGCGTTCTTGGAAGAAGAAACTGTATGGAGATCGAGCAGATGGAGAACCGACATCGAGAGTTCATGGAGGAAGAAGGATGCGATTGGGGATGCCACTTGAGTATTTGTGATATATATATAGACGGAGGTTCAAGAGAAAACCTCAAATAAATGAAAAACTACAAAACATATTATCAACCGTTAGATTAGATGATCTGATGGATATGATTAAACAGACGGTTACAACAATATTTTTTATATTAAAAAAACCTCCACCCCTTATTTTTTATTTGAAAAAATACGAAAAATGAACAAAATTCGAGCGAAATAAATTACACCAAATAAACGATCATATTTTTCTTGTTAATTTGACATCCATATTCATATACTTTTTCATTCGTTTTTTCGTGGTTTTTCGGTTTTCCATTTATTTAGAGTTTTCTCCTGAACCTGACCTATATATTATCATTTAGGTTTTTTAAAGAAAAAAAATAGTAAAATGACAATATCACCCTTGACTTAATAGAGCAACCTTCAGTGGAGTTCATTTGAGGGACTTAATCCATAACCAAAATGAAACCATGGTGATGATACTTGTAATTAATTATTTTTAGGGACCTAATCCAAAATTTTCAATAATCACATGGTCAAAATTTGTAATTTACTCTTAATTTAATCACTGATAATTAAATATTTGTCATAATTTTCAATGATACAAAATAAATAATATTTTATATATTAAAATTAAGAGTAAATCGCAATTTTGGTCCTCGTGATTTGTTGATTTTCTTGGATTTGGTCCCTACAAAATTTTTATTGCAAGAAAAACCCTATAGTATGCAAAAATGCTTGGTTTTGGTCCCTTTCAATAACAGAAGTTAAATTCCAGCCGTTAACTCTCCCATGTGCCTTGCACATGAGGGCAATATGGTCCTTTTATATTGAAATATGATGTAGCAATGGCATGGCAAAGATATGATGTGGATTATTTATAGTTTTCTTGATTATTGCCTATTATCACTATAATTGTCCACCCACCACCACCGCCGTCGCCACCACCAACCACCACCACCACCACCACCACCAACCAAACACAAACAATTCAAACACATAAAGATCAAAGAAGAAGCAAATGAATAAAACTATCAAGTATCTTCAGCATCCAAGGTTCAAAATGGCGTGACAGCGAACTCAAGCCTTACATGCTACAGCGAGGCTGCAACATTTTTTAAAACATGACATAAGACAACAAATTTGTATGTCTTATATATAATTTTTTATATAGATATATGTGTTATATTTATTATTCGATAATATAATAATATTAAAAAAATTACATTCATATAAATTAACTAGTTTTGTATGAACAATTTGTGATTCAATGTTCAAAATATAATTGGAAGAGTTTTACAACTTTGTTTTAACGGTGAGTCTGTGACATGGGTCAATCCACGAAACCGTGAGTGGTGTAATTGACTAAGTTTGTAAAAATATAAAATCTAAAAATAAAAACGTAAAAACACAAAAACACAAAAAATTTAAAAATTAAGTTTATAAAAAAACCCACGTCTGGTATAAAACGCATGCCTCAAAGCGCCATGGCGTGAGTCACATCTTACACAAAAGATATGAGCCTTATCGTAACGACAGAGACACATCTTACACCATGACACACCTTTTTGAACACTGTCAACATCAACAAAGTGAATTAAATACAAACCATAACTAATCAAACCCTAAACTAATATTAAAATCAAAATAAAAAGACCTAAACTGAATGAAATCCTAAAACTAATCAAACTATAAACTAAAATCAATGTTTAATAGAGCCAACAAGTGATCTCACCAAAATCTGGCAGTAAGATACTTTAAGTGTGTTCATTGCTTGCAAATCTATCGGCTTTACAAGAACATTTGGGCAAACAGGTGGCCATGTTTGATGATGTCTCCAAAGTCTACATAAGGCATCTCGACACATGGTGGCAGATATGGGGCAACTGTAGTTGACGCACACGATGGTACGGTCGTGTTGGGTGTGGAATCATGGTGGCTGAGGTTGAGGCATGGAGGTGATCTTCTATGGTGAGATGGAAAGATGGGTAAGAGAAAATCAGGGGAGCCTCATTTGAGCTTCACGGAACTGGAGATGAAAAGGGGTCTATATATATTATGTATAAATAAATATATGTTATATTATATAATAAATAAGTTTGTATTAATTATTTTATTTTTGAAGGTAAATATGATAAAAATAAAAATAAAAGGCTAAAATAGGCTCGATTTAATGGATTTTGTTAACCTTTGTTAATGGCAGGACAAAACCCAACACTTTTACATATCATAGGGCTTTTTCTGCAATAAATTTTTTGCAAGGACCCAATCCAAGAAAATCAACAAACTACATGGACCAAAAATGCAATTTACTTTAAATTTAATAACACCAACCAAGAGACACACATAGGTCGAGAGACCTGAATCAAGTACCAGATATAAAAAAAACAGGCCTTAAAGGACTGTTACTAACATGACGGACATGATTCTAGACCAATTTGTGAAGGTGCAAATGTCTGGACTTATTTTCGCATAAACTATATTAGACGTCTTATGAAACACAAAATCATTCTGAGTTCAGATTAGTAGGGTTAGAATGATCATATTCAGACTAATGATAAGTTAAAAGTAAAAACCATTTTTTTGTTGGAACCATTGGCATCGACTAATGAGAATCGAACCCATAACCAATTCTTGTGCATCTCAGCACCAATCTAAGGGGTTGTTTGTTTTTTCTTTAAAATCTCTTAATGGTTCTTAACTCTGAATCATTCAGATCTTTTTACACATCAGCTCTTATTAATCATAACTAAATTAAGACTTCAGACTTTAGACCTCTTAAAAAACAAACGACACCTAAGTTACATACCTTTTGATATTAGTTTTAAATAAGATCAATGATTTTTTTTAATAAAATCATATAAAATAACAACCGACATGAATGTAAACGAAAAAATAATCATTTTTTTTTATTTACAACTCCAAAAGTTAAAATTTAAAAGGAAATATATTAAAAATCATTTATATTTTGGTGACTTGAGTTTCTTTTTAACTTCTATTACAATTTTCATTTACCCGTCTTCTTTGTAGAATAGCATAAACGTTTATTTGGTTTAATTACAATTATAACAAATAATCCAGTATACATGTTGACTTACAATTGTTATGCATTGTTGACTTACAAATCTTCTCTCACTAGTTTCAAGATCATTAGCGGTGTCGTTTTTGTATCAAATAGCAAAGGCTTATTTTATTTTTTATTATTACTTCCGCGGCTTTCCAATCAATTACGTGTTGTAATTTCTCACTTTATGTTCCGAGTAATTCTTTATTTACAAAATTTATCTTTTCATGTTTTTAGTAGATATGAAGAGTGGTCACGCTTTCGGATCTGTCCAACAACCAAGATCTGCCTTATTTCAGTTTTTTTCTATTTTGTATATGCTTCGCGTCTAACTACTTCATCATATACCAATCTCGATCTTACGAAACAACTTCATCTGAGGACACATTGCCATCACAAAAAGTGTGTTTGCACATGCTCTTTCAAACTTGTTATTACAAAGTCAAATAGTCGGAATCAAGTCAAACGATTAGCTGTTCAGAGGTGATTAAAGATTGAAACTAAAAATAAAATTTTGTAACACATCTAAAACCAGTACTAATATCTAAAGGACTTTGGTATGACGATATCTTGATTATCAATAAAACTCAGTATTTTAAAAAGTCAGAGATTCAAATCTTACCAAAATACAGTATGATTGAGAACGAATATTAATAACTTGGTGTGGTTAACTAACTCAAGAGTTGACCCACATTACCCATCTTAAATTCAAGACTTTGTGGGCCCTGCTTCCTTATCTCCAACATGTAGCAACGATGGTGACATGTTTACGTGGCAATCCGTGATTGGCTAGAAAGCCCGTAACCTCAGGAGTTGAGACCACGAATGAATTGGCATAAATATTCTTTTTTCAATTATTAAATTTAATTATTCAAAGTGGACCCTACTTGCATTCCACGTGTATTTTAATTAATTAAAGGAATTTCTGGACATAATTTTGACACATACGTTTTATGAGAATTTAAAATTTAAATTACTTTGTGGGTTCTATTTTATTTAATTTATTATATATAAAATAGTTGGAAAACATGAGTCAGAAGAATTTTTAAAAATGTTAAATATTGGTGTTTTATTTTTCTATTAGGTTTTCTAAAAACCTTAAATATTAAGATTCGTATATTTATCTAAATCTAGACTTATATGATTCTAATAAAAAAAATCAATTAAAAATTAATTAGTTGTAACGAAATTATTATATTTAAAGATAAAATAAGTAATTCTACATCTACGCTTAAAATCAAATTTATTTTTCTACCTACTTATTTGTTTTTCAAACAAACAATAATTTGGAACCAAAAAATCAAAACCAATTTGTCAAACATTTCAAAGTCATAATCATCAAGGTTTTTGGCATATCTAAATACCCCCTAAAATGGGACAAAAATCAAAATCTAATACGTCACAAATATCGTCTAATTGAACGAGAATTAGGGGTGAATATAGGTTGAGTTGGTGGGCTTAATGTACAAGAACAATCTAACCAAATGTTTGTAGTTTGAAAATCTCAACCCAATCCAAATTAAATCGTGTAGGTTAGGTTGGTTGGGTTGAAACTTTGTTAGAGTATTACATAAAATGGTTTAAATTAAATAAAGAGAATATGTCAAATAACAACGATCGTTTTGGAAGTCTCCACCTTCGATGTTTTCTTTGCCTTAAGTTTCGTAATTTATTCTGCAACCAAACACAAATTATGCAGCCCCACCGCCTGATAATTAGCCCAATTCAAAGCCCAGGATTTTCATGTTGTTACTATCCCTTAAACGAACACATAGACACACACGATAATTTCATCTATATGTGGTTAATTTTTGTTTTTAAGTCATTTTCTTAATTGCGTACCCATGATTTTATTCAAGAAATTCAATAGTTTTTAGAGGTTATGCCTTTTTAGGGGTGTGCGGGTGATCAAGTTGGATTGACCAGTTTGTAAACGTCTGAACAACCCAACCTTATATTTCCAATTTGAAAAATCTCAACCAACCATGTCCAAACAAAATTACAACCAAATTCAACTAAATTGATTGGGTCGGCCGGGTTCTTGTACACCCTTAACGAAAACCATATGTAAACAGACAAAAATGATTTTAACAAAAGCACATGTGTTGTGTGTATTTAAAGGAGCAATAGAGGTGCATGCAGTGGTAATGGTGTCGGAGAAGGTGCAAGCGAGGATAAAAAGGAGGATTCAGAGGAAGAGGAACAGTGATTTAGGGGGTGGTTTTTTTTATTAGGGTTATATTTTTTTTCTCTGAGCTTTAGTTTGAGCTCATTTATCTTGAGTCATTCTCGAACAGAAAATTACGCTTATTAAACTTAATATGTCAAGATTTATAACCATTGTTCAACTCGCCTCATTCAAAAACTTGATTAAATTTATCGAGTTAAGTCGAGGCATACAAACATACATATTTTCGAGTTGAACATGTCCATATGTTCACAAATCATCCAAACAAAATTAAAAAAAAAATTGTGTTAGCCCTGGGCTTTGAGCTCTAGCCAATAATGAGTTAATCAGTCTTCAGTTCGTGCACATAAGCGAGTTCATAAAACTTGAATATAACCTTCTACTCGACTCATTTACATCCCTACTCATGCATCTCTAAGGGATATTAATTCTAAGTCTGTGTTTTTTTGGGAAAGGGGGGGGGGGGTGACAACCCATCTCAGATCAGTATTTAATAAGCACTTAGTTAGGGGTTACCAATAACTTTCACCATAGTTAATTGATCTGAATGTTATTGACCTAGTCTATTACTTCGACCTCGAGATGACACACACCCACACACCAACAAAGTACTTAAAGGCTAATTGGGCTACAATAGATCTACCAAACATCATAACATACTGATAACGACCTTTTCTCGTATCTTGCTAATCTAATTACCTTCATGTTTTCATCGATTTCTCTTTCAATTCCAATCATACAAAACATACATCAGAGACGATCGTATTATCGATGCAATATTTCCCGAAGAGAGAAAATCCCGGAAAATGAAACAGCTAAGGGACAGTTTTCCAGAATTCATTGTAATAATAATAAATAATACAAATAATAATGATTACAGAAAGGAATTTTGGTGGTATTATCCAATTATAAGAATATTATTAGAAGGCATAACAACTTGTCCAATTGTACATGTGTAGGGAAATGAATGACCAAAGAAAGTAACCCTCAACCAATCAAACAAAACTTGATGTCATTACACTTGGAATTTTACACATATTTCATCCTCATTATATTCCCATTTCCTTAAGCAAATAAATAAATGAGCCCACAATCCAATTAATTCATCTCATCATATGCTTATACCCTACCAATAATATCTCATATATATATATATATATTCAACAAATAAGATTTTTTGACACGTAGGATCTTGTCAAGAAGTACGAAAGCTAGCTGATGATTAATGTGGCATGTCGACGGTCTAAACAATAGTTAAAACTCTAATTATTACAACAAGCATAGTATAATCTTGGAAGATTATATAAATAAGTAACCGAAATGATTCTACGGATTACAATCTTGGAAGCCACGTTAAAATAAAAAAAAATTGATCTTGGCAAAAGTGGGAAAGTTGCTTAATTAATGCAACATGTCAACAATTTAAACAGTAGTTGAAACATCGGTTAATTTACATCTGATGTGGTATAATTATAAAAGATTCATAAACATGCAAATAACCGGAATGATTCTACAAATTAGAATACCATCATTATCAAGTTGAAGTTCGTATAAGTTTCAAAGTGCATCTATGATGCTATATTTTATATTGAAATATTTATATCAAATTTATTCTAGAAACAAAATGTTAATTTGATATCTAAAAGTTGAAAGTTAATCAATTAATCGTCAAGTTTATTTTGTAGATGTTGGATAATTAATTTTACAAAATTGAAATAATACTGCAAGCATGTCGTTGCAATGGATTCTATTCAAATTTAAATCCAAAATGTAAATTAAATAATGAATTAAAACTATATATTTGATGATTATAATTTATAGGTAATTAATATATTATAAACAGGTAAAATATACTCCCGTCCTCCTAAAATAAATGTCTACATTACTATTTTAGTTTGTTACAAAATAAGTTTTCTTTTTACAAGTAATTGTCAACTTTTCCTTTCTCCCCTTAATTATGAGATGGATAAAATTTCTCTTTTTATAATTAAGGGTAAGGTCTTAATTTTGTTCATTAACAAATGTAATAATTACACATTCTTAAAATTATATGTCTTTTTTACTGTAAACATTTATCTTAGGACGGGGAAGTGATAATATATTAAGATAATTTTACGACAAGAAAAAATCTATTTTTTAAGTTGATAGACAAAATTAAAACAAAAATGAATAAATTAAATGGGAAGAAAATAACTACAATGGTTTAATTACAAACAAGATTTCTATAAATGGGAAAAAAATATCAGTTTCTTAGAGTTCTCTATTTAGTTATGCTAATTCTTTAAAACAAAAAAAAACAGAAAGAAAAAGAAAACGAGAAAAGGGTATTTTCGTAATTTATCTAAAATTGTGTCATTTATATTTCTCAACAATATGATGACATATTAAACCGTTATATCTTTCTATTTTCTTTTTCTTGAAAACGACGAAAAGAGTCGTTGGTTTGAAGGCTCTAAACCAATTGAGACTTCCTTTCAAACATGAAAAAACCAAGTCTTACGTCAAGCAACATGCTTACAACTTCTCTTCGTAACAATCCAACAAAACATTAAGGGTGCAGACGTAGGTGAAGATGACCTAATTCAATTTTTAACGACATATAAAAAAACAAAACCCGATGGAATTGGTTGTCAAGAACAAACCTTTATTCCTCTTTTGGACAATTTGCTTCTTAACTTTTGATCATGGCAAATATAAAAGCCATTTCCAACATTCCCTATAAGAATTATTGTTTCTAACTTTTTGTTTGTTAAACCATACCCTCTAACCTTAGATGATCATGTGTCGTGTCTTGGTTTTGTTATGATTCAAATTATGTCTCATTATTACGATCGAGATGGAAACCGAGACTGGAAAACACCCTTTAAAATATTTCTGGATTAAACTAAATTGTTATATGGAATACAGTTCTTGGCTTCTTGCTATACTGTTTTTGCTTTTTGCTTTATTTGAAGTTGAAGCATAAGATAAAGGACCAAAAGGGCGTTTTTCATACTTCAAAGTGTGGTTTGAGTTATATCTTAGAGGATGTTTGGATTAGTGTTTTTCAAAGTGATTATTAAGATACCAAAAATCAGATAAGGTAGTCATTTAATTAAGAATGAATAAGTAATTATACATCTACATACTTTTTTTAATTATATAGTATTTATATATGACAAACTCATGCACAATCCTCACAATTTTTGGTGAGGTTTGGACCCTTGACCTTCTAAGAGGTTGGGTTCTACTGGTAACCACGATATAGTTGGCCAATGACCATTTGGTAAAAAGGTAGAAGCTAATAATGGAGTGGATTCAGGAGGCCATTACTTCTACTGATTTTAAGGTAGGGGGTTCCCTTTTACCAGTTGAATATGTTTTATTGTTCCTAGAGTCATTAAGATGTAGATGTAGGACACCATTGATGTTGGAGTTTTACCGTTTATGGCTATTGTAGAGAAGTGGAAAAGGTAGCATCATGGAAAAAAAACCTAGTGAGGAAGGGATACTAAAAAGTAGGTTCAAGTTCAACTAGGGTTTTTATATGCTATCTTTTCCACTTCTCCATTTCTCAACACCTGTAAAACTTCAGCATCAATGGCATCCTGCATCCATGCCATTATTGACTCCGGAACTGGTGAAACATATTCAACGCAACGAAGTAATGGTCTACAGGATCCACACCATTATTGACTTCTACCTTTTAGCTTCTTTTCTCCTTATTCACATGTTAGTTATAACATCCATTTCTAAATAAATGCAAGAGTTCATATTTTGGATAGGTGGAGCAATCTGATTCAATTATATGAAAACGAGTCGCTTGAAATTATATTATATTATTAATGCATCAAATGTAGAAATTTGAAAAATTAGTTAAAAATGAGTAAAACAAGTTGAACGATTGAAGGTCATCTGCAACATACTTTAAGTATATACATTCATTGCTTTATTAAAAACAACTGATAATTATTTGAACTAGTTGTTTGTCCATGCGATTTAGCAGGATGTAGAATTAAACTGTAAATTAAAAATTAAAATTAATGCAATTTCTCAATAAAAAAGAAAATCCGAAATATAAATTGTTTTCATTTTATTTTTTATAATCAATTTCTAAAAAAATCATTATGTGAAAAATTATTACAAGCACACGTACTGTCTAGCACTCTAGCCACCCCAATTTACACCCATACTCTAGCCATTTCGTAGTCTAAAAAATGGATAAGCTAAGTTGAATGTAATTATTTTTTTGGAGATTTTGATATTTACTTTTTCATTTTACAGAAATTTAAAAAATATGTTGGAAATGCTCTTACACTGTATTCTCGAAACCTTGTTTACGAAAGAAAGGAAAAGGGATGAAGAAGGGAAAAAATTTAGAAAAATTAGTGTTCTCGAAACATTTTTAGGAGAGAAGAAATAAAACGGAATAATAATAATGATAGGATTTCTTCCAAAACTTTCCTCCCAAATGTGGGAGGAAAGGAAATGAAATAAATTAAAACTCTTTAAAAAGATTATTAAAATTACAAAACTACCTAATAGGGGTGCTCAAAAACCCGACCAACCCAACCTAACATGAAATAACTCAACCCGAAGTAACATGATGTCTCATCGAGTTGTAAAATCTTCAAACCATCGATATTTGATTGATATGGAGTTGCTTTTATTTGAACCCAACCAAACCCGATGAACCCGATATCCTTTTATTTCTTGGTTTTAATATGATTGTTAAGTCTTTCTGAATATGTACATTATACAATTACATCATCACGTACACTCTTCATATACATATATTTTCAATCTATATAACTTCTTTGTATATATGTTCCATAACTGTGAACACATACACATGTGTGTGTATAACTTGAGAAAATTAATTGAATGTGATATATTTAAGATTTTAGAAGTTTAAATAATTTCTACCTGTAGGGTTTTATTTAGAATTGTAACCGATAAACGCAGCAGAAATTAAAATAATTTTGGTTACAACGAAAGAAAATTATCTAAACAATTAAAACTCAAACGGATCCAATGATGTATTTAATCAAAACTTAAAACCACACCATAGGGTGTTTAGAGATGTACCTTTCAGATCTGTTGTGCTTGAACTAGCTGAGCACTTAGAAACCAATCGAGGTTTCCTCTAACGGTATCCACACATGAACACGCGAAATTCCACCGGGTGCTAGCCCAATAACCCTAGATCTATATATGTGTTTTACAGAAAAGAAAAGAGTTTCTTTTCTGTATTCCTTTGAAAGGCTATTCTAATTCAAGTGTTATTTCAATTGGTTTAGCCTAACCCCTTATTTATATCAGAAGAATTATAGTTAGACTATAATTCAATTAAAGATTAAATAAGGTTTACTAATTATCTGTAATATTCAAATTCAAATTCAAATATATATATATATATATATATATATATATATATATATAATTATTCTTTTAAACTTTAAAATATATTTATATAATTACAGATAATTCCCCGTAATTAACATAATTACGTTTTCACCCAGTAATTATCTTAATTACAGTTTAACACACATTTTCATAAAATTCGGGTTTCTACAAATGGAAACAAACGCATTCTTTGTGTGCGACCCTATAGGTTTACATACTCCTCAGCAGTATCTCTGTGTGACACGTGTCGTGGGCATATAATAACTTACATTCTCCCACTTGCACACGATACACAGTAACAAAGGCGATGGTAAGCGTCTAGCAGCACGTCACCGCCCCCAAGGCTATGTAAATGTGCTTTTACCTTCGAGCAATTTGATTGATCTAATCAATCATATAGTAGAATCATTCATTATCCTTTTGCTTCAAGATATTTTATTTTGAACTTAAGGCAAGATCTATCTCATCATTTATAGTTCAAAGATTGTGTTTCTCGATCCCAACATATTTGATTATATAAGTGTCATTAGTCCAACTAATCCACTTGTTCATGCATGTAAATCATAATATGTAATCGAGGGGCCCATAAATATCTCTCTCATCTTGAGAGGAGCAAATCCCATATTGCATGTACACGACTAACTACACAATTCATGTTATACCTAATATAGCCCTTATGATTACCCGGTCAAGGGTAACGTTAGACTATATCAAAGTATAACACTCCTTGTGCATTAGATCCCAATACACATCTCAGGTCTGAGAATAAATAGTGTTATACTATTTCAAGACTCACCTTATAACGCCGATCTATGAGGTGATCTTGACCGTGGGTCTTGTCCAACGCCTTGTGCTCCGACAAGGCATGTGACTCTGGTTGCACCTAGTGCACTTCCAACTTGGACTATGACCAGACTTCACAATGACCTTGATTTATTACTAGTCCCCTAGTAATAAGTGATCAATGACAGTTTTAAATAATATGATCATCATATTCATTTAAGGATACTTAAACATGTTAAAACGAACACAGAGATGTTTTAATTAAATACTCATATCCAATATGCCATAACTGTAAAGCATAACTGTTTTAATGTTCACAAAGTAAAAGATTGCTAAAATTTTACAAATTAGACTAAATTATTACAAAACCTCAAGCCTATTGATCTAATGTGAGCATCATGCTTGCTTTGACTCAAAGGTTTGGTAAGAGGATCTGCTGGATTGTCTTCTGATCGAACTTTACATATCTTTATGTCACCTCTTTCAATAATCACTCGAATTAGATGATATCGTCTCATGATATGCTTGGAGCGCTGATGTGACCTTGGTTCCTTTGCCTGAGCAATGGCACCCTCATTGTTGCAATAGATCTCGACGGGGTCACATATGCTAGGGACTACTCCCAATGTGTGATGAATTTCTTCATCCAAACAACTTCCTTTACGGCGTCCGACGCTGCAATGTACTCCGATTCTGTAGTTGAGTCCGCTATTGTGCTTTGTTTGTAGCTCTTCCAGCTCACAACACCCCCGTTTAACACAAACACGTATCCCGACGGTGATTTATAGTCATCTCGGTCGGTTTGGAAACTAGCATCTGTGTATCCTTGAATACACAAATCTCTTTTTTGACCGCCGTACAGTAAGTACATTTCTTTGGTTCTTCTCAGATACTTTAGAATATTCTTTACTGCTACCCAGTGAGCATCACCTGGGTTTGACTGATACCTGCTCGTCATGCTTAGGGCATACGAGACATCTGGTATAGTACATAACATGGCATACATGATTGAACCGATGGCCGAAGCATAGGGAACACCCTTCATGCGGTTCATGTCCTCTTTAGATATAGGACTATGAGTTTTGCTCAGATGTACACCATGTACCATTGGCAAGTTTCCTCTTTTAGAACCCTCCATCTTGAAGCGTCTTAAGATCTTGTCAATATATATACTTTGGTTTAATCCAATTAAGCGTTTAGATCTATCGCGATGGATCTTTATTCCAAGGATATAAGTTGCTTCTCCTAGATCCTTCATCGCGAAACACTTCCCTAACCAGACTTTTACACCTTTAAGGGTAGGGATTTCATTTCCGATGATCAATATATCATCGCCATATAGGATCAGGAATACTACTATGCTCCCACTAACTTTCTTGTATACACAAGGTTCATCTTCGTTCTTTAAGAAACAAAATTCTTTAATCTTTTCATCAAAACGAAGATTCCAACTACGAGATGCTTGCTTCAGTCCATAAATGGACTTTTGCAATTTACATACCTTTTCAGGAAAATTTGGATGTTTAAAACCTTCTGGTTGTACCATGTACACGTCCTCGCTTAAAGTTCCGTTAAGTAACGCGGTTTTAACATCAATTTACCATATTTCATAGTCATGAAATGCAGCTATGGCAAGAAGTATCCCGATGGATTTAATCATGGATACTGGAGAAAAAGTTTCATCATAATCTACTCCATGAGTCTGAGTGAAACCTTTAGCTACCAACCTATCCTTATAGGTATGTACAATCCCATCCATGTCAGTTTTCTTTTTGAATACCCACTTGCACCCTACGACTTTGTAGCCGGTAGGTGCATCTACCAAGTTCCAAAGTTGGTTATCTGCCATGGATTGTATTTCAGCCTTCATGGCATCTTGCCATTTATCAGATTCTAAACCTGATACGGCTTCCTGATAGGTTACGGGTTCATCATGAACCGTATCGTCATTGCCAATGAGATAACCATATCTCTCAGGCTCTTGACGACTCCTATTCGATCTTCGGATTGTTTGTATCTCGTCATTACCTTCAACAACTTGTTGAGGCTCAACATCATGTTGATTGTCAGTATCAACCATTGTTTATCTTGTGGTTCTTGAATTTCTTCAAGATCTAATGTATCCCCCGTTGTGGTTCTCGATAGAAAATCATTTTCTAGGAACTCACCGCGGCGCGCAACAAAAACTTTGTTCTCGCTGGGTTTGTAAAAGTAATATTCAACTGTCTCTTTTGGATATCCTACAAAGATGCATTTCTCAGACCTTGAATCAAGCTTCCCAGAAGCTTCCCGCTTAACATAAGCTTCACAACCCCATATTCTCATATATGACAGTTTTGGGATCTTCCCAGTCCGTAGTTCGAAGGGGGTTTTATCGTTCTTTTTGGTTGGCGCACTATTTAGTATTCGGGCAACTGTTTCTAGGGCATAACCCCAGAAACTTTTAGGCAGATTGGTACAACTCATCATAGAGCGAACCATGTCCAACAAGGTTCTATTCCTTCTTTCGGACACACCGTTATGTTGCGGTGTTCCGAGAGGAGTTAGTTGGGATACTATCCCGTTATCTCTTAGATGGTCAATAAACTCTTGGCTTAGATATTCCCGACCCCGGTCTGATCGAAGTGTCTTTATCTTTTTGCCAAGTTGATTCTCTACTTCATTCTGAAACTCTTTAAAAAACTCAAAGCTTTCAAATTTGTTTTTCATTAGGTAAACATACCCGTATCTACTTAAATCATCAGTAAAAGTAATGAAGTAGCGATGACCATTTCTTGTGGTTGAACTAAAGGGCCCACACACATCAGTATGTATAATCCCTAATAGTTCTGTTGCCCTTTCGGGTTTGCCTTTAAAAGGCGCCTTTGTCATCTTTCCCATTAAGCAAGATTCGCATACATCATATGAATCATCACACGATTCCAACACTCCGTCCGCCTGGAGTTTGGCTATGCGTTTCTTGTTTATGTGTCCAAGACGACAATGCCACAAATAGGTCTGGTTTAAGCCTCACTTAATTTGTTTATTGTTTACATTATACATTGATTCATAATTACAACTATTTTGCATATCAATTTCATAAATACCATTGTGTGGTTTGGCCACAAAATACAAAACATTGTTAAGATAAGCTGAAATTGAATTATTACTGAAAGTAAACATAAATCCAGTTTGTTGTAACCGAGAAAAAGAAACGATATTCCTAGTAATGCTAGGTACATATAAACACTTGCTAAGTGCTAAAATAAGACCATTTGGCAGCTTCATGTCATAAGTCCCCTGAGCAATAGCAGCTACCTTAGCTTCATTCCCCATTCGAAGCTCCATCTGGCCTGGTTTCATTTTCTCTTCACTTCTTAGTCCCTGAAAAGTAGTACAAATGTGAGTACCATACCCAGTATCCAATACCCAGGAATCAGAGTCATAAGTGAATAAATCAATGGTAAACATACCTAAAGGTCCGGCTCCACTAGCCTTCTACTTCTTCATTTCTGCCAATCGGGCAGGGCAGTTTCTCTTCCAATGTCCCTTCTGGTTGCAGTTGAAGCAAACTGCATCCTCAGGAATATTTCCCTTGCCCTTTTCTTTGTTGGAGCTTCCAACTTTTCTTTTGCCCTTGGTAACCACCCTTTTCTTCTTATTTATCCCACCTTTAGGTTTGATCATCAACACATGTTTTGGTTTGGATAAATCCAACTTGGATTTCATATTTCTCTCAGCGGTTTTAAGCATGTCGTGAAGCTCCGTGAGAGTTTTCTCCAAACCATTCATATTGTAGTTCAGGACGAACTGGTCATATGATTTGGATAAAGAATTGAGAACCATGTCGGTTGCCAATTCTTGACCCAGTGGGTAGCCAAGACGGGTTAATCGGTCAATATACCCTTTCTTTCTCAAAATGTGGGTACTGACTGATGAACCCTCAGTCATCATGCAAGCATGCAATGCCCTAACTGTATCAAACCTCTCTTGCCTTGCTTGTAACTGAAACATGGATTTCAGAGAGGATATCATATCCCAAGCATTCATGTCTTCATGTTCTCTCAGTAGCTCGGGAGTCATGGATGCTAGCATCAGACAACTAACATCTAGTGAGTCATTGAGATGCTTATCATAAGCAGCCCTGACCTCAGCTGAAGCATTTCTAGCAGGAGGGTTTGGAGGGGGGTTTTCAAGAACGTACAACTTCTTTTTGTGCTTAAGGACAACCTCAAGAAACGAAACCAGTCCACGAAGTTCGTACCGTTCAGTTTATCCTTGTCAATGATTGATCGTAATGTAAATTGGGATAAGCCGTTTGTGCATACAGTTTGGTTGGAGGCGTTAGCGTCCATCTACAAAATAAGTTTAATTTTAGTAATTTTTTAAAATCTCAAATTAATTAATATTACCTTCCAAAAATAAAATTTAATTTGAGCTAAGATCCATATATCACCTATTTCCGTAAATGGCCAAACAACTGTTTAGGGAACTAGGTTATTTAGGTAGGAATCATCCAGTTATGTTCAACATAACTATTAGATATCGTGGGATTTCTATTAATATATCATATGTTAAAAAGCATGTTTAATCCCACTACAACGCCTTGAAAGTACTCATAGATGGCTAAGCACTGTCTATGATATTTTCAAGTAAACTAACCATACTAAGATATCATGATCCCACATAAAGTCTTAACTTAGGGTTTATTGGGGTCAATCGTCCAAAATACGATTATTTAAGTGAATGACCAAGCAACTGTCCACTTAAATCTCGTTATTCTGGCGCCTTGTCTTACACTACAATCATCCGATATGATTAGCTAAGCACTGACCATACCAAACTTTTGTAAGCTTAACAAGTATCTTAAATGGATGACACATAGTTTACATTTGTGAAAGGTTTAAATTTTAGATAACTTTTTTCTTTTAAAACGTTTGAATTTATCTTTAAAAATCTTGTTTTAAAAGTTTATTTTATTTAATCGGTTTGAGTTTGATAAACATATCAATTTTAAAATATCATATTTTATTTACCGATTTAAAATTTGTTTTGTGTTTGATTTTTATTTTAAGCGTTTGCAATTATCATAACAATAATAAAGCAATATATAAAACCAAACACAAAATAAACAATCACAACAATAATAATATATGGATTTGCCCCTAATGTGGTGTTGTGAGCCAACACAACAACCACGGTCAATTCTAAGGACGTCTTCAAGCTCCCACTGGCCTCGCCATCTTGGTGAACTCCAGGGTCTCCGTCTCGATCTTTTGGAACGCCGTCTTTAGATTTAGAAAAATAGAAAATACAACATGCCTATTCTATTTACATTTGTCCCTATCTAGGAAATTTAAAATTAAAATTACATCCCATGCAATTAATACATTTTAATTTTCCGACATAAAATAAAACAACCACGGGTCTTTTCGGGGCAATCCATATATTACGCAATATTTTAAACATAAAATAAAACAAAACGGCCGAAACTTTAATTAACATAATTAAAAGGAAAAATCGGCCAAGATAATGGGAACAAATTATTATTTGGCAAAATAAAATTAATTAACCTATTTCAAAACCCAAAAGAATTACTCCAATAAAACGGACCTTTGCCCAAATAACAATCGGCAACAACGAGACATGTTGACCGACTAAATAATCTAGTCCAAATAACTAGGACATCAACTCATCCTTTATCCCAGTCAAGAGACCACCGATAAAAGACCAAAACATGACTTGCCGCTTGGGTCTATGACCAGCGGCGGTGGCTAATACGACACCAAAAACACGTCGACATGACCGGAAAAGAGGCGAGGCCCCCGGTGGCAGCAGCCATCGGTGGTCACCACAAAAAGTGCCGACTATCTGTGACGGAAAAAAAATCAATAGTAAACGGCGGCAATCTGGACCGCCTGTCGACCGCTTAGACCTTGGTCTAGCGGTGTCACAATATCGGTTCGAGGACAGAAAGAAAACCCGAAGGAAAGACCACCACCACCGAGCTATCGATCGCCGACAGTGGTGGGTAACGATGGAGCCGCAAGGAACCGTGGTTCTAGCGGCGTTCCTTAACGGCCGAGCAAAAGAGAGAGGGCGGCGAACGGAAAGAAAACTCACCGATTTGGATGATCACAGGGAGACCACCGCCCCCGGCGGTCATGGTCGTGGCCCAGGCGTCGACCATAAGGCGGCTAAACGCCAAGAAGGATAGAAAAAGAGTCGTTGATGGCTAAACGTCGCGACCGACGATGTGAACCGCCAGCGACAGCCCGCCGATCACCCAAAAAGAAAAGAAAAATTGTCGTGGCAGTAACCCAAATACAAGAGAGAGACGCCTTTGGATTGTTTTGTACTCTTGGTAGGCGATGAAGTAGGGTTTATTGCCCTTTTAATTAACAACAGACAAAAGAGCAGGTGACGACCACTTGGGAGATAAAAGGCTTTTGATTGTTTTGATGCTTCTCACGTGACCCATTAATTCTAATTTTGATAGGAAAAATTGATACAATTAATTTATTTTATCATTATAATAATATTGTCCCCCCCCCCTTTTTGATTAAGTAACATCAAAGTGGCTCTGATACCACTGTAGGGTTTTATTTAGAATTGTAACCGATAAATGCAGCGGAAATTAAAATAATTTTGGTTACAACGAAAGAAAATTATCTAAACAATTAAAACCCAAACAGATCCAATGATGTATTTAATCAAAACTTAAAACCACACCATAGGGTGTTTAGAGATGTACCTTTCAGATCTGCTGTGGTTGAACTAGTTGAGCACTTAGAAACCAATCGAGGTTTCCTCTAGCGGTATCCACACACGAACACGCGAAATTCCACCGGGTGCTAGCCCAATAACCCTAGATCTATATATGTGTTTTACAGAAAAGAAAAGGGTTTCTTTTCTGTATTCCTTTGAAAGGCTATTCTAATTCAATTGTTATTTCAAATGTTTAGCCTAGCCCCTTATTTATATCAGAAGAATTATAGTTAGACTATAATTCAACTAAGGATTAAATAAGGTTTAGTAATTATCTGTAATATTCAAATTCAAATTCAAATACAAATATATATATATATATATATATAGTGGAAGGATATGTAGATCCCAGATACAATGCAATCACGAACAATAGTAATCAATGAAGAACAATGAATGAATCACAACTTCTAGTCATATGATTAATACTCAATAAAAGATTTAAGTTTACAGAGAGAATTTCTGATAATCAAATGTAAACCTTACAACTAGAATGATTTCCACTAAAACCTCTCTCTTCTCTCTCTCTAACCTAAAACTAGGTTAACAAAACATATAAATATGAAACGTACCGGGATAATGGGCTTGAGGCCCAATTACAAATAACTATCAAATAAATACAATTCGACCCCTTATAAATGCGTTATACAACTTTCAACGCACTATGACTTCCAGTCCTAACAATCTCCCCCTAAAGTTGAATAAGGCATTTATCTTCTTGAAATCTTCAGGCTTGATCTTCTTTTCCTCTTGAATCTTTGAAGAACTTTGGTGTTGCACGTCTTCATGTCTTTCCAAACCCCCCTTGAATAAAGCTCTTGGTCTTCATAGTTTCAACTTTGTAACCAAATTCAATGTACAATAGCCTCGACTGAATGCACTATCAAGCAACTTTCAACTGTAGAAACTCAACACATCGGATCAGCACACAAGAAAGATAATGTGCGAGTTACGTGACATTCCACAGTCATCTTCAGTTTAATAACAAAGAATATGTCTTTGAACCGCGAGTTGAATAGACTTTCAGCTTAAGAACTTGTAGAACCAATATGCTCGTAGGAGGTACAAACTTGTAGCAGACACCACATGATACGGGATAGAAGAACCAAAACTCTCCCCCTTTTTGATGATTGTGAACATCATGATCATCAAAACTCTTCAATTTCAACAGTTTCTTTGATCTCCTCCTTTGTGATGAACTAACAATCTCCCCTTTATGATAATTTGACATTCTCTGCCCTTTGATATGAGTATCCGTCAATTCATGAAATGTATATATCCGAATCTTTTCAAATTCAGATATAATAGGAATTGTAATCCTGAATCAACAAATGATACAGTTAATATGCCTGTAAGTAGCACGATGCCACTTTGTACAACGGATGTACTTTGGAAAGGAGCTTTCGCGATATTCACTCCCCCAGGGCTTCCATTCAATCATCGAAAATCCACAAATGAATTTTCTATGAATGTTATGACAAGAAAACTCGTTCCTTGTGTGTACGTGCAAGTGTAGAATGATTGAAGCTACTTAGCTTTCTCAGTCTAAAAATGTGTAAACTGTTGAGACAACAACAGATATTACACGGACTCAATGTGCATGAAAGAGGTGCGAAGGTGGGGAAACTTTCCTTCTTTTTCAATATCTAAATCTTCCGAGTGAAGACTAGACTAGATAGCAGATATGTTGCGTCCCCAAAGAAAATGAAGCATTTCTTTGTTAAGAAAGAAACGAGTGGTTGGTGGGGTAAAAACAAGAGTTGGCATGGGCTCACTTCCTGTTTCACTAATGGTCACCAAAGAATGTGAACCAATCAGTAGATGTGGCTGCCCAGCTCAGAAAGTGTTTGGTGCAGAGTTTTCATATTCTTTTAACTCTGTAGACACACCCTCTTTCATTTTGTCATTAAAGCTCACTTCTAACCAAACTCTCATTTACATTTTACCGCTCAGCACAATGAGAAAAACTCAACCAGATGAGTTATCTCCCCCACTCTTTGATTTAAGACCCCTCAATCACTCAAGGATAACTTCCGGTGTAGGAAGCACTGGTTAACGTGAATCCATGGAAGTTATGTTTAAGTTCTCACACAAATCCCATGGAAGTCCTAAAAAGAATAGTTGCTCAACAATTGTCAAAATGTATGCTCATGAGATTTGAGCAATTGAACTTTGAAGATTTCTCAAAACAAAAATTTCTAAAAAGATATTGAATGAATGAAATGAAATCAAGAGAATTGTTTTGAGAATCTGACAATGTATCAATCAGATCAAATAAAATGGTTAGGGTATCAAAGAACTGGATATTTTGTTTATATGAACAAATATAAACAATTTAGCAATTAAAGCACGAATTTGGAAATGATGATTAATGCTCAACAATATTTGAAAGCAAACAGGAGTATTACCATCGAAAACTTTGTTCGTTATGAGACATGGTAATAACAATTTCAAATGAAAACTGAACCGGTGTGTATGAATACTTGACAGTATATTGAAAAGATAATACACAATCAGTTAAACATTAATGCTCAAAAATTGAAAAACATTTAAAATCATACTTCTAAATTCATAAAATCTTTTGAGAACCAGAAGTGGTTTGAACATTTCAGAAAACGTTTTTCATGTTCAAAAGTTGTTCTTCTTTCAAACAATCAGAGATCTAGATCAAAAGATATTTACCTTTAAGCTCCCCCTTAAATCATGATAAAATGATTTAGGTCAGATAAGCTCCCCCTGGATATTTACAAAATATCCTTATCTGAACACTGAAGAACGGGTCCTGATCTGTTATAATCAGAAACCATCATCTTGACACTTAAGTCCGGGTTTTGAATTGTTTTGTTCAAAAGCCATAGTTCTTTGAGGTACGAGTCCTAGACTGTTTTGTCTAGAAGTCAATATGAAAAATAAACAAACATGTTACTCCCCCTCAAAAGTGGCATAACCCTTGATTATAGTCATGTGACATGAATAATCTGAATTATATCACACATGACATTCCTGCAAAACAGATTAAGAAGATTTTGGTTTTGGTATCCATGCTGTGATGGATCCTTGATGGTTAATTGCCTTGGCTTTTAAGCTATTAAACTGAGGATTAGGGATGCTATAAGTACCATACCAACTATTTACGTATCTTGGATGCACAAAGTCACTCTTTCCACAGTGAGTGCAACAGATCGTTTGCCGGCGCAGACTGATCAACTTTCCTATATAATAGACATAAACAGGTGAATCAGTCTTGGAAATAAATGACTTTGTATCAACTACAGGAGAATCATGAGACTTGTTTCCATCACTACTTTCTGTAGTTGATTTCTTTCTCCAAACCATCTTGACTTTTCGAAACACTTGATCATTTGAATCATCAACAAGAGAATTATAGAAAAGATTTGAAGGACGAATCCGATCTTTTGAAAATTCATTTGATTTGACAAACTTCTTCGAAGAATTAGATGTAGAAGGTGAACTTGAAGAATAAGAAGACTGAACCACTGTATCGGGATTGGCTTGTTCAAATAAATCAACTTTAAGATTTATTTCTTCAAGTTTCTTGACTTTTGCAGATAAAACATTTCTTTCTTCTAGAATCAAGTCAAATTGTTTTTTGTAATTCGGATTTTACCTTCTGTTCTTTCAAAATCTCTATTGTTAATTCAGTTAATTTCTTTGAAAGCTTATGAATCTCAGTTTCGAAAACCTTTCTTTCACTTTCAAAATCATTTTCTATACTGTTGCGTTTATCAGATATCTCTTTAAAAACTGCAACATTCTTCTTTTCAAGCATTTTCTTTTCACTCTCAAAATTTTTTCGCTCTTTCTCAAAAGAATCTCTCTCAATTATCAAAACGTTTTCAAAACCAGAAATATGCTTTGAAAGTTTCACATTTTGAAGCTCAAAAACCTTTCTTTCATCAAAAACTTTCTTTCAAAATTCTTTCTTTCATTTGAAGAATCAACTTTTTCTTTTTCAAAAGCAACAAGTCTTTTTGTCAGATCGAGATTTTCATTCTCCAACATGTTTCCTCTTTCTTCAAGCATCAGGTACTTCTCTTATTTGGCTTCAAAATCTGCAACTTTTCGTTCAAGTTCAGATATTTTCTTTGAAGCTTCATGTAGATCCTTTTTCTTTATATCAGCTGCTCTTTCAAGATCTGAAATCTCTTTGTTAAGAGAGTCTATTTGTTTAAAAAACGAAGGGTAATATGAATTAGATTCTAACATCTTTTCAAGTTCTTTTAACCTGTACTTGAGCCAGTCATTGTCGTCCTGTAACCGAGAAATTTGTTGATAACTCATTGTTACTTTGAAAGCTTAAAGTCCAGGGACTGAACTTGACAAGAGATGAAACTCTAAAGTGCAAGGACCAAAAGTGACAACATGTGAAACTTGAAAGTTTAGGGTCACAAATGACAAACGACTGAAAATCTTGAAGTACGGGAGCTAAAAATGACACAAACTGAAACTTAAAAACTAGCAAGGACTAAAAGTGAAAAAAAAAATTAAACTTAAAAACAAGGAATAGAAATGACAAATATTAAAACTACTAACTAGAGGGACTAAAAGTGTAAAATTTAAAACTTCTAACGGACTTAACTGGACACTAACGAAAATGGACTAAAATTGAAATAAAACTTAACTAAATTAACAAACTAACTGACACTAACTGGACTAACGGAAAATGGACCAAAATGTAAAGAATTTAATGGCAAAGTAATGGAATTCGTTAGTTACTATTCATAATCTTCTCCAACGAGACACACCTGCAAAACTCGAAAACGGTTAGAAATAATTAATGCAAAACGATCTTTAAAGCTCCCTGATCAGTACTTAACAGATTAAAATTCAACCGGTCAACCCACGATCACAAACGAACCAACCGAAAACTTTTCGGAAAACGATCAAAAACTTAAAAGCTCGGTATGGGTTAAAACTTTTCGACCAAAATCGAGCGTTTATGTCCCTTAAGCTCCCTCAACTGATTAAATCCCGAAACAATCTCTCAAACTCTCGAACGAAGCAACCGAAGATTTTTCGGAAACCGAACGAGTATTTAAAAACTTGATATGGGTGAAAATTTTACGATAAAAAATGATCGTTTAAGCTTTGTAAACAACCCTTAATGATTTAAACACGAAAAAATTCGTCCACGATCTCTACCGAACAACCAAAAGTATTTTCGAAAACTGATCGAAAATCTCAAAAACTTGGTTCTTGTCGTGAGATGCTGGTTTGCTGGACACCGGGAGCCGCAAGGGACCGGGCGGGGAGAGGTCGGGCGATGGAGGGGCCGGGGGGCGACGAGGCACTTGTCGGGGAGATGGTCCGGGAGTTGATGACACCGGGTGAGGGAGTGAGACCCGGGCGATTGATGGTCCGGTCGAGACAGCGGTCGGTCGGGGAGGCACCGATCGGGGAGAGATCGGGAGCGAGGCACCGGTCGGTCGGGGGCACCGGTCGTTAGCGATGGATGATATATATATATATATATATATATATATATATATGCGATGAAGCAAATTTTTTTTAAGTAATCAAACAAAATATCAACCCACTAACCAATCACAACAATTTGGTTGGAAAAGAGCACCGGTCACAAGGTCAAGAGTCCGGTTCGCAGGGTCCGGTCAACAAGGGTTCGGTCGCAAAGGTTTGGTCAACAAGTCCGGTCGCAAGGTAAACGATAATCAAACAGATAAACACTTTTCGATAACAGATAATTACGATTAACATATTAAACAAACCAATCGATTCCTAATTCACACCAATTTTGAATAACTTTAACTCGGATTTGATGATTTTCTGAAGAACGATAAGCACATGGAACCCATAAATCGATTAAGTAAGTTAATCGACTTTGAAGGTAATCGACTGAAGCACCTTACTCAACAAAAATTCGACCAGACTCACTTGTTTTTTCCAGAAAAAATTTCAATCAGAAAATCAATAAGAAATCCAATTAATTGACCCAGAAAATCAGAATTAATCGACTGAACTTAACCCAGAAAAACAATCGACCACTGTTTAGAGATAATCGACTAGTTAATCTACTGATATAATCGACCACTTGATTTTAAAGACGCAAAAATTTCAATCCAGAATCAATTAACCATAAATCGACCAAACTTGACAGAAACTCGATATGGCAGAAAATCGATATGGCAGAAAATCGATATGGCAGAAAATCGTTATGGCAGAAAATCAGTAAATCGACTTCTTAGATCAAATCGATAAGCAGATATGAACATATATCAACCCAGAAAAAAATTGATCAATAAGAAAAATGGACCTTACTCAATCAACTCAACCTAGAAATTTCGACCGAAAAGTAAAAAAAAACTTGATGAACACAGATATTCAGATAAACACAGAAACACGGATATTATCTAATAAACGATTAAAGGGTTTTAGACAAACCTTTTTTATCGTATCGAACAAAATTAATTCGATTCTGCTCTGATACCAATTGTAGATCCCAGATACAGTGCAATCACGAACAATAGTAATCAATGAAGAACAATGAATGAATCACAACTTCTAGTCATATGATTAATACTCAATAAATGATTTAGGTTTACAGAGAGAATTTCTGATAAGCAAATGTAAACCTTACGACTATAATGATTTCCACTAAAACCTCTCTCTTCTCTCTCTCTAACCTAAAACTAGGTTAACAAAAACATATAAATATGAAACGTACCGGGCTAATGGGCTTGAGGCCCAATTACAACAACATTCAAATAAATACAATTTAAACTCTTATAAATGCGTTATACAACTTTCAACGTACTAGGACTTCCAGTCCTAACAATCTCCCCTTAAAGATATTTTGCAACCTTTAAAAAGGCTGCAACCCTTGCAACCCACATCTTAACCGTTGGATTCATGATCGGCGATTATTTTATTTTTATTTTTCTTTTTTTTAATTAAAAATATTGGGGCCCATATCTATTGTAACCGCCGATCATGAATCCGACGGTTAAAATGTGGGTTGCAAGGTTTGCAACCTTTTTAAGGGTTGCAAATTAAACAACCCCTATAATATAATTATTCTTTTAAACCTTAAAATATAATTATATAAATATATATAATTATCCTTTTAAAGTTTAAAATATAATTACAGATAATTTTCCGTAATTAACATAATTACGTTTTCACCCTATAATTATCATAATTATAGTTTAACACATATTTTCATAAAATTCGGGTTTCTACAAATGGAAACAAACGTATTCTTTGTGTGCGACCCTATAAGTTTACATACTCCTCAGCAGTATCTCTGTGTGACACGTGTCGTGGGCATATAATGTAACACCCTAAAAATAGGGATAACAAAAATCCGAAAAACGGATATGAGTTATACTAGAATTGTCATAGCAAGAGCCTCCCAAAAATGGAGAATATATAAATAACCTGTTTAATCACAATTGTAATTTAAACGAACAATAAAATAACAACCAACTAATTTCTACATCTAGAAAAGAGATTACAAAAAGGTTGTCATCTATAAACCCAACGGTTCATTCCCAAAAGAAGTAAGCGTCCAAGTGCAAAATCCCCAAGCTCTCACCCAAAGCATCTAAACCTGCTTAGGACCGGCGTCGCTAGAACCTGAGATACACATCGACACCAAACAAGTGTTAGGCCAAAAAGCCTAGTGAGTTGAACAATAATAAGCATGCATGATCAGTTACAATTCTTATCAGCAGTTAACCAGAGTTCAATATATGTGGAGTCAATAGGGGAGACTCATAGCACCAATCAAGTTCCACCCAAAGAGTCAATATACCTTGATACCATATACCAAGAGACACCCGAAAGGCCCGGCACACCCGAGGACTATACCAAAGAAAATTCCTCGAATGGCAGAGGTCTAGGCACATACCATCATAGTGGCGCCCAAGACTACATCCTCCTAGTGTCTACTGACTTGGTTCGTCCAACATAATTTATAGGAGGTCTTAAGGTATATTTCAACCAACACATTTCGATACCAACCAAGGGTACACTGTTACCATCCTAACACATAAATCCATTATGAGACCCAAATACCAACATAATCAATGTCTAGATATTAAATCACCAAAAAAAGCATTCTAAGTAGAATTTATCATCTACTATAACACATACATCCCCAAATCATGCCAAGATATCCAATATGTACATTCATGGAGTCAATACCAAATACCCGATCAATATAGCAAATCATGGCATTTCACACAAAATCACATTCCCAACTTTTCTTCATAATCAAAACCCACATACTTGAACATATAGAGATAAATAACAACAACTAGAAGAATATGATGTGTATCTAGTTTTAACAAAGGTTAGTAAACTCACAATCTAGGTTTTGTACCAAAACCTAGAAAAGATGAAAACCCTAGATTTGAGAAGATGAGACTTGAAGTGGAGAAGTTGAGTTTTATGAACCCTAGAGATTGTCCTTGAGAAGAGTTATTGCAAGTGTGAAGATCCAACCACCAAGAAGAGTTGTATTTATGAGGGTTAGGGTTTTGAGAGGAAAAGTTCGGTTTGGAAGTCTCCAAAATCACCAAAGAGAAGAGAGGGTTTGAGATAAATGAGGTTGAAATCAGATAGAATTCATTTAAAGCCCCTGCACCCCGACGGCGAGAGTGCTCGACGATAATGCCAAGGGCACTATCGCGAGTCACAATTGCGAGGCTCTCAACACCCGCGGTACAAGCCCGACGATAATGCCCTCCGCGATAGTGCCATGGCACAATCGTGTGGCACAATCGCGAGCAACCCCGAACCTACGGTACACTTTCGGCGATAGTGCCCTCGCGATAGTGCCAAGAGCACAATCGCGTGGCACCCGAAACTCAACCGAAAATGATAACGAGCACAAGGTTTGCACGATTAAAGATGGTAAATCAATATATGACATTTTAACATAATTCGTGATCATAAAATGCACACAAAGACACATATTCACACATAAGCGAAATTAATGCATTAAGGGAGACAAAATACTTACCTTATGAATTTACGGGTGTTACATATAATAACTTACACTACCAAATGGTTGATGATGAAAAAGAAAGTATGAGTAAATTATATAAAACAAGTTACAAGAATATTTTGATGTGTCAAAGTATCAACCCGACTAACCCCCGTATTGTGTGAGTTGGGTTGCACTATTGTTTGGGTTGGGTTGGGTTGAGATTTTTCAAACCGTAAACATTATGTTGGATTGTTCAAATGTCTTCAACACGATCAACCCAACCCGTGAGCACCCTAATACCCAATCTTTCATTTAAATATATATATATATATATTATAAAAGATATATTTGTAAAAATGACATATTTTCTTTCATTTCTCTCCTGATAAAGGACATGGGAAATTATTTTATTTCTTTTTTTTTCCTTCCTTTTCAAGAACACAAATAAAAAATTTATTTCCCTTCATTTCTTTTCTTTTTTCTTCCCAAATTCAAGAACACAACATTAAAGATTCATATTGGATATTTCATATATATTATATACTTGAAATTTAAAACTTTTACATAAACATTTATAAAATAGTGTATATATATAGATAATAATTTTTATGATCTTATTCAATATATATATATATATATATATATATATCAATTATTTATAACTAGAAGCGTATTCGCACAATGCAGTGAGATACATCACGATTTTATTTTTTGTTTTTTTGTCGATTTACAGTATGATTTTGGATGATTTTGAGAAAGTGATAATGTTTTTTTTATTAATTTGTTTAATTTAAGCTTAATAATATAATGTTTTATATACAAAAAATAAGTATTTTTAATGACATTTAGAAAAAATAACCAATTATATATTTAATCATATAATTAAAACAAATTTATAGTAATACTAGAAGCGTACTCGTGCAATGCAGCGACATACATCACGATTTTAATGTTTCATTTTATTTTTTTTGTCGATTTATAGTACGATTTTGGATGGTTTTGAGAAAGTGATAATGTTTTTTTTATAAATTTGTTTAGTTTAGACTTAATAATATAATGTTTTTTATATAAAAAAATTAAGTATTTTGTTAGAATTCAATGATTATCTTATATATTTCAATAACATCTAAAAAAAATAACCAATTACATATTTAATAATATAATTAAAACAAATTTACAGTAATATAATATATTAATTAATATTGATATATGAAAATGTCTTTATAAAAGTAAGATCCTGCACATACCAAATTAGTGGGTGTTAGAAAACATGCAGTAGTAATATGTATCTTGTGCTTTGATACTTGTAAATTAAGAGATTTTTAAAATATTGCATAAAATGATGGTACATTGTGACTAATAATTTGTATTTAAGAGTTTTTTTTATAAGTGTTTTATAATATAACTAGTGTTGGGCCCGTGCATTGCACGTGAGGATAAATTTTTTGTTGGAATATTGAACCGAGTTAAAAAAGAAACGTAATTTCTCTGTTAACAGTTAATGAAATACAATGTGAAAAACGAATGTATTTTCATAGGTGGTTAACTTGCATATATTCTTAATCGTTTGTTGTTATGAGTTTGTGCAATAATATTGGTAATAGTTTTGTATTATATTATTTAAAACTCAAACGACATGTCTCACAACATATCACTATTATTGAAATAATTATAAATATGAACATATGTTTTTACATATTTTGCAATTTTTCTGAAACCTCCTCGACAACACTTGACAATCACTTTGAACGTATAAATCTGTAGATTAATTAACAACATTCAACCCACATCAATATATGACAAAGAAAATAAATGATATAATCTTTTGTAACCGGCAACTCAACTGGTATAGTTCAAATTCACTCAGTACCACTTGAAAATTTATCTGACTATTGATTTCAAGACCTCATAGTATTAGTCGATAAAAATAAAGATATGTATATATATCTTATTCCCATACTTCGAAAAATATGATTGTGAGTTTTGAAAAATATAAACAAATCCTCAGTAAATGAAATAAAATATAAAAAAATAGTTTTTTAAAGAAACAAAAATATAGTGGAATACCTTTTGTTCAGTTGCAGGTTCCGCCATTGACACCCGACCGTTCATCTTCTTCTTGTACTCGGATGATACATAGAGAAGCTATATATATTTATAGTGAATGCAGAGAATATTTTAAAATCTTTTATTTTCATTTTCGATTTTACATTTAAATGTAAATATATTAAAAATATGGGAGAATATTTTTATATGTACATCGTTTCTATTTTATTTTCTTTACACTTGGTTAATTTGGAAAGTATTGCGGAATATTTTTATTTTAAAGAATACAATAATTTATTAGTGTATCTCGTTATTTTTTATTTTAAATTTATATCAATATTATTTTTTCTTCTTTTAATGCTCGTGAAAAAAATACGTGTAGATTTTATATTAGCAAAAAAATACGTGTAGATTTTATATTATGCTAATATAAGATACGTGTAGATTTTATAAAATAAAATAGATTTTATATTAGCAAAAAAAATACGGAAAAAAAGAGTTATTTTTTATTTTTAATTCATATCAACCTTTTTTTTTCTTTTAATGCTCGTGAAAAAAATACATGTAGATTTTATATCAGCAAAAAAAATACGTGTAGATTTTATATTATACTAATATAAAATACGTATAGATTTTATAAAATAAAATAGATTTTATATTAACAAAAAAAATACGGAAGAAAAAAGAGTTTATATTACATCTCATTATGTTGTAGATTTTATATTATGCTAATATAAAATACGTGTAGATTTTATAAAATAAAATAGATTTTATATTAGCAAAAAAATACGGAAGAAAAAAGAGTTTATATTACATCTCATCATGTAAAAAGATTTTATAAAATAAAATATGGAAAAATCATTAGGAGATGTAATATAAAAAAATACGGAAGAAATTTTTTTTTATATTACATCTCATTAATATATATTTAAATGTAAAATTTACATTTAAAAAAGATTATGCTAATATAAAATCTATTTTATAAAATCCTCCACCAAAAAAACAAATATTTATATTAATAAATGAGTATCCATTACACAAATAGATGATTATGTGAGATACTGTGCTTGGAAAGGTTGTACCAAAGCATTAAGAAATTGTAAATTAAGTAATTGACTTTAATTAGTTGTATCTTGTCTTAAAATGTTGTAATTAAAAGTTTTTTATGTCATTTTTATAATATAGTATAGATATAGATAATATATTAATTAATAGTAATACATGGAAATGTCTGCATAAAAGGAAGACTCTGCACATACCAAATTGGTGGGTGTTAGTAGGAAATGTCTGCATAAAAGAAAGAATCAGCATATACCAAATTGGTGAGTGTTAGAAGTCTGCAGTAGTAATATGTATTTTGTGTTTTGATACTTGTAAATTAAAAGATTTTTAAAATCTCGGATAAAATGATGGTACCTTGTGCCTAATAATTTGTATTTAAGAGTTTTTTATCCGTGTTTTATAATATAGTATAGATATAGATATAGATAATATATTAATTAATAGTAATATATGGAAATGTCTGCATAAAAGGAAGATTCTGCACATACCAAATTGGTGGGTGTTAGAAGTCTGCAGTAGTAACATGTATATTGTTCTTTGATACTTATAAATTAAAAGATTTTTAAAATCTTGCATAAAATGATGATACCTTATGCCTAATAATTTGTACTTAAGAGTTTTTTTATCCGTGATTTATAATATAGTATAGATATTTTTTTCAAAATTTTTTTATTTATTTTAAGAAAGAAAATATAACATTATTAATTTTCTACATAAAAAACAAATCTTTTTAACTCATCACCCCCATTTATTTTCTGGAACAAAACCAAAACATACCTCCATTGCATCAAAGATGATGCAATCTCTTCCCAAATCCCCAATTTTTTCAAATCAAAACCTACATCAGTTTATGGGTATGATCAATAATTGCTATAACTTCATCAAACCATCATCAAAATGGAAACTTGTTTCAATTTCACCACATTCTTTCCAAACCCCAAATCTTTTTCATCATTTTTCTTCACAAACACCCACCAAGATTCCAAACCCACATGACAAAAGTTACTTAAAGAAGGAACAAACTCTTCTTTCTGTCTTCAAGAAATCTTGCACCAAAAGGGATGTTGAAAAACTCCATGCTCATTTGGTTCAAATTGGCTTTACTCAGAACTTGTTTGTTGTGGGTAAAATTATAGTGTTTTGTGCTGTTTCAGATGAGTGTTGTATGGATTATGGTGTTTCGGTTTTTGAAACGATTGAGAATCCAGATGGGTTTCTTTGGAACACGATGATTAGAGGGTTTGGTAGGATGAATCAAGTAGATAAAGTGTTTTGTTATTATAAGAAGATGCTTGATCATGGAGAATTTGCAGACAATTTTACTCTTTCTTTCTTGATTAAATCCAGTGCTCAATCTGGGTCGGTTTTGTTGGGAAAACAAACTCATTGTAGTGCGGTAAAACATGGCCTTGATGATCATGTTTTTGTGAGAAACACATTGATTCATATGTATGGAACGTTGAACGATCTTCGAGTTGCACGCCAACTGTTCGATGAAATGCCTAAGCGAAACTTGGTTGCTTGGAATACCATCATTGATAGTCATGTTTGTTGTGGGAAACACCAAGAGGCACTGGACTTGTTTTCGCAAATGCGGGATGACGGAATAAACCCCGATGATGCCACGTTGGTCGTTGTGCTATCGGCTTGTGCTGTGTTAGGCGCGTTGGAGGTCGGGAGGTGGGTTCATTCCGTCGTTGATCAAAATTGTTCGATGAATGATGTATCAATCGCAAATTCACTGATTCATATGTATGCGAGATGTGGGGAACTCGAAGAAGCATATAAGATTTTCAATCGGATTAAATCAAAGAACACGGTAACATGGAACACGATGATATTAGGACTAGCGGCACACGGACATTTTCAAGAAGCATTAGATGTATTTTCAGTAATGATAAACGAAAAAAACGCACCACCAAACGACGTTACTTTCTTGGGAGTTTTAAGTGCGTGTAGCCACGGAGGAATGATTGAAAAAGGACGACAATTTTTCGATAAAATGACGAAAGAATACCAAATGAAACCAGCAATAAAACACTATGGATGCATGGTAGACATGTTATGTAGAGCTGGGTTGGTCAATGAGGCTTACATGTTGGTTCAAAGTATGCCGATGAAATGCAACGCGATCATCTGGCGGACGTTATTGGGTGGTTGCCGGATTCACGGCAACGTGAAACTAGCCGAGAAGGTTAGAATGCATCTTTTGGAGGTGGAACCGGATCATAGTAGCGATTATGTCCTTCTTGCTAATACTTATGCAAGTCTAGAGGATTGGAACCAAGTTTCGAGAGTAAGAAGATCAATGATCGCTAATCGAGTTCAGAAACCGAGCCCCGGTAACAGTTTCATTGGCGTACCATGAGCCTCGGAATTGGATTCCTACATGCTATATTGGGTCCCACTTGACCGAGCTAAGCCCGATAGGATCAGGGACCGGGTCCCACTTGACCGAGCTAAGCCCGGTAGGATCAGGGACTGGGTCCCACTTGACCTAGCTAAGTCCGGTCAGGGACCGGGTCCCAGTTGACCTAGCCTAGTGGGATCAGGACCGGGTCCAGTTGACCTAGCTAAGCCTAGTAGGACCAGGTCCCACGTAACCGAGTTAAGCCTATAGGATTGAGGAATTGAAGGCTATGAGTTTGGAACATTCATACGATGAATTTGCAAAGCTGCAAATGCAATAGAATTGTTTAATTTTTGTTAATACATAATGAAAACAACACGCAGTTTGCAAACACGATTACGTTTTTTTATTATACATGAGGTTTTTCGTTACTTGACATATAATGTTTATGAGATCTTCTTTTGCTTCTTCTCCTTCCACTCTTTGATGTCTGCATCTACTTGGGCTTTAACATGTGCATGAAACCCCGGATATGGTTCATAACCGAACGCCATTTGAAGTGTCTGTAAGCATCAACGACAAAAGATTAAGAACATCGTAGTTTATACACGTAACTTACATACATACGTACAACATAAAGAGATACAAAAGGCACACACGAATTACCTCTAACAACACGAAAAAAGGTGCCATCAAGAAGGCTTGTGCTAAGTTGTCCAACAACGCAGGTGCCCGTTTCTAATCAGAAAAGAAACGAAAGATTGGTTATTAAAACGTGAATGAAAAATTGGAAACAGTACAACAAAATCAGCTTTATAGAACGCCAAATATGTCTAAAATGTCCTGATAGATATGTTTGTAGGACCAAACAATTGTGCGTTCTATATAAAGGTGTTACTGTAGGATGTTAGGACGTATTTGAGCCTTCTAACAAGCTTTTTAGCTTTTAAAATAAAGCGTCAAATTAGACTTTTAATAGGACACTTTTGAGCTATTGAGAAGGGTCCTATGAACACAATACAACACTTGTTTTTATAAGAATAAAAAGAACTTGTTAAGAGGCCCAAAGTGTCGTATCCACTTATTGAAACACCTTTGTATAAGACGCACAATTATTTGGTCATATAAAGCAAGTCTATTAAGACATTTATACATATTTAGCATCCTATAAAGCAGACAGGGTTAGAATTGTAAATTTACCTCGAATACGCCATGTCCTATGAATTGTCCAGTCCAGCAGAATAACTGAGCAGCCAACACAACCTGAAAATATGGTATGCAAGTATATAATGATAAGTTGATATGACAAAGGTTCAAGGGAAAACCTCAAAAAAACGAAAAACTGAAGAATACTCTAGTAGCCTTCCATCTGGACGGTATGCACTTGTGCTGTTGTGCATACAGATAATTATGTTGTTTTTTTGGTTTTTATGCACAAGTGCATTATGCACTTATATACACGTGTGCATGTTACAAATTACTTGTATGCACAAATGCATACCGTCCAGATTAGGGCTATCAGGGTGTTCTTCAGTTTTCTGTTTTTTTTAGGTTTTCCCCTGAAATTGACCCATGTTGATATATCTACATATATTTATGCAAAAAAAAAAATCATCAAAAGTGTCGAAATTTTGAAGGGATGATTGCATCTTTCATAGTTGGGAGTTGTGCCCATCACAGTTAAATCGAGAGAGGGAAGATTAAGGCGGTTTGGACATGTAAGCAAAAGGCAAATTACGGTACTACTGAGAATAGTAGAGAGTATGACGATCGAGGGAATATGGAGAACATACACACCAAATGAGAACGTGTGATAAGCAGTTAAGGATGGACATGACAACCTTAAAAGCAGATAAAACGACAGCAAGTTGTTAGTAGCCCACAATTAAGGCCTTATAAAAGGTCCTACACTTCAAATCACCACCAATTTTGACCAAATACCTAACACCACAATCCTTAACCCTAGTATTCTTTACCCACCGACAATTATCCATGTTGACTTAACTTCATTTTCCTCTAATCAATGCCTTTTTGGTGTGTTTCTTACGCGGGACAAGACAATATAAAAACATCTTACCCTACATTTAGCGCGAGATTAGACCCGAATAGGACATGAGATGAGATGGGGGGCCCAATATGCATTTTCAGTCCCACCAAAATAGATGGAACAAAAAGAGTGTTGCTTTATACATACCTATTCATGTCAGAATCAAGTCAAATCATACATTAAAAATGTCAAAAGTAGGTCTTGATATTGATCTGTGTGAGGAGAAAATTAGTAGGCCGGGGTGCATTTAATAATATATAGGGGTGCATTTAGCCTACCCCAAAACAAAAACCAGAGAGTGTGAGATAGTTGGTCAATTACTAATCTTCCCACGCCAAATTAAAACCCTAAAACCTTCCATAACTCTTCCACCCACCTATCTAACTTTCCGTCCGTCTAGTTCTGTTCACTCCTGTCCGCTTACTAAACACACCCTTGTAGACTAAAAAACTGAAAAGAAAAATATTCAAAATAACAAAATAAACACTATAATCCACCCAAAGAAAAGCTAAAATTAGCATGGCGCTTTGATTTAGAAATAAAGTGCCAATCATATTGGTTCAAAATGCACAGCCCTAGATAAACTAAAGGGCCATTTACCCAAATACTTACCTGGTAAGCGCTTACCGGTGACAATCAACATTCTAACATACTTTACTAGTTAAGATCATAGTTCATCAAAACAGTATCGTATGCAACAATTTACCCGGTAAAAACTTTCCTGGTAAGAAGAGTATCACGCCCACTTTCCGGATGAAACTATCCATCCTTATCATCGCCGGGTAAATTTCTTGACCTTTGTCATATTCATCCGGTAAGATAAATGACCCAGTAAGCACTTATTGGGTAAGCGTTTAGTCAATGACCCTATGGGTACGTTTGGTATCCAGACATGATAGAAGAACAAAAAAGGACTAAACATGACAGAACAGTTCAGCATTTGGTCGGACAGGACTGAACATATAAAATGACAAATTTACCCCTAAGGCAACTTAAGTTCAATTCCATTGCTTAAAACTAGATTTTAAGCACAACCCATCTCAAATTTAAACCAAATTGAACACTAATCCATTCCAAAACCTACACAACAACATATCAAAAAAACCAACAACAATAGTATAACAAATCATACCTTCCAAGCAAGAGAGAATCCCAAATGATGAGCAACAAAGCTCCCAAATACCCAACAAACAAAACAAAGAAAACCAGCCAAAGAACCAGCTTTCACATCCAAACACACATAGAATCCAGCATAGATCATAGTTAAGAAAAACCCATAATTCAAAATCAAACTATATGGCAAAGAAAGATCAACCAAAGGGGGTGTGAAATAGAGAATCACAAGTGATGTGAACAAAATTGGCCAAACAAACAACAAGTGGATGAACACATTCACTGGGTTGCTATGATACGCCCCATAGAAAGCAAAGTGTTTTTCAAGATCAAATAACCCTATCTTTGCCATCGGCTTGTATTGACACTGGATTTCTAGGATAATTTTTCAAGATTTCTTGAAAATTTTGATGGGTATTTGAAGAAGAAAAGAAGGGTGTGGATTTTGAAGAATTTGGTTCAAAGATTGACTAAAAACAAACAAAAGTTATCGAAAACGGAGTTGTAGCGGTCCATTGGGATATTGGGTTTGGGTTTGGGTTTGGGTTTGGGTTTTATATTTAACGATGATGTCAATGTGTATGTGTGTGTGTGTTTTTGCTAACGTGCGCCGGGTATATTTTATGTTTTATTTATTTTTATATTCAAGAAATGATATTTGGTGTGTATTGAAGGCCATTTATTTCAACATATTTGGGCTAATTGGCCCAATCGTTTTTAGTTTATTGTTTTCTAAATATCCAAAGAAATCATTATTTTGTAAAATAAAATAGTCTTGTGTAACTTTTTATAAGTAATATATATTATTTTATAAAACAATTATGAATATAATTTATTAGTGTTTGATTTTGGTTTAACAAGTTGAATATATTTTCGCTTAGTTCATTAAATTACGTAAATGGTTTGATTTGTGACTTAATGATAAACGTATTTATCAAGTTAAGTATGTTGTCTTTTATCTATTAGTCCAAAAAAATTTAAAAGTATTAATCGTTTTTTCTAGTTTTCTTTGGTCATATAATTTATTGTTGTTTTATTAATACCCGTTCACATTTATTAAATGTGATCGTATGTTGTTGAGTTAATAATGTTGCTTTAAAAAATAAACTTTGTTAATGCGTCCTTGAGTGTTAAAAACTTAAAATCATAATTTACGTCATTCAAATCATTTATTAAGCACAAAAACAAACAACATTTTTTTTGAAAGACAACATCTTATTAAAAAAAGACAAGACGAACAAGGAAACACAACATAAAAACAACAATTATCTTAACTTATATCTACAGCTTAATCACTATAATTGACTTAGGTGTCGTTTGTTTTTTAAGAGGTCTAAAGTCTGAAGTCTTATTTTAGTCATGATTAATAAGAGGTGATGTGTAAAAATGTCTGAACGATTCAGACTTAAGAGTCATTAAGAGTTTTTTTTTTTTAAACAAACAACCCCTTAATATATTTATGGTTTAATGGAAAAAAAAATCAAACAACCCCTAACCAATCTTATATCATAAAATATAATAAATAACATGGTTTTCGTAAATCAAAATCCAACATTATTATAAACTCCAAACATCAAAAGTTTGAATGGTTGATTCAATAGGCAAAATTGAAAACCAACACATCACATGTTTTAGATTAGGACCCGACAACGTTATAAAACTTTTGTTAATCAAAAACCCTAAAGTTCTTCGAACAAAATGAAACCGAAGATATAATCCACATCTTTAAATAAAAAACCTTTTTATATTTACTAAAATCTTGTTTTATAGTTGAATGAGATGAAATGAAAGGGTGGTTACAAATGGGTTCCTTATCCTCTTTCCTACCCAACAAACAACACAAAAAATAGAATTAAAAAAGAAAAAAAAAACCAACATTCATCAAGATTTTGAAGCTCAATCTTTCTTTTTCTCATCATCATCATCATCCATGGCAGAAGCTATTATGAGCTTCACAATTCTCAAACCTTGCATCCACCATAAGCCTTCTTTCCAAACAACAAGATTGGATTTGAACCCATTATCAAAATCAGTAAATCATTCGATTCACTATTTAAAATCTCTATTTTCTTGTATATAAATTCATCCCAGTGAACTTAAAAACTCATGTTCCTTGATTTAGGTGAGCAAATTTTCAGGTTCAAGATTCACCAATGGCTTCCATTTGGTAACTATCTTGCACTCATCTTCCTGCAATTCATGGTCATTATAAGTTTTATGATAATGGGGTTGTAAAAAGATTGAATTTTGGGCACTCCCACCTTGAAAAACTTGTTTTTGCAAGATTCTTGATGTTGAAATCTTTATTTTACATTTTCTGAGGATAAAGATTCATGGTCAGGGCTGTAAAGAGATTGAAGGTTGAGTACTCCCACCTTCTTGACTTTTTAAGTCAAACCTGTTTTTGCAAGATTCTTGATCATGAAATCTTTATTTTATATTCTGATGATAAAGATTAATGGTTATTTTAAGTTTTCTGATAATGGGTTTTAAAAAGATTGAATTTTTTTGAGCACTCCCACCTTCTTGACTAAACTTGTGTTTCCAAGATTTTTGGTTATGAAATCTTTATTTTACTTTATGATAATAAAGATTAATGGTCATTGTAAGTTTTCTGATAATGGGGATGTGAAAAGATTCAATTTGAGCACTCCCACCTTCTTGACTTTTTAAGTCAAAGTTGTTCTTTGCAAGATTCTTGATGATGAAATCTTTATTTTTGCATTCTGATAATAAGGATTCATGGTCATTATAACTTTTCTGATAATGGGGTTGAAAAAATATTGAATTTTGAGTACTCTCACCTCCTTGACTTTTTAAGTCAAACTTGTTTTTTGCAAGATTCTTGATTATGAAATCTTTACATTACATTCTGATGATAAAGATTCATGGTTATTATAAGTTTTCTTATAATGGGGTTGTAAAAAGATTCAATTTTGTGTACTCCCATCTTCTTGACTTGTTAAGTCAAACCCTTTTCTGCAAGATTCATGATATGAAATCTTTGTTCTACATTCTTAATGTCCATTATGCTCTTTTAGAGTGTTTGTTCTTCTTCTTGTTAATATAGTTGTAGATTTCCCCATAAGAAAAGGGTATATTGATTATAGTTAAAAAAACTAAACAGTTTGTTTGACTTCAAAAGTCAAAGTAATGGAAAACAAGTGATTGACTTTTCAAATTCACTTACTTCTTTCAAAGAATTTGTTTTTTTTGGTCATTTTTACTAGGAGAATTGTTTGATTGAATAAAAAAAAGGGAAATTGACCGAAATGGGCCAATCCCACTCCGGGATTGGCCCATTTCGGTCAATTTCCCTAAAAAAAATCAAGTATAATGCTTTAAAAAGTCAATAACTCGACAGAGAACTCATGGTATGTTCGTTTGACTTCAAAAGTCAAAGTATGTAATCGTAACAAAAAGGTTGATGTCATGACTACACAAGACCCTAATTACACGAATCTTTTCTTTTCCGATTCATTGAAACAAAATCCTCATTTTCGAGTTATTTTTGCATTCTTTAAAAAAAATCTGATTCATGTTCATATGATCATAGCATTCTATTGAAGACAACAAAAGGAGTAGATTGAATGCTATACCAGATTTGACTCTAATGGCAGTTCTAGTTGAGCATATGGAAGGCCAAAGAGATCTCATCACCCACAAATCAATATGGCATCTCAATGATCAAACCATCAAAAACATCTGTAAGTCTTGGCACTACGATAAAATCAGTTTTGTAAGACATCAAATATGTTTGAATTTCCTAATAAACTATTTTACAAGACTTAAGTTTATAAAGCCGATTTTGTTGTAGTGTGATATGTTTCGTATGACATGATTTCGACTGGTTTAATTTGTGATTATGATGTTGGTTTTTGTTGTAGATACTTTGTACATCATGTTCACAGTTTGGGGATGTTGTTTCTTTGGTGCGACAAAGGTGAGCAAATTGGAACAATTTTTTCCTCATGATATTGGAACGATAATGTTTTTGATTGATATAAAACCATGAGATGTTTAGGATCCATATTATGATTCCGAACAATATAGGAAAGATGGAGGAGATGGAACCGGGCATTGGGTGTACGAAAAGGTAAAAAAAATTCCTTTTGGAACGTCGTTAAATTCACCTTTTAACAACAATATCTATTATTCGATAAGTATTACTTACCCTGTAGTAGCTATAATGAGGCTCCCTTCTAAGGGAAAAAGGGTTTGCACCCCCCCCCCCCCCGGCCCCAAACCAAAAAATGTCCTCACCATACCGGTCCCACAAACCATTATGAGGGATGTAAATTGCAGTGTCCTAGGACAACGTGGGCGGGGTCGGATCTGAACCTGAGACCTTGTTATGGAAACTTCATCCCCTTTCAGGTTGAAATAATTCAATGAGAAGTTCTAGAAGCATTGTTTATCACATGAGATATCCAATTTTGGTGGATCGGTTTATGATGATATGTTATATTTGCTACAGCAAGAGGATATCGAAGAAAAGGCAAGAGCAGCATTGTGGCGTGAGGAGTTGATCGAGGAAATTGAGCAGAAGGTTGGAGGGTTACGCGAGTTGGAAGAAGCCAAAGAGGAGGAGCTTGTCTAAGTGATTGGAAATATTTTAGGGATGAATATTGTTTATACGTAGAAATCAAGATTATTGTTGCATATGACAAAAAAATTAACAATGGTCAGATAACCACATAAGTTTAAGTGAAATATGGACATTTATTGCTATTAAATGACCATGCACATAGTTGGGGGTTCTTTGGATGAACAACTGCTCTAGGTTTTGGGATGAAAGACATATTTGTATGCGCCATACATCTCACCCCATGTCCCATCTTCGAGTGAGATATTCTCGAATCAATTTTTTATTTGATTGATATTAGCGACCAAGAATAAGTGAATATTAAATATTAATGACATAAATTCACGAACTTAGTGAGTTCATTACATATTGTAAACAACTATAAGAACGATAAAATAAAAGCCACAATGGAAATGACTTTTTTGCCCTTATGATGAGTAGACAATTCTCATAGAACAAAAGTATAATTTAACAAGAGATGTTTATTTTTCGTATTTTTGAGTATTTAATGAAGTTCATGCATGGACATGGGGAAACTTTCTTTTTAACATATTTGCATATCAACCTATAATAACCGATAAATGATAAAAATAACATATGTTCAACCATCTCTTCTAATATATTTTATTCAAACATAAATTTCAGAAAGAATAAAACGAAACTTTAAAATCGAGACGTATCACGTTGCATTGTGCTAGTACAGTTCTATTTATTACTAATATATGACCCTCCATATCGATGTCCTTAAAAACAGGTTACGTGTGGGACTGGTTAGGATTGTCGATAATCAATCTTTTATCTAAATATATGAAATCAATTGAAATATTTTATGTTGAATTATCAAAATTTTGGAAGATTGATGGGTAAGGCATCTCATTTTTTTTGTTGCATTCATCCCCCTAAACCCATAACATCAAGAATTTAAGATATTGTGGGCGTCTTTATTTTTTTATTTGTCTTTGTCATGTTTTTTTAAATACAATAATTATCATATACAAATTTTGTATGATTTTCTTTTACCGTAAGAACCATTAAACTTGTTAAGCTTATATCCATGAAATACGTTAATATATTTGAAACTGTCTAAATTAATATGGAAATATTTAACTTCAATAAACATTAACACACTATAATAACTCTGAATATTCATTATTATTATTATTATTTTTGGAAGAGTATCCTAGGTTATGTCTAGATTAATCCATTGGTAAATTATGACTGTAAAACATCAGTCCTGATTAAACCTCAGTGGCCACAATTGTTGTGTACGTCTGGATTTGAACCCTTATGGTTATAGGTTAGCATTATGTCTTGATATATATTAACATAAAAACCTTTAACACGTCTTAACCTGCAAACTTAACATACCTTAACTCATACTAACACTTAGTAACCAAACACACATTAACATACATTAACACATGTTAAAGAACAATGCTGATACAGTGACTGAAAGGCCGATTTGTCCCTCCATTTTCGACAATGTGTGCGTTGGCAGACGAATGCTTCACGAGCGAGTGGTCACGAAGAGATGAAATAATTAAATAGTTATATGTTCTTTTTCGCCTAAAACTATAAAATTGATATCACAACCTAAAAATAATGGTAATAACTATTTTTAGGGAAATTAATTAAAATAGTCATTTTTACCAATTATTTTTTATTTTTTAGTCATTTCTCTCTTGGTTTTACCAAAATAGACATAGGTCCGCAAAAAGTAATTGTGTACCTAACTAAACAACAAAAAAATAATTACATTTTCTATCTCTTTCTGCGAAAAAAACTACCTTCACAATTACGAGTCTGGCCCTTAGACTTTCAAAATTTACACTTCATACCTACAAAAAGTTGCCTCCACAATTGTGAACCTAGGGTTTTGCGGACCTATGACTATTTTGGTAAAACATGGAGAGAAATGATTAAGAGGTAAAAACCATTGATGAAAAATGACTATTTTAATTAATTTTCCCTATTTTTATCCTCTTAATTATTTTTATACAAATATATTTTTAACTAATACTTGTATAATGAAAATAATACATGATTAATATATTGAATACCCTATAAAAATAATACTTCATTTTTCTTAAAATATGTGCCTACAATGAAAAATATTTATAGTTTTAAGACTTTGTAATTATTATAATTTTAATATAATTAAATGATAATTTTATTCCTAATAATAGAGAGATAAACTTTTTCTATCTTATAATAAAGTGTATAATAATATGAAATGTAAGTATTTCATTTATTTTTAAATAAATTAAAATAAAGATGTAGATATTTATTTTAGAGCATCTCCTAAAGCTATGATATAATTTTTTATAATAAAATAAAAAAAAGTTCAAATCTCTGATAAAAATTGCATTCATCTTCAACATCTACTCTATTTTAGCAATCTTAACATTACCTTTATTAATAAAATAATCAATATATTTAAATATATATTGTTTTTCTCTCATACACATTAAATTTAAAATTATGATGAAAAAACATTATTATATTATTTCTCTCTTTCTATAAAGTTTTAGATATTTCTTTAAATTTAAAGATTTTTATAATCACTTCTTTATTTTTCTATATTAACCTACAAGATAACATATCTATTGAAACAAAAAATTTATTAAAATTCACATAGTTGTTGTTGGAGATGCTTAGAATAAAAATAATTAAAATATGGGGCATGTTACAAAACCTTATCCAAATCCTAGAAATTCAAACTTTGACCATACTCAGTTATCCATTTCCAAAGTTCCACCGGCTTTCCCAGTTGCCGGTTACTAAATTTTTTTATCCAAACATAAACAAACTAGTATTATACCCGTCTGTTGGTCGGGTACACGACATGACATTAATCTAGATTCAGTTATTTGATATTACCATTTCAAAAGTTATGTTTCTTTATTGTATTCTAGTTATGTGCCCACTACAATGCAGTTGTATGTAAAATTTTATATTTTCTTTTCAACCGAAAGCATACTATGTTACGAATTCCACCAACGGATCTATAGGATCCACCTCATTAAGTTAAGCCATGCTCCATACAAACAGAGAAAATGGTAAAAAAATATAATGAATTTATTATGGATATCACATGTGGTATTTTAAGAAAATTGTTTTTTTTTGTTATATAAAAAGTAGTGTATCTAGAAAAAAGATAAAAAAATTTGATAAAAAATATGAATATATTAAAATTAATAAATTTAAAAGATATAATTAGATTTTCAAGTATTTATCCAATTCTCGTAATTTATAAATGGTAATTATCTTAATTTAGAAAAATATTTTTATTTATGATATTTTTTAATTAATGAAGTGACTTATATTCTTTCTCGCCTTTTACAAATTGACTACCTTCTCGCTTGAACCTGCCACTATATATATATATATATATATACACACACACACACTAGTTGTGTACCTGCACGATGACGTGCGATTCATCTATATTCTAAAATTCGAGAACTTAAACTCGATGACTTCCTTCTAAAAGTCGAGAACGTAAACTCTCGATCATGCTTCTTTTAAAAGTCGAGAACATAAACTCTCGATCAGGCTTCTTTCTAAAAGTTGAGAACGTAAACTCTCGATCATGCTTCTTTTAAAAGTCGAGAACATAAACTCTCGATCATGCTTCTTTTAAAAGTCGAGAACATAAACTATTGATCATGCTTCCTTTTAGAAGTCGAGAACGTAAATTCTCGATCATGTTCCTTTTAAAAGTCGAGAACGTAAATTCTCGATCATGTTCCTTTTAAAACTCAAGAACATAAACTCTTGTTCATGCTTCCTTTTAAAAGTCGAGAACTTAAACTCTCAATCATGCATCCTTCCATTCATTGTACCTCTCGGTCTCGTTTTTCTTATGGTTTATGTGATTTGAAATGAGAAAACAAAAGAGTATTAAGCTAATTATTAGTTTCCTCAAAACCACAAAGCTTTCACATAAATTATTGTATAAAAATTTAATTTCAACTCTAATTTTATATAGACAATCCAAGGAGTTGTGGGCAAAGGATACAAGGAAGAAACTCCGATCGTAGTAACTATGGAAATTTTTAATTAAGTTAGGGGTCGTTTAACAAACGCTTATCAGGTAAGTTCTTACCGACAAGAGTCACCACTTTTATTTATCTTATAGGGTAACATTCTTAGCCATCAAAATGGATTGATGTTAAACGTTTATAACCCGGTAAGCGTTTATTGGGTAAGAGTCATCAACCTCACTTACCGGGTAAGACTCCTGATCCTCGTCTTTCCTAAGATTCTCGATACTAATTGTTATGTTCATCCGGTAAGTTAACTGTTTAGTAAACGGCCCCTTAAGCTGATAAACAAAGACAGTAAAAAATTGCTAAGCAGTTTACATTGGTTTTAGACTCATCGCATTTGTTAATGTCTGCTGGAGCATTGTTGGCTTTTGTAGTGATTGCCCATTATTTGAGATGGCTTTATTTCCAAGAACATAATTTTCACAACCAGGAAACAAATCAAATGCAACCAACCTCTTATCTCCAATTCATCTCTAAACTAAAGCAAAAGCATGACAACAGCCTTAAATAACAAAAATACCACACCATATGTATTCACAACACCCAAAAGCAATGCATCCAACAATACTTGACGTGTTTTGGGACTAAAGAAAAGGGTAGAGCTGAAATATAAAGTAAAGCCTGCCCCAATCATTGTTTCTTATGAGCTCTCATGATATTTAAAAACATTTGTCATCTAACCTCTCCATTTGTTGTCTGATGCAGCAGCCTTTGCCACCCAATTGCATAGAATGTGCCTCCTACTAAGCCACTTTCCTACAACCAAAGAAAAACAGGATCAATAAGGTGCTGCTATAAGGAACCAGAGCTGATGGAGAAAGCAGAGGGAAGAATAGTGGCAGAGCTGATGGAGAAAGCAGAGATGGAACATTTCCACAAGTTGTCGAAGCTCCTTCATTTTAGCAAACTATGAATACATGTGCACAAGAAACATACAAGATCACTTAATGTACAACTCATTCATTCTTGTTATCTCTCATTTACTCAAGATGGGAAAAAGTACAGGAGCTTAATTAATAGCAAAAATACCTCATATTGCACAAGGTCAATCCCTGTGAAATATAGTAAGTGGGTATAGGTCTCTTCAATTACCTCACATTGGTGATGATGCATATAAACTTAGAAAACTTACACTTCTATATAACATACAATAAAAAGAGAGCACAGAGAACCAAAGCAAGAATGCTCAATCCTATCTATCAACAAAAAATAAATTCATCAATAGCAACAACAATTTTTTGAGGATTTGAACCTGTATAATGAACGTCCTGCTGATCTTAATGATCTGCAATTTCCCTTGTTGAAGACGATAAGAGGTCGCAATCTTGTTTCCATAGGAGCCATTCATGTATGGATAAATTTGAAGAAAATTCCTCACAATTGGTCCTATTCCTCTTAACTTTCTGTGCTCTTAACACATTCCCAATCTACAAAAAAGTAAATATTCGAAATATTAAAAACCCTAGAGAACCTAGAAGAATAATCAACATATCATCAAGATCATAAATTCACAAGATCATAATTCATCAAGGTCATAAATTCACAAAGAACCTAGAAGAATAAGTTGTACAAAATTTATCAAAGTCATCACACAGCATCTCATAAATTAATAATGTAATAAGTATTGTATTATATCCCTATGGAACATTTATCATTTTGGTAATCAGATAAACTCGGATTCCGTGAATAATCGCAATTCGCAACTATTCTGTCATGTATTTCATTAAGAATCAACGATCGAAACCACAAGAAAACATGTGTTCCCTTATTTTTAGTTTCTTCATCGATGTAGCATTTCCAATATGAAAAAAAACGAATCCAAAAGTGTAAATATATGTTAATGAAACAAAATTTATGATTTTTGAATAGGTTATCAAAAAACAGGAATCAACAGATGTAGACCTCTCTGTCCGGTTTAGAACTCTTTGATTTCCCCTTTTTGCCTGCTTATACACCATCATTCAAGATTTATTTGAAAATATGTATGTATAGCGTATAGGCTATAGGCTATATGTAATGGCAGAGGAGGAAGAGGGTCTTATTTATTTGATGCCAGGAAAATGAAGGTATTGAAAACCAATAAGCCCTAATGAACATAAGCAATAAAGGATACTGATTAATCAAAGATGCCTTGCCTACCCTACATCACATAAAACAACAGATTGGTAAGCAAGTCAGTGCATAAAATTTATTTAAATTTCACAAACAGACTTGAAATAGAGATAAATGCATCCAAATACTTCATCTAAATCCAAATATTCAGAAATTGAGAAGCTAGATTGAAAAATGATTACCAGAAACACCGATTTTGGATTGTTTATACTTGAAGAAGATAGAAATCCACATCAATTGTTGATCTGTTGCAGTCTGCACATAACATTCATCTGCCAGGTTCTTATGTTCAGTCGTCTACATGTAAAGAAAAATTTCAAGCTTTGTAGAGCACTTACATAACATGATCAACATTCAATAATTAAACCTAGAAGATAATACACGGTTGCATATAAGAAACTAAAAACCCAAAAAACTGTTTGTAAACCCGTCCCCGGAAGAAATTGGGTCTTCTTATCCAAGTTATATAAAAGGAAAGTAGAATTCACTTCAAAAAACTTGGTGTCCAAGAGGCCTACCATATAGGAAGTCTATAATGGGTGTTGAAATTATTACAAACCAATTTCCAGTATAAAGTTGTCCAACTCATAAGGTGTCAATATCATCAAGCCACTCTCATGGTCCAGAACTTCAAACATCAGGCTCTCCTTCTATGGTTACAATATAAACCTCTGATTTCGCCGTTACCAAAAGACCAAGTAGAATCATAATAGTAAAAACAGACTCAACAATCCTCATCATCTTCACTGATCCACTTCCCAAACAAAACAACAACTGTAAACAATAAAAAGAGAAATCTAATCAAATCAAATCCAATCGAATGATTAAATGATTTAATTTCCATTTGTTGGATCATTTACAGAGATGAAAACCAGATTACAACCCCAAAACTTGAAGCTATTTAAAAATCTTGAGTATAACAAATGAAGTTCATACCTCCATACAATAAACTCATAAATCATTAATGGAAAGTAAATAATCAAATAGCTTATCCCATTTGTAAAATTGATTTAAAAAATAATACACCCATCAAAATGGATTAAATCATTACACAAATAGTTGAAAATATTTTATTAAAAACAAAAAAAAGTGTATTAAAAAAATAGAGAAAGAGATGAGATAATACCAGTGTGATTCAATCAGCAAACAGTCCCTTTCATTTACATCTGAGAACCCATATGATCAACCTGCATATTATACTTTTCACAGTCATTCAACCACATACTGAAAACAATGTATTCAAGAAACGAATTAAGACAACATTTTTTGCAAAATTTTGTTCTTGACTTAACAATCAAAACCCACCCAGTAAAGATCAAAGAAAACCCAAATCAAAAGTAAGAACTTTACTCACATTGATCCAAGAAAATGACCAAATCAAAATCCCAGTACCCACCGAAAGTAACTTAATTTAATGGTAATCTTCATCAAAGCATCCAGTTCATTTGGTTGTTTGTAGAGGGACACATATAACTAAAGAACAAAATTGAAGAAAATTGAAGAAGAAATGGTCAACAGGAACGAAATATGTATCTATCCTAACAGCAACAGCAAAGAAACAAAATATGGTCAACAACAAAGAAATATGTAATCTATACTAACAGGAACGAACCCATGAACGAAATATGTAATTTATTCTAATAAATTATAGCAACATCAACGAAATAAGAACGTAATATGTAATTTACCCCTAACAGCAACAGCAAAGAAACATCGAATTTCAAGATGATGGTTTTCCAACCACAAGAACGAAATATGTAAGGATTGTTGGTTTCCCATCTTTCTTTGTGGTCGGTCGAACAAAACTGAAAGGGGAAACAATCCAGATGAGCAAATAATCCTTTCAAACCATCTAACAAATACAAGATGGAAAAAATCCAGATGAGCAAAACCCTTTGAAGCAGAACGTACCTGAGAGAAAGAGGTATGAAAGAGAAGTAGAACTCGAAAATTTGAACCGAGAAGACATACGCATACCTGCAACTATTTAAGCCCTGCATAGGAACTCCATGGTTGAAGGCGGGAGTCGCTAATCCGAGAGAAAATAGGGAGTGGAGTGCGATGGAAAATAGGGAAGGGAGAGAAATTAGGATTAACGTGGTGAGAGGGTTGATCGTGGATGATGGGGTGGGAGGCGGAGTGGGCTGGAACTCGTGGAGGTTGAAGGCGAAGATGTGGAGTCGTGGAGGAGAGGAAACAAATGGGGAAGTCGGCTGATTTGGGGGTGGGGATTAAACACCAGCCGTGAATTTAGGAATTTGAAGGGTCAAGATTAAAACTTGGCTGAATTTAAACGGCCCAAATTCCTCCAAAAACAGTTACACTCGGCTTGATCCATATATATATAATTCTCTATAAAAAAACAAAACTACAAATAAATCCTTTCAACTTATTATTAACTAAAAAAATAAAAATGATTAAGTTCATGATTTTTTCTTTAAATGAAAAAATTATTATACTTAAATAAAGGAAAGAAATATGAAATTACAATTTTCATGTTTCAAAAAATCAGTTTTTTTTTTGGAAAGCATGTCCTAAACTATTCCCTTGACAAATTATGATGATAAGTCATTATCCCTGATTAAAACTCAGTGGTTACAATTGTTATGTATGCCTGGATTCGAACCTTGGAAAATGGGATATTCTACCACATCCCATAGAGCATTAACCAGTACGCCACAATCCTTGGGGTTTTCAGAAAATCAGTTAATAAAGTGCAACGAATTAATAAAACGAAAAACTAACCATTTAAATTAACTGTTTCGTTGAATTTGAAAAATAAATAATTATTTGTTTTTATTATTATTTGATTTGAATCTTAAAAATAAACAATGTATAATAGAAATGGTATTTATAATTTCTTTTTATTAATTTATTGTACTTTGTTATTGTTTCGATTATAAAAACTTCAAAGATTTATTTGTTCAAAGAAAGGTTTAAGAACCTGATCACTCAAAATCTAAAAGTTTTCGGGTTTAATTGAACTTTTCTTATAATAATTAATCAACCAACAAACACGGATATTGTCAAACATATCTAAATTTTAACATACAATTATTTGTATGTTAAATTTTCAAACTTACCAAATGTGTTGTTGACTTTTTAATACTTTTGTTTCTTGTGATTGATATCCAGTAGAGATGATGACAATAGGGATATAGATGAAAATGGGGCAAGTAATTGACGAGAAAAGCACCCCCCCCGCCCCCTATTAAGTGTTTTATGCCCCCGTACCCAGCAGGTTCACATCGTCTGGGGGCAGTGGCGGATCCATAAATTTTGTTGACTGGAGTCGGACTTTAATAAGATAATATAAAATATAGTTATGGCAGCCGCCGTGACACACCTTGGCTCAAGGCTCGTCTCCAACGCCACGTTACCCATTTTTATAAAACGTTATTTGATATATATATTTTTTTATCTTTTTAATGTCTAATTTTTTAGGTTTTTGATACATAACCTAACTTAAACTGTTGATCATTAATGATTTATTAAGTATTTTAGTATAAAAAACACAAACATATAATTGTATGTATGACATATATTTGCTACGATAAATTACGACTTCAAAAACGTTAGCCTCATCGTAACTCCTAAGACTCGAGATTTGACCTGACCGTCATGTCGTAGCTCATGCTATTAAGAACCTTTGAGTGCATGTGTTAGGGTCCGGACGGGTATAGTTAACCAGTTGAGTGCATGTGTTAAGGGGAAAAATATGTATCTTAAAATAAAAAGAAAAATATGAGTTTTTAATTTTTAAAACAAAACAAAAAAATAAATAAACTCAAGTTTCAAAAACATGATATGAGGTAGCCAACCACATGTAATCGTAGTTCATGCTCAGAGATAATAATATCAAGCAACAAAAAATAAACTAATAAAATTATATACTTATATACATATATTATATATACTAGAAGCATAGTTGCACAATGCAGCGAAATATATCATGATTTTAATGTTTCCTTTTATTTTTTGTTTTTTTATCGATTTACAGTACGATGCTTGATGGTTTTGAGAAAGTAATAATGTTTTTTTTTTTTTATAAATTTGTTTAATTTAAGCTTAATAATATAAGGTTTTTTATATAACAAAGTTAAGTATTTTGTTAAAATTCAAAAAATTCTTTACATTTAAATTGAGATGTTTATACTGTTTTGATTATATTTATCGGTTGGTTACGAATTCAAACATATAGCTTTAGAAATTTGTACTCGTGCATCATAATTTGTAATCTTGAATTTTAAGTAATGTGTATCAATAAACAGTACTTAATACATAAAAACTTATTTTTAAGAGTTTTCTTCTATAATTTAATAATAATGTAATTTATTTTAGCTTTTAATAATTTTTTATATAAAATAAACATTAAATGTTATGTTAGATTTTTTAATTATATTTTAGATTTTTTATATTTAAAATTTGATTTTTATCATGTATTTAGTTATGTGCTGAGTGATTTTAATGGATTTAAAATGGTTAGAGATAAAGATTGAAAGTTAATAAATAACATTAAATGTAGTATATAAAGTTTTAGTGGTTGTTTTTAAGAAACTTTAAGTAATTAATATTAAATGACGGTAAATTAAACTTTATCAATTGTTTTATAATATAGTATAGATATATGTATATATTATATTGGGTATTATTAGAGGGGTTGTAGCATCCTCGACTCCAATCATGTAGTCGCTTCGGGTATAAGAAGCAATATCATTCCCCGATTCTTTGCCGAATAAACCGAGAAAATATTCTTACAGAGAGATATGGATGTTTGAACTAACTGGTAAAATTTTAGTATAAAGGTAATATATTCACAAATCAAAACGTGGGTAAGCAATAAAAAAGAACATAGGACACGTTATATCTACTCAGCAACCTCAAACTCATCATCCATTGCCTTGTTTTTTAATCAACCAAGATCCTATAAGCATTCACATAAAACAATAAAAATAAGATAATTTATATTTAAATTTAATAAATGTCATTAAAAAATTGTAGTCACATCTACTGTTCTGAATGCCAAAAATTTAATTAATTCATATAATAATAAGACCCATAAAATAATTAATATGAATGTCAAATTAACGAGAAAAATATGATCATTTATTTGGTATAATTTATTTCGCTCGAATTTTGTTCATTTTTCGTATTTTTTCGAATAAAAAATATGGGTGGAGATTTTTTTAATTTAAAAAATATTATTGTAACCGTCTGTTTAATCATATTCATCAGATCATCTAATCTAACGGTTGATAAGATGTTTTTTAGTTTTTCATTTATTTGAGGTTTTCCCTTGAACCTTTGTCTATATATATATATATATATATATATATATATATATATATATATATTGACTAAACCTTGTTGCTTGTGTTCTAATTTTGTTTTCCACGAGTTCTTGGTTTCATAAAATCAATGCTTGCTTATTCAAAATGCCTTCAAAGTTATGATTTTGTTTTGTGTATCAAGTTACTTAAATTACTTTTTAAGTCTTTGTTATAATATGAATTTTGATGTTTAAATGTTTATTTTTAAAATAATTATATGATGTCTAGTTAGATAGGTTTATATGTATTTTAAAAAATTAGAAGCGTACTCGCGCAATGCAGCGAGATACATCACGGTTTTAATGTTTCATTTTATTTTTTTGTCGATTTACAGTACGATTTTGTATGGTTTTGAGAAAGTGATAATGTTTTTTTTTATAAATTTGTTTAATTTAGGCTTAATAATATAATGTTTTTTATATAAAAAAGTAAGTATTTTATTAAAATTCAATGATTATCTTATATATTTTAATGACATCTAGAAAAAATAACCAATTATTACATATTTAATAATATAATTAAAACAAAATTATAGTAATATAATATATTAATTAATAGTGATACATGGAAATATTTGCATAAAAGGAAGGTGTTGCACATACCAAATTGATGGGTGTTAGAAATCTGCAGTAGTAATATGTATCTTGTGCTTTGATACTTGTAAATTAAGAGATTTTTAAAATCTTGCATAAAAATATGATACTTTGTGCCTAATAATTTGTATTTAAGAGTTTTTTATCCCTACTTTATTTTAAAAAATAAGTTTTGTTACAATAAATTCTTGATTGTTTTAGTTATAAAAATTTATTTAGAATCCAATTTATTAAATAATGAATTTATGTTTATGAAAAGGTGCAACATTATCAATTTAGAATGTGTCGCTGTATGACATTCAAAAGTTCAAGAAGATGTAACCGTACCTTGTAATCAATCAAAATACCAAAAACAACTTTTGAAATCAACCAAAAAACCGGGAAAAAAATCTCAAAATCGGTAAAAAAAACGTAAAAAATCATCGAAATCAAGCAAAAAACTTAATAAAATCCCTCAAACCGGTGGAATTACGCTATAAACACATCGGGCGATATTGAACGTTGGTAAAAATATGAAGACACGTCTATAAAAACAATGTTTTTTGTAATTATTGTTTGTTCATATTATATGGTGTCACCGTATTAAAAAAAATTATGGGTCCTTCCCTAAGTTCAAGTATTGTGCATCCAATGATCCAAACACATTCTAAAATAGAAAACGTATAGTTGTGTATTTGAGCAACTGGATTGAGTTCCGTTGAGAAGTTGAGGTTCATGTGAGAAGCGTGAGAAGTGGTTATCAATCGTTAGATGAGAAATAGATGCACATTAGGATAAGATGCATCGAGATGTACCAGATCAATTCCCTTCTAAGCCACAATTCATAGGAGGACATTTAATTAAAAGTAATATACGGTTCATATCCACTTCTCACGTTAACTTAATTTCTCACACGATAATGCTCATTGAGCAACTAACTATATAAACAATCGTATATCGTTAATCAATATACATGTATTTAAGTTGAATAAAAATTAAAAAAAGTGCTATATGATTCACTGACAAAATGATCATATCTAAACTTGTAATAACCGAGTTAAAAGTAAAAGAATTAAAAGTTTGGGGTTAAATTTCAGAAAGGGCTTAGTGAGAGGGTCTAGAGTGAAAAGTTGGGGAGCAAGGATCTTAACTCTAGAAGCTTTGGTATTAGGGAGTGGCGGCTGAATTTTAGAAGTGGGTCTTGGGGGTCTTGGGAGATTTCGGGGAAGACGTTAAGAGAAGAAGATTTTCAAGATTTCAAGTGGAGATTGGAGTTCTCGTTGAGGTAATCATCTTGTAACTTAAATCCTTTACTTCTTTATGTTTTAATTATAGTAGTTGTGATGTGGAGATTGGATATTTGAATCTGAGATTGAGTTTTTGGAATTAGTTCTGGCTTTGGCTAAGAATTTGCTTTCGGTTAAGGGGAGGGAGTTCTCGTTAGAACGATTTCTTTATTTGGAAATGAGTTTGGGTTGGAGTTGTTATTAATTTATGATTTTATGTCGAGTCGATGGTATATGTGCATCAACCTTCGGGGGGGATTTAGTTCGAACAGTTAAGGCCCCGGTCGAGGTGTTGACACCGATCGCCTTGAAGACCTCGGTCGAGATCAAAGGGAGACCCCGGTCGAAACCATGGGGGAGACCCCGGTCGAGTCTAGGGGGGAGGCCCCAGTCGGTATTAAAAGGGGGGAGGCCCCAGTCAGATTTCAACACAGGGCGACCATATTGGGTCCGGTCCCCGGTTTCTTCGCATGGGCCGAAGGCCAACTATCTCTTATTTAGTCTAAAGTTAATTTAGTGGGCCTAACCCATTTCTTTTTTTTGAGACTTTTCTTGTGTTGGGTTTGTATTGAAAGGGTGGATCATCTTATCTTATTTTATTTTTATGTCAAGGACTCAATTTAGTAAATCAAGTAAGATTTAGCGGACTAAGTTCGGTCAAAGGATAGATGATGTTTGGATGAGGGTGTTAAGGTCAAACTTCGTTAAAATAGAAAGTATTGGAAATTCACCGGGCGATGCCTTGTTTTATAGGTTCGGTTCGGATTCTAAAGTAGACGTAAAGCTTAAAGCAAAGGACACCCGTTGAGTTTTTCTGAACTAAAGCCTCTCATGTCGATTAAGTTACGTTTTATATGCAAGCTTCGAAATGATATTGCTTTAATATTTACTTGCAAGATTTATTTAAATATTAAAGATGTTTTATTATTGTTGTCAAAGTGGAAATGTATGCATACACGGTCCTAAGTGTGTTATGCTCAAAGTCGGGGGGTGTGGCCCGCCTGTGCTTATACCGGGGGGTGTGTTCCGTTTATGTCGTTGGGGGGGGGGGGGGGGGGGTTGTCCCAACAAAGACAGTGTGAGTCACAGACACGCTGTCACCTTAGGGTGGCGGTAGTGTGAGCGGAGAAGTTTGTTAAAAGTTAAAGGTTTTCTTTGAAGCTGAAAATCGTTATTTTATGATAAATTCTTGAATGTTTTGTTGAGTTAAAAATTGTTGCAAGAGGGGACTCACCGGACCTTTCGGTCTAACCCTCGCTCTTTTCAAATCTAAAACCCTTTTCAGGTAAAGAGTGACAGTAGGAGGAGCGGATAAGTATTTAAGAGAAGATACGAGCTGGAGCTGAATTAGAGGACCTCCATTATAGATTCTTGTCAATGTATTCTCAGTTGTGTACTAGGTTGTCTTTCCACAAACCTTGTATTTTTGGATGTTGTATTGGGCCGTTTGACTTTATTATTTAATAAAGTTGGTTCTGTCTCTTATCGTGAGAGTTGTGTTGTTACAAAACTCTTATAAAATATTTAGATAAACTTTTATAAAAGATCCTATATTTGAAGAGTAAAATATCTAGAAACATAGTTAATAAATTACTAAAGCATTAAAAATTATGAAGAAAAAAAAAATATGAAACCATATCCCACATAGGTGAAACAATAAACGATAAATTGAATTATATGCTTATAAAATGGACCAAAAGTTTGTTTTTCAATTGTCAGAGGGGAATGTTTACCCAAGCGATTACCCCAGTAAATTTTTTACCGGTAAAAATCATAACTTATTTTACTGAATAAGATTGTAGTTTATCAAAATGGTATCGTATGCAATAATTTATCTCGTAAGCGTTGAGTAAGAGTTGTCACCCTCATTTATCATGTTCATCTATTAAGGTAAATGACTCGGCAAGGACTTTACGAGTTACCAGGTAAGCGTTTAGTAAACAAACCATAAGTGAAATCCAATTTATGTATTTTATTATACTAGAAGCGTACTCCTACAATGCAGCAAGATACATCACGATTTTAATGTTTCATTTTATTTTTTGTTTTTTTGTCGATTTACAGTACGATATTGGATGGTTTTGAGAAAGTGATAATGTTTTTTTATAAATTTGTTTAATTTAGGCTTAATAATATAATATTTTTAATATAAAAAATTAATTATTTTGTTATAATTCAATGATAATCTTATATATTTTAATGTCATATAGAAAAAATAACCAATTACATATTTAATAATATAATTAAAACAAGTTTATAGTAATATATAATATATTAATTAATAGTGATACATGGAAAAGTCTGCATAAAAGGAAGACATTGCACATACCAAATTGATGGGTGTTAGAAGTTTGCAGTAGTAATATGTATCTTGTGCTTTGATACTTGTAAATTAAGAGATTTTTAAAATGTTGCATAAAATGATGATACCTTATGCCTAATAATTTGTATTTAAGAGTTTTTTTATGTTTGCTTTATAATATAGTATAGATTATATCTTGTTCTTTTATAATATAATGTAGCAAGGTAGAGTTAGATCTTTGTCATTTCGCATGAGCTGTTTAGTTAGAGAGATCAAAACTGAAACAAATTGTAAACCATAATAGCCACCAGTGTTATATATAAAATTCAAGGAGGGACCATATTCTTTATAAAAATGAAACTATATGGACGTCTCGCGTTAATAATTCTTTCCAAGAATCTTACTCTTTAATTTATGTATACCATATGGACCAAATTTACATTTAACCGTTTTTATTTTGGATTCGCATTAAAAATTGGAAAATTACCAAATTCATTTTTTAGTCAGTTTTTCATTTGAATTTCGATTTTAGTTGGAGTTTATACAAATGCCTCCATCTATACTATATTATAAAAACGACATAAAAACTCTTAATTATAACATTTTAAGCACAAGGTACAACTAATTAAAGTCAATTACTTAATTTACAATATCTTAATGCTTTGGTACAACCTTTCCAAGCACATTATCTCACATAATCATCTATTTGTGCAATGAATACTCATTTATTAATATAAATCTATACTATATTATAAAAACGACATAAAAAACTCTTAATTGTAACATTTTAAGCACAAGGTACAACTAATTAAAGTCAATTACTTAATTTACAATATCTTAATGCTTTGGTACAACATTTCAAAGCACAGTATCTCACATAATCATCTATTTGTGGAATGGATACTCATTTATTAATATAAATATTTGTTTTTTTGGTGGAGGATTTTATAAAATAGATTTTATATTAGCATAATATATTTTAAATGTAGATTTTACATTTAAATCTATATTAATGAGATGTAATATAAAATCTTTTTTCTTCCGTATTTTTTATATTACATCTCATAATGATTTTTCCATATTTTATTTTATAAAATCTTTTTCCATATTTTATTTTATAAAATCTTTTTACATAATGAGATGTAATATAAAATCTATTTTATTTTATAAAATCTACACGTATTTTATATTAGCATAATATAAAATCTACACGTATTTTTTTCACGAGCATTAAAAGAAGAAAAAAGAAGATTGATATGAATTAAAAATAAAAAATAACGAGATACACTAATAAATTATCGTATTCTTTAAAATAAAAATATTCTGCAATACTTTCCAAATTAACCAAGTGTAAAAAAAATAAAATAGAAACGATGTAAATATAAAAATATTCTTTCATATTTTTAATATATTTACATTTAAATGTAAAATCGAAAATGAAAATAAAATATTTTAAAATATTCTCTACATTCACTATAAATATATATAGATTCTCTATGTATCATCCGAGTACAAGAAGAAGACGAACGGTCGGGTGTCAATGGCGGAACTTGCAACTGAACAAAAGGTATTCCACTATATTTTTGTTTATTTGAAAAACTACTTTTTTATATTTTATTTTATTTACTGAAGATTTGTTTATATTTTTCAAAACCAACAATCATATTTTTCGAAGTAGGGGAATAAGATATATATATACATATCTTTATTTTTATCGACTAATACTATGAGGTCTTGAAGTCAATAGTCAGATAAATTTTCAAGTGTACTGAGTGAATTTGAACTATACCAGTTGAGTTGTCGGTTACAAAAGATAGAAATCATTTATTTTCTTTGTCATATTTGATGTGGGTTGAATGTTGTTAATTAATCTACAAATTTATACGTTCAAAGTGATTGTCAAGTGTTGTCGAGGAGGTTTCAGAAAAATTGCAAAATCTATAAAAACGTATGTTCATATTTATAATTATTTCAATAATAGTGATATGTTGTGAGACATGTCGTTTGAGTTTTAAATAATATAATACAAAACTATTACCAATATTATTGTACAAACTCATAACAACAAACGATTAAGAATATATGCAAGTTAACCACTTATGAAAATACATTTGTTTTTCACATTGTATTCCATTAATTGTTAACAGAGAAATTACGTTTCATTTTAACTCGATTCAATATTACAACAAAAAATTTATCCTCCCGTGCAATGCACGGGCCCAACACTAATATTGAAAAAAGAGAAAATTATTTACCTAAATTTGCATAAAGAAAATATTTCTTTTTTCTAGAGTAAATTATATTTTTCAACCCTGTGGTTTGTTAAAAATTACAATTTTCATCCATGTGGTTTAGAAATTAATATTTTCTTCCATATGATTTATTATTAATCGCTATTTTCGTTCTTATGATTTACCATTTATTGTTGTTTCGATTCCTATAATTTACAATTCTTAACAGTTTGAACCCCTTATACCGTTATACTTAAAGATATGAATTATTCCAAAGACAAAAAAACAACAAATTTCAAACCACAGATACAGAAATCAAAGTTATTAACAAACCACAAGGAATAAAATCATATTTTACTCCATCTTTTATTTATGGGTTCACAATAATTTAGTGAAAGAAATGGATAAAGCTTCCTTCAAAAGAAAAAGAAACCCTAAACTCAAGAATCAAGATCCCACCAACCCATTACTTTTTTCCCTTTTCCCTTCCCCACAGCTTCAAATCACAACAAAACACTCATCAACTTCACCCCCATATCCATATTTCTCTCTCATCATCCAAAAAAAAAAAAAAATACACATTTTTCTGGGTTTTCTTGATTTTGCATTTCACAACATCAAGTGGGCATTCTTTGGGTTCTTTGTGATCTGGGTTTTGTACAATCTCATTTGGGTTTTCTTCTATACCTCTGGTTTTTAGTGTGTGAAAATCTTGGTTGGGTTTCTTTGTATGTTCAACAACATCTCATCAATGGCATCTTCTTCATTGAACCCTATCAATTTGCCTGCTTATTTCACTTCTTTCAAAGAAACCCTAACAAATTCAAATGGGTCTCTTTCACCTTCAACTATTTCCACAGATTTCTTGAGGAAAAGATCCCAAATTTTCACAGATCATGAGGGTTTAACTTCAAGTTCTTGGAATGCTAAAACCCCTGTTCTTGTATGTTCAAGATTTTGTATCTTTTTCAAGTTTTTGTTGATGGGTTTGAATAAAAAACTAATCTTTAATCTTTTTTTTTTGAATTATTATTATTATTACAGGCACATGCATCAAATTTTGTGAGTAAATCTATGAGATGGTGGGAAAAGTCACTTCAACCCAACATGATGGAGATCAAATCAGCACAAGAATTGGTGGATACATTGAGAAATTCAGGGGGTAGATTGGTAATTGTGGACTTTTATTCACCCGGTTGTGGTGGTTGTAAAGCTTTGCATCCCAAGGTAAATTTAGTTTTCCCCAAAACCCTTTTTTTTAATGTTTGATTTTTTGTTTAATTTTGACTAATTAAACTCTGATTTTGGATTGTGACTAGATCTGTCAACTGGCTGAGTTAAACCCTAATGCAATTTTTCTGCAAGTGAATCATGAAGAACTTAGAGCCATGTGTCATGCTCTCCATGTTCATGTTCTTCCATTTTTCAGATTTTATAAAGGGTCTGAGGGCAAGCTTTGTAGCTTTAGCTGCACCATTGCAACTGTAAGTTGATCCATTTTAATTCAATCTTTCTTATATATAAAATGTTGACTTGAAGAATTGGTTAATGGGGGTGAATCTTGATTCATTTTAATTCAATCTTTACTATAAAAAAATGTATATTTTATAAGAACAATAAAAACGGTTGATTTATGGGGTGAAACTTGAGTCATTTTAATTCAATTTTTATTATAAAAAATGTAGATTTTATAAGAACAATTGGTTAATGGGGATGAATTTTAATTCAATCTTTATTATTAAAAAAATGTAGATTTCATATTGGTTAATGGGGATTGGGGGTGAACCTTGATTCATTTTAATTGAATCTTTATTACAGAAAAATGTAGATTTTATAAGAACAATTGGTTGATGGGAATTGGGGGTGAATCTTGATTCATTTCATCTTTATCATAAAAAATTTAGATTTCATAAGAACAATTTGTTAATGGAAATTGGGGGTGAATCTTGATTCATTTATATAAAATTGTTGACTTTAAAAGAACAATTGGTTAATGTGTGTAATTTTATGCCTACAGATCAAGAAATTCAAAGATGCATTATCAAAGTATAAAACAGATGGGTGTGATATTGGTGCAGCCAAAGGATTAGAGGAATCTGAGCTGTTGACTTTAGCTTCAATTGGTCAAATCTCATATAACACTTTGCCATTAAAGTCAACTGAGGAGGATGATTTTGTTAATGAAGATACGAACCCATCGATCAACAACTTACTTCTTGCATAGGCGTTACACTAGTTTTAACACGGGTTTCGAGTCATGAAAACACTTTCGGCTGCAAAATGCAGCGAAAATGGTTTCTGGTGAGACTTTTCGCTCGAACCATCGTGAACCCAAGAAATCTTGGTCCATCGGATTCGGTTAGGGAGTGAGTGACCATTGAAGTTGTACATAATGTTTTTTTTTTTGTTTGATTTTTGTGGTTGAAGATTGGATCTTGTGATTTGTGGTTATTGATCAAAGAGATTGTAGTTAGATCTTTTCTTATCCATATGATGAAGTTAATTCTTTATTTATTTTTTAACAAAATCAAATCCGACTAACCCAACTCAACCTGAAGCGACTCGATATTTAATTGAATTGTAAAATTTTCAATGAACCTAACCCATCCCAATGAACCTGATGCTTTTCTATACAATGTACTTAATATATTTGATAAATCTTTAATTAATATATATATATATATATATATATATATATATATATATATATATGTTAGTAATTATATTAACCCATAATTAAATTTATTTATACTTATATTACAGTTTCAACTGTAATTTTACTTTTTTGTTTGTATGTATCTTTAACTTTCTTTTAATTTGAGTTTGTTAGCCTTATTTGTATGTTCTCATTTTGATCTTACTTCAATTAAATACAATTACTTAGCTAGATTGAAAAATAATGTACCAAAGATTCAACCCGACCCAATCCGTACGGTTTGGATTGGATTGAGTTGAAAATTTTCAAACAACAAACGTTGGGTTAAGTTTTATTCAAATGTTTTCAACTTAACTAACCCACCCCATGTGCAACACTAAGTAAAAAGACATAAAAGAACGATGAATAACACATAACCACATGGTAATCACAAAATGAGAAAAAACGCCAAATCTTATATCTTTCTTGGTCGTCTGGTAATAGAACGAATATACTTGGTTAAATTCAAACATATCTCCTTGATCCTGGTCGTGTTTCATGGATAACGATTCGTTTATTCTCACATTGAGTCACCAAGATTATTCTCGAATTGATAGCAGCATAATATAAACACTTCAATTGCCTATAAGAATCAATTTGACGAAATGGATATGATATTTTCAGGATCTTCCATCTTGATTGAGAAAAAAAAAAAAGAAGGTATACATCTTTTTTATCGCTCCCATTGCACTAACTTATGACCATCATGAGGAGGAAAGTCGCGGTGTCCTAGGGATAGGCGGATGACGTCCAAATCCGAACCTAAAACCTCACTTATAGATTCCACTTCTTTACTGCTATGACTATTCAGTAGGATTGAATCGTTAATCAATTTTCAGTTTTTCACTTGATATTCCACTCGGAAGTATGTTCTTAAACCATCCTTTTGGTTGTATTGTGCTTAACAAGTAGGGTTTGGTTCAACTCGATTTTAAAAGGCCGAACCAATGTTCGTGTATATCGCATATTGGATTATCGAATTCGAAAGAAAAGAAAGCTTCTTGTTGGACCATATAAAACAAGCTATGTTTGGGCTTTTGTAAGTTGCTTTGGGCTTTGATAAGAAATGTGGTAGAAGCCCAAATATAAAAATCTGGATATGATGAATACAATTAAGAAAATAAATTGGGACAATAGTTATCTTAATTCTTATTTAGTGTAAAAAGATGTTTCTCCCTCGATTAATACAAAAAATGTTCAATTCTTATTATTTTGTATCTACTTTAAAAGATAAGTCGATAACCGTTTGGTCTAACCCTTGCTTTTCTAAAATTAATGCATTTTCAGATATTTATCTTGTTGGGGTTGCTAGCCCAGGGAAAAGGGTAAGCGGTAAATCATATCATGAAGGTTAATTCAAATACCGGTCCGTTAGTATTGTCGAGAAGTTTATATTTTTGGATAATGATTCGGGTGATTGTAGATCTGTAAAAATCTAAATCACCGATTGGTTGTATCTTTTTTCTATGGTTAGAATTATTCTTTATATTCAAGGTGATTCCGAAAACATATACCACATCAAAACAAATCGACTTAGGCTGAAAACCCATATCAGATAAAATAGATACGAAACCAAAAAAAATGAATGTTTACACATTAATTGAGAAAAAAAAATTCAATCATTACATATGACTATAAAAATATGGATAAACTTCCTTATATTTGTTTGATCCATTCTGTCTTTCAAACATTTGTTCCATTTTTCTCCCTCCAATGGAGGGAAAAATAATAATATTCGATAATAATAATATTCAATGGTTGTTATAGATCGATTCTTTTTTATAACATATACGAAAATTCCAAACAAATGTCATCCAATGATTGGCTAATAAAGATTCCAAGTGGCAAAATATGCCAACCTAATAGATTTTGTGGATATGACACGTCAGATAAGGATAAGAACCTATTGCTTCTCATTGGTCAGTTTCCAATCAATTACCTCAATATCTAATGCACAATCAAACCTTTAAACCACAACCACAAGATTACCATTGGAATCAATATTACAAAAGGCTCTTGTACACACATTTTGGATCTTCAACTCACCCCTGCTGCAACCCAACCACCTTCATCTAAGCTTTTCCGGAAAGTATGGCCGCCATCACACAAGCTCCGGTTGCCGTTTTCCGGCCATATACAACCAGATTCCTAACTGGATCACCAGGGAAGTTAAACCGAGAACTCGCCACCAGACCTGCCAATGCTTACCCATCGGCCTCCTTCAAGATCCAAGCCAAAAAGGGCGAATGGCTACCCGGGTTAGCCTCACCCGGTTATCTAGACGGAAGGTAACGAAACCCGACTTCGAAAACGCATTAACAGTTTGTACGGTACGAATGCACAAACTAACTGTGAACCAATTGTGTGTGTGTGTATTCAGTCTTCCAGGTGACAATGGGTTTGACCCATTGGGACTAGCGGAGGATCCGGAGAACTTAAAGTGGTTCGTCCAAGCGGAGCTCGTAAACAGCCGGTGGGCGATGTTGGGGGTCGCCGGAATGCTACTACCCGAGGTTTTCACGAGCATAGGCATACTCAATGTTCCGAAGTGGTATGATGCCGGAAAGTCGGAATACTTTGCGTCATCATCGACCCTGTTTGTGATCGAGTTCATTTTGTTCCACTATGTCGAGATCAGAAGGTGGCAAGACATCAAGAACCCGGGAAGTGTGAACCAAGATCCTATCTTTAAAAGCTACAGCTTGCCACCTAATGAAGTCGGGTACCCCGGTGGCATATTCAATCCCCTCAACTTTGCACCAACTGCCGAGGCCAAAGAGAAAGAGCTTGCTAATGGTAAAGAAAAAAACACTCATCCTACCCGTGCCGACTAATCTTGATAAATTTAATTGTACAAAAATAACCGCTCTACTCTTTGGTGACCTGGCTTCTTATTGCCTGTCATATTAATTATTGTCTGCTTGCACACACCTATGTTCGTACACAATCCGGGGATTTTCACGGAAATAACCTCTCGATCCTAGTGGTCGAGGTAAGGTATGCGTATATCCTACCCCTACCAGACCCTACTTACAAGTGGGATATATCGGGTTCGTTTGGTTGTATGCAGATCTGACTTCTACCTGTAAAGAGTCGAGGACTTTTTAGGGGTAGAAATCACGTCTGCGTACATCTCACCCCCAGATCCTATTTTCGAGTGGGATTTACTGTGTCGGTTTAGTTTGGTTGTACAAACATCAATAAGTAATATTTTTTGACTAATCTCAGGGAGGTTGGCAATGTTGGCATTTTTGGGATTTATTGTTCAGCACAACGTGACCGGAAAAGGCCCATTCGACAACCTAGTGCAGCACCTGTCGGACCCATGGCATAACACCATCGTGCAAACACTGTCCTCGGGAAACTAAATATCTTATAGCTAAAGGAAAGGGAAGAAAGAAATGAAAGTATCTTGTTTTGCTCTGTTTGTAAACCATGGGTTGTGACCCTAGATCTAAGCTTTGTTTCTAATGTACAGGGAAATATGAGATGGCAATTTATGATTTATTTGAACTTATTGTCACCGTCTCATTAGCATAAAGTAAACTTCTTGATTTCGAAGCAAGAAGAGATCAAAGATGATATAAGATGCATTAATAGTTTATAATTCATGCTATACAACTAAAGTATTGCTTGCCTTTGCAATCAACACCACTCCAAGTCCAAGTAGAAGTTGTACATACTTTTGAGATGTGCGTGATCCTTCAGTTTTGGTTGTTCGTCATTAGATGATCTGGTTGCTGCAAGGAACCATGAGCTCATAATAATAAAACATACTGAATATTTATGAACAAGCACCACAAAAAAAATCAGTTTTATACGACGCCAAATATGTTTAAATATCCTAATAGACTGCTATATAGGACCGAACAATTGTGTGTCCTATGTATAGGTGTTACAATAAGTTGGTAGGAATATTTTGGGATCCTAACAAGTTCCTTGGAACAATTTTGAAATGAAGGGTCCTATTCTTTTTATAAGAAATTATTTGAAAAAATGTTTTAATAAAAACAAGGGTCTTGTAAAAAGATGTGTACCTAGGACACTTCTCAAATCTGTCCTATAAGAAACTAATAATACACTTCCTTTCAAAAGTGTCCTAAAACTTATTATAATGCCCAATTACGTCCTAACATCCTATTGTAACACCTTATATAGGATGCACAATTATTTGGTCTTGTAAACTGAAGTCCTATAACGTAGTCTATTAAGACATGTAGACATCTTTGGTGTCTTCTCAAATCCGTCCTATAAGAAACTAATAATACACTTCCTTTCAAAAGTGTCCTAAACTTGTTATAATGCCCAATTACGTCCAAACATCCTATTGTAACACCTTATATAGGATGCACAAGTATTTGGTCTTTTAAACTGAAGTCCTATAACGTAGACTATTAGGACATGTAGACATCTTTGGTGTCTTACAAAACGGATTTTGTTAAAGTTAAGATCGTATTGAAAAAGAGCCTTACCTGGGGTTGAGAGTAAGAGTTTCCATCAATCATGGGAAGAGGACAAGGCCCGGGCTCAGGGTTCCAAGCATGACACACATTGTCATTGTAGACAGGTCTAGGCATTTCGAAATTGCAATTCATCGAATAATCCAAAAATCCTTGCAAGCTCGTTGCTGTCTCAGGCTTCACTTCTTTTGATTGTTGAAAATTAAGATTACCATATGGATGGAATGGAAATTGCTCACTGAATTGTGGTCTTAAGTTTGATGTACTACACAGTTCAGCCAAACCACCATCTTGCCTGGTGCAGTCGACTTTTCCTGCACCATCAATCTCTAGTTGTTTGCCAGCACCAAACAAACTAGAGTAGTTTGTAATGGACATCCCAGAACACTCGCCATCTCTGTAAGTAAAACAAAAGAAGAATATTTTCTCAAAACTTATTGGAGCTCTAAAGTAAACCTCCCAAAAAAGGAGGATTAAAGTAAACACTCATCTACGCTTTGGGGTGGAAGACGTCTGCATACATCCCACTCCCAGACCTTTGAAAAGGATATATTGGGTTGGGTTGGGTTGGTTTACTGAATTACAAAATGAACATCAATACTTGGTGTTCATTGTGATTTAATCATCGATCTTTTTTTTTGAAAGTTCAAAGAATTCATTTGTTTTTGAAGTTGGAAGTTGGGCCAAAGCCAAATGGTGCTTCACCTTCTTTCTTTATTTACAGGGGGAGTATAAGCTATGAGAGTTCATTTGAAATAATGAACTTTATTTTACACAATAAAACTAACAAGAGACTTCAGGTTAGGAGCCCACTGACCTGTGAGGCATGTAACTTTGTTTCTCTGGTAAGATCAAATTCTGATTTTCGTTGTTTGGATGCCATTGTAAGGTCTGATCCTCTTGGGTGTTGGCCATCATCAAAGGCAAATGCAACCCGTTTTGGAACTGTAACGCAACGTTTCTGTCAGTTAGATCTTCCCACTGTATGACAGATGGCCCAAAATAAAATTTTCACAAAATTCTAATACCTGGCTCATGCAATCTAGCGGAATAAGCTTTTGCTGTCCAAAATTTTCCTGCAACGATAAGCCATTTTCTACTGATTAATGGCCAAGTACAAAATATCGGATAGACAACCTATAGTTGGCACCTCATATGCATAAGAGGCCCACTTGATGGTGAACTGAAATAAAAAGCCTGAGAACGATCTTTCCAAATGATGTGAAATTTATTCCTGTAGCATGAATTCAGAGTACAATACCTTGTGTATACGAATGCGGTCAAGTGACTCCCTTAAGGAATCTTCCATCTGCTTAAGATGTTCAATATTGTCGATCTCGTCTGGATTACTCCAATAACTAATCACGAGGATGCAGAAAAAATTACTAGGAAGTTAAGAACCATTAAGAATCATACGTATAATGTACCCATACTCATGAAACAATGACCTTAATGTAGAAACTACAACAAAAGATAATAAGCCATACAAGTCTAAAAGACTAAAGAAACGAAATATAAAGACAGCATACAGAACCACTGATAGACATAAGCTAATACATTACTCATTTAAGAAAGAAAAAATTTTAAGCTAATTATTTGAAAAGCTAATTGCAACCAATCTTATCATAATAACTTATGATCATGAATACAAAAGATACTGCAAAAAAAATAGGCAAGACCAGTCTAGATGGTGTATGGGTGGAAGCCACTTCATTTTCATGTGTAAAATATGTTGGCAACATATTGGGCAAACAAGCATAAGTTTGCGTTGAGTACTTTCTTAATAAATGACAAACCCATCTCACTTCAAAGTTAGAAAATGAACACAAGGTAGGGAGTCCATAATGACTTCTAAGACTTAGGTGGTGTTTGGTTGGTCCGTTGGAGGTATTAAGCAGTAATTAATGGGAATGAAAATAAAATAAACTGTTTGGTTCTATATAATATAATGAGTTCATTCCCCCAGGAGCCCAAATTTTCATTCCAGGTTAAACTGGGGGGAATGAAAATCCATTCCCATTTTCATTCTCTATCATTTTTATTTTCATTCCCATTTTCATTCCCCCACCTGAACCAAATGCCCCCTAATTGAGGATTCTTATTATAAAACAAAGTTCTTGACTTTGTTTCATTCCCCCAGGAACCCAAATTTTCATTCCAGGTTAAACTGGGGGGAATGAAAATCCATTCCCATTTTCATTCTCTATCATTTTTATTTTCATTCCATTTTCATTCCCCCACCCGAACCAAATGCCCCCTAATTGAGGATTCTTATTATAAAACAAAGTTCTTGACTTTGTATCCATCAGACTTTTCTTTCTCATAAGTCATATCATAACTTAATCATGGGCTCATGGCTACAGCTGAACTGAAGGTTTTGCAGGGTTTTTGTACAGAAAAATCCACTATATTATTATAGCCAATGATAGCAAAATACCAATAAGAAAACATGACCAGGAGAGCACAAACAGCAAACTAGAAATGATTACACATCAATTAAATAACTGAAGGTTTCAGAGGTACCTTAGTCGCTTATGTATGTCATCAAGTTGAGATCGCAACATCATTGCATGGTTGCTTAAATCCTGAAAATATTATAAACTATCAAGTATATTGTTGACAGAAGTTCTGATGTTATTTTCAAAATATAAAGTAATTGAGGTGAGTATTTTGTGACCTCAGCTGATTGACTGCTGCAAACAGAACCAAACCAAGAGAAACTAAGATCAGATGTGGCGTCACAGTGGAAAGAAGGGAAAAACATAGAAAATTGACAAGAATAATCAACAACCTTGCACCCGCAAACTCTTGTATATTTACATCATGGTCCAGCTTCTTGAACGTTTTCTTCAAAGCCTATATGCTCAAACGATCAACAAATAGTCTTTACAACGATGAAATTTTGATTTCACAACCATCAAGTGAAGAGGTAACAAGAAATAATCCCTTTGCCATGAAGTAATCGTCTCACTCACTCTTTACATGTTCACATACATAAATGCTTTGTTGCAACATATACTTTCACATCTAACAATATACCTCAATATTTGAGTAAAAAGATTGATTACCGGCAACCCCGATCGGTCCCACGTGGAACCCACCCCCTAGGAACCCCATGTGGGGAGGCATTTCAGAGCTGGCTCAGCGGTTGAGACTAGCGGAGGGGTTCAATCCCGTCTCCCGCAGGATTCGAACTTGAACATGTGTATTTGAGCAAAGTCCCTCCACCCCTTTGCCAACTGAGCTACATGCCGGAGGCAATTTACACCAACATCAAGCTATGTTTGTCCCACTATCAGGTCAATTACTTCCAACAACTTAGAAAATCGATATGCACAGAAGTTGACACATAGAAATAAATAAATAAAAAAGACACGAGACAGTCACATTGCTTGGGCAGAAGTAAAAAATTTTAAGTTTCTAATGGCTTGTGTATGTAATTCAACTTCTATGTAAAGATAGTTGTAGTGTGAAATGAATGGTCAGAACATATTCTTTGATTGATCCAAGGCCTTCCTTAACTCGTTCTTAGTCAAGTATGAGTGCAGGAAAACAAAGGGAGCACAAAAAAGAAAATATGTAGTTTGCTCTGTAAAGCAGTCTTACTTCAAGGCTCTCCAATTTCCTGTCAAGTAGAATGAGAACGAGTTGGTCATAACGTTGTTTGAAATTTAAAAGAATCACAAGGATCACAAAAAAGGAACGCCATGAGTACCTTTTCGCTCTTTCTTGAGGCGTTAATCGAGCAAACTTTGCAATAACCTCATCAATGTTGCTGCAAACAGAAAAGATATACGAACAACTTTTTATTCACTATCATGTACTCTTGAATCCATATGATTACAACACTTGGTTACTACAGATAGGCAATAAAACCAACTTGTAAGCAACAATTGCAACTTTTTAGGCCAAATTCTAGACTAGGAATTGTGTTCTGTACACAGTTTTTTTGCCAACTTATGTTCAATCCCCATATAAACCAAGATGAATAGCCCAATATGGTAATAGTTTTCAACAATCAGCATTAATTTCTAAAAGAGCATACATAGCATGGTTAGGAAATAACCTGCGTTGTCCAGTGAATAATGTAGGCTTTCCAGTTGGAGAGAACATAAGAAGGATGATGTCAATATCACATAACACAGACAATTCCTTCGCTTTCTTCAATATTCCATTCCTTCGTTTAGAAAATGTCACTTGTCGATTGCTGATGTTCTCTAATCTCTTAATTTTCAGCTTCACCCTCCCCATACTGTAATCAAATCGGAAACGTTCAAAATCAAAAAAATAAAACAATTAAACCTAAAAACATATAATATGGCGTGATATTGTTAATTGTCAGAATTGTTTAAATTTTAACCTTAACCCCCCCAAAAAAATTCACAAACTTATGATGATTGGATAGCGTAAAACACCTAAAACGCTATGATCTTCAATAATTATCAAAGTGATGACGTGCGCCAGTTAGTATCATGAAAATTATGACTCAATTGATGCCCTAGAAATTTACAGAAACCCTGATCTTAAAAAAAATCGGCGTTCACCACGAAATTGAGAGATATCAAAACATACAACCCGATAAAGAATTAAACAAAAGGCTAAATCTGATGATTATCAGAAAAATCGAGTTAATTTAGAAATAGCATTAGCTCCTTGAACAAATTGAACACAATCACATGAGAGAGAAAGAGGAAAAAACGGGGGAAAAGGCTTACAGTTCTGCTGCGATTGCGGAACTTGCGATCGTCACCAAGGAGCGCTAGAAGCGGATACTTGTCAGAAAATTGTCGTATGATTGTATAGATACACATATACGTATAGGCGTGTATATATATATATATATAGAGAGAGAGAGAGAGAGAGAGAGAGAGAGAGAGGGGGGGGGGGGGGGGGGGGTTGCGAATGCTGATGCTGGTCATCCGACAACGTTTCGCGGGTATTCTGACGTTCGGAATCAGGCGGTGGAACAACGAGGTGTGATATGGTAAATGGATCAATGGCGGAAATAGTCCCTTGATTTATGAAAATTTCTATTTTTAGTCCTTATGGTAATTACAATGTGATCCTTCAAAGTGTGTTAAGTTCATGAAATTTGAACGGTTAATTCTGTTAGACTAAATTTCTTTCCAACATATGGTTTCCATATCTATATCTATCTATCTATATCTATATCTATATCTATATCTATATCTATACTATATTATAAAGCATGGATAAAAAACTCTTAAAAACAATTATTAAAGCTTAATGTACCGCTATTTAATGCTAATTACTTAAAACTTAAATAAAGAATGAAAACTTAAAATCTTTTCCTATTTAATCATTATCTCTAACAAATTTAATTTTCCTAAAATCACTCATCACTGTAACTACCCTAAAATCACTCATTGCATAATTAAATACATGATAAAAATCAAATTTTAAATATAAAAAATCTAAAATATAATTAAAAAAATCTAACAGAATATTTAATGTTTATTTTATAAAAAAAACATTATTTTATTAACTAAAATAAATTACATTATTATTAAACTATCGAATAAACTTTTAAAACAAACTTTTATGTATTAAGTATTGTTATTGATACACATTACTTAAAATTCAAAATTACAAGTCATGATGCATGAGTACAAATTGCTAAAACTATATATTTGAATTCATAACTAACAGATAAACATAATCAAAACAGGATAAAATCTTAATTTAAATATAAAATTTTTAAAATATATAAGATAATCATTAAATTCTAACAAAATTTTTAATTTTTTTATATAAAAAACATTATATTATTAAGCCTAAATTAAACAAATTTATAAAAAAAAAAAAAACATTATCACTTTCTCAAAACCATCCAATTTCGTACTATAAATCGACAAAAACAAAAAATAAAAGAAAACATTAAAATCGTGATGTATCTCGCTGCATCGCACGAGTACGCTTCTAGTATTCTATAATTTATGAATTTTGTCATTTAATCATCTATACTATATTATAAAAACGGTATAAAAAACTCTTAATTACAACATTTTAAACACAAGTTACAACTAATTAAAGCCAATTACTTAATTTACAATTTATTAATGCTTTGGTACAACCTTTCCAAGTACAATATCTTACATAATCATCTATTTATGGAATGAATACTCATTTATTAATATAACTATTTGTTTTTTTTTGTGGAGGATTTTATAAAATAGATTTTATATTAGCATAATCTATTTTAAATGTAGATTTTACATTTAAATTTATATTAATGAAATTTAATATAAAATCTAGATTTTTTTTATAATCATTTATTTGTGAAATTGATACTCATTTATTAATATAACTATTTGTTTTTTTGTTGGAGAATTTTATAAAATAGATTTTATATTATCATAATCTATTTTAAATGTAGATTTTACATTTAAATCTATTTAATGAGATGTAATATAAAATATAGATTATTTTTGCTAATATAAAATCTATTTTATTTTATAAAATCTATACGTATTTTATATTAGCATAATATAAAATCTACACGTATTTTTTTGATAATATAAAATCTACACGTATTTTTTTTTTCACGATCATTAAAAAAAGAAAAAAGAAGGTTGATATGAATTAAAAATAAAAAATAACGAGATACACTAATAAATTGTCGTATTCTTTAAAATAAAAATATTCCGCAAACTTTCCAAATTAACCAAGTGTAAAGAAAATAAAATAGAAACGATGTAGTGATATGTTGTGAGACATGTCGTTTGAGTTTTAAATAATATAATACAAAACTATTATCAATATTATTGCACAAACTCATAACAACAAACGATTAAGAATATATGCAAGTTAACCACTTATGAAAATACATTCGTTTTTCACATTGTATTTCATTAACTGTTAACAGAGAAATTACGTTTTATTTTAACTCGGTTCAATATTCCAACAAAAATTTTATCCTCCCGTGCAATGCACGGGCCCAACAGGGCATAAAAAACTCATAATTACAATATTTTAAGCACAAGTTACAATTAATTAAAGTCAATTACTTAATTTACAAATTCTTAATGCTTTGGTACAACCTTTCCAAGCACAGTATCTCCCATAATCATCTATTTGTGGAATGGATACTCATTTATTAATATAACTATTTGTTTTTTGGTGAAGGATTTTACAAATAATCTATTTTAAATATAGATTTTACATTTAAATCTATATTAATAAGATGTAATATAAAAAAAAAATCCGTATTTTTTTATATTACATCTCATAATGATTTTTCCATATTTTATTTTATAAAATCTTTTTCCATATTTTATTTTATAAAAAAAATTTACATAATGAGATGTAATATAATATAAACTCTTTTTTGTTCCGTAATTTTTTTGCTAATATAAAATCTATATTAGCATAATATAAAATCTACACGTATTTTATATTAGCATAATATAAAATCTACACGTTTTTTTTTATGATATAAAATCTACACGTACTTTTTTTCACGATCATTAAAATAAGAAAAAAAAGAAGGTTGATATGAATTAAAAATAAAAAATAACGAGATACACTAATAAATTATCGTATTCTTTAAAATAAAAATATTCCGCAATACTTTCTAAATTAACCAAGTGTAAATAAAATAAAATATAAACGATATAGATATAAAAATATTCTTCCATATTTTTAATATATTTACATTTAAATGTAAAATCGAAAATGAAAATAAAAGATTTTAAAATATTCTCTACATTCACTATATATATATATATATATAGTGTTTGGTTCATTTGAGAAATGGTAAATATATGATAAATAGATAAGTAATCATAGCCATTCATATGGTCAAGATTGGATTTGACTAGTCAAATATTGCGGCTTTGATCGGTCAAAAGTTGCGGCTTTGACTGGTCAAAAGTTGCGGCTATCCAAAAAATAGAAGAACAATTTCGTAAATTTTACAAAACACACGGGCTGTGTTCATATATGGACTATATGTTCATATATGAACCAGTGCAATTCACAACTGAACTCTTTTAACTGATTCATATATGAATCAGTTGAACTAACTAACAGATTCATATATGAACCTTTTGTGATTCATATATGAATCACAAAGATTCATATATGAATCAGTTGAACTAATTAACAGATTCATATATGAATCTTTGTGATTCATACAGATTCATATATGAACTCATCCCGTGTATTTTATGAAATTACTCCTCTACCTTTTATAAACCACACAAGGAATTATCCGGTGCTTCGCGGTCAAAGCCGCAAATGTTGACCAAATGAATGACTAAGATTACTTCTCTATTTCTCATATATTTACCATTTCTCAAATGAACCTATCCCTATATATATATATATATATATATATATATATATATATATATATAGCTTCTCTATGTATCATCCGAGTACAAGAAGAAGACGAACGATCGGGTGTCAATGACGGAACCTGCAACTGAACAAAAGGTATTCCACTATATTTTTATATTTTATTTTATTTACTGAGGATTTGTTTATATTTTTCAAAACTCACAATCATATTTTTCGAAGTAGGGAAATAAGATATATATACATATCTTTATTTTTATCGATTAATACTATGAGGTCTTGAAGTCAATAGTCAGATAAATATGTTGTGAGACATGTTGTTTGAGTTTTAAATAATATAATACAAAACTATTATCAATATTATTGCACAAACTCATAACAACAAACGATTAAGAATATATGCAAGTTAACCACTTATGAAAATACATTTTTTTATTCACATTGTATTTCATTAACAGTTAACAGAGAAATTCATTGCACGGGAGGATAAATTTTTTGTTGGAATATTGAACTGAGTAAAATAAAACGTAATTTCTCTGTTAACAGTTAATGAAATACAATGTGAAAAACGAATGTATTTTCATAAGTGGTTAACTTGCATATATTCTTAATCGTTTGTTGTTATGAGTTTGTGCAATAATATTGGTAATAGTTTTGTATTATATTATTTAAAACTCAAACGACATGTCTCACAACATATTTATCTGACTATTGACTTCAAGACCTCATAGTATTAATCGATAAAAATAAAGATATGTATATATATCTTATTCCCCTACTTCGAAAAATATGATTGTGGGTTTTGAAAAATATAAACAAATTCTCAGTAAATAAAATAAAATATAAAAAAGTATTTTTTCAAAGAAACAAAAATATAGTGTAATACGTTTTGTTCAGTTGTAGGTTCGCCATTGACACCCGACCGTTCGTCCTCTTCTTGTACTCGGATGATACATAGAGAAGCTATATATATATTTATAGTGAATGTAAAGAATATTTTAAAATCTTTTATTTTCATTTTCGATTTTACATTTAAATGTAAATATATTAAAAATATGGAAGAATATTTTTATATCTATATCGTTTCTATTTTATTTTCTTTACATTTGCTTAATTTGGAAAATATTGTGGAATATTTTTATTTTAAAGAATACGATAATTTATTAGTGTATCTCGTTATTTTTTATTTTTTATTCATATCAACCTTCTTTTTTCTTCTTTTAATGCTCGTGAAAAAAATACGTGTAGATTTTATATTATAAAAAAATACGTGTAAATTTTATATTATGCTAATATAAAATACGTGTAGATTTTATAAAATAAAATAGATTTTATATTAGCAAAAAAAATACGGAAGAAAAAAGAGTTTATATTACATCTCATTATGTAAAAAGATTTTATAAAATAAAATATGGAAAAAGATTTTATAAAATAAAATATGGAAAAATCATTATGAGATGTAATATAAAAAAATACGGAAGAAAAAAGATTTTATATTACATCTCAATAATATAGATTTAAATGTAAAATCTACATTTAAAATAAATTATGCTAAATTGCTAATATAAAATCTATTTTATAAAATCCTCCACCAAAAAAACAAATATTTATATTAATAAATGAGTATCCATTCCACAAATAGATACATTTAAAATAGATTATGCTAATATAAAATTCTCCACCAAAAAAACAAATAGTTATATTAATAAATGAGTATTTATTCCACAAATAGATGATTATGTAAGATACTGTGCTTGGAAATGTTGTACTAAAGCATTAAGAAATTGTAAATTAAGTAATTGCTTTAATTAGTTGTAACTTGTGTTTAAAACGTTGTAATTAAGAGTTTTTATACCGTTTTTATAATATAGTAAGAATTGAATTTCATTTCATCTCATGTTCTTATAAATACAAAATTATCCTGTAGTTATCTATACTATATTATAAAGATGACATAAAAAAATCTTAATTACAACTCATTAAGCTTTGTGTACTATTATTTAAAGTTATCTACTTAAAATCTCTTAAAAATAACTATTAAAGCCTAATGTACTACCTGTAAAGCTTTTAACCCTAATTAATATATTTCATCCTTATCCCCCAAAATTCTTATCTCTAATCCCAAACCCTAAAATTATGAATTTTGAATTCTGATAAACATAATCAAAACAGAATAAACATCTCAATTTAAATATAAAAAATTTAAAATATATAAGATAATTAACGAATTTTAACAAACTACTTAAAAAAAATTTATATAAAAAACATTATATTGTTAAGCCTAAATTAAACAAATTTATATATAAAAACCCATTATCACTAAATAAAAACCATCCAAAATCGTACTGTTTCATCCTTATCCCCTAAAATCCTTATCTCTAATCCCCAAATCCTAAAATTATGAAATTTGAATTCTGATAAACATAATCAAAACAGGATAAACACCTCAATTTAAATATAAAAAATTAAAAAAATATAAGATAACTAATTAATTTTAACAAACTACTTAATTTTTTTATATAAAAAATATTATATTGTTAAGCCTAAATTAAACAAATTTATATATAAAAAAATAATTATCACTTAATAAAAATCATCCAAAATCGTACTGTAAATCAATAAAAAACAAAAAATAAAAATAAACATTAAAATCGTGATGTATCTCGCTGCATTGCGCGAGTACGCTTCTAGTATATATATATATATATATATATATATATATATATATATATATATACACTTGGGATTGTGTGATAATTTTTTTTTTTGGTGATGATCGTGAGAAGTGATGAAGATATATTTATATCGTGTGAATGTTATATTATATATTGTGAAGGTGTTGAAAGACAACGAGACCTTAATGTGAAAATTATGTTATAAGGGTACATTCACATTTATTATGTGAAAGTTACATTTCTCCTTGGAAAAAATATTTCTTATAACCCAATATGCATAAGATATTATATATATATATATATATATATATATATATATATATATATACTAGGCACATACCCACGCGATGCAGCGGAATGTAAGTAAATAACGAATAATTAATTTTATTTTCTTATAGACATGTCATCAACAATCAACCATGACCTAAGAATCACAACTTATGAAATAATAAACCCATAAAAATATTCAATAATTAATTTATATATTACAATTATTGACGAAAAAAATTATAATGATATATTTTATAATAAGAATGAAACGTATTTTACGATTATGTATTTTTAATGTGCTAACGGTGGAAAAAAGTAAAACGTATGGATAAAAAACAAATTAGTTCGTAGATATTCATGATATTTAATAGTAAAGTTAAATTAAAAAATATTCAATACTGTGCTCGTTTTAAAGATATTGATGAGACGATTATAATGATATATTTTTGTAAAAAGAAGAAACGTATTGTTTATTCCATTCTTGTTCGTATATGATTATTTATGTTAACATGATAGGTATGTAAAATAGAAAATAAGAAAACAAGAGATATAAAATAAATTAAATAACTAATTGTAAGGGTGATAAATGTAACATTTAATTGAATTAGGAAGTGAACCATTGGGAAATTTTTTTTGGCTTTCAAAGGTTTGTAAAAAACTGTATTAGAATTTTTATAATATAGTAGAGATTACCGTGATTTATTTATAATAAGAATGAAACGTATTTTTAATATATTTTACGATTATGTATTTTTAATGTGCTAACGCTGAAAAAAATAAAATGTATGGATATAAAACAATTTAATTCGTAGATATTCACGATATTTAATAGTACGGTTAAATTAAAGAATATTCAATATTGGGCTCGTTTTAAAGGTATTGACGAGACAATTATAATGGTATAATTTGTAAAAAAAGAAACGTATTTTTTCATTGTATTTTTGTTCATATACAATTATGTGTGTTAATATGATAAGGGTGTAAAATGAAAAATGAAAAAAATAAGGGATATAAAGTAAATTAAATAATTAATTATAAGGGTGGTAAATGTAATATTTTTCCAAAAAACCGTTTTTTCCAAAAACTATCCCTAATAGAATTTTAATATATAGTATATATATATATATATATATATATATATAGGGAAAAGTTCATTTGAGAAACACTAAATATATGAGAAATAGAGAAGTGATCTTAAACCATTAATTCGGTCAAAATCGGCGGCTTTGACCGAGAATTAGGGGATAATTGCTCCCATGGTCCACTCCCGTGTTCCTCACATTTTTTATTATTCGAAGGGTATTTTTGTAAATTATCCAAACACATTTATATATGAACGCATGCGTTCAGATATGAATATCACTTTTTTTTTCTTTTTTTTTAGCCGTGTGTGTTCATATATGAATGCATGCAAAAAACAGAAATTCATATATGAATGTTAGTAGACGTTCATATATGAATGTTAGTAGAATGTCACTATTTTTTTTGTACATATTCATATATGAAGGCATGCAAAAAACAGGTGTTCATATATGAATGTCACTCTTTTTTTTGCATGCATTCATATATGAATGCATGCAGTCAGTGTTTATGTAAAAATTATGAACATTCATATATGAACGCATGCATTCATATATGAAGGCATGCAAAAAACAGGCGTTCATATATGAATGTCACTCTTTTTTTTTGTATGCATTCATATATGAAGGCATGCAGTCAGTGTTTATTTAAAATTACGAACATTCATATATGAACGCATGCATTCATGTATGACTGCATGCTTTCATATATATGAACACGCGCGTGTTTTTGTCAAAGTTACGTAAATACCCTTATATTTTTGGAAGAGCCGTAATTTTTGACTAGTCAAAGCCGCAATTTTTGACCAGTCAAAGTCGTAACTTTTGACCAATTAAATCCAATCTTGACCATATGAATGGCTAAGATCACTTCTCTATTTCTCATATATTTACCATTTCTCAAATGAACCAAACACTATATATATATATATATATATATATATATATAATGAATACAATGGGTTAGGTTTTGGTGAGAAATATCAAATTTGGTGAGAAGCGTGAGAAGTGGTTATCAACCTTTGGATGAGAAATAGATGAACATCAGGATGAGATGCCCTGAGATAAGATACACCGAAATACATCGGATCAATTATTTTTAAAGCCGCAATTCATGGGAGGGTATTTGATTAAAATTAATCAACAACTTAAAACCACATCTCACACTTCTTACCAAAAATGACACTTCTCACATGATCCCATGCCATATACAATAGTATTATATATATATATATATATATATATATATATATATATATATATATATATAGGGGTTGGATATTTTGCAACCCTAATAAAATGTTGCAACCCTTGCAACCCACATCTTAACCGTCGGATTTATGATCGGCGGTTACAATAGATATGGGGCCCAATATTTTTAATTAAAAAAACAGAAAAATAAAAATAAAATAACCGTCGATCATGAATCCAACGGTTAAGATGTGGGTTGCAAAGGTTGCAACCTTTTTCAGGGTTGCAAAATATCCTTCCACTATATATATATATATATATATATGACGATAATCAAATGAGAACCAAAAATAGGTTGAGAACCGTGAAAAACAATCTAAACCATTGATTAATTTTAATCCATGGTAATTAAAAGCAATTGCAATTTTGAAATAAATTGGAAGTGAAACAACTTTTAATTAAAACCATAGGATTAAAGCCAAATTGCGGCTTAGATCGGTTCTCACGATTCTCAATCTTTTTTTGGTTCTCACATTATTTAACCCCTACAAATAAATAAATATATATACACATATATATATATATATAAGATATTATATTTTAGTATATAATAATTTTATATTACATGTATAATATCTTACACATATATAATATAATGTAATATATATACATGAGAGCAAGGGGTGGAGGTTCATGAGGAAAACCCCTAAATAAATAAAAAATCGGAAAAATTATATTAATCATTAGATTAATTGATCCAATGAATGTCACTAAAGAGATGATTATAACTTTATTTTTTAATTAAAAAAAATCTCGCACCCCCTAATTTTTTAAATAAAAAAAACGAAATATGATAAAAAAAAAAATTGAACGAAACAACTTGCCACAAAAAATAGATCATATTTTTTTTTGTTAATTTGACATCCATATTGATATACTTTTTTATTCATCTTTTCATGATTTTTTCCCCATTTATTTAGGGGGAGGCTAATGGCACCCTATACTTTGATAATGACACCCTTATAAATGATGATCTTCTCACACACATCAACATCAAAACCAGCTTTTTACATTTTCAATGCATGAATTGACCTAATTTTGACATTAATAAAGGTGTCATTAACATTGCCCTTTATTTAATGTATTTCTCTAAACCTGACTCTCTCTCTCTCTATATATATATATATTCCCTCCGTCCCAAAATAAGTGTCTACATTTTTATTTATGTTTGTCCCAAAATAAGTGTCTACTTTCAAAAAGTAGATAGTTAAATTCTCACATTTATCCTTAATTAATACACAAATACATAAGAGTTGTGAAGAAAGAGAAACATTAAATAAGGATAAAGATGTCATTTAATATCAAAAAGGGGTAATAATTATGCATGTCTAAAACTGTGTGCCAAGTCAATTGTGGACACTTATTTTGGGACAGAGAGGGAGTATGACTCAACGGTGCAATTATTTTAATTTAAAAATCCTAGATGGAACTAAAAATTGTGGCTAAATTTTTGTTACAATGTTTATGGTTTGAACTGAATTTACATCGTAACACCCTTCATGCCACGTACATTGTAAAGATAATTAGTTTTTACACTAGCAGAATTGTGAGTGCAACAGTAGCGATGCATATCAAAGTATATGAAAAATCGGTTTTGGACCGGTCCTAAATCGATCACTGCAAAATCGGGCTCATTGGTTTTGGTACCAACCAAAAATCGTAGGGATTGATCATAGGCTCGGTAACCAGTCCCAAGCCCTATCTGGTTCTTTTAAATAAATATTTTTACGCAAATATGTAATTAATGATTTTTTAATTTTAATTTATGAAATTTGGTATTGAAATACACTTTAAATAATGAATTTACTTGAAAAAAAATATATTAAAAAACTATAAAGTTTTGAAAAAAAAAATAAACCCTTGTAAATCTTGTAAAAGTCATGAAAAACTAGTATTACAATTAATAAAAAAATTTATAGAAATTGAAAATTCAGTCTTATATATAACAAGTATGGGATTGGACTAGACCTGGTAAACGTGTCGTGTCGTGTCAGGTTCAAAGTTAAACGGATTGAGAGTTTCTAACCCTAACCCTTGTCTGTTTAATAAACGGGGCCAGAAAATCTCAATGCTAACCCGACCCGCCTAACCCGACACGACCCGCCTAAATCGTTTAACATTTATAAAACTAAAAATTAAAGATAAAATTCACAAAAAAAATACAAATCCAAAATTCAAATGAAAGCATTAGAAAATCCAAGTTTTATAGTTTTCCGGGGGTTCCGTCCCCTTTTCCCAAAAAATCAAAGTTTTATAGTTCAAACTTATAAGAGCATCTCCAACAGCTTTGCTAAAATAGAAAAAATTGAGTTTTTGTTCTCTAAACCTCTCCAACAGTTTTGCTATCTTGTTTGCTAAAATAGAAAAAACTTGGAAATTTTCTAAGTTTAGAGAATTCTCTAAAATTTGATGGTTGGAGAGAGAAATAATTATTTTATTCAATTCCACCAATAAGATTCAATTTTTATCATTTTATATTAAGTTTTTTTTTAAAGTGTATTGGGATGATAAATTAGAGAATATTATAATAATATAAGTTGCTTTAAATTTTCTAAAATAACAAATCTGTTGGAGTTGAATATAATACTTTTTAGAGATTTTAACTTTTGATTTTCTATTATAGCAAACAAGATAGCAATGCAGTTGGAGATGCTTTAAGTTATAACCAAATCTAAAAAATTAAATATCCAAACCATTAAAAAGAAAACTTTATATATATACGGGTTATTCGGGTCATTTTCGAGTTGAATTTTTTGATCATACCCGTTTAGTTTTCGTGTCAACCCGTTTACTTAAACGGGTTGAAATGTATTACACAAACACGTTTATTTCGTACAAAATATGCTTAATTACTTAATTTACAAGTTCTCAATGTATTGAGAACTTAATTTTTGTACAAAATATGCTTAATTTTTGTACCAAAGCATTAATTAGTTGTACAAAAATTAAGTCAAAAAATTTTCAAGTTCTCAATGCTTTGGTACAACCTTTTCTCAATTTTTGTACACAAACACGTTTATTTCGTACAAAATATGCTTAATTTTTGTACCAAAGCATTGAAAACTTGTAAATTAAGTAATTGACTTTAATTAGTTGAACTCCAGGTAGAAGCGTTTACGGAAGAGAGGTGTCCACTAGGTCAAAGACCTAGTGGTTGGTACAACTAATTAAAGTATTTTTTAAAGTAATAGATATACAAATATGTATATATCTTATAAGTAATTTTTATATACCGGTACTATAAAATATCAAAAATAAATATGCCTGTAAATATGCATAATTGAATAACAAATAACAAGACATTTGTCATGATTTCAGAACCACACATTTAAATTTTACATCTAATCCATAAAAAACGTACTCAAACTTTTTAATTTTTAAATTAAAAAGATAACACACCTTGTTACACAAAAAAATAAAACCTTATAATCTTCAAAGTATAAAAAAAATTCATTCTAAATTTAAAAAAGTAAAAGATATTTTAGTTTTTTAGTTCCAAATTTGCTTTTTTTAAAACAAAGGGTAATAATGATACATAACACTTTTATCAGTTTATGAGAGCATCTCCAACAGCATCCCCAAATTTTCTCCAAAATGGAGAATTAAAAGTTAAAATCTACATAAAAAATTACATCTATCTCCAACAGATTCTCTATTTTGAAGATGACATCATTACTTATAATATTAAAATATTGTATAAATCTAATAAAGTATTATTTCTCTCCTATTCACTTCATTTGAAGAAATCTTATTGGTAAAATATAATAAAAATTCTCTCTCATTGTAATCACTTTTGGAGAAAGATTTGGATAATCTGTTGGAGCACAAAAATGTCTAAAATATCCATTTTCTCCATTTTAAAGAAGCTGTTGGAGATGCTCTGAATGTTCCAAGTAACATTAGCATTTAAAGTGTGAAAAGACAACATGTTCATATGGTGATCCAACACATCACAACTTTTGCTTTTCTTGGTGCACTTTGACTTTTATAACTTCAGATGTTGACTTAAAGGGTGAATTGACTTTTGGTGTCAGCTTTTTAACTTCTAATTTATACTATTTTATGAAATATTTAAGTAAAGATCTTAAATTTCAAAGTACAATATCTATAAAGTAGTAAATACCAATTATTAGTGTATTAAGAGCTATGACTTGTTAAATTTATGCTAAAACAAAAGGAAAAACATGGAAGCATGTCATGTAGGGGCCCAACAGGGTCTCGTACTCTCGTACACCCACTCAAACAATTTTCGCAAATAAAATTTTATTTTGATGTATGAAAGGTGCACACACTAAATTTTGAGAGGTGCTTGACGATGTTTTGAATATACAAAAGACATCAACTAAAATACCAAAAAAAATCTATCAAAATGAACCAAAAAGCTTGAAGTAAAAAATCATTTGAAATTAACCAAAAAAAAAAAATTAAAAAAATCTCTCGAAATAGTGGAGTTCGGCTATAAAAACACATAAAACGACTTTGTGGGTCTCTGAACAACCTTAAAGGTGCACTCATTTAGCAAAAATCATGAGTCCACTGTTGATGTAATGTGTAAGTGGAGTGAGTTGCTGTAACACCCGTATTTTGTTAAGCCTTGCCTTGCCCTTCTTTTCTAGTTTCTAATCGAAAACCCTTCATTATAAATCCTTGTGAAGTTAGAACGTTGAATCGGAAGCGCTACAGGTCGAAAGGTCAACAAATTTGGCCTCGGTACGGTGTGGGCGATTGTGCCCGCGATTGTGACAGGGTGTCACTCTCGCGGGGCACTCTCGCGGCCCTTGTACCGAGAGTGGGTAGGAGCGGACGATTGTGCCCGCGATTGTGACAGAGTGTCACTCTCGCGGGGCACTCTCGCCGTCGGGGTCCAGGCTCCATTAAATCCCTTTTTCCCACTTTTCTCATTCATTCCCTTAACCCACTCTCTCCTAAACTTTCTCTCAACCGAATCCAACCCCCCCAAACGAACCCTAATCTATTTTTGAGGGTTTTCCCCTACAATCTTATACTCCCTCATCATCTAACACTTGTAACCTCAACCTTTCGAGCAAGATTCAAGCGTTCATCACCACTTTTTGAAGATTCATGAGTTTTGGGGTTTTGCTCAAAAACCTAAGTGTAAGTTCGTCCCCTCAAGTTCTAAGCTTCTTTATGAGTTATAATTACACCGTGGGTGATTTCCTAGTATTATGTTCCTCTAATTTCGTTTTGGTTGATTTTGGGAAGGTTAGGTCAAAATTAGGGTTTGGCCAAATTTGGGGATTTTGATACAAATATTTAGGTAACAATCATTTATGGTTGGATATGTTTATTTATGGTCGAAAATGTGTGGATCTAGGTTTGGGAAGCTTGAGTTGAAGAGTTGGAATGGGTGTCTTCGGAAAGCTTTAGGTGAGATCTATGCTTTTGGAGGCCAATGGTTGTGGATTGAAACCTAGGTTTAACTTAACCTAGCAAGGTGAGTTCAAGTTGATTTGTGAAAACGATGTACATGCCAAAATGGTTATTTTAAAGTGTTTTTCATGAAATGGTTAACTGCTGATAAGTTTTGAGTAATTTGAAGTAAAAATGTATTTTACTTGGTATTTGTTAAAGTGTGAGTATTTTAAGGAGTTTTCATATTTGATAAACTTGACTTATTTTAGTTTCATAAAACGCTCATAAGTGGGATTTGGTCATCTTGGTAAGTAATAACGTGATTTATGCATCTTGGTGAATTTGGTACAATCGAAGTCCATTTCATGTTACATGCATTTTGACGTGTTTGCATTCATAAACTCTTTGGAAAACCTTTGGCCCCATTATATGTTGAGTTTTGGGGTTAATCTCGTCTTTGAGGTATGTGTCTTCATAAACGCCGTTTAAAGTCATTTCATCGTATAGGAATTGTTATTTATCGGTCAAGCACGTTTCAACATTTTACTAGTTTTCATTTGGTGGTTTACGTAAGTTGTTGGGCCTTGGGCTCGGTTTTGACTAAATTGAGTCTTGAGGACATTTGTCCGGGGTAATAACCATTGTGGAGTCGTTGAGTATAATGACGTACTTTTCGTGTCATTTGGGTGTTGCATGTTCGAGTTGTCAAGTAAGGAGTTGAGATTCCTAGCTTGAATGCTAGTGGGTAGACACTAAAGGTCGAATGAGAACCTTGAGGTTGGAACTCTACTAGGAAACGAATGGGCACTAAGCTCGGTTAACCTTGAGGTGCAGCTCGACGGAGTGGGCACTAAAGGTACCGTGTCCTTGAGGTGACGCCCGTTAAGTGGTGTGCACTAAAGGTGTTGGGGACTTGAGGTGACGCTTGTGTTAGTGTGCTCTAAAGTCTTTGATCTGAGGTGCAGTTCGATAACATAGTTTTGTGGCTTAACTTTGTGTTCCGCCACACACATCACCGGAAGGTGCTAATTGGGTATGTAATGGTGTCATTTTACTATTTATGATTCGGTGTCGTTTTACTTATGGGAATGGTTTACTCAAGATTTATGGGTTGCATATTATACTCCGTTTACGTTAGAAGCATTTTGAGAAGTAAAGTTGTGTTTCATATTCTTATAAATTGAGGGCTTTACTTACTATCCACGTTTTGGATGTTTGGGGATATGAATGATTATTAACATTTTTCACAAATGGAGTGTCGAACTATGACCCCGTTTTGGGTGAGTTTTGGGCTGCATCGTTTTACAAGAAATGTGAGTATTGGGAGCATTGTCTTTAAAAGTGCATATCATGGGAAAAATGTGTCGTTTACATTTTACAGTTAATTATTTCGAGGGATCCTGCTTTAAACTAAACTCCTTTTTTTTAAAGATATATTCTTTATATTAAAACTCTTGAGCTCACTAGGCGTTAAGCCTAACATTTTATTTGTCGGCATGTGCATCAGGTTCCTGTTGGGGGTTCGGTGCTAGCAATGCTTCGAGAAGTCGAGCCTTAGCCTTGTGTAAGTGTATGTAGCGAGAGAAGTCTTCCGCAGGTTGTAGATAGTATCATGTTTGGGTTTAGTAGCACTCGTCCTTACCATAGATTGTGGTATAGAATGTGTATATGTGTTGAGGTTAATTCTTAATTTGTGTTTGTAGTTTTAAGTATTCATTGATGTATTTAGAAAATTTTAATAAGTTGCTATCTTCAGTTTTGAGGGTGTTACAGTTGCATGCATATAAAATGAGTCCAAAACTTTAGTTTTACAACATCCTAATTAATCAAATACCTTTTCAAGTATTTGATTATTTCTTTCTTTGTTTTTTTTTATTATAGAGTGTAGAAATATGGGTTAAGTATCTGGGATATGTATATGTAATCGAGAGTGGCTTGAAAATTTAGTCTGTATGACTATAATAATTTTCTACATGGTGATTTTTCTCTCAAATGGTTTGTGTACTAAAAAATAATGAATACAATTTAAAATATTTAGTCGTTTATGACTTTATGTACAAATATGTCTATTGCAGTTCCTATTTTGTTTAAACGTCAAATTTCAGATTTTTTAATAAGAAAACTACATTAACTTTCCATTATGCTTTCAGAATAAAACTTTACATTTTACTATATGACACAAATTCATAACTAGTTTTATATAACTTAATCTTACTTTAGTTTTGGTAAAGTAATAGGTTTCAGAAGTCACAACCACACATTCAACTATTTGAAGCAATTGGTGATTTTATTGCTACAAATTTGAATAACATCTCATGTGTAATCTTTTACTGTAATATTATTGATTATGCTTTATAAGATTGTTTGTTTAATCGTGATTAAAGAGTATTTGTCATGATTGAGGGATGTTGTCATTTTAGGGGTTGTTTGGTTTAGAGTGTGGAATAAATATGGGAATGAAAATGACACTGAATGAATTTTCTCATCTTCCCAGTTTAACATGGAATGAAATTTTGAGTTGTGCGGGAATGAGTCATTATATTATATAAAACCAAGTAGTTTTTTCTATTTTCATTCTCATTGATTACTGCTTAATACCTCTAACCAATTAAATATCCCTCAAGTCGTCAAATAACTTTATTAAACCATGTCATTGTAGCTCTCATGAGATTCTCATGGTTATTGGTTGCACTTTGCTATTAATTTCATAATGAGTTGTGACGTTAGATGTTTCCTAACAACTGTGACTCATGAAGCTGTGATACATGCAGGTTTTGAAGCGACGAGAACCCTTGTGTGGTTGCCCCTGAAAATAAAACTCGTTTTATAGCCCATACTCCGCTTTACACCACTTTGTAATAAAAAATGAAAACCTATAAGTTGAAGCTGAATAAAAAAGATTGATCTACGAATGTGGCAATGGACGTAGGTCACTCCTTGATCGAACCATGTGATCATTTTTTTTCTTTGTTTAAATTCCCGTTGTCCTATTGCTTTTGCAAATGAACCCGCATCTTTACAGGTCTTTTGATATTTCCTAACATTTTGGTCCACAATGTTTTTTTTGGTTTACTATCATTGAAGGTTATTTTAAACATTTAACTCGTATATATAATATAGGGCAATCGGTCAATTACAAAATTAACTAAAACAGAAATATGTCAAACGATTTAAAAGTCATCTAAAGTGTATTCAACTATTTAGCACATTTGAAATCGTTTTTATTCAACACAATTACATTGTCTTTTTAAGTATATTTCCAAAGAATTGATTGTGAACCAACCAATCTGTTTTCACAAAACCCAAAAAAATTACATGTTTGGCTGATTGGCTCATTATCCATTCTGTCAGACCCACCCATTATCAGGGATGTAAACGAACCGAATGAACATGAACGAAGGCTTGTTCGTGTTCGTTCGTTTAACTTAACCGAACGAACATGAACGGTAAACGAACGATTTTTTTTGTATTTATGTTTGTTCGTTAAGAAAATATGTTTGTTCGTGTTTGTTCATTAAGAGCTAAACGAACGAACATAAACGAACGTAAACAAACTAACACAAATGAATAAAAAACAACCACCGTTACTTATCATTTCGTTCGTAAAAAATAACATAACAAAATGAAAAATCGGATAAACTTAGGAGGTATAAAAAAATAATTTTAAAAAAATAATTTAATTAATGTTTTTACACATTAATGTTATAGGGTCATGTTCAGGAGAAAACTCTAAATAAATAGAAAACCAAAAAACCACGAAAAAACGAATGAAAAAGTATATGAATATGGATGTCAAATTAACGAGAAAAATGTGATTGTTTATTTGGTGTAATTTATTTCGCTCGAATTTTGTTCATTTTTCTTATTTTTTTGGAATAAAAAATAGGGGGCTGAGGTTTTTTTAATTTAAAAAATATTGTTGTAACCGTCCGTATAATCACATCCATCAGATCATCTAATTAACGGTTGATAAAGTGTTTTTTAGTTTTTCATTTATTTGAGATTTTCCCATAACCCCCGTCTAATGTGATAATATATATAAATATATTTATACATATAAACAAACATAAATGAACGAATGAGACCATTGTTAATGTTCGTTCATTTAACCAAACCAACAAAAAAATGTGTTCATGTTCGTTCATTTATTAAATAAACGAACTTTCCACCAAACGATTCACAAACGGTTCGTTGAACGTTCAGTTTGTTTACAGCACTACCCATTATGGCATAAACACATTTAACTAATAGTCTGATATTTCCATTGAAAACCATATGTCGAGTTAGACATTGCAATCATCATGGTTGCATGTTGCAAACGTTTCCGATCTACGAAATTCTTGCATACATGATCATGTGTTGGTGTCGATTTTTTAATCAAAGGTATTTCAAGCATTATACTAATATCCAAATATTTTATTAAACTAGAAGCGTACTCGCACAATGCAACAAGATATATTACGATTGTAATGTTTCTTTTTATTTTTTGTTTTTTATCGATTTATAGTACGATTTTGGATGATTTTGAGAGAGTGATAATGATTTTTTATAAATTTGTTTAATTTAGGTTTAACAATATAATGCTTTATATATAAAAAGAAATTAAGTATTTTCTTAGAATTCAATGATTATCTTATATATTTTAAACTCTTTATATTTAAATTGAGATGTTTATCATGTTTTGATTATGTTTATCAGTTAGTTATGAATTCAAACATATAACTTTAGAAATTTGTACTCATGCATCATGACTTGTAACCATGAATTTTAAGTAATGTGTATCAATAAATGTACTTAATACATAAAAACTTGTTTTTAAAAGTTTATTCGATAGTTTAATAATAATATAATTTAATATAGGTTTAATAATATAATGTTTTTTTTTATAAAATAAACATTAAATATTCTGTTAGATTTTCTTAATTATATTTTAGATTTTTTATATTTAAAGTTTGATTTTTATCCTGTATTTAGTTATGCAGGAACTGATTTTAGAGGAGTTGAAATGAGAAGTGATTTTAGGGGAGTTAAAATGATTAGAGATAAAGATTGAAAGTTAATAAATAACATTAAATGTAGTACATAAAGTTTTAATGGTTGTTTTTAAGAGATTTTAAATAATTAACATTAAATAGCAGTACATTAAGCTTTAACAATTGCTTGTAAGAGTTTTTTATAAATGTTTTATAATATAGTATAGATTATGTATTGAATTAAATGTTACAATTTGTTCCACATTCGGGACAAATATATTTTTTTTGGCGAAAATGTATTAAAATTTAATTAAGTTTGTCTTAGTTCTTATTTATAGTAACAATTGATCTTTTTCCCCTCTTTTACTGTAACAAATGCTTAATTCTTTCTATTTAATACCTACTTTAATCGGTAATTAATCTTATGGATCACAAGTTGTCAAGTTATATTATAATTGTTTATTACGTAAAAAAATCACATCAAAATCAACCGATATTATGTAAACTAAAACCCCATTTATCAGATAAAACATGTACGAAATTGAAAGAATCAGATGTTTGTTATACTAATTAAATAAAAAACTAATCGTTACATCACATAATTTTTTTCTAAGACAAACTTCGTTCTATTTTAATATATTTTATCCAAAAGTTTTTTCTTTTCACTCTTAGTCAATTTAACCATTTTCCAAATACACCAATAACTTGTCGTCTTTTTTTATATGATGGTTTCCTCATCACCTCCACTTAAATTCAAGAGCTAAGAATACCACTAAACCTAAGATATTTATCAAGAGTGGAATGTTGACTTTATATATATTTTATTTTATATATTCATAATGAATACTTGTGGCCAATAACATGTCATTTTGTAGAGGTTTTTGAGATAAATTCATCAAAGATGTGACCTTTTTTGGCTTGTTATTCATTTATGTTGCTTGATTGGAACCCTAGAAACAGCCATGGAGTTGCTTTCCATTTGGGCATGCCCACATGATACTAAAATCAGTTGGGTATTTTTTTTTGAAAATCCAAAGAAAATTAGGTTATCGAGATATTTTCGTTAACGTGTGGTCCGAATCGGACCGATCCATGCTCAACTTGAAGCAAAACACAATGTGATGTGAGCTTTACTCGCCCATAAATGAATAAGAACAAAACTGTTAGGGACGTGTATTTGGTGGGTGGACGAGAGTGAGGTTGCTGGATGAAAGAATTGTGAAAGGTTTTTAAGTTTCAACTTGACATGCTCATTTTAGTAATTTACCAGTTGTGTTCCAGCTACTAGATTCTTTTTCCATTTATTTTGATAGGACAAAAAGAAAATGCATTTTTATCCCACTCAAGGTCTATCTTGTCTTAGTTTTATGTCATGTCAAATATGGGACAACAAATTTTTGTATTATTCTGCCACGTCATATCCTACGTACCAAACACATTACAAGACAAAGAAAATGGGCTTTAAATTCCTGTGCTAAAAAGTAAAAACAAGAAAGCAAAAAGGCAAGAGATAGAGACATGGGAGTTTAGGTCCACATAACAACTCATTTTGTAGAGAAAATGTGGCTTGAATTTGCTTAGGGTTTGTGATATCTTCATCCTCTTGCTTTCTTTTGATTTTGATGTGTCCACCAATCCACACACTTAGAAATAACTGTATTGATAGGGTCTAATGAATGAATCTAATAACTCTTTATTTTTCTTGAAAACGGGTTTTAATTTCATGGTTTGTGTGATTTATATCCGATTAATAAAGAACAAGATTCGACTATCGGTCGTATGCATCATTGGGTTGTACTCAAACACCTTGTGTTGTGTACGAAAAGGTTTACTTTTGAACCAAAGGGCCTTTTGGCTTAGCAGTATCTGCCATCCGGTAATCCAACCTTCCTTAACCATATGCCTTTGTGGCTACTGGTAGATTTACATCAGGGTTATGAGCAAAACTATAGTCACGACTTGCCATGGGATTAGTTGGGACAAAGTATGGGATCACCCATTTCCAAAAAAAAAATCCAACCTTTCTAAAGGTCATGAATTCCATATTTACCAAATGTGGGTAACGTCTCTAAGTTTCATTTATTGTATATAAATATTATATATTTAAAAAAGAAAAGAAAAAAAAGTTTACTTTTGATTTATATTATGCCACAACCCTAACACTCGTCACGATATGACTTAAACACATGTGGGTGTGCCTAAGGTTAGGCCTCGTATGTGCATTGTTTATCTAAATATCTATGCAAATCATGCGATCATCAAATATTTCACTGATATTTATTTAACTACCGTCAGCCGTCTCTAGTCTCTACTGCATAGGGGTGTTCGCGGTCCGGTTTGGGCGGTTTAACCCCTCAGACCACAAACCAAATCGCAAGCGGCGGTTTATTGATTTTTCAAATGTAGCGGTTTGACATCAAATGCCCAGACCGGTCAAGTCGGACCGCGGTTTAGGCGGTTTGGTTGACCGGTTTAGGCGGTTTGGACCTTTTAGTGGGTTTTAAAGTTTAAACATAAACAAATATAAAACTTTGAATTTTAAAGGCTCATTGGCTTGAGTCCATTTGAAATAAAGAACAAAGTCCACAAAAGTTAACAAAATATCCCAAGACAACATTAAAAAAAAAGTAATATGCAAAGTGCAAATAAAATCCACGACTTCATTTCTTCATTTTTTTTGTTCTTTGTATTCCACAATCCATAAAGATTTCAATCTTTTAAAATACCTTGGACCTTTTATAATAAAGATATATATAAAAAAATAAAAAATATATATTTATATATTTGGCGGTCGGTTTGGTCCAAACCGCCCAAAAAAACCTCCAGACCGCAGACCGGACCGGATTTCCCGGTTTGGCAATTTTCCAGACCAGACCGGACCGCCAGACCGCTTAAACCGCCAAAAATGGTCTGGTTTACTTGGTTCGACCGGTTTGAGCGAGCCAACGTTTTTTTTGAACACCCCTACTGTACTGCATAACTTTTTCCTTAGCAACTGACATCTTTGTTTAAACAAGGAATGTACCTGATACTATGTCCGGTGTTTCCTTTAATTATTCCGATGCTATTGTATAAGCTCGCCCCTTAGTCGTGGGCGTCTCTTTCTTACTTGCTAACCTTTTTTCTTGAAATGTCCATAAAGTTAGGTTACACGATTTGTGGGCATGGGAAAAAAGTACAACTAGTTGATGCATATATCGGGGATTTGACTATAGAAGAAGCCCGTTGTTTATAATAGGGAAATCTAAACTATACAACATATTTACACTAAAGCACGACGCTAGGTACAACAAAACAAAGCACCTAAGGAATCTAGTGGACTAGAATCTCATATCAGCTTGATTTGGATCAATTTCTCCTCAATATATGGTCGAATATCCTTTTTTTTCTCGAGGGTGCTTTTGCAGAATAATCTAACAGGTTCCACATATTCTCACATGGTATCAGAACTAAGGTCTACCACTTTAAGGCAATCTGCTTCCATCTAGCCTCCGTTGTACGGGACAGAATCCCATGTTAGCTAGACTTGAACCATTTGAATCGAATACAAAAAGTTACTAATTTTAGGCCGTTTCTTGAAAGCAAAGCGATCTAGAGAAAGCAGCGGGATTAGCGTGTAGAACGGGAGACATAATCGTGGCGGGACGCTTCTTTCTTTCTTCGCCCTTTTCTTCGAAGGCCTTAAAGTTTTCGTTTTTGATTCCGAGCGTCGCCCATATGGAACTTTTGGCCGCTTCATCGGGGTCGTCGATTCTGAGGGTCTTCGGAATCAGAACCAAGTTCTTCGGTTTCTTTAGATCCCGATCACAATCACTAGAATCTAATGAATGCTTCCCCAAGATTGGATCACATGGAGGCAAGAAAGGAATACAATTCCAATAGGTTGAAGGGTAGATTGGCATTGCAGGACAAATGGCCGGAATTGGGATTCTTGAATTCCAGGAATTGTGGGACCAAGAAACCCTGGGAACGGAACGGACATTGGAATGGAATCTGTTTTGATCTTGAAAGTTTTCTGGTATTGGATTAGAAGTTGTGACAATTGATCCACCAGAAACACAATGAGATGCCGGATTCTTGGTTTTCCGGCGACCTGCTCCGACCGGCATGTTTCTCATGGCGCCTCCGGCGGTCCAGTACCTCTGGCAGCTCTTGCAAAAGTGTCGCGGCTGGTTCACGTTGTAATTGTTGTAGTAACAAAACTTGGTATCGATGCTGGTGCATCGAGGGCAGGGGAGAATCTTGTCCGGTTTTTTCGGGGTTTTAGTTTGGGAATTTGTTTCGGGTTTTTCCGTTCTAGTTTCTTGATCAACAGACGGGGTTTTTGGGTCCGATTCCGCCATTTGATCCTGAAAATATGAAGAATATTGTTCAGGATTCTAAAAACAGAGCATTGTTTGACTTTTTTCAAGTCAAATGGATAGTTTTTTACTTCCATATTATATCAAAAAAATATCTTAATTGAGAAAAATTTAGATTACCACATTAATATATTCAAAGATATGCAACACATGAAAAAAAAAAGAGCGAAAAAGATTAAAAACCTAAGCAAATTTTGGATTTGAAAAGCACCAAGTTTGACCATGTTCTGACCCTTGATTTAGAACACCATGTTCAACCTGATTCAAATCCTAATCTTTAACAACTACAGTAAAACATTAACAAAATTAGAAACTAAAACCAACCCATTAATCCTTTGATCATAAGCTCAATTGGGTTGCTTTTAGATTTCCAAAAAGATTAAATATAAACACATACATAAGGTGTAAACAGTGTGTGTTCATGTCTTATATCTATAATAATTAATAAACTGTATTACCTTCTTTGCACCATGATTGTGATCGTAACCGCCGGCGTTAGGGTCCTCGCCGGCGGTGGAGATGACCGGAACATTAATGTTCTTACTGATTTCCGGCAGCACAATCTTTTTTCCAAACAATTTGATACCAAGATCCTCCATGAATTATGTTTTCTGGTGACCGGAGACGGTGGCCGCCGGCGAAGGATGGTGGTTTCAGTAGTGTAAGAAGGGTGGCCGGTTTTTGTTTGTTTGTAGATGGCAAAAGTCTTGCAATGAATAAATATTTGGATGAAAGTGAAACTTTTTTGGTTTGGTTTTTCTGAAAAGTGGTGGGGTAGAAAAATGATACATTTGACACAAGATATACAAAATGTGATATAAATATCTTATCTAATTTTTTTTAAATATTAATTATTTAATACAATTATTGTATCGTGTGAACTTTTACCGGTTTCGGACACACGAGATCGACACATGATTTTCATGAGTTTATCACTTCTGAGTTTGACGACGTCGTGTTATTCGTTAGTAGTGGCGTAGCCGAAAAATCTATATAATCGAAACGGAATTTTTAATAAGAAATGTTGTATCAAAATGGTATAAAATTAAATTCCTTTATAGTAGAAATGTTGACTTAGGTATGGGAATAGTTGACTTATTATTTAAAGGGTGTATGGATGTGTATTTTTAAAATTATTATTATTAATTCATAATTCCAGGTAAAATATCATTGAATAGAAATCAAATATAATTAAAATAGAACATTGTGGGATTAACTTAACTGACAATAAGACTTTAGTTTTTGGGGATTCTCTTCGTAAGTCATCTGTTCGAGTCCTGTAATGTCGTTTAGTATTTTTCTTGGCTATTTTCTAGGATCTGTACGATTAGTCAAAGTATATAAAAGCTGGTTAGACATCCATGGTTAACATAAATATAATTGATTTAAATAATGTGACATTTATCTTTAATAACCATTTTTCTTACATCTAATCACCCTTTCATAGTTAAAGATTAACAAGATTTAATAACACAATAAGGATACACCAATAGTTGACATGTAATATAATTGGTGTCATGTGGTTGGATTGGATGCATGGAAAGTTGGGTACAAAGGGCAAAAAGGTCCACTTTTTGGTTTTGCCATTGAAGGTCTAAGGATAATATTGTACTTTCACTTGTACAAATGGCAAAAAGAACTTTGTTGTTTTTTCGTAACAAAATTAGAGGTGAATTTTTATTAGAGCTTTATATCGGCTAGATTTGAATCATATATCTTTTATATATGTTAGAATCTCTTTTATCTCCTTAAATATTGTTTTGGAGAGTAATCTAACGAATTTTATATATTATCACATGGTATCAATCTATCAAAAGTAAAAACTACCATTATGAAGAATTCAACACTTTAGGCAATCTGTATTCATTTAGCTCTTTTACTCATCTGACCACCTCTCGACACTTTGAGATAACTAAGGACTGATCCTAGTTGCAATTGCTCTCTTAGCTCAAAGTCAAAAGTGGGTTTGATTTCTAATATTTATTTATGTATTATTAAAATCATTTATTAATTTTTAAGTACAAAAATATTTCAAATTTTTTAAAAATAGTTCTAATTTTTTTTGATAATTAAAAGAAATATAAATAAATTTCTAAAAAGTAAAATTAGAGGTGTACAAAATTCGGTTTAACTGGGGTTGGACTCGATTCTAAAACGTCCGGTCATGTATAAAAAAAATGAAGCTTAGTTTTAGTAAGGACCGGTCTTTTAACTCAAAAAACGAGTTTGATTTTGTCCGTCTATCCTTTGCTCACTTTGTCAATATTGATGTGCAATTATTTTTTTATTTTTGATAGATAACAAGTTTTATTAAGAAACAAGGCAACAAAAACACAAGGCAAACACTTACAAACATTTTACGCGACAAGCAGAAAGAAACACAAAAGCAAGGGTAACCCCAACAAATAGTGACCTAACCAACGAAAGACCAAGAACAATCAAACGAGAACCAAAAAAAACCCAACATCAATCACTCGAGGACAATCATGCACCAACACTAAGAGCGGTCTTCCAAACTAGATCTCGGGTTTCAACGCCAATATGAAGAAATAAAGCCTTTTGGCTGAATATCGGAAAACAAACCGATTGAGGAGGAGCCTTATCCGAGAATACCACTTTATTACGGAAAGTCCGAATAATGTACACAGAAGTCCAAAGAACCGCCTGCCACACCCTTTTTGCAGAAGAAGAAAGCATAGGATGATATTCGAGAGAAAAAAAGGTCATCGATAGATACCACGTTGGGGGGCCCAAACCCCACCAACCGAAGACCTTCAACCACACATTCAAGACTTCTTTGCAACGAATTATACAAATGATCTACCAATTCAATTTCGTCCCTGCACCAAGGGTAAGAGTAAAAAGATCTAAACCTTACTGGAAATCGTATTTTTAAAATTTTAATTACAAAAAAATGTTTTAATTTTTTTGAAGTAATAAAGTTCTAAAGGGCTTTAAATAATAAAATCTAAATAAATTTCTAGAAAAATATCTGCGTTAGTTTCTGTAAAAAAATAAATATACATATGGAGATTTTAATTAAAAAAGAAAAGATCAAAAAGTATTAAAAAAATTATTTTTAAGAACCATAAATTTATTTTCCGGTTCCGGTCTAAGTCCGTCCTGGAAAAGCCCAAGCCTAGTGAGCCCGAAGCCTGATTTGAGCCAGACCCCATAGTTCGATTAGGCCAAATTTTTGGGGATAGGCTCGGCCCGGAAAAACCCGTCCTGAAAGAGCCGGTTAAACCTGGGAAATCCCAAAAAAACCGGTCTGAAAAAAAACCCAATTGGGCCCTTCTTCAACCACAAAGCATGACTCGAACCTGAAAAAGCCCGGACCTTTTTTCTTCTCACTGGTCTGGTGAGCCCGAAACCGGTTTGAGCCAGACCTCAAAGCTCGATCAGGCCAAATTTTTGGAGATAGGTTCGGCCCGGAAAAGCCCGTCCTGGAGCCCGGTTAAACCTGAAAATCCTCCAAAAAAAAAGCAGCTGAAAAACCCAAAATCAGGCCCCTCTTCAACCCCAAAGCTTGACTCGGACCTACAAGAACCCGAACCTTTTTCTTCTCATTGAAAACAGATTTGGAAGGTCCGAGCCCATGCTTAAAAAAGTCCATGCCTTTATCCTTTATGCATCTCTATTGAAAAATATGTTTGATTGAAAGAATCTAATAAAACTATTTTATGTATTGATCAAATAATTTTCTTTCTAATAAAGATGATAAAAAAAAATTATAAACTATATTAATTTTTTTGTTTTTTTATGCATTGAATATGGGCTTAAAATTTCTAGTGAGAATCCATTTTAATTTTCTATTTTGTTATATTTAATGTTTAAAATCTTGAATTGATTTAGTTAGAATATATTTAACAATTATATTAAAATAAATAATTTAAAAATATGTTTACTCTAACAGCTATGCTATAATGTATGACATTGTAGAAAAAAGAAAGATAAAGATGGTGGTAGACTTAACACATTCGAAGAAATCTCTAAAGCTCAATATTTAAGATAGAGAAATAGTATTTATTTTTTTCTCTCACCAAGAGTAGACATTGAAATTAAACATTTAGGAGATATAAATAATATTTTATTAAATGTGTTGAAAATCTTTTAATAATATAATTGATGTTGGAATGTCTAAAATAAAGTAAATGTTGGAGTTAAATATGATATTTTTTAGTGCGTCTCAATTAGATATTCCAAATTTTCTCCAAAATAGAGATCTAAAACTCAAAATCTCTAAAAAAATTATATTAATCTCCAATAGATTGTCTAACAGATTTTCTATTTTAGAGATTATATCACTAATTATATAATACTATTTTTATCTCATGAAATTTAACATCAATGTTTCTTATTGGTGGATATTTAATAATAAAAAAATGTTTATCTCTCATTGTAATTGTTTCTGGAGAGTTCTCAAAATTTGGAGAATTTCACACTATCTCTCATTCTTTCTTCATATTGGAGAATATGTTGAAGCAAAAAATTGTCTAAAATCTTAATTTTCTCAAATTCAGAGAATATGTTGGAGATGTTCTTATAGATTTTGACATTTAGGTGTCGTTTGTTTTTTAAGAGGTCTAAAGTCTGAAGTCTTAATTTAGTTATGATTAATAAGAGGTGGTATGTAAAAAGGTCTGAACGATTCAGACTTAAGAGACATTAAGAGATTTTTTTTAAAAACAAACAACCCCTTAATATAGAAAAACTATATACTATCTGTTGGAGATCCTCTTAAATTTTCAATGAATTGTCTCTTGAGATAATAAGCATCCAAGAAAGTGAAGTAGGACAAGGGGGCCGATCCATTCTAAATATATTATTTCATTTTCTCAAACTTTTTTATTTTCAGTGTTTATGTTTGAAAGGATTTATATTTCATGAGTTCTATCTTGTTTAATATTTTTTAGATCGGAAAAAACAATGATCTATTGATATATCGATAGATAATTGAAATTATATTTAATTATTTCTCAATATTGGTTTATTGTACTTTATTACTGATTGATAGATAGGTGTATAACTCTTTCGTTTCATAAGTGTAAGGACTTGGTTCAAAAAATTGACTAGAGACTTAGGAACTATTTACTTACAACTTAATGAACTTAATGGTCTGTACGACTTAATTGCTCAGCCATACAAGAGTATTTCGTTAAGTCATTAACCCAAAATGACTATATGAAATAAGCTAGGACCCCTTACTTGTACCCATTAACCCATCTCAAACAAATTAATGTCCAAAATGCATCTGAAGTGATCCAACCATCTCTTTTTGCCTCCCTCAAACCCATTGGTCTCTTGTCCCTCAATCTAATATACTTATTCAGACATACAACTTAACTCATACAAGGTTTAATAGAAAAAAAGGTAAATAACTCCTTAATCATTCAAACTATAAAAGTTCGTTAGGTTTTTTTGGTTTAAAAAATTTTAAGGAATTATTTGTTCGATTTCAAAATAATTAAGTATTTATTTGTTTGAAATAAAATTAATTGATTTTATCACTTAAAATGTGAAAGTTTATTGGATTTTTTTGAATTTTTTTTCTTTTTTAAAACGACCTAATAATGCTTATGATTTTTTTTGAAAATTTTCCCCAAATTCATTTTTTTTATGGCAAGCTAATGGTTTTATAAGTGGGCTTGCATTATATGCTATTATGCTTCTAATGGCCCATTAAAGTCAGCCTGCGTTATCTTGTCATTTGTTTGGGTAATCAACAATTTATCTGGAAATGTGATTTTTTTCCTTTTATTTTTATTTATATAATACTTAATAAATAAAAAACCTCGAATTTTTTTTGATAATTACATAACATTTTTTTATATGCAAGTAAAAAGTACTTGTTGATTATAATTTAATTGATATTTTAATAAGTTTATATTTTGTTTAAAATTTTATTTTTGTGAAGAGAAATCTTAATTTCTTTATATAATAATTAATTATATAATAAACTTTTAAAAACTCAATTATATCAATTACTAAACTTTAATAAATAAAATTTGGATTGGAATCATTGGATCACTAAAATACACTTTAAAAAAACCCAATGGACTTTAGTGTTTGGAATGATTAAGTCATTGGACAATTTTTTGAAACAGATAAGTCATTGGACTTTTCAAAACCTGGTAAATAAATCATTGGACTTTCTAAAACCTATTAGATACATCCTTATGACCTATAAAACTAGTTAATGTGGTAAAATAATTGAAAAAATTCGAAAAAAGCCAATGAACTTTCATATTTTAAATGGTTAAGTCCGTAGACATTTTTTGAACGAAAAAAATACAATCTATAAAACGAAACGAATATTCCTTTTCATTAGTCTTCCCAAAACATATAAAAGTTGTATCCAAAGCATAAATAGATGTATATAAAAGTTGAGCATAATTTACCAGAAGTTGAACCAAAATATACCAAAAGTTGAGCCGAAAAATACCAATAGTTGCGCCAAATATACCGAAAATTGCGCAATAGATACGAAGCATTGGGTATCCAAAGTCAGATTTTCGATTTCGGGCTTCCTCTAAAAACAAGCATTCTAAAGGGTTTAGAAGTTCATCGATATATCGGATCGATTTTCTACTCGATTTCGGGCTTCCACTGAAAACAAGCATTCTAAAGGGTCTACCTTCCCTATCCAAAGTCAGATTGTCCTCCGTTATTCCAAGTATCCAACCTGTTTTTAGCATTCTAAATCATTCTAAACCATGTAATTGCTCTCGTTTGTTAGCTTATGGCTTTCTTTTTAATGCGATCTGTTGTTTCCAAAAAAACTCCAAAAATAACTCCAGCCTGTTACATCAAAAATCGACTAGAGACACGAAAAAACCCTTTCAAGAATTTCAAGTTTTGCATCAGCCGACTACCAAGAACACTCAAAATCTGGAATGCCCACCATCAACTTTGAATCAAATTGCATAAATTTGAAGCAAGAACTAAGAATATACACAAGAAGAAACAAAAATATGAAAATCTTTCAAGAAAATTGATGACAAAGGGGAAGAAACAACGACAAGGACTGAAATTGCAAGAGTTTCTGATACGATCAAACGGGCGATTTAGCCCACACTCTTCGAGCGAGTGCCGACTCCAGAAAGATTGAAGAAACGATGGTGAAGAAAGTAAGAATTAATTGAAACTTTTTCTAATCAATAATTAACAAAATCTAGATATAAATACTTCTACTCCTACCAAACGATAAACACAAAACAATAAACTAACAATAATTCTATCTCAATACCAATCCTAACCCAATACTACTTCTACCCTTTATTGTTTATCCTAATCTTATTGATTCACCCTATCACATAATTTTTATGCCAACCAGGAGCCACTACAATTCTCTTGGAACGTCTTGGATGCTCGTTTACACTAGCCACCTGCTCTGTTTCAATAGTCTTTTGGATAGGCTCACTTGGTGTAACACTCCCCCCTTATTCAAATATCACCTTGTCCTCAAGGTGGTACTGAGGGTACGCAGATTTGAACTCCTGCAACCACTCCCATGTTGTATTTTCCGGTTGGCTACCAGACCATTGAACCAAAACCTGCTTCGTCGGTTTCCCATCCCGTAGCACACTTCACATACCACAAATGACCAGGGGATATTTGACCGGGTGCCCATTTTCTAGCTCTGTAGGTAAATCCTTGATGGCAGTCGGTTCTCCTCCTTTGTAAGCCTTAAGGAGAGACACATGAAACACTGAGTGGATAGGACTGGATATCGGCAAATCCAATCGATAAGCTACCGCTCCGACTCGCTCCAAGATAGTAAATGGACCATAAAACCTTTTGGACAACTTATTAGAAAGTCGAGAGGCAACTGTTACTTGCCGATATGGTTGTAGTTTTACCAAGACCTTATCCCCTACTTCAAAGTTGATTTCTCGGCGCCCCCGATTAGCGATCATCTCCATCCGGTTTCTGGAAACAATCAAGTTTTCTTTTAATGCCCGTAATAATGCATCTCGCTCAATTAGCAAGTCTTCAACTGCAGCTATTTTGGACGTCCCTGGCGCGTACGAAATTAAGGCTGGAGGTCGCTTACCATACAAAGCTTGATATGGGGACATCTTGATGCTGCTGTGGTAGCTAGAGTTATAACAAAATTCAACCCAACTCAATAATGATGACCATTTATGTGGCTGCTCGGACACCATTGCTCTTAAATATTGTTCTAAGCCCCTCGTGCATGAATTTAGTCGACACTCACATCTTAGGACTACACTCCTCCATTTTCCCGACATACTATTGTCATCCGGATGCATCCAACGTCTTGGAGCAACACTCCCACTAATCGATTAACTTACAATTTTCCTCGAAACAGAATCGGTCTGTCGAACCGATAGTTCTACTCCAACCAATAATTCTGACCCAAGGTGGTCAACTTATTGCATTCCTCACACTTTAACTATCACTTCTAAGTGACATTGCTATAAACATCAATCCTCCCTTAGCTTACTCGCTTAGAAACTTTCTCGCTACCCCAACGGTCATTCCACCAAGGTAGTTCAAGTATACACATGTAGCATGTAGATTCACCATGACACTGGCCAGGTGCCATTATGAACGTACCGTACATGATCATCCTTGCGACCCTCGACAAGTTTTCCCGTTTCTAGCGACTCAAAGAACCTCAAAATATCTTATCTTAAGGTACCTAATGCACACTTCACTTACAATCACTTATAAGAATTCTAGTTTGAGCCTAGGCATCCAAAAATGAATACCTCATTCTCTCAAACTTAAGCTCTGATACCAACTTATAACACCCTTAAATGTGGAGATATCAACTTATAATTTTTTTTCTAAATACATCAATAAATACTTCGAACTACAACATAAAATTGAGAATTAACTTCAACGCTCACGTTCATCCTATACATACACTCAATGAAAAAGGACGGGTGCCTAAACCCAATAACAGTTACTAACTCCAACTCGCGGAAGACTTCACCGACTACTCACTCTTGTAAGGCTAAGGCTCAACTCTTCAAAGCAATGCTAGAAACGAACCCCCGAAAGGAACCTGATGCACATGCCGACAAATAAAAAAGGTTAGGCTTAACGCCTAGTAAGCTCATAAGTTTTAACATGAATGAATATATCTTTAAAAGAAAGGAATTCAGTTTAAAACAAGATCCTTCGAAATATTATACTTCAAAACGGAACGACACATTTTTCCATAATATACACTTTTAAAGACAATGCTCACAAACACACATTTCTTATAAAACGAGGTAACCCGTAACTCACCCATAACGGGGTCATAGTTCGGTACTCAAATGTGCTAAAATGTAAATAATACTTCATGGCCCCAAAACACCCAAACTCGGGTGGGACATAATACTCGACCCTTAAATAACGGAAAACAATCCATATAAATATGATACGCCATTAAAACATGGAACTAAAGCTTAATACTCACGCGACCATAAAACGGAATGAAATCCAAGTGTCAAAACATGGACAATTAAATATCCAAAATACATCGGGCCGACAACGGGGGATACCCGTATCCGTGGAGAGCGGATGAACACAAAAGTATGTCACTCAACCAACGTTCATCGCATGACACCCAACGGCATGAAAGCCAAAGTGTCCCTACGAATCCTTGACAAGTTTTACCCAAAGAGACGAGGCACCTTGATGCCAAAAAGACACCCGAAAGGCCCGGCACACCCGAGGACTACAACCATGGCATTACCCCGATGGCGGAGATCTAGGCACACACCCACACAGTGGCGCCTGTAATAACCGGGTTTAAATCAAATAATGTAAAAGTTTGGGGAAGAAAGTAGAAAAGCTTAAATGGAGGGGGTCTAGAGTGGAAAATGGAGAAATGAGGAATTTAACCCTAGACTCTGATTGTTTTGGTGAGGCGACTGCTAATTTTGGAAGGGAGAAGAGGGTGGATCGATTCAATCGAAAGGGAGGAAAAGAAGAAGAGAATTTGTGTTCTTCAATCTCCTAAGGTAAACTTCTTATCCTAATCTCCTTTTAGTAAGAGTTTAACATTGTTTTCTAAATTTGTTAATGGGGGTTTGAATCTAAAGTCAGTTCATGTAGTTGGAATTCCTGGGATGAGTTTAGAACTTGAGATAATTATAACCTGTGTAGAAATTAATATGGTTAATGGATTGTTCAAGGAAATAGAGTTGTTGTATCTGTTTTTGGAGTATTGGTTAATCTACTGTTGGATTTCCGGGTTTATTCTTCGATCTGTGTAAATGTATCTGAGCCTCTGGGGTTTTCGTTCGATAGTCTGGTCGTTGTTATAACCCCGGTCGATTATGAGGTACCGGTCGTTGTGTTATACCGGTCAAAGAAGTCGATACCGGTCGTTGTTATAACCCCGGTCGAATTATGCCGGTCGTTGTGTTATACCGGTCAAAGAAGTCGATACCGGTTGCTGTTATAACCCGGTCGAAGAAGGGGGGGTCCGGTCAAAGCCATGCCCCGGTCGAGTCTGGAAGCAGGCACCAGTTGATGGACTGTTAACACCGGTCCCCAGGTTTGTGCAGTGGGCCGAAGCCCAAACTAATTTTAAGTGTGGGCCGAAATCAATTAAGTTAATTTAAGTTTGGATTTAGTTTAATTATTTTAGTGTTGGGTCTCATTTATGGATTGATCCATTTCCAGTGCGGTATATTCGAGTGCTTTAAGTTTCTCCTTGAGTTGAAATTTTAGAGAGTCGGGTTCTCTTAATATATAGGAGACCGTTGAGATTTTAGGGGGTAGGACCAACTTTGCTTAATTAAGTGTATCGAGAATTCATCAGGCAATGCATTGTTTTATAGGTTTCGGTTCGGATTGAAGGTAGACGTAAGGCTTTAAGCAAAGCACGCCAGGTGAGTTTTCTTTTAAACCAAACCTTTTGATGATAAAAGCATGTGAAGTTTATTTTAAACTTTGATTTATTTATGATGGCATGATTTTATTAAATTGTTCAAGAGTGTTATAAATTGTTGTTGTTTAAATGTATGCATACATTATTTGTGGGCTACGTGACCTAAGTCGGGGAGTGTGGCCCGCCTACTCGTGCCGGGGAGTGTGGCTCGTTTATGTCGTTGGGGGCATGTCCCAACATTAAGGCAGCGCGAGTTAGACACATCGTCTATGACGGTCGTGTGGTCCGTAGCGTGTTTGATTTATGTGCCATTATTAAATGTTGTTTTCAACTCTGGAAAGTAAATCTTGTTGCTTAACTGTTAGAGGGAACTCACTAGACCTACGGTCTAACCCTCGTTGTTTCAAAACTAAAAACCCTTTTCAGGCTGTCGTGTTTTAGACAAAGCAGCTAAGGGCAAGAGAAGGCTTAGCGGGGCGGACAGAAGACCGATACTTAGTTTATTCTTATTGATCTCAGTTGTGTATAGGTTGCTCTTTTAGCAAACCTTGATTGATCTATTGTATGGTTGGGACCGTTTGGCATGGATTATTATTAATCATTGAGTTTTTATTTTAAGAGATGATCCGTTTGTTTATATTTTTGGTTGGGTTGTTACAGTTGGTATCAGAGCCATAGTTTAAGGGATTTAGGTGACCGGATGGGCCTAAACTTAAACTGTGGAGTAGATGGACACAACTGAGAAATAGGAAGCCTTTAAGAATGACCTTGTTCTTTGTGAGGCGTGATAACAATAGTGAGTACTCTCATGTAAGGTAAATTCAGAATCGCATCTGGCCAATGCCATTATAAATTTACAGGTACATGGGCATACTCAATTGCTATTGTTGAGGGTGGGTCAGGGTAGAGAGTTCTATCCATAAGTCGATAGTGTTAGCCTAGCGTGTGGTGGAAGCTCGTTTTGGTGGTAAGATTAGTACCGTTTAGGATGAAAATCGTGCAGGATGTAGATATTTCGGTGATAAGGGACCTCTGCGTCCATAAGGAAGAGAATGAGGATAAGAGGTGAGCTTTTCGCTCCAAGGGAGTCTTTGGTTTGGTAAAATGGTATGTTGTTTAGTGAGAAGCATGAGAGTGTTAAACCAAGAATCTAAGGGTAGTAATGAGGTTTCTAAAGCTGTGGTAATTGAAGGGTGGTTAAGAGACGATATCAGTGTTGACTGATAATATGTAGTGAGGATCGGGTGGAAAGGAGCTATTGATGGCGAGTTTGTTTGGGGTCAGAGGGAGGACGCTTGATTTGTGAATCAGTAGTCACGGTGGTGACTAGTCGTTGGGCTTTCAAGGTTGTTAGAAGATGTTGGTGCTGGAGGTTGTGGCACGGTAGAGGACTCCTTCCGATTGGTCGGAAGTAGAAAGTCCGAGAAGAGTTGTGGTGAGTGCAAGTGGTTGATCTTGCGAGAGTATTTATAGCCTGCAATGTCAAGTGAGTCTCATGCATTGTGTTTTGATCAAATTGTTGGTGTCCATAATGTCCGATATTTTTGGGCGTGTATGTACTTTGCGGAGTCTTTGTTATAAAACGCATGGATGCGTGCAAAAGTGTGTTAGATTGAAAAGACAAGTGTGTTGTTTGAGCGATAAAATTTTTATTCCACGTGTGAAACATAATTTATTTTTACAAATGAGTTAACTTTTGTTGTGGAAATCGTATCAGTTTTGGGTCACACGATTTTATAAGCGTATTTTGGGTGCGATCACATGTTGTTATATCAAAGAGAGTGAGGGTCGTTTAACTCGTTGTAAGCGATTCTGTAGTATTTGTTTAAAGCACGAGGGTAATGTTTACCAACAATTAATTCAAGTGTGTCAGCATCGATGTTGAGAGGTGGTGAAGAGAAATTTTTGTGGAAGTTGAGGTTGAACAATTCTTAAAATCGTTGTGCCTGACTAGGTTAATGTTATGTCGTGTACACTCAAGTCTGTTTCATAATGCAAGTATCTTCTAAATTTTCAAATGTGTCAAGAGTTAAAGATTTGTGTGTCATGCATGAAGGCTATAAACTATCCAGGTCGTGGGGAAATGTTGCAATTAAGGATGATGTTAGTGTTGAGAGTGGAAGTGTGATGCTAGACCAGGGGTAGTCAATTCTTGATTTTGGCGTTCCTGTTATGGAAGTGTGTTAATAGCGGGAGGTAGTTATTGAAAGCACGGGCCTTTGACGTTAAGGGTGTTTTATGGCATGCTCGCTTGATCAGTGGAATAAGATAAGGATGTCGGTAGATGTTTTTTGTCCAAGGTGAGATTCGAAGTCGTGGAATACCTTTATATATTGTGACGACAGAGGTAAATCCCATTGGAAATTCTGTTGGTCGGAGATGTGGTTGAAATACCACCATGTCGACTGGCAAAGCTGAAGACAACATCCATTTTGTGGTGAATGTCGGGACGTTGAAAATGAAGAAGTAGTTATGGTAGTTTTGAGGGTGTGTATCTATTGCGATGTTGGATAACATTGTGCGGATCTTACTAAAATGGAAGATCTTTAGTTATGTCAGGTGGTTCTTTACCGGTGAGGTTTTGATGGTCATGTGGGAGCGAAGTTCAAGTATAGCACAACTGGGAGGGATTGTGCTTTGCGTATTTAAGTATTCGAGGTGGTATGCTTAATCTTTCAGGCTACTGGAGTTTGATTCTAGCAAGTCAAGATGAGCCGACAAGGAGCGATATCTTGTTGGGGGGTTGAAGATCATAGTTTGCGATTTGTTCAGGTTCGGGAAAGTCAAGGCCATGAAATGCCTAGAAGTCAAATTTTAATATTATGGCCAGTGAGAAAATGACGGTATAGGTATGTGTGACAAGTGGTCGTAGAGATTTGCAGTTATTCCGGGATGATGTAGTAGAGTGATGGTTATAACCATGGGTTAGTGATGCTTTTATGACAGATTTGGGAGTGCAAATCATTAAAGTGGATTCTTGTTCGTGGATATAAAGGGGAATGATTGGTAAGTGGTAAGTATGTGTTTGGTTAGAACGGTAAGTTGGGATGTTTTAGGTTACGACAAGTTTTGGACGGAAAATCTTATATCCCTGGAATGATTATTATTGGAAGTGTCGAATTGCTTATTCCAAAGGGGTTGTGTAGTAGATAAGAAATTCGTGGACATGTTGAAGTACTCTTAGGGGGTGAAGGAATTCTCACAGGTTGGGTAACCCTGTTTGGCGAACGAGAATTATGCGGCGCTTACGAGTAGTGGGTAATGTTTTGGATGATTTGGGGTTGATTATCTCGCGTGAGAATTGTGGATAGTCGGGTGATCAATCAAAGTAACGTAAATGTGAGTTGGCACGTGTGGGAACCATCGATGATTAGAGTAAGCAATATTGAGTGAGTTGTGTTTCTTGCAGCAAGAAGATAGCGAAGATATTATGTCGGAAAGGTGGGAAAATTAAGAGTAAGAAGTTGGCAAGTGACTCAAAATGCGGAGGTATGTTTCTAGTATCTGATGTTAGTAAGTTTATAAATCCCTAGTATGAGTATGAGAGAGAGAAGATGGCGGTTCGGAGCGGTGCGTGCGGCTGGCCAAAAGTTCACCCCACTAGTCAGTGAGACGGCCGTTAGAAGTGGGTTTGGAATCTTCAAGGAGTAGGTAGGGGTGATTGGATATAGTGCTCGGAACAAAGGACAATAACGTCAATGTCGGGTGATGCAAGGAAAAGGGAATTTCATGTGAGGCAGTTGTCCAGTGTTAAACTATTTGGAATAGTTGTATGAGCTTGTCTGCTCTATGATGAGCGGGTGAGGCTGGGTTTTATTGCGCTTCTGGTTAAGTGATTGTGGATGCAATGAGAAAGGGAGGTATGCGCCATATTATTTGGTCAGTTGGAACTGGTGGATTACGAAGGTTTTGATTTATGGAAGTTTCTACCTAAATGTGAAAAGTTGAAAATATGACGCCGGGGTGATATATATATTCAGCGTGTGAGAATTTGATATTGCCAAGGAATTTAGATCAATGTGGTTCGAAAAATAAAGTGTGTTTGCGGTGGACTTATGTTGTGCTAAGAAGGGTTGCTTGCAAGAGCATGAAGAAACTCGTGACTGTGAGAAGTTGGTGATGTCTATAGTTGACGATGTGTTATGTTAGTGAGTGGGGTGATATGTAATCAGTTTTGCATGTTGTCGTGGTGTTGACCCCGGTAAAATTCTATCGGTTAAGGAAGTGGTTGTAATCAAGGTGTAAATCTGATGGTTAAGTACGGTTATGTATTGATCAGAATGGTTTGGATAATTAAATGATACTATTTTGGTTAGATTGGGAATTATGAGTAATTAGTCCCAAAGCGGGGACAGATGTAAAGTTACCAGTCTCGCTTTGAAAGGGTGTGATTCGATTCAGAAAGAAATAGAAGTTAAGACTTAGATGTTGGGACGTTGCTATCGTGAAGCGTGTTGGGAAGATAGAGTATAGACTGGATCCACCTATGGATCTGCGAGGAATGCATCCCGTTTTCCAGGTATCTAATCTGAAGAAATGTTGAGTGGAAAGCGATGTCGTTATTCTTCTAAAGAATGTCCAATTAGATGAGAAGATAAGTTATGTAGAGAAACCGGTAGCTATTCTGGATTGTGAAGTGAAGAAGTTGAGGAGCAAGGAAATTTCCTTGGTGAAAGTTCAGTGGCTTTTCCGCAAAGGTCGAGAAGCGACTTGGGAGTTGGAATCAGTTATGAAGAACCATTATTCTAGTTTGTTTGACGAAGGAATTCCGGGGACGAAATTCTTTTGAGGAGAGGATATTGTAATAACCGGGTTTAAAACAAATAATGTAAAAGCTTGGGGAAGAAATTAGAAAAGCTTAAATGGAGGGGTCTAGAGTGGAAAATGGAAAAATGAGGAATTTAACCCTAGACTCTGATTGTTTTGGTGAGGCGACTGCTAATTTTGGAAGGGAGAAGAGGGTGGATCGATTCAATCGAAAGGGAGGAAAAGAAGAAGAGAATTTGTGTTCTTCAATCTCCTAAGGTAAACTTCTTATCCTAATCTCCTTTTAGTAAGAGTTTAACATTGTTTTCTAAATCTGTTAATGGGGGTTTGAATCTAAAGTCAGTTCCTATAGTTGGAATTCATGGGATGAGTTTAGAACTTGAGATAATTAGAACCTGTGTAGAAATTAATATGGTTAATGGATTGTTCAAGGAAATAGAGTTATTGTATCTGTTTTTGGAATATTGGTTAATCTACTGTTGGATTTTCGGGTTTATTCTTCGATCTGTGTAAATGTATCTGAGCCTCTGGGGTTTTCGTTCGATAGTCCGGTCGTTGTTATAACCCCGGTCGATTATGAGGTACCGGTCGTTGTGTTATACCGGTCAAAGAAGTCGATACCGGTCGTTGTTATAACCCCGGTCGAATTATGAGGTACCGGTCGTTGTGTTATACCGGTCAAAGAAGTCGATACCGGTTGTTGTTATAACCCGGTCGAAGAAGGGGGGTCCGGTCAAAGCCATGCCCCGGTCGAGTCTGGAAGCAGGCACCGGTTGATGGACTGTTAACCCCGGTCCCCGGGTTTGTGCAGTGGGCCGAAGCCCAAACTAATTTTAAGTGTGGGCCGAAATCAATTAAGTTAATTTAAGTTTGGGTTTAGTTTAATTATTTTAGTGTTGGGTCTCATTTATGGATTGATCCATTTCCAGTGCGGTATATTCGAGTGCTTTAAGTTTCTCCTTGAGTTGAAATTTTAGAGAGTCGGGTTCTCTTAATATATAGGAGACCGTTGAGATTTTGGGGGGTAGGACCAACTTTGCTTAATTAAGTGTATCGAGAATTCATCAGGCAATGCATTGTTTTATAGGTTTCGGTTCGGATTGAAGGTAGACGTAAAGCTTTAAGCAAAGGACGCCAGGTGAGTTTTCTTTTAAACCAAACCTTTTGATGATAAAAGCATGTGAAGTTTATTTTAAACTTTGATTTATTTATGATGGCATGATTTTATTAAATTGTTCAAGTGTGTTATAAATTGTTGTTGTTTAAATGTATGCATACATTATTTGTGGGCTACGTGACCTAAGTCGGGGAGTGTGGCCCGCCTACTCGTGCCGGGGAGTGTGGCCCGCCTACTCGTGCCGGGGAGTGTGGCCTGTTTATGTCGTTGGGGGTGTGTCCCAACATTAAGGCAGCGCGAGTTAGACACATTGTCTATGATGGTCGTGTGGTCCGTAGCGTGTTTGATTTATGTGCCATTATTAAATGTTGTTTTCAACTCTGGAAAGTAAATCTTGTTGCTTAACTGTTAGAGGGAACTCACTAGACCTACGGTCTAACCCTCGTTGTTTCAAAACTAAAAACCCTTTTCAGGCTGTCGTGTTTTAGACAAAGCAGCTAAGGGCAAGAGAAGCCTTAGCGGGGCGGACAGAAGACCGATACTTAGTTTATTCTTATTGATCTCAGTTGTGTATAGGTTGCTCTTTTAGCAAACCTTGATTGATCTATTGTATGGTTGGGACCGTTTGGCATGGATTATTATTAATCATTGAGTTTTTATTTTAAGAGATGATCCGTTTGTTTATATTTTTGGTTGGGTTGTTACAGCGCCCAAGACTACCTCCTCCTAGTGCCTATTTGTCAAGTAGTGGTCATAAAACATGAGTCCCGGAGTCCAACCCCGCACCACCCAATTGACCATAAAATAAGACTGACTTATGTGCCTATGGATCCAATACAACACAGTCTAAAAAATACACGACTACACATGAATGACAACAGCACTCGAGCCTGTAAATATTATAAATATGCAATAAATTGCATTTAGATGTAAATCGTGAATTGGACTCTACATCGAGCCATTAAAACCGGACAAATGTCCTCAAGACTCTTTTAAGCCAACACCGAGCTAAAATGCTCAAAATCCATTTGGCCAATAATTATTGGTCCCCCAAATAATGAAATGTCTTTAAACAACGTTTATGAAGACACATGTCTCAAAGACGAGATTAACCCAAAACTCCACACGAGATGGGACTAAGATTTTCCAAAGGGTTTATGAATGCAAATACACCAAAATGCATATATCATGAAATATACTTCATTTGTACAAAATCATCAAAGATGCATGAATCATGAAATAGATCTTACTTGTACAACGTCACCAAGAATACGTAAATCATGTTATTTAGTTGCTAAAATGTTCAAACCCAATATAAGCATTTTAAGAGGTTAACACAACCCAAGTTTACCAAATATGAAAACTTATCAAAATACTCACACTTTGACGAATAACCAAGTAAAACATATTTTACTTCAAAATACCCAAACTTATCAGCGGTTAACCATTTCATGTAAAACACTTTAAAATAAACATTTTGGCATTTACACCGTTTTCACAAATCAACTTGAACTCACCTTGCTAGATTTAGGCTAAATCTAGATTTCACCCAACGAGCTCTTTTGAAGGCCGTTTGAATCCTCAAGCCGAGAACTTCCAAAACCTAGATCCATACATACCGAACCATAAATATCCATAACCAACCACATAGAAACATTCCCCAACATAATATACTAAAATCCCTCAACGAGATCAAAACCCTAGTTTCTCCAAAACTAACAAATCCGAGATTTGATAAACCAAACACTAGGGAAACACCCAAAGAACATATAAAACCTTAAAATCAATGAAGCTTACCATTAAAGATGACGAGACTTTCCGAGAACACCCAATCCAACACTTCAACCCGAGCTCCCAACCGTTGAACTTGATGAGGAAGATGAAGATGGAGGTTTTGTGACTCAAGCTCCCAACTAGCTAGATGGTGAGTAATCATGTGGTTTGGGGAGAAAAACCCCCAAAATAGGTTAGGGTTCGGTTTTGGGGTTTGGGAGAGAAAAGGGGAGAAGATAGAAATGAGAAATGAGGGAAATGGGTGAAAAATCGCACATTTAACCCACTAGTACACGCAGACTATAGTGCCAGACGATTATGCCAGTGGCACAATCGCTGGCACAATCGCCAAGCATGTACCGTGAGCTCCTCAGCTTCGGCGATAGTGCCAGGCTATTGTGCCCTATGGCACAATCGCTGACATGGTCGTCCGGGTGCCCCCGAACTCAAAAAATCCGACTTTTTTAACACCCGAACTCCCGATACTCCGAGGGACTTTAAACAATACATTTCCCATCAAAACACCATTTTTACAAGTCACCGAAACGTCCGGGTGACATATATTTACTGAAAATTACGGGTGTTACATCCAGAACACCCATGAACATATTTGAATATATATAGCATAAAATTGAAGCAATAAACGATAATAAAGATACGAAGATAGAATATTTTGAAGAAAAATATAACATTTGGAAAGGAAATAGACGAACACTGAAATTGCATATGGTATAATAATTGGTTATGTTGGTCAACAGGGTGTAGGCTTGATCAAGATCCATCAAACTCCGATTGGGTATGAATCGATTGCCCTAGATGGACAAAACCCAAAAAGGAAAAAAAGGAAAAAATGAATTAGGTTATCAAGAGACTGATGAAGTATGTAGTGAAGGGCCGGTGGGTGGATCACATGAAAATCATATTCGACGGGGCTGCAATGGAGGCGAGTTGGAGAGTACCAATTCGATTGCAATATCCAATCCCTTACTGGGCTGAATTCACTTCCAGTTCCATCTTTTAAGTATGGTGAATGAACTTGGGATCTGAAGAAGATGAAAGGAAGAGGAAATACCCTGTTTTTTGCTCACAAAATTGGCACCAAAACTGGGTTTGTAAACGGAGTGTCTCAACGGTGGGTTGGGTTGAGGGACGGGGTGACGGCGAGGAAGAAGATGGGCTGGTACGACAACGACGGAGGTGTAGGTCGGTGACGGGATTGAGCGAGGGTGGAGGGAGTGACAGGATTGAGGGCGACATTTGTTCAAGATAGCTTTTAGTTTTTTTTTAATTTATAGTTTTACCTGTTATTCAAGTTGCAGTTTACATTTTTAAAAAATGATGATGTATCTAACAGGTTTTAGAAAGTCTAAGGATTTTTTTAATATGTTTTGAAAAGTCTAATGACTTATTTGTTCAAAAAAATTGTCTAAGGACTTGATCATTCTTAACACTAAAGTCCATTGGTTTTTTTTGGACTTTTCCCTTTTATTTATAATTTTAAGTTACAATCATTGGATCACTAAAATACACAAGTATATATATGGGTTTGGGGGGGGGTAAAAAATAAAAAAAAGGGTCAAAAACGACTATAAACGGCTAGTTAACGGATCTATAACGGCTATATTTTTTTAAACCATTGGGTCGGGTCGGGCCAAAAACTGGGCCTTGAACCGGTCCCGGGCCGGGCAGGCAAAACCTCCAAAATCCTAGACCGGTTTGGTTTTTCGGGGTCTAAACCGACTTACTACCGGGTCGGGCTTTGGGCAGGCCGAGCTTCGGTTAATCGATCGGGTCGGGCCCATTTGGCCATCACTAAACTCAAAAATGTCTTAGGTATTTATTATTATTATTTTTTAAAATAAGGACTAAGTTTGAAATATAATTTTCTTGCATAATTAAATGATCCAATAAATATATTGGTAATGCCATTACCTTTTTCATATCTTAAAGGATTTCATATACATACATACATACATACATACATACATACTTAAGTTTGTGTGAGATCAAACAGTTTTCGTGAGACCGATGAGACCAAACTTTAAAGTATGAAATTCACACCAAAAAACTGTGAATGAAAAAAATCGAACTTTTCATAGGGAAAACACCGTAAATGTTACGTTCACGGTGTTTTTCGCTGCGAATGTTCGTTTTTTTTTACCTTTACAGCGTCTTCACTGTGAAGGTTCGGATATACCTTCACAGTCTTTTATCTGTGAAGGTTTGATTTTTTTTAACTTGGTTTAGGTTTTTTACCTTCATAGTGTGATTACATTATGAAGGTTCGAATGTTTTTTACCTTCACAGTGTTTCGGTGTGAAGTTTCATGTTTTAAGGCTTGGTCTCACGCGGTCTCACGGAAACAGCTTGGTCTCACGTGAACCTGACCATATATATATATATATATATAAAAGGGGGTGTTAGAGGATGAAATGAGAATAAACGGTCAAAGTGAGGTGAATCCAATATGATTTCTTTTAAGTGATCATTGTTCTCATTTGAATTCGTCTTTCTCATAATATATATATACACACACATATGGAAATGATCTGGAGAAAACTTTAAAAAAAAGAAAGAACCGAAAATTCATGAAAAAAATATATCAAAATTGATGTCAAATTAAAGATAATTAATTGATTGTTTTTTTGTTGTAATTTGTTTTAATCCATTTTTTTTATATTTTGTTGAATTTAAAATTACAAATTAAGAGAGAATATTTGTATTTCTCAAAAAAGATGAGATAATAACCATATTTTTAATCACATTCGTTGGATCATCTCAAATTCTTAATCCAACAGTTTGGTTGAGTTATTTGATTCTTTTTTTTTTTTAAGTCCTCTCTTGGCGTGTGTGTATATATATCGAATTATATGTGTCCTTCATAAGACATGTTGCATGGCATCATTATTAAAATACTCATTTATTTGGAAATTATCATGTTTATTTAGGTTACATGAAAACATTAAGTTGTGAAGTATGATGTGAGAGAGCATACATCATGCAATATTTGGCCAACATAACAAGGAATCTGTCAAGTGCATGGTGATTCACTATAAAATATTAAAAAAAAAATAGCAAATCATTTCAAAAGATATTATTATAAATTTAAAAAATTGTGATGTTAATTTTTCATTGGTCTAAAACAGACTCTTCATGTTTATTATTATTTTTTTAATAATTCACTAACTTTATTGTTATATATGATTCGTGGCTTAAACATTATAGTGATCAAAGCACAAACTATTTTCTTTATGACACATTATATTAAAATGGTCATAAAAATTTGTTAAAACATCCAAAATCGTCCTATAAACTTATTGTAACACTTTTACATATAACGATTTTTGGTTTGGTTTTATAAACTTAAGTCGTATAAGTATTTTATTAGAACACCTAGACATTTAGGCATCCAATTTTTGTTATAGTGACGCCATTAGTTTTATCAAATCTATATTGGTTAATAAAAATGGATAAACTAAAACGATACAAAATGGATTACATTTGTACAGTAGCAATCTATTATTGTTTTACAAATTTGGTCCCTATGGTTTGTCGAAAATAATATTTTTCCTTGTTGCAGTTTCGAAATTACAAGATGGTCATCGTAAATGTTCGGATTTTGTCCCTTCTTTTAACAGTAGTTAAAAAATTCCGTAGACTGAGGACGATTTCGTCATTTTATCATATCTTTTATCATTTACCTAATCCAATCGATTCTATGATTTTGGTTCGGGTGGTTTTTGATTGGGTAAAGACAAAATATCTACTAAAAAGAATATAAAAATATAATTATTTTAATATATTTTATTTTAAAAGTAGAATAAATAAATTATTTAGAAAAAAAAGGCGGAAATTGACAGCTGGGTTGACTTCTTTACGTCTGAAACCCACTTTTTGCCTCCCACCCCTTTCCAATTACCTTCCAAAAAATTACATGTTTCTTTCTAATTAATTGTTTATTATTTCGTAATAACTATTATATGGTTTAATAAATTGTTCATAAATTCAGAGAAAATATTTTAATTTAAAATTTTATAATATTTTAGGACCAAAATAATTCGAGTTTTAAGAAACATGTAAAAGGGCTTGTGAAAAATCGACATTTAAAAGTAAATGTAAAATTATATAGCCATTTGTAATTTTAATCAACTTCAAGCTAATCTCGGGTGTCGGTGTTTGAGATTGGTAGATTGAATAGCCTAATGACTCGAGTTTAAATGAACTAATACAAGTTGTAACTGGTAGACCTAGTTATATAAGATGTGGACCGATACAAACTTGCAACAGTCGAACTTATACAGGTTAAGGGATTGTTTGGTTGGTTTTCCATTAAGGGTGTGTTTACTTTTGACTTAGTCAGCTTAATGGTTGATCCGGCTTATTTGCTCAGCCATATCATGATGTTTACTTGCGACTTAATCGCACAACCAATGGCTTTATTCGCATAGTAGGTAAGGAATGTGTTGTCCCCATTAAGACAAAATATTGACAAATCTACCCTTAAAATAGAAGAGCACGCTACATGATACTTCAAACCCTAGCCTTTCCTCCCTATCCCTTCTCCATGCCTCTCCTACCTAATACTTCAAACCCTCCGACGACCATCCCTGCTTCTCATCTCCAGCGACCGTCCCTGTTTCTCTCATATTGCGGATGAGGTTTTCACTAGTTCTTGTGCTTATTGAGTGTCGACGCTCCGATTGATTGCGATTTCTCAAGTTCCGAAAGTTTTAGGATGATGGGTTCTTCAACTCCCTTTACTGCTCTTTGCAACTCTCATATGCTCTTCTCTCTAAATTCAATCTCACTTCTGCTTCTACGATGTGATGATCAAAATTAAAGGATTCGATCAGAATCTCATTTTTTTTAAAGTACCATCCCTAACTTGTAGTTCTTGAGAGAATTCAGCCAAAGGAGATGGGCTATGCACCAAACAAGATTCGAGAGAATCTCATAATTTGATAGTACCAAGCCTAAATTTGAATTTATGTATTGATTTTTGGATGATATCAATGAATTTATCAATTTATGTTTTGATGTTCAAATAATTTGATCTAAAAAATAAATAAGTTATAAACAACGCTTAATTCATACTCATGGGTAAATTGATCATTTCTGTCATTCAGACTGTTAATTCAGATAAAAAAAAATAAACAACACCACCAATTTATCTAGACAGACAAATTTATCAATACATGACATAATATAAAATTTGGTAAACAACCCTTAAGTCGTGTAAGGATAACGTTGTCTATGTGGATTAATCTGTCTATATAGATTAAAATTTTTTTTGTTTGAGAGGGTTTTTTTATAGATGAAATGAGCATGTTTGATAATTGCGAATGATAGGTTTGGAAAAAAAAAACTTGTCTTTCTGCATAAAGCTTCCCCCTGGAAGCTTACTGAATAGACCACTTTTTATATAACTAAATCACTACCAAACAGTCATGTATAACTGACCGAATAAGCAGTTAGTCCCATTAAGCTCGTTAAGTTGCTAACAAACAAGTCATAAGCCAAGGCTTGTAGGAATCAAGCTTCTATGAATCAGGTCAAAGCTCGAATCTAAACCTAGGGGTGTTAAAAAAATGGAAAATCGAAAAACCGAGTCAAATTGTTTTATCCATAACCGAACCGGGTATTCACAATTGGTTTCGGTTTTGGATTATAGGTAACCACAGGTACCTGACCCGAACCGTATATATATATATATATATATATATATATATATATATATATATATATATATGTTTTATCCATAACCGAACCGGGTATTCACAATTGGTTTCGGTTTTGGATTATAGGTAACCACAGGTACCTGACCCGAACCGTATATATATACACTATAGTTAATATATTTTATTTAGTATATATATATATATATATATATATAATATTCAATATTAAATAGTTATAATATTAATTATTCATTTAGTAACCTAAAACTAAAAGAGTAAGGGCCTGTTTGTTTGCAGCTTAATGAGCTTAATGAGAATCATAGCTTATTCAGTCAGCTATATATGACTGCTTGATAGTGACTTAATGATATAGAAATTGACTTATTCAATAAGATTTCAAGGGGGGGGGGGGGGCTTTATGCAGAAAGTCAAGTTTTTTTCCAAACCAGTCCCTCTGATTAAAAAACACGTTCCTTCTATCTATGAAAAAACTCTCTCAAATAAAAACTTTCTAAATCTATACAGACAGATTAATCCACACAAACAACTTTATCCATACAGAACTTAATGGAAAACCAACCAAGCAGCCCCTAAGATTCTTTTACCCTTTTAGTGGTATGAACTTGTTAATGAGTCGACGTTAACTAAAAAGATAGATGCTTTTAACAATTAAACTTATTTTAATTTAGGGGTTGTTTGGTATGCAGGATGAAAATGAGATTGAATTTTCATTTCCCCAGTTTACAAAATCAAAATGATTTTAGAAATAAATATAAAATCAAACATTTTCTTTTTGAGTAAACTACAATTTTGGTTCCCATGATTTGTACAAAGCCATGATATATGGTGGTGTGTATTTTGTTTTCAAAATACTCCAAATTAAATCCTAGCTTTGTTAGTTGTATTGTTGTTGTTGGTTAGACGACAAATAACTCGTTTAAACCCATGACTGCATTTGTGGCTGCTCCTCCCTTGCTAAACACACTACCACCCTCTAAATACCCACATCTAGTAGAGGTTTTGGTTTTATTTATTTATTTTAATGCTTAAGATGCTTCTACACAAATTTCATATATTTGTATATTAACAATTTTAATAAAAAAAAAAAAAAAAGTCAAAATGACCAAAATGTCCATCGACTAAGGGAGTTGGGTTTATGGACTATTTTTAAAGCAAAATACATTACAATGATATGATGACTATTCTTATACTTTCCTCTTTATTATAAGTGTTCTATATTGTTAGCAGCTTAATGAGACTCACAGCTTATTCAGTCAACTATATATGACTTTTTGGTAGTGGCTTAATGATATAGAAAGTGACTTATTCAGTAAGATTTCAAGGGGAAGCTTTATGCAGAAAGACAAGTTTTTTCCAAACCAGTCCCTCTCATTAAAAAGCACGTTCCTTCCATCTATGAAAACACTCTCTCAAATAAAAACCTTCTAAATCTATACAGACAGATTAATCCAGAAAGACAACTTTATCCATACAGAACTTAATGGAAAACCAACCAAACAACCCCTTATTTAGGGTTTAGGGTTTAGGCCAACGTGGCATGCCGTGATTTAAGGCTTGCATCTCACATCTTGGTCTAAAACGCGGTTTTGTAATATGATATTTGATTATGCATATTTTTTTAGTGTCTTAATTTTTAATTTTAGTATATAATAAAATTTAAATTGTTTAACATTATTTTTCATCGAGTAATAGTAAAAAAAACATATGTATATAATTGATATGCAACTTTGCTGCCATAAGACCTGTCTTAAAAAACGTCGTAACCTCACCTTGTCTCCTAAGCCTTGCAAGGAGCTTTACAAACCATTAGCGCTTAACGCTTATACCATGTCTCACACCATTAGCTTCTTGATATTTTTAAGGAGCTTTACAAAATAAAAAGGTCATTGGTGTAATTTCAAAGTAATTTCAGTGGGAAACAAAGATGCAACTTCATTGACTTCTTGTGATGTGAATATGTGATTGCTACACCCAACATCTCCAAAAGATATATTATGCATGTGGGTGCTACTATTTCCTTAATATATATATATTCCTTTTTTTTTTTTTTTGCCAAAGGGGGATGTATCATGTATAGACTAGTATATATAGCAAATGGGAGAAGCACCTATCTCTAACATTATTGATTTACACTTCACACCTATCAAAGTGTGTAACTGTGTGTGTTTTATGAGAAGCCATGGCAGCACCCACCACTTTTGTTCCATCATCTACTCTTCTTCTTCTTCTTTTACTTCTTCTTTGCTCCACCTCCATTGCTGTCCCAATCTCAAGTAAGCTCTCAATCCCTTCTTCCATCCCCTTGTTATCTCTTACAAATCTGTGTGCGTAAGTGCATGCGGTTTTCGTAAAATTCCCATGCACTCACTCACACAAACATCCAACCCGAAAGGCACATGTTTGTTTCTTATAGTGAAACAATTGAAATTCAATTATGGTATCGGTTTCCGATACCATAAGCTTTTTAGGGTTTTGTGTATGTCATGTGACACCTTTAGGGTTATTTTTTAATGCATTTGTTTTTATATAGGAACTACAAATCTCATGCATGGAGGATCCCTTAGGCATCACAAAGATTCAAGCAATATCTACTTGGTAAATAGCTTGTCCTTTTAGGACTGTATGGTCGTTGAAAATCTGATTTGGCTACCTTAAAAGCAGTCAACTTTCAACGACCACTGAGAATGAACATAAACCCTGATAATGTTTTTGTTCTTCTTCAGGATAATGTGAAAGAAAGTTGGAAGATTGCCGAGAGCATCACAGAAAGGATGACACTAGAGGTGAACGATTATCCAGGATCCGGAGCTAATAACCGCCATACGCCAAGGCCTTAGCAGAGAACAAGATGACTAGTCATACGAAACTAGAAACAACACAGTATTACTAATGTTTTACTTAGTTAATGAAGTCTACGACAAAATATCGTGAGTTAAGTAGTATAGATAATATGATCCATGCTAGATATACATGAATTAAATATGTATTAAGTATGACGGTATCAGAGTCTATTAATGTATCTAACCAAGTTGATTAGCGCGTTGAAGTATGAATATTGGTAGTACTAGAATGTAATGATGGTTTTGTTTCTATTTTCCCGTAAAACGTATGTTTTTTTTTTTTTTCGTGTTATGGGCCCCATTTTAATAAATTATAATAATAATACAGGTTATAAAAACTATTGTTATTATGATTTTGCTTAATGTGTGCATGTTAGGTAAAAAAACACTTTGGGAAGATTTTAGTGGGGGAGATGGTGGAATATGAGGTGGTAGGCATTCTTGATGATATAAAGTAATCATTGTGTTATAGTATATTATTTGATTGAAATAGAATAAACCAGTTAAATTAATTAAGAGATTTTAACTAAGTTTATTCGTTTGGATATTTTTTATTTGACCGATCGATTTAAAAATCTTGAAGATGGTATTGAAAACCGTCATTTTAGCTATAAGATCTCAAACAATATATACTTATAGTATGTTAAAATAACTAATAGAAATGTTAGATACGAGTTTTAATTCCCCGTTTTCTCGTCTTTAACTTTCTTTTCAACTAGTTTACGAAAACGAAAAGGGTCATACAAATGTCTGTATTATTACTCAACCTCGTATTTATTTATTTGATTTTCTCTTTTTATCGTGTATTCTTTTGACATTTCGTGTATTAACAAAAAAATAGTTAAGATATGTATGATTCCATATGAAAAATGTCCATTTCCTTTTAGGCCCAACCAAAGATGGCTAAATTGGGCCCAATCTGACCCGGGACCAATTGAGATAAGTAGGGATCGGTTACTCATTTTATCGAATTTCAAGGTCCAACTTGATTTGTACCACAATCGGTTACGGGACGGGGGCCGGGTTATGTATAGGCCTAGTTTTTCAAAATTTTAAAGTTTTTATAAATTATAATACAAGATTTTCAAGTTTCCTTTTTCTTCACAATTTTCAAGTTTTTTAAGATTTTATCTACTTAAATGTATTATTTTATGTGTATTTCAATACCAAATTTCAAAAATTATAATTATAAAAACATGTATAATATTTTTTGTGTAAAAAGAATATTTAGAAAAACAATACATTTTTTAGAATCAGGTCAGGCCTGGGACTGGATTTGGGAACGACTCGATGGAACCTAGGTCGGAACTGGTAACGGGCTCTAAATTGGTCCTAGAATTTTTGGTCGGGACTGACATACCCGGTTTTGACGGGACCAATTTGGGACCCATCCAAGATCGATTTTTACTTTTTTAGTCATCTCTAGTTTTGGCTGATACAATCTATCCCAATAAACTGGTTGACCTAGTTTTTTAAAATTATTTATCGAGTTAACATATTAACCGAAATACCGCTAGACCAAAGACTCTTTGATGAGTCAAAAACTAGTCCATTTAATGAAACAAACAAATGAGGATTTTTTTATATGATAATTATTTGAGGGTGTTGCTAAAGAGTCATTTGCGACACGTGACGGCGTCGCCATATGTGGAGCTTTTACTGTGGTGCACTTATCGCATAACATAATATCGGACAAGTATTTTTATGCATATATTTCAAAACTTCAAACGATCGATCATAAAACATGAAAAAACGACTACAAAGAGTATTAAAAACGACTTGTTACAAAATGAAAAAAAAGAAGAATTTCGTGCTATAAATCAGTCGTCATCGGGAGCAGGAGCAGAGGTCGGGGAGGGAGGCGTGCCATTGGTTTGATTGACAAGTTTAAACCCTAGTTTCCTAATAAGTTCGTCAGCAATCAACTCGTTAGCACGATCTGACGGATGATATTCATCCCAAAACAGATACTTGCTTCTGTCTTTACATAATCTTGATGCGGGTATACACGTCAAAGCCGGTCTAATCCTTCCAAACGAACAACACGGCGAATCCGCGTTGTCAAATCCTGCAATTATTTCGTTTCAAAACATCAACCCATTAAGTGACAATTTTCTTTGTCAAGAAAGCCTCGATCACTAAAAAACACATATTTTTTCACAAAAAACTTTTCCCGACAATTTGTGAAGCATTCCCGACATAATCATATGTCAGTTTATATGATTAATCAACAAGAAACGACAAATCATACCGTATTTCTTCGGATTGGTGATGACGTTATTAACAACGTCGTAAGCATCTCCAAATTGGTAACTCGCATTCGGAAGGTTTGCGGATAGCTCGTCCATGAGTTTAGCAGTCGCTTTGTTGAAATTAAGAGCAAGCGTGTTCGTTTTTTCTTGACACCCGTCCGAAGTACTTAAAACCCTTTGAAGAGGGATGCAACCCATTGGCCCTAACCCGAACACCATCAACTGTCTTGCCCCCATCCCGTGCAATACCTACGAAATCGAGCACGAAACATTATATCAAGAAATCCGACCCTTTTAGCGACAGTTTTCTTGCAATTAGCGACAAATTTTGTACCAAATTTTGAAGCGTTTCGTGTTCTTATGTTATGGGTAGGGGTTAATTTTACCGTAAGTTGAGCACGGAGAGTTTCCATTAGGTATCCGATGAAGGTGTCGTCGTTATACGTCCAAGAATCGGCGTAAACAGGCATCAAGTAATTGTTGATGAAATCGTTGCTACCCAACGCCACAACATATTTCGCTTCTTGGAAGAACTTGTCCGCTTTTTGATCACCGATTGTGCCTCGTATCAACCTTTGAACTCCATTGAATAACTCGATTTGCTTGTATAACGAGAATCTTTGAATCTGTATTTTATAGAAATCAGGTATTTATTAAAAAAATTGTATGTATATTTTATGGCTTCTTTTTTTTAATAATAAAATTAAAAGGATCCACAAAATGGACCATGGTGGTTAAATTAATGGACCACGAGTTCGAACTTACAAATAAACCACCAGTTTCGTTCAAGATCCCGCCACCTCCCGACGCAAAATTCACTCCGTTTGCGAGTATGACGTCTTCTGATAATGACGGATCAAGAAAAGGCGGTGGTCGCGGAAGCCCTGTCTTATCACCTACAACCGAAAATAGACACATCGTCACAAGATACCGAAAAGCTTAGTTTTTACGAAGATCCTAATTTGGCGTCACAATTAGTGACAAAATGAATGTTTTTTAGCGACATTCTTTATGTCACAAAAGGTGTGATCTAATGGAGCTTTTTTTAGACCTTTTTAAAAAGCTTTTTAGCGGCCTCGGACAAGAAAAACCGTCTTTTTACTTGTGTAGTTAGAGCATCTCCGACAGTTATGCTAAAGTGAAAAAAAATTGGGATTTTAGCATTTTTATTACTCCAATAGCTATGTTATCCTCTATGTTAAAATAGAGAAAAGAGGAGATCGATCGTAAAAATCTATAAATTTAGAGAAATCTCTAAATATATAGTTTCCCCCAAAACTAATTATTACCCCAAAAAATCAAAATTTTTCTCTCCCAACTTTCCATATATTAAATATTTTAATAATATAATTAAATAAATTAAATATTTTAATAAGATAATTAATAGTAGAGTTGCTAAAATAAAATAGCCGTTGGAGTTGGATGTAAATTTGTTTAGAGATTTTGATTTTTTTACTTTATTTTAGAAAAACTTTTGCATATATATTTGGTGATGCCTTACAATCTTTCAATAAACCTGTTTTTGGCTTATGGGTCCCACTTTTTTGAAGAGAATTAAAAAAATTGTACTGAAAAAGTTCACCATTGCGGATGCTTTATCAAGCGTTACCAATTAACGACTTTACCTATAATATCAGCGACGGTTCGTCCATTGGTGAACCGGCCGTTCGGGATTCCGGTGCCGAAATCGATACCGTACCAAGGCAGTGCCGCCTGAGCCAAGCTCTTGGTAAGCCGATTGTTGTTGCCGTTATCTGACAACGAGTCCCCGAAGATGAATTGAACAATCTTGCAATCATAGCCGTCGATCAAACCTGAAAAAACAGTGGCAAAAACCACCACCATTGTCACTAATAGCTTCATCTTTTGTTGTGAAAGATTTTCAAGATTTCTTGATCTTTTTTTGTTTGAAGAAAATGAGGAGTTTGAAGTTGGAATTTAAACATGAAAAATGATTTAGAAAGGTGAGTCATGCAAGTAATTGCCATGGGGGTTGGACTACCTTTGCTCACTTGTTTGAAAAAAAAAAGTTAATTATTTGTTTATTTGATAATACCGAAAATACCCTTTATTGTTGTCGATCGAATCGAAATGGTTAATGTCTTGTGTAGTAACTGCGATGGCTAAATATGTAATTTTGATCTGACGGGTTTGATTTTAAATATTAAAAAAAATATTGTTGTGGTTTTTATATGAAAAAAAGCTGAAATAATTTATATTCGAGATATAAACGATATATCAGTAGAGGAAGGTTCAAACGAGAACACTAACTATTTAAGAAAACAACAAATCATGTGCAAAATCATATATGATTCGGCATTAACGGCAAAAAAATGGGCGCGGGTGACTTTAACTGCGACTTAAGTCGCCTGAATCATATATGATTTTGTATTTTTGTATGTATTCGACTGTTCTCCTGTTTTCTTAAATAAATATTATTCTCGTATGAATCCACCTCTATATCGATATACATATTTCAAATTAAAAAATAGTTGTAAATTTTATACAAAATAAGTCTGAAATGGAGTTTGATAAACCTACTGTAACTAACTACAACCACTTGGCATTTTTTGGCATGGATTGTGGTTATGTTGCTTGTCAACATATGTTTATGGGTGCTCAACTACCTTATAGGGGCATATTTGTAAATTCATATCAACAATGTTGCACTAAATTGCTTGGATTATTAATTATATATTTTGTTTCGTTTAAATTAAAGAAAATTATCATAAATAACTAAATTAACGACGGGTTTCACCTCCTAGCCAGCCCTGTTTCATTTTTATCAAAATATCAACGGTTTTGCAAGTGCCTTTGCCGCAACTTGCAGACGGGTTTTCAAAATAAATAAATTAAGCTGACATCGCTAGAAACTGCTTTTCTCATCTTTATGTTGTTTGGCATCACTAGAAACTGACATGCATACATCCAATTTATATATCAACACCTCACGCATATACATTTATATATCAAGCAACTTTTTTTAAACGCTTCCTCTATATGGGTTTTTTAGAGTCAAAATTATGATATATGAAGAAGTATAAATGGGTTTTGTTTTGGTATAAATATCATGATAATCACTCCAAAATCCAAACATCTTCTACCAAAATTGTTAAAATCAAAAGTTTAATATTTATAAACTGAATGTAAATTAATATGTAATTGATAATTATTATTTACTGGTCCCAAAACTTTTAGGGTGCGTTTGGTTTGTGGAAATGGATTGGAAATGATTGAATTTCAAGTAAGGATTTGGATTTGGAGGGATTTGAAATCCCTTCATGTGTTTGATAAGAATTTGAAATCCATCAGGCCTTAGAATCCATCAGATTTGGATTTCAAATCCAGGCTCATTGCAATGGATTTTGAAATCCATCATGTAAGGGATTTTTAAATGGTCAACAGATTTCAAATCCGGTCAACGAAATCCACTCCTGCAAACCAAACGCAGGATTGGAATGGATTTGAAATCCAAATCCATTCCAATCCCACAAACCAAACGGGACCTTAATATTTTTGTTTCTTGTCGCAAATTTTCAATATTTTATTATCAGAATCTAATACAATTTACATTTATATTTGTAAGCAAAATTGATTTTAACACAAAAAAACGGGCATACAACTAGGGGTGTGCATCGGGCGGGGCGGGTCAGTTCGAGTGGGAAAACCAAAAACCCGATCGGATTTCGGATATGGAAATAAAGACCCGAATTTTAGGATTCGGATTTCGGATTGTTTCGGGTTGATGTCGATCGGGTTCGGGTATTATATAATGCAAAAATTATATATAAATTAAATAGATTTTGAAGATGAATACAATCGATTGAGAAATTGCTGAAATCGATAGTAAGTTTAGAAGTTAGATTTTTTTAACAAATTAGAATTTACGATTTTTAAAAGATAATCAGATAAAATAAATATATTTATATAATATTTAAAATATATGTATATTATTTCGGGTTTTCGGAAGGGTCAGGTGACCAAAGATCAAACCCAAGGCGAACCCAAATATCCCACCAAAAGTCAGGTTTCGGGTTATCGGAATTCGGGATATTCGGGTTTTGTAAAAACATCTTATTTTCGGTTCAAGATCGGGTTCGAATTTTGGACTATTCAGGTTTTGAACACCCCTACATACAACCACTTGTACATTGAAACCACTGTTCTAAAAAACTCACCGCACAGCCGCCATGGCGCGCCATGATGGCACCAAGGCTTGTGTCTCACGCCACGTTAAGCCTGTGGCATGCCATGACCTAATGCGCAACTTTTGTAATACGATATTTTGTTTTTCTGTATGTTTTTAATGTCTTATTTGTATGTTTTTAATATATATAACATAATTTAAGTTGTTTATTACTATTGACTCATTAAGTAACACACCAAAACTATGTTTTTATTATATATAATATTATATATAAATTAGAAATTTGACGTCATAAGTCACGCCTTGAAAACATCAAGGCTTCGCCGTGGCTCCTAAGACTTGAGGTTTGGCCTCGCCGCCATATCACGCCTTACGCCATTTAGAAACTTGATTGAAACACACGTTGAACATTTGTATGTTAAATATTTTATTATTTTAAAAGACTTTATTTATACTAATTCAGCTATTTTGACCAAAATGACATTTAAAAATCTTTAATTTGGATTTTGTTTTTCAAAAAGATTAACGAGTAAGTTTTGCTTTGATTTGAAAGATATAGTTATCAAGGTAAGGGTCAGGTTCAAGGAAAAACCTAAAAAAAAAAGAAAAACTGATGAACACCTTGATAGTCATTCATCTGGACAGTATGCACTTGTGCATACAAGTAATTTGTAATATGCACACGTGCATATGCACAAGTGCATAAAACCAAAAAACACCTTAATTTACTTGTATGCACAAGTGCATACCGTCCAGATTAATGGCTACCATGGTGTTCCTCAGTTTTCCATTTTTTTTTTGAGGTTTTTCCCTTGAACCTCCCTCATCAAGATAAATAGGTAAAACATATAGACAAGTAATCCTTTAAATCGAAACTCAATAAGTCTTACAAATTTATAAACTAATTTTCATATGTTGTTTCACATATGAAACAACATATGTCAAAACACAAAGGCTATACAATGTTGTTTCATATTTCAAAATAACAAATCAAACAAGCTAAAAGTAGAGGTTATTTTAGTCGCTTTGTAATGTAGTTGTTAAAACTTCTATACATTATTTATTCAAAAAAAAAACTTCTATACATTATTTGATTTGGGTTTCAGATAAAATAATGGGCTTAGACTCGGAAGCCCAAAGTCTCACAAAAGGCCCAAATGAAGCCCATAGTCATGGCCTCATGGGCATAAAATGGACTAATGGAGTCTATAGGTGGGCTTTCATAAATATTACATCTTCTTAAAATACACAATTGATTCGATATATAATTATTAAAATAATACTAGAAGTGTACTCGCGTAATACAGTGAGATACATCACGATTTTAATGTTTCGTTTTATTTTTTTGTCGATTTACAAAACGATTTTAGATGGTTTTGAGAAAGTGATAATGTTTTTTTATAAATTTTTTAATTTAGGCTTAATAATATAATGTTTTTTTATATAAAAAATTAAGTATTTTATTAGAATTCAATAATTATCTTATATATTTTAATAACATCTAGAAAAAATAACCAATTACATATTTAATAATATAATTAAAACAAAATTATAGTAATATAATATATTAATTAATAATGATACATGGAAATGGAAAGGTCTGCATAAAGGGATGCATAAAGGGAATGTCCTGCACATACCAAATTGGTGGGTGTTAGAATCCTGCAGTAGTAATATGTATTTTGTGTTTTGATACTTGTAAATTAAGATATTTTTAAAATTTTGCATAAAATAATGGTACCTTGTGCCTAATAATTTGTATTTAAGAGTTTTTTATCCGTGCTTTATAACATAGTATAGAGGATATTATAATTATTCTTAAATATTTTCTAATAAATTCAAATCATAAGTTTAATGTCCAAAAGTCAATCATGTTTTAAAATAGGACTCCATTTTTTGACAACTTATTTTTGAAATTTAAATTATATATTTAAGACGATTCTTTCTTAAATACGACAGGTTTTTATAAAGTATTAGTTAAGATCAGATATATTTTAGAATCTATAGTAAAAAGAAGTTAATGGTGTTCTAAAACCATTGCTTTTTTAGAAAATGCAAATTTGACGGAGCATAAGTATGTTTATATTTTTCTCATTATAATTAATGAATGGAGTCAAATTTTCATTTACATCACATTTATATTATCGTACGTTACTGAAATCTAAATTAAACTGAACTGATGATCCATCAAATTCATCAGTTTGGTCTTTGTTCCTTTTTCACGTCGATAACACTACGCCTTCTCTTACCTTCCCTTTGTGTTAACTCGGTCTTACTATCTTAGGGTTCCGTATTTACTTTAGTAAATTGTTTATTTTTTGTATTTATATTGTTTTTACATTGTGTTCAGTTTATTTTTATTTATGTATATCGTATCAAACATGTTAGATTATCTGAGTTTATATAGGGTTGGTTATTGTAATTAGATTGTTTCTATATAAGGTTTTCATGTATATAATATTTATATACGGCAAAAACAATAAATAAACTTGCGCACACTCCTAATCTTTTGATGAGGGTTGAACCCTAATGAATACACGTAGACTAGATACCCATTTGGTTCTATATAAAGTTTATGCCAGTTGTACCAACATTGTTTCCGTATTTATATTTTGTTGCTATTGAGTCCGTATTTATTTGGTGGCCGGGCTATTATTTGTTACATTCAAGTCTAATATTAATTGTTGCATCAATAATTTTTTATATATAATTGTGTTACATGTTTTTGTTTACTTAAATGTTTTATAGTACACAATAACATAGGTTTTTGAAAAAAAAATCTCAGCATACACAAACAATAATGCGAAAATAAAAGTTCGAGGGAAGAAAAACAAATAAGTTGTCATATATTGGTTTATTAACTTGGCTACTCCATTTTTTTTCACGAGATAACCTTTAGACAAGTCGATCTACCATTTCTTGTTTTCGGATGGTAGAACAGAACCGTTTTGTACGAGTTTGAGTATGAACTCTTCGTTTTGGCAAAAACTTTGAATGTCTCCTTCATACACACTTATAATGAATTAATGACAATGATAGGAATGATAACGAAAGTGATTTTGAATCTCAAGATGATATTAGAAAATAAAAGGAATATCAATCAAAAAAACCGAAAACAGTCCTTTGAATTTTACCAAAAAACTGGAAAAAAAAACTCCTAGAAACCGTGGAATTCGGCAAAAACACACTAGGTTTATGCCTAAGGCGTAGTCTTGCATTTTGCACAAAAGACCGATTTCTTTAGACCAATATATTTTATTTCCCAAATCAACGCATTTTACTTTTCACTTGGTCAAACCGTTTCGACTTTTTTCAAATGATTAAACCGTGACTTTACGGATCTTTAATCCACATTAAAGATACCACTCTTTCAACAAAAATCTTGGATCTATTTCACAAATAATATATGCGAGTATTTTGATTTCGTTTATCATTCATAAAAACTTGAAATCATATGTTTTATGTTTACACCAACACTTGTGATTTTTGTTAGAGAATTTATTATCTTCATTAATTATGAAGATTGAAATGGAACAACCATACCTGCTAAATATTTAATTATAAATAAATAAATAAGTTGTAGTAATATACTATGTTATAATAAGAGTAAACTACGATTTTCGTCCTTGTGGTTTGTTATTTATAACCATTTTGGTCTTTGACTTTAAAAATTGATTTTTTGGTCATTGTGTTTTGCAATTCCTTTCGCTTTTAGTCTCTAAGAATATTAGTTTCAGGGACGAAAAGGGAGAATTATAAACTACAATGACCAAAAAAACAATTTTTAAATATCAGGGACGAAAATAGTTATAAACTACAAACCACAGGGACGAAAATAGTAGTTTACTCTTATAAATTAGGGGTGTAAATGAGACGAGACAACTCGTGAGCTACTCAAGATCGACTCGGTCAACACTCGACTCGAACTCGAGCTCGACTCGATATACTAACGAGTCGAGTCGAGCAACCTCATACTCGACTCGATAAGCTCGTGAGATATTCGATATATAAGCACAATAATAATAATAATAATAATAATTAGTAATATTATTTTAATTTAATTGATGATGATGATGATGATGATAATAATAAAAACAAACTCAATTTTAAAAAAAAAAATGGAAAATGATAGTGTAAAAGATATTTGGTGTGTCTCTAATCCATCCCACATTGGTGGAATATAGAACCCAAAGCTTAGAACTCCACTACATATTGACATTCCCTCCCTTGCTTTTACATTATTTGTTTTTCTAAATGGTTTGAGTCTATGTGCTTGTTTTAATAGGAGTACCCTTTAAAAGTGGGTTCACCTTGAGTTCTTTTAAGCTATTTGTTCACCTTGAGTTCTTTTAGAGTATCTCTAACAACATCCCCAAAATTTCTTCAAAATTGGGAATTAAAAGTCAAAATCTACATAAAAAATTACATCTATCTCCAACAGATTCTCCATTTTGGAGATGACATCATTACTTATAATATTAAAATATTGTATAAATCTAATAAAGTATTATTTCTCTCTCTTATTCATTTCATTTGAAGAAATCTTATTGGTAGAATATAATAGAGTAAAAAACAATTTCTCTCACATTGTAATCATTTTTGGAGAGTTCTTCATATTTGTAGAAAATTACACTCTCTCTCCAACTTTCTCCATTTTGGAGAAAGATTTGTAGAATCTGTTGGAGTATAAAAATGACTAAAATCTTCATTTTCTCCATTTTAGAGAAGTTGTTGGAGATGCTCTTATATATTAAACGAGTTCGAGTTAGAGCTTGAGTTCGAGTTTTCGAGCTTAAGTTCGAGTTGCGATTTGAGCTTGAAACAAGCTCAAATTCGAGTTTGAAAATTGGTTATCGAGTTCGAGTCGAGTTCGAGCTTGATAATCGAGGTTCGAGTCGAATATAATGATATTCGATTTCGACTCGCATCATTTACACCCTTACTTATAATAATGTGTGGTTGCAACTTGAATAGTATGGTGGTTGAGATGGCTCCACCAATATATTGAGATGCATTAAAAACTTGTACGTTTCCATGACAGATTGACGTGGATTTCTTAGGGCCACTTTTCAACTTTTATGTGCCACGTGTCACATTCTGCACTAAACAATTTATACCATTTTCCGTCATCGATCTTTTAGAGGCCTATAAAACATACATATATATATATATATATATATTTTTTGTTTAAAGTTAAAAAATTAAGTTAATTATGTATTAAGAAAATATAAAAAAATTAATTTTGATATTAATGTATGTAATAAGGAAATAACAGGCAGTGATGTTTAGCAATATATAAAAAGGGGTGCATTCAATCCATTCTTTAACCTTCGTTTTTAAAAATATTCTAGTATATTTTAATAGAATTTTCAAAATAAAAGAAAGTAGGAATTAATATATCCTTGAGTAAACTAAGATTTTCGTCCCTGTGGTTTCATGTTTATAACGATTTTCGTCCTTGTTCTTTCAACACTGTTTTTTTAATCCCTATGATTTCTATTTACTTCCATTTTCATCCCTCAATCCAATTTTATTTAAAATTAATTCTTAATTCATTTAAAAATTGAATAAGCAATTTACATATTTGGTCCTTATGGTATATAAAGTTTTACATTTTTATACTAGTTTACATTTTTTTACTTTTTATTTATTTATTATATTTCATCAAAACATTTATTTTTCTATTAATTATATTGTATATTTTCGTAATTATTATAACATTTTAATTATAAAAATAATCAAATAATTTTGTTAAAAATACTGATAAATACATGATATTTTTTTCAAAGTTTTAGTTTAAATCACTTAAAATTAATATTTTATATCTGTTGATTTATTAAAGGTTTTTATTTATTTTAAATTACCGTTGAAAAAAATTTAATAAAATTCGAGAAAAAATAGTTTTATTTTATAACAACCGGTTGTTTATTGTTAAATTCAATTTACTTCCACTATTTCATATTTTCATTAATTAATCAAATTTATTTAATATTTAAAATAAACATAAACACACACACACACACACACACATATATATATATATACACACACATCAATGTTCTAAATAACATGAGATTTAAGTCTTGTGTTTGACGTCACGTTTATTTTGTGGCATGTCATGGCTTATTGCATTATTTTTGTAACACTATATTGAAATCTTCTTATCTTTTTATTGCCTTATTTTTTGTTTTTAATATATAACCTAATTTAAAATGGTGTGTACGTGTGTGTGTATGTTTTATTTAAATATTAAACAAACTTGATTAATTAATAGAAAATAAGGATTAAATGAAAATTTAGAATAGTGAGAGTAAATTGCATTTAACAAAAAACAGTCAGTTGTTATAAAAATAATACTATTTTTTCTCGAATTTTATTAAACCTTTTTCGATGGTAATTTAAAATAAATAAAAAACTTTAATAAATCAATAGATAAAAAATATAAATTTTAGAAGATTTAAACCTAATAGTCTGAAAAAAAAATATCATACATTTAGCAGTATTTTTAACGAAATTATTTGATTCTTTTTATAATTAAATTTATAATAATTATGAAAATATACAATGTAATTAATAGAAAAATAAATATCTTGATGAAATACAATAAATAAAGAAAAAGTAAAAAAAATGTAAACTAAGATAAAAATGTAAAAAATTATATATTATAAGGACCAAATATGTAATTTACTTATTTTATTTTTAAATGAATTAACATTTAATTTTAATAAAATTGGATGGAGGGACTAAAATGGAAGTAAATAGAAACTACAGGAACTAAAAAAACAGTTTTAAAAAACCAGGAACGAAAATCGTTATAAACATGAAACGTAGTTTACTCTATATCCTTTTATGTTACAAATTTTGAAGAGTTTGTCCAAAATGAAAGGAAAGAGTAAAATAAATCTTCAAATGTAAGTATTTTCCAAATTTTATTGTGTATAAATTAGAAAGGGAAATTAATTAAAATGCCCGTATTTGAACATCGTATTACCGAAATGCCCCAAATCTTGTCGACTTTGCCGAAATACCCTTTAAGTCCGGGAATCCCGGGGTTATGTCCGGGAAACCCATATATGTATCTCACACACACCCATATATGCATCTACACACATGTACACGATCCCGGCCCCCAACCCCGGGTTTCCCGGACATAACCCCGGGATCGAGTCCTTTCCCGGCCGAAACACAACAACCCCGGGATCGATGCTCATCCCGGCCACATTTCCCGGACTTAAAGGGTATTTCGGCAAAGTCGACGAGATTTGGGGCATTTCGGTAATACGATGTTCAAATACGGGCATTTTAATTAATTTTCTTTATTTATTTAATGTACAAATGCAGTTTTTTCAATTGTTTTCCCTATAATAAAGTTATATATGTTGTTATTTTATATAAAATATATTTAAAAAGTGTTATACAATACGAATATATCATTAAAAAGTGTTTTGATAAACTCAAAAACTATATTTAACAAACATAACCAATTCTTTTAACAAATTCTATTTCAATGCTTGCTAGCCAAGCCCACAATGACAGCCCCATTAAAATTCATTCAAATTCTCTAATTAATTTAACACATTATATTTTGTAAACCAAACATCACCTAAAACTAATCCATATCCTGTGGAAATACTTCAAATAAACAAAAATTGAAGATAAATATTTTTTTTTTTCTAATTTGCAAAACTACCAAAAAGCATTTTGTAATAAAATTATTATGTTAAAATTAAATAAAACATTTCCTAGGGTCAAAAACGTCAATTTATAAAAAATAAGCGTATAAATTCCCTTCCATTATCCACAACTCATCTGAACCATTCACACTCTCAAATCGTACGGTCTGAATCACCACCATATCCCAAACCATATCCTTAGATATCTTACAAAATCACCTTACAACTTCGCTTCACTTCAACGCACCACCATCAATGGCCTCCGTCGCCCTCAAATCATTCGTCGGACTCCGCCAAACATCGCCGGAAAATCACCGTTCCTCCACCAAACCACTCTCCTCCAATCAAATCCACTACCGCCGCTTCAATGTCGTCGCCGGAAAGTCCAGCCCTAAAGTCACCGGACGAAACCTCCGCGTTGCCGTCATCGGCGGTGGACCAGCAGGTGGCGCAGCCGCCGAAACCCTAGCGAAAGGCGGAGTCGAGACGATCCTGATCGAACGGAAAATGGACAACGCGAAACCATGCGGCGGCGCAATTCCGCTCTGCATGGTCGGAGAATTTGACTTGCCGTTAGATATCATCGACCGCCGTGTGACAAAAATGAAGATGATCTCTCCGTCGAACGTTGCCGTCGATATCGGTCGGACTCTCAAACCACACGAGTACATCGGCATGGTCCGCCGCGAAATCCTCGACGCCTACCTCCGCGACCGCGCCTCCGCCGCCGGCGCCACCGTTATCAACGGACTCTTCGTCAAAATGGACAAACCGACGGAGAAACACAAACCCTACGTCATCCATTACAACTCCTACGACGGCAAAGCCGGATCCGCCGGTAAAAAAGTCACAATCGAAGTCGACGCGATCATCGGCGCCGACGGCGCCAACTCACGCGTCGCGAAATCAATCGACGCCGGCGATTACGAATACGCAATCGCGTTCCAGGAACGCATCAAAATACCTTCCGACAAAATGCAATACTACGAAGACCTCGCCGAGATGTACGTCGGCGACGACGTCTCTCCGGACTTCTACGGCTGGGTTTTCCCGAAGTGCGACCACGTCGCGGTCGGTACCGGCACCGTCACACACAAACCCGACATCAAAAAGTTCCAACTCGCCACGCGCCTCCGCGCGCGTGACAAAATCCTCGGCGGAAAAATCATCCGCGTCGAAGCTCATCCGATCCCGGAGCATCCACGGCCGCGGCGTTTGGCGGATCGAGTCGCGCTCGTCGGCGACGCAGCAGGTTACGTCACGAAATGCTCCGGCGAAGGGATCTATTTCGCGGCGAAGAGCGGGCGGATGTGCGCGGAGGCGATCGTTGAAGGATCGGAGAACGGAAAACGGATGGTAGATGAGGCGGATCTGAGGAAATACTTGGAGAAATGGGACAAAACTTACTGGCCGACGTATAAGGTGTTGGATGTGTTGCAGAAGGTGTTTTACCGATCGAATCCGGCGAGGGAGGCGTTTGTGGAGATGTGCGCCGATGAGTATGTGCAGAAGATGACGTTTGATAGCTATTTGTACAAGAAGGTTGCGCCGGGGAATCCATTGGAGGATTTGAAGCTTGCTGTGAACACAATTGGGAGTTTGGTTAGGGCAAATGCCCTTAGGAAGGAGATGGCCAAGATTTAAATATTTTTATTTCTTGTTGTTTGTAATATTTTAAGGAATTTAAATTGTTCTTATTTTATGCCTTTTATTTTGTTTTTGTTAATTTTGAAAATATAATTAATTACTCCATTCGTCCCAAAATATCGGACGAAATGACCTCAGGATTCCGATGATATGATCGTTTACGAACGATACGTTGGGGTCAAAATACGTTTGAATTTGGGTCGAGGCAAAATTGAGATGGTTTAAGATGTTAAGTTTTGTTAGAAGGTATTGAAAAACATCTGTATTAAAGTTATATTGTTTATTTGTGCTATTGTTTATCGGATATCATATAAAAGGATGATATAAGAGAGTTAGATTATCTCCAATCGTTCGGCAAAAACCATGTTTTGTTGATCACAAAGCTCCAATTATCTGCCAAAGAGATTTCCGTGTTTTGTGTAGGAGATTGTTTTATTTTTGGAGGTGCGCTATTTAGATCGACATAAATTGTGTGTATAGAGGGTTTTGGAGTTTTGTGTTTTAGTGTGTGGTAGAAGAAGTTTTGTGTTTTAGATCTCTATGGTCCACATTTTGGTGTTTTTTAGAGGTTGGTTGTAGATGCTTTAAGGAAAGGGTAGTGCCATCGGTAAGTATATTTGAGCCTTACGTACGATAGAGAGAGTGTTCTTAGTTTTTCACATCTTACTTGTTTATATTATATATACTTGTGTGATCAGTTTGTTGTACACTAGTCTTAGTTTTTTATTGTGTGATCTATTTGTTATACACTAGTCTTAGATTTTTTTTTACTGTATGTATTAATTTGATCGTTGCATTTTGTGTTTCCTTGCTTTCTTGGCCTATTTCTCAAACATTTGTCTTTGGTGCATTTTTTGTTTATCATACAAGTTGCTTTTTTGCATACACTCTCACATATACTATGTTCTTTTGTGTCTTTTTAATTTTTATTTTGTAAGTTGAGGGTCTTACGAAAATAGCCTCTCTATGACTCTATTTTTTGGGGTAAAGACAATGACTGTCTACATCATATCTACAGACGTTACATATCTATAGACCATATTTTACAATGAGATTTACTGAGTTCGTTTGGTTTTGATTCAAGTATGTAAATGAAAAGATTGTGCTAGTGCATGAGAATGAAGTGGGGTTGATGTGGGTCGGGAAGGCAGAATCCATCGTGAATGAACAACATTAGCTTATACAGTACAACATTGTTTTAGTGCATAATATTCTATCACGAACATTCGGTCCAGATTCCATAAAGCATATATAATCTTAAAACAAGATGTTGCTTGATAAGAAAAGCAGTCCACAGATGATATTGACTTCATTTCTTCTTGTTCTTCATCATCTTCCATGGCTTCATAACTTCCATGATCAACACAAGTGGTGAAACTCGAAGAACACAACTATCGATGAGCAGTTAATGTGGATGAATTCATCGATAATTACATCACCATTTACCTTCCTCTGGTTGTAATTCGCTTTAAAGCAAGCTTGTCTCAATCTTTTTGTGTTGTCTTTGAGTTGTAAATCGGGGATTTCTTCCATCTTCCTTCCTCTTTTTTTCTCCCAAGTTGCTATTGCTTTGTCTAGTTTCGCTTCAACTATAAATATTAAGACATGTATTTACACTATACCCAAAAATATTATTAGCCCCTGCAATAGATGGTGTATGGGTTCTTGGCCAATACATCAAGGATTCCTAAATCTTAAGTAAGAACTAAGCAATTATTATCACAATGAACATCTTTATGCAGTAGAAAAGGAAGAAAGAAGAAGAGATAATTGTATATATAAATGGTATATTATAGACTTGAATTGACAGTTTTAAAAGGGTGTTGTTATCCCTACCCCCTCTCCACTCACATACCCCCATTATCTTACTTACATACCCCTCCTACCTGATAGGCGGGTTTACACTCCCCTAATCTAACCGCAAGTGTACGGGTCGAATAAAGTAATATGTACTTGGAAGTACGAATATCGAACCAAGAGAACTAGGAACTGAGTATCACAATGACAATAATCACTATTTACTGGACGATCCAACTGATGAATTGGTGATGATTAAATAAAAACTAAATTAATGAAAATAAACTCTAGAGTAAAAACAAGAACAAAGTTGGAAACTTTTTCGAGAAGAAAGCAGTTGAGGGTTGGAATTCCAATGGTTTTCACAAAGAACACTCCACTTATGACTGTTATCAGACTAATCCAATTAAATGAATACACAATCACCAAAATAACTGTTCTTCTCTCTCGAGCAACAACAAAGTTATCTCTTAAAAAATAAGTTTCATCTCTCGATCTCAACCTATGAGTTCAAAAATTCATTAAGAACAAGATTGTAAAATAGGTACTAAGGTTTACTTGGTATATCTCTATCCAATTTCTCGCCTTAGGCATACAAATCCAATTCAAGTTATGTTAGACCACAGTCTCATTGGATTCAAGATCATCCAATCTGAAGATCGTAATCTGAAGCTAAAGCCGAAACGTCGACTCTCAATGTTAAAGTCTATGTATATTTGTAATAAATGTCAATGTAATTTAATGTAATTGTTTTAGTTTACTTAGATTTAATATCTAAGTTATAAAATTGTAATAGTTAGATAAAGTTAACTTAGTTTGTTTCTAAGTAACTTTCTAGTTTGTTAGATATTATCTAGTATAATATCTAGATATTAATCTAGATATTATGTTTAGGTAGTGTGTTCAACACACTAGTAAGATTAGTTGTGTCTCTCTCTCTAACATAATCAGATCAATAGATCACACACACAAACACACACATAAAAGTGTAAAAGAGAGAAAACATAGAGAACACAAATCCAAGTTTCATAGATCAATCATGTAATCGTTATTTTATATATCAAACAGGTTGGTAATCTTATTGTGTTGTTATTCTATAAACTTGATAAGTATTGTTGGACCGACAATTGGTATCAGAGCCTGATTAAGATCAAAAACAAGTTTATGAGAAAAACGACTCTGTGTTCTTGAACAAAATTCGATTTTGTGATTTTGAGTGTTTTAGGTGTTAGAATCGATCAGGTTGTGATCGTACTACTTGCTAGATCGAATTGTTGATATTTAATTTCACTTTAAAGCTTAAATCGAGTTCCAATTTGGTGATTAAGTGGTCTGAAAGTCGAAGAACAAAAACTTACTGTGCCATCGATCTTATTTCGAAAAAGAGTGTTTTAGTGAGATCGAGTGCTTAAATTCAGTTCTAGAAGTGATTCTAGATACATTGGTAGTGTTTGGTTGTGCTAATCATTGCAGGAACAAAGATTTAGACGAATTTTGCAAGTTCAGGACGAACACCCGCATTCCAAAGGTTGAATAACCCGCATTTCTCAACTTTGCGGGTCCAACTACACCCGCACACCTCAACTTTGCGTGTCTCAAGTGACCCGCATTCCTTACTTTGCGGTTCCCACTTGACCCGCAATCCTCAACATCTCGGGTCCCAAAGCACCCGCATTCCTCAAACTTCTCGGATCAAAGCTCAGTCACGCACATCTCGTTCCAAGTCAGACCCGCAAACCTCAGACCCGTATTCCTCAAAACCATTAGAATCGCAAACCTCACTTAGAATATTTTTCTGAGACCCCGTGCTAAGTCTGCCTAGGGGGACAAAATTTTTTGTGTGACCAAATTTTATTTGGATTAACGATCATATCAAACAGTTTCTCTTAATTCAAACAGGATGACATCCAGAGAAGCCCTTGCAATAGGAATTGACACCAAGCCACCAGTTCTCTTCAAAGGAGAATATGAACAGTGGAAGGATAGGTTTCTAAACTTCATTGACAGACACGAGCTGGGTGATTATATCAGAACATCTATTGAAGAAGGGATTATGACACCACCAATGACGACTCGTGTAATTGATAACGTGCCTAGTCAGGTTGAACTGAAGTATCACGAGCTACAAGATGATAACCTCAGAAGAGCCAAAGGCGACAAATTATCAAAGTCATACATCTTACAGGGGATCCCAAATGAAATATACGTCAAGATTGACAGTTACAAGGCTTCAGGTAAAGAAATGTGGGATCAGCTCGAGAAAATGATGCTGGGTTCAAAAATTGGAAATCAGCTGAAGATCTCCAACTGCCTAAATAACTATGAAGAATTTAGAGGCAGGGTGGGAGAAACCTTAGAAGAAACCTATGACAGGTTTGTGACATTGCTGAATGAACTTAGCAAGAACAAAGTTCACAAATCTCAAAATGAGTTGAATATCAAATTCCTTAGTATTCTTCAACCTGAATGGAAAATATTTGCTCGTCAGATGAAGCAGATTAAAGACTTGAATGAGATTCCACTTCACGAGGTGTATGAAACCCTCCGTCAAAATGAAGAAGAGGTGGATGAAATTCTGGATGAGAAGAGACAAAGAGGAAAGGTAATTGAAGACACAGTCGCCCTTGTAGTCAGAAAGAAGAAGAACAAGGCGACTGTATATGAATCAGATGAAGAAGATGAAGGTTGTGCAAACTCAGAATCAGATGAAAATGATCAGCTGAAGCAAGCAATGATGATGCTGACTAGTGCCTTTCAGAAAAGGTTCTACACAAAGCCAACATCAAATAATCAGAGATATTCATCTGGTCCGAACAACTACATTCACAAAGAAAGGATTGAAGGTAGCAGATATGAAGGGAAGAGATTTGAGGGGAGAAGATCAGAGGAGAGGAAACCTGAAGACAGAAGGTTTCAGTCGGAAGGAAAGAGGATAGAGGAGAGGAGACCGGAAGAAAGGAAATTCAAAGCTGAAGGATCAAGTCAGCTAGAACCGCCTACATGCTACAACTGTGGTAAACCAGGTCACTATGCCAAAGACTGCCGCAGATCAAAAGTCATAAATTCAGACTACTACAAGAACAAGATGCTTCTTGCAAAACAACAAGAGGCAGGAAGGGCATTGATGGCTGAGGACGAATACTGGCTCAATCACTCAGATGATGAAGAAGAAGATTATGAAGATAGAGAAGAAGCCGTCAACATGTGCTTGATGGGCAAGATCGAATCAGATGCTGAAGCTGATTCCGACAATGAAGAAGAGGAGGTATGTAATCTTTCTGATTTAGAATTCATGAATAAAATGCATGCCATGAGTATGAAACAAAGAGAGTTAGAATCTAATCCTAAACAAGATAATGGTGTCATGACAGACAAAAACCAGTTGATACAGAAACTTAGCAATGAAATTGCTGAGAAGAAAGTATTAATTGAGGTTTTACATAAAGAAAATGACACCAATGCTAAGGAAAAGACAATAATTCTAAAAGAGAATTCTGATTTTAAATCTCAACTGCTAAAAGGTGCAGTAGATATTTTTGAGCTTAAAAAGTTGCATGCTTCTTGTACAAAAGAGAACTTTTCTTTGTTAGGAAAACTAAAAAGTTTGGAAGAGAAGTTGTATAAAATGGGTCAAACTGAACAGACTATTTTTCTGAACAAACCCAAAGAGGAAACAGAGAGATGGGGAATCGGTTATAAGAATCCTCACTGTCTAGAAAAGGGGATGTTTGAAGTTCCTGGACTTTATGATCATCTAAATATGCAATTAGCCCGCAGACTCCCCGCGTTTAAAACTTTTTGGACTAAATTGTCAAAAGAGGATGAAGCCAATGAAACGGAAAAACGGATGAAATCAGCTAAAGTTCATCTTCCATTTTATTATGCGAAGTTGAATAATAGTTATGATGAAAACCCAATATATAAAAAGAAGGAACCACTTTCAAGTGATTTCTTTCCAAGTTATTCTGTAAAGGAAATGGAGGCGAAGCCTATCAAAGGTAAATTATATGTCCCTCCTCTCGTTTTAGAACGTAAAATTTCTGAACTCGAGACTTCCTTATCAGATGTAAGACTTATGATAAATATTGAACAAAGCATTTTTACAACCGTGTTTTCAAATTCTGTTCTTTCAAAAGCTTCAAACTCTAATGATTTGTCTGGTTCATCAAATAAAGGAATTGATTTTTTGAACTCTGACGGTAGTTTAGATGATGGTTCCAATCTCTTTGACTTTAATACACAACTTCCCAACCATTCATCTTTTATGAAGAAAACTTTAAGAAAAACCAGTAAGCCTGTGAACAATGCAAAATCAACGAAAGCTTTCGTTGATAAATCAGTCTCTGTGAACGCTAAGAGTGCTAAAGGTAAGAAAATATCTCAGCATTCACAGAAAACGACCACTACTGGTAATTCCAAGAAGAAGCATTCGTTTGTTGCTTCAAGGTCTAACTCACCAGCTTTACATGTTTCAGATCTGAGAAATCAAAGGCCAGAAGCAAATTCTCTGTGGCAACCCAAACGGAACCTTGACAAGACCGTCTTAACGTCTAGTAGTGTTAATTGTAATAAGACTTCGCTTACTAAAGATGTTGTAATTGCTGATATTGCTGTTTTGAACCCAAAACTTGTTGTTTCTCGTAAACAATATACAATGAAGCAATTATTTCAGTTATCTTTATCTGCTGGAAAGTCTTCTTTTTATGATAAACATATATCTATATCTTGTCAAGATTCTGAAGATTGGTTTGGAAATTACCATGTGCATTCATCTCATACCAATTCTTCTCATGCATTTCAAAAGAAAATAGGATCCAATTTGAAATGGATACCAAAATCATGTGCTAACACAGTAGGACCCAAATTCCAATGGGTACCTAAGGTGAAATCTGTGTTGCAGGCACACAAAGCTTAGAGAGAAAGCGACTTCTGATTATGTACAGATCAGGACTCGTTCTTCAAAGTCAAAAATAGGTTTTTGGATAATGCAGTTCAAAACCCGAACATCGAAGATCAAAATAGGCTTTTGAACAAATCAGTTCAAGACTCGCACTTCGATGACCAAAGTGTATATTCCAATGTTGTCATATACAAATCTAAATTTCTAATTTCTCTTATGCAGACTAGTCATACGTGGTTCTTGGACAGCGGATGTTCCAAATACATGACAGGTCAAAAAGAGATACTGTCCAATTACAAAGACAAATATTGTGGAACAGTAAGATTTGGCAACGACCAGTTTTCTCTAATCATGGGATATGGTGATGTACAACACGACAATGTAACTGTCAAGAGGGTGAGCTATGTAGAAGGCTTAGGACACAACTTATTCAGTATAGGCCAGTTCTGTGACAAAGACTTAGAGGTCAACTTCAAAGCCAAGAGCTGTTCTGTTCGCAATGAAGAAGGCGAAGAACTCTTGGTCGGTACACGAGAATCAGACCTCTACACAATCAACTTATCAGATGTCCAGACTGACAAACAAGTTTGCCTACTATCGAAAGCTTCGATGCAACAAAGTTGGTTATGGCATCGACGTCTTTCTCACCTCAACTTTCGGTACATCAACAATCTGGTAAGTGGAAAGCTCGTCAAAGGACTTCCAGAGCTGAGATATGAAAGAGAACATCTTTGTGCAGCTTGTGAGAAGGGCAAGATGAAGAGGGCACCTCATAAACCGAAGCCAGAACCAAGTACCAATGCTTCTTTAGAGTTATTGCATATGGATCTATGCGGTCCAATGCGCACTCAAAGTTTAGGTGGCAAGAAGTACATACTCGTGATCGTGGACGACTATTCGCGATACACATGGGTCAAGTTTCTTCATTCAAAGGATGAGACACCTGATGTTCTCATTACATTCCTGAAAACGACCCAGGTGAATCTGCAGAAACCGGTCAAGATTCTAAGAACAGACAACGGCACAGAGTTCAAGAACAACAAAGTTGAAGAATATCTCGAATCTGTCGGGATTTCACATCAATATTCTGCTGCTCGAACGCCTCAACAAAATGGAGTAGTTGAAAGAAGAAATCGAACGCTAGTCGAGGCTGCTCGTACTATGCTAAGTCATTCCAACTTACCTCTATTTTTGTGGGGCAGAAGCTGTTTCGACCGCGTGCTACACACAGAATCGTTCCATGATACATCGGAGATTCAAGAAGACTCCTTACGGTTTGATCAACAACAGCACACCGACAATCAAATACTTCCATATATTTGGATGTAAGTGTTTCGTACTAAACGATAGGGAGAATCTCAACAAGTTCAGCGCTAAGGCAGATGAAGGAATCTTCATTGGATATTCCTCAACAGCGACTGCATATCGTGTCTATCTAAAGAAGACAAAGACGGTGATTGAAAGCGTCAATGTCACATTTGATGAAGAAATGGCTTCCGAACAACAACGTTCAGAACCCGTTATAACCGGAGTACTAGCTTCTGGGCATCTCAGTCCAGAACCTGCATCTCAAAAGAATAAATCAGATGAAGCATCAACTTCTACTAACCATTTATCTGATTTAGATTTATTATTTGAATTGTTTTATGATGAATATCTCGAATCTAATGTAAAGAAATCTGTTGTGGTTGACAGGATGGAAGACTTAACGACTACTCATCCAACCAGTTCAGATGTTCCAATTGAATCAAATGCCCCGATTCAACAAGAGATTACAATTCAAATGTCGACTCCAACAGTTGAAGAAGTTCCATGTGATAAAGAGACAGAAGTAGCTGCAACAGTAGGAGATTCTGTACAGATCCATCTACAGCCAGTTCAAGCTGTACCTGCTGAGCCTTCTGAACCTGCCACTTCAACTGAAACAATCAATCCTCCAGAACAAACAGAAGAAGGTACAAGTGGATTCATAGATGACACAACTGACATACAGCCATCTAATCCACTGCCTCATGAACAAAAATGGACCAAAGAGCATCCGATAAGCCAGATAATTGGCGATCCATCAAAACCGGTGCAAACTAGGGCAGCATCAATGAACCTGTGCATGAATGACTCCTTTCTAAGCAAGTTCGAGCCAACACGTGTATCGAAAGCACTTGCAGATCCAGAATGGGTGATCTCAATGCAAGAAGAGCTGAATCAGTTCGATGCACTTAAAGTCTGGAGACTCGTACCGAAGCCTAAAGGTAAAACCATTATAGGTACGAAGTGGATCTTCAAAATAAAGAAAGATGAAGCTGGTACCGTCATCCGGAACAAGGCAAGACTAGTCGCCAAAGGATACAGACAAGAGGAAGGAATAGAATATGACGAAACATATGCTCCTGTGGCGCGATTAGAGGCAATCAGAATGTTTCTAGCCCTCGCAGCCCACAAAAACTTCACGGTCTTTCAAATGGATGTGAAGACAGCATTCCTAAATGGAATTCTGAAGGAGGATGTAATATCCGAATCCGAAATTTTATTAATTTTGGAAGTTGGGTGAAAAGTGTAACGATAATAAAAGTGCAAGGGGGTTATTTGAAACTTAGGTTTTATATAACCTAACATATCAGATCTTATCCTAAGAAGCACGAGGTGTCGATCTTATCCTAAGAAGCACGAGGTGTCGATCTTATCCCAAGAAGCACGAGGTGTCGATCTTATCCTAAGAAGCACGATGTGTCGATCTTATCCTAAGAAGCACGAGGTGTCGATCTTATCCTAAGAAGCACGAGGTGTCGATCTTATCCTAAGAAGCACGAGGTGTCGATCTTATCCTATAAGCACGAGGTGTCGAGTTCTTATAAGAGTGCAACCTTTAAAGCAAGAAGAACAAGTAGTTGATGCCTTATGTTTAGCTATAAATAAAGGTAGATGCTAAGCATTTGAATTGATATCAAATTTCTCTCTCTCTCTCTCTCAAAATACTACAAAGCTTGAAGTAGAAGGTCAAGGAAGAATTTAAGCTTAATCAATGTGGTGTTAATCAATAGAAGTCAGAGTTTAATTCAGAAGAAGCAGAGGTGAGTATTTTAAAATAAATCTTTTATGATTTGAACAGTTATTTTATAAATGTGAGTTTTTATATACTGCGCATTTATAATATTGAAAGTTAGCAGAATTATTTCAAAAGATTGATTTAATTAGTGGGGCATGTTTATGCTCAGTATATATAAACGTGTTTTATATACAGGCAGGACTAGGTGTATGCATACATTTGAGTCAGAAGTCTGACCTAAGTCGGGAAGTGTGACCCGCCTGCTCGTACCGGGAAGTGTGACCCGTTTATGCCATTAGGGTGTGTCCCTAAAATAAGGCAGTGCGAGACAGACATACCGTCTTTGACGGGAATGTTGGTCAGTAGTTTAAAGTACGCTTGCGAGCGTAGAAAGTGGTCAGTGATGGCCAGTAGATTTAATTATGCTTGCGAAGTATAAAGTGTTTTAAAGTGTGAGTTAAAGAGCAAGTTATGTATTGAGATATACAGTTTTGTTTAAATGTTTTAATTAATATTTGAACTGTTGTAGTAGTGATTGGAGGGGACTCACTAGACCTTTGGTCTAACCCTCGCTATTTCGAAATTTTAATCCTGTTTCAGGTTATCGAAAAGTAGCAGATAAAGGTAAAGGGAAGATTTGAGCTTTAAGCAGGAGATAGAAGACTTCATGTGATAGTTATCTTTTTGAGACTCAGTTGTGTAATAGTTGATAGTTAAGACCCTTGTACTCTGAAATGTAAGCTTGGGACAGTATTTAGTAATGAATGTTATTTTATTTTATAAAGAAATGTTCAGGTTGTTACAGAGGAAGTCTACGTCTCTCAGCCAGAAGGTTTTGTCAATCAAGAGAAGCCGAATCACGTATACATTCTCGACAAAGCACTCTACGGTCTGAAACAAGCACCTCGAGCCTGGTATGATGTCCTTTCTAATTTTCTAGTCAAGTCTGGGTTTTCAAAGGTACGGTGGATACCACTTTGTTTATTAAAAAGGAAAAAGGCGATATCATTTTAATTCAAATCTATGTAGATGATATTATCTTTGGTTCTACAAATACTAAGTACTGTAAGAACTTCGCAAACCTTATGGTGTCTAGATTTCAAATGAACTTGATGGGAGAGATGAATTTCTTTCTCGGTTTACAAGTAAAACAGTTTTCTACGGGTATCTTTATCAATTAATCAAAGTACATTAGGGATATTCTTCGGAAGTTCCAAATGGAAAATTCAAAACCGATTGGTACCCCAATGGCACCAGGTACTAAGATTGGCACCGATCCTTCGGGAAAGGCTGTTGATATTAGGACTTATCGAGGGATGATAGGTTCTTTAATGTATCTTACTTCTAGTAGGCCAGATATAATGTTTTCAACATGCTTATGTGCAAGATATCAGACCAATCCTAAAGAAATCCATTTGTCTGCTGTGAAGCGCATTTTCAGGTATCTGAAGGGCACTGCAGATCTCGGTCTGTGGTATCCTAAAGATACTAGTTTTGAACTAACAGCCTACACAGATGCAGATCATGCAGGTTATATGTTAGACAGGAAGAGCACGTCAGGACATGTGCAGTTCCTCGGTGACAAATTAGTAAGTTGGGGATCAAAGAAGCAACTTTGTGTTTCAACTTCTACGGCCGAAACAGAATATGTAGCTGCTGCTAGCTGCTGTTCTCAGGTCTTATGGATGCGAACTCAATTACGCGGCTACGGTTTCCACTTCAACAAGATCCCGATCTACTGTGACTCCAAGAGCGCCATCGCAATAACGGCGAATCCTGTTCAACACACGAAGGCAAAGCATATAGACGTCAGGTATCATTTTATCAAGGATAATGTAGAGAAAGGAACAATTGAACTTTTCTTTGTAAAGACTGAGTATCAACTTGCTGATTTGTTCACCAAACCTTTAGACGAAAAGAGGTTTATCTTTCTAGTATCGAAGCTTGGTATGCTAAATCTCAAAGTATAACCAGTAATTACCTATAAAAGTTTTCTAATTGTATACTTTTTCATCATTATCTTATTCTTAAATCTGATTGCTATCTGCAAGTTAACATTCTGTTCATGATAGAAGGGGGAGTATGAGAAGAAATTGACATCTGGTCAATATTACTTCGAGGGGGAGCTCATAAAATGTTGCATGTACCTTTTAATGCCAATTTTTGTGTTATGCAAGATTTTAGGGGGAGCTCTTCAAATCAAAAAGGGAGTTCGGAAATGACTTATGATTATTTCAGATCAGGACTCATACTTTAAAAAGTTTTACTGCTTTTTGTCTTTTCAATATAAGTGAATAATTATTACTTTGACTTAACATTAGACTTTTGCAGAATTTTTGAGAGAAGCTTACAAGTTCATATTTCTATGACTTAAAGCTTAGCTTCATGAGATGGAAGATCGTACGTAAAGGTATAATTCTATATCTTCATCTCATATATGGTTGAAAGAAGGACAACTTTCAATCATAAGAAAACATTGTTTTTAATGTTCAAAACACTTCCCGATTTTTCCACAGATTTTATATTTTGGGAGTGTATTTTTAAATGTTTTCATGATCAATATTGTGCTTTAACTGAAATAGTTAAACCAATCTGAGCATCACGTGCATCTAGGAAAACAAGGAATCATTGTGCTAGGAAATAACACAACTTCTATGTAATCACCTTAACCAGTGATTTCTACCCAAGAAGTTAATCCTTAGTGATTGAGTGTAAGAAAACGAAAAGGAATGAGTGTGATTAGAGAAAGCAAAAAGTTTAAAAGAAAGAGCGTGTGAGAACAGAGTTAAAAGAATATCAAAACTCTGCACCAACTTTTTCTGAGCCGGGTAGCCACAATTCTAGTGATTCACAATTCTTTGGTGATCATTATTGAAACATGCAACTAACCCATGCCAACTCTTGATCAAACCTCACCATCTACTCATTTTCTTCTCAACAAGAAAGTGTTTCACATTTTCAAAGGGGATGCAGCACATTTGCTATCTGATTTTCATTTGGAAAATCTGGATATTGAAAAGAAGGAAGTCTGCCCCACCTTCGCACTTCAATCATGCACATTGAGTCTGTGTTTAACTTACTGTTGTCTCAGTGGTTTACACAATTTTGAGCCTATAAGCAATCATCAGTGCTTAATTCTTTCTAACACAAGCACGAACACACAATGATTTAGATTCTTTGTCATAACATTTATAGAAATTACCTTTGTGGTGTTTCGATGATTAAATGGAAGCCCTGGGGGAGTCAACATCAAACAGCTCATTTCCAATGTCTATTCGTTACACACAGTGACTTAGTGTTACTGACAGACATGTTAACTGATTCATTAGTTGATTCAGGTGTTACACATCTAATTTGTCTGGATTTGCAAAGATCTGGATGAATCTCTTATGAATTGACGAATCAGGGGCTCTAACCGCAAGCTTGACATTTCTTACAACTAATTTTGATGAAGTCGTTGCACTTAACATCAAAAAGGGGGAGAATGACTACAGAAGAAATGGCAAAGATCACATGTTTCAAGAATCACGTCTACTCTTCAAAAGGGGAGATTATTAGATTGAAGACATGCTGATTTCAGAGCTAGAGAAAAGAGATTGCATCTTCTGAGCTGAACAAGAAGACTGAATTGGATAAATCTTTTTATTATATGATCTTGATCCAAAGGGGGAGATTGTTAGACCACAGTCTCATTGGATTCAAGATCATCCAATCTGAAGATCGTAATCTGAAGCTAAAGCCGAAACGTCGACTCTCAATGTTAAAGTCTATGTCTATTTGTAATAAATGTCAATGTAATTTAATGTAATTGTTTTAGTTTACTTAGATTTAATATCTAAGTTATAAAATTGTAATAGTTAGATAAAGTTAACTTAGTTTGTTTCTAAGTAACTTTCTAGTTTGTTAGATATTATCTAGTATAATATCTAGATATTAATCTAGATATTATGTTTAGGTAGTGTGTTCAACACACTAGTAAGATTAGTTGTGTCTCTCAATCTCTCTAACATAATCAGATCAATAGATCACACACACAAACACATACATAAAAGTGTAAAAGAGAGAAAACATAGAGAACACAAATCCAAGCTTCATAGATCAATCCTGTAATCGTTATTTTATATATCAAACAGGTTGGTAATCTTATTGTGTTGTTATTCTATAAACTTGATAAGTATTGTTGGACCGACAAGTTATAAGCTAGTTCTCTCGAATCTAATCCATAACAAATAAATCAATTTGTAAGTTGATCAGACTCACAAAAACATTAAGACCAAATTCATATGTTTCATTAATTAGAAAAACTGATAAAAGTCACAAGATTTCGTGTTCATATGCTTAAAAACCAAAGTTCATCCAACCCCCAACATCTAAAGATTAGTTCATGTTGGGGGTATTAAACAAGAAAATCATAGAAGAGTTCATAGATCTAAGAAAAATCTCTCGAAGAATCAAAGATTGAAAACTCCCTTTGATTATGTGATACCGACGAAGAATTGGAAGAAATCCGTGTAAGAATGGCGTCTCCAAGATGTTTCCTAGCTTCAATTTGGTGTTCTCCTCTTGCAAAAATCGCCCCCAAGTAGCCCCTTTGCTTCCTCCCGTCGCCCAATTGATTCTATCGTGAAAAGTCCTTCAAAACCCTAAGAAATAAGGCTTAAAAACGCATCAGCACTCTACCGGTGCTTTCACTGGCGGGCACTGTTTCTAAAAAAATGCACTGGTGCTAGTTGTACCGAGACTAAAGTCTCGGTGAACAATTTTCTCCAAAATCAGATTTTGATGCTACTTACACTGAGACTTAACTATCGGTCAAAGTCTCGGTGAACACTTTTTCTCCAAAATCAGGCTTTGATGCTAGTTACACTGAGACTTAACTATCGGTCAAAGTCTCGGTGAACACTTTTTTCTTCAAAATTTCACTTTGATGCATTTTTCGAGTCTTGACCCAAGATTTGACTTGCACGAGCTTTGCTTTGCCATTAAACTCATCGGGTGTGCCATTCTCGTCTATAATTAGCTTCTTTTGGACCCATTTTCTTAATTTATTTCCGAAAGATAGATACCTGAAAAACTCACGAATAAATGTGAAAATTCGCTTCGTTTGCTTGGAGAAACAAGCATAATTACTCAAAAAGCGGCTCTAAAATAACGCCGAAATTGACGTTATCACTACCTCACTCACGTACCTTTATAGGAGAGGGTATCGATATAATTCACCTTTTAAAATTGCATAGACAAGTGCTTTCTTTTTAGCATAAATGTTTAGTATACCTAGCCAAAACCAAGTGGTAAACCAAGCTAACTCTATAAACCTAGTTGTAATTTAATTTAAATAAAATTGTATTAACAACTTTTGTTTCTCTTCTTATGCAAGATAATCCCTGACTAATTTTTACAACTCCATTCCCTAATGATTTCCGTAACTTATGTTATACAAAACTTTGCAAACATTTTAAGGTCCACAATTTCATTTTGCAACATTTTAGGGGTTATACTTTTATTTATTACGGTTAACACATCAACATTTAAATTATATCTGTAATCTAAATAACTTTTTGTTAAAGTGTAAACCCTAAAACATTAAATTTCAAAGTATGAATGATAAATCGAAAATTGCTTCATTTAGGGGTCGTTTACTAAACGATTACCGGGTAAGTGCTTACTAATATCATTTACCTTATTGATTGAGCATGAAAATGACTGGGAATATTACCTGGTAAGAGATAAGGCAAGGACCAAGAGTCATACCCGGTAAGTGTGGGAAATGACTCTTACCTGGTAAGTGCTTACCGGGTTTATAATGCTTACCAGCAATCTATTTTCATGGCTAAGGATGTTATACGATAAGGTAAATGAAGGTGAATCTCTTGACGGTAAGCGCTTATCGAGTAAGAATTTGGTAAACGTGACTCCTTAGTTTTATTCGTAACCCTAAGAGTAAACTACAAATTTGGTCCCTATGGTTTGTCAAAAATAACACCTTTTGTCCCTGCAGCTTCAAAATTACAAGATGGCTTGTGGTTTGCAAAAGCGTCTAGATTTAGTCCCTTTCACTAATGACTATTAAAAAATTTTGTTAAATGAAGCACGTTTTCATCATTTAATCGATTTCTTTTGTCCTCTACCCAATTAAAAACCACAGGCACCAAAAACATAAAATAAATTTTGATGATAAAAAACAAAATTGTCTCTTATTTAACAGAATTTTTAACGGTTGTTAGAGGAAGGGACCATATCTCAACGTTTTTGCAAACCACGATGGCCATCTTGTAAGTTTTTCAAAACTACAGAAAAGAAAAGTGTTATTTTCGACAAACCATAGGGACCAAATTTATAGTTTACTCTAACCATAATTTAACTATACATATAATTAAAACGAATACATTTAATACATATAATAAAATAATTTAATACATGATATTAAGTGAATCTTTAAAACCCAAAGAGATAAAAATGTAACTTACATTTTCCACTAATTAAATTCATAATCACGATGATGATGTAATTAATACATAACCTCCAATTATCATGTGCAAATTTACTATTTTACCCCTCATCATGGCGCCAAAACTTGTATTTCATATCCATACTTGAATACTAGACGGCACATAATCTTCACAAACAGTAATTAAAAGATTAATTACATCAAAAAAACCATTAATTACTTGATTAAACTCAAAATTAGGCTTCTTCCACTTCCTATATATCCATATTCTTCAGAATTTAACAAATGAAAATCAAACTTTTGAGAAATGGGAAGTCAAAATTCTTGGGAAATTGAGTGGTCAAACCAAGAATTAATCATACCCAAAGAAGATGAAGTTTTCTCATTTCCACAGCAATTGCCTCCTCTTGATTTAAGGTAATATAAGTATAATCAAGATTTTCTTAATTAATTTCTTGTTTTAATCAAATTCTTCTTAATTAAGTTTGCTTCTTTCAATCTTCTTGTTTCATGAGCATTTCATCATGTAATCAGCAATGAAATTAATTAAACCACATATATATATATATATATATATATATATATATGATTTCATGTTCTTGGATTGATTAATTAATGGTTCATAATCTGAACTAATCAGTAGGTACCCAGATCAATCAGGATGCAACAATACTTATGATCATGTGTTTTCTGTTCAAAAAGATCATCTTGATGCTACTTATTTGATGGATATCATGATCTCAAACAATAATCCAATATGTTCTTCAATGGACATCTTACCTGCAGGTTTGGTTATCTAATTATAAATATTTTTATATAATTTTCATATGTATAATGCATGTTCTATAATTCTATGAATTCGAAAAGATTCGATCGGTTTCTTGGTGTTTTTTTTTCTTCATGTTTTTGTGATTGTATGTGTGTGAATTTTTGTTTAGATTCTACATTTTATGAAGATGGTTTTTTGCTTGGAGCTGGAGATGGTGAATTAGGGTTTCAAGATCAAGAAATGTCCATGATGAATTCATCAGGGTTTCAAGATCAAGAAATGTATATGATGACTACAAACTCATTAGGGTTTCTTCACGAAAGCCAAACGGGGTTAATGGCGATGAAGAACACGAGCGATAACGAAGAGATGAAGATGGTTAGATCATCTGGGGTACTGAAACCAGTAAAGGAGGTTGCAATTGACTACAACAGTGATGGTCAACCTCCTTTAGGCCGTGGTATTGATCAAGGTGGTTGCGGTTTTAGTTATCCTATGCGAATGACGTTAAGTCGAGAGATGATATCGCGATACTTTTACATGCCGATAACTCAAGCTGCAAAAGAGCTTAATGTCGGATTAACGCTTTTAAAGAAACGGTGTCGGGAATTGGGAATTCGTCGTTGGCCTCATCGTAAACTAATGAGCCTTCAAACCCTAATCACCAATGTTCAGGTTTAATTAGGCTCCATTTTATTCTATCTTAGGTTTTAAAAAGACCATTTTTTCATTTGTTTGGTCATCTACAATCGTTTACATTATTTTTTGCATCAAAACTGTTTAAATTCTTTGTGTATAAAGGGTGTGTCATTAGAGCATCTTTAACAGCTTTACCAAAATGAAGAAAATGGAGATTTTGAGTAATTTTTTTGCTTCACCAGCTTCTCTAAAATGGAGAAAATAGGAGAAATAGTGTAATCTCTTTTTCAAATTTGGAGATAACTCCAAAAATGATTGCCAAGAGAAGGAAATGATTTTTTTATTATTATATTTCACCAATAAGAAACTTTAAACTGAAATATTTAGGTGAAAGAAATTATATTTTTTGTAATATATAAAATATTTTAATAATATAATCAATTATTTATCTCTAAAATGGGAAAATCTTTTGGAGATGCATGTAACTCTTTTTAAAATTTTTGACTGTTTTTCTACATTTTAGAGAATCTGTTGGAGATGTTCTTAATCATCTTTATTGGTAAACGTGTTCGTGAAATGGATATAACTTCTTTAGCAGGAATTAAGGAAATCAACGGGGAATAAATCCGAAGAGAAGCTACAAGAAGCGGTCGCGTTATTGGAGAAAGAAAGGAAGAAGATGGAAGAAATACCCGATTTACAACTCGAAGATAACACGAAAAGATTGAGACAAGCTTGTTTTAAAGCGAATTACAAGAAGAGGAAGACAACGAGGTTGCCATTATCGGTAAATTCATCCACATTAACTGCTAATCGACAGTCGTCTTCTTCGTGCTCGACCACCTCGGTTGATCATGGAGGTTATGATCAAGAAGCCATGGAAGATGTTGAAGAACAAGAAGAGATAAAGTCGATATTATTTCTAGACTGTTTTCCTTCATCAAGCAACACTTTATTCTAAGTTTATATATATTTTCTGAAATGGGATTTGATATGACACTATAAAATTGCATCTTACAAGTTAATGTTGATATTGGTTATGTATAGTTTCAATTGTTTCCCATTACCAAGACACTTAAAATGTTTAATCGTTCTAATGACATCTTTTACATGACTTAAGTTTATAAAATCAAACCACAAGGCTTGTGGCGTACTAGTTAAGGCCCTGGGGATGTAGTGGAATATCCTATCTGTTCAGGGTTCGAATCCAATTGTACACAATAATTGTAGTCATTGAGGTTTAATCAGAGCTGATGTCTTACGGTCATAATTTGTCAAGAGATTAGTCTAGGTATAATCTAGGACACCCTTCCCAAAAAAAGTTTATAAAACCAAACTATAAAGTGTCATATCAAACTAATTAAAATATTACGATAAGTTTATAGAATGTTTTTAGACGTTTTAACAAGTTTTTTAAGTCACTTTTAAAATAAAGTGTTGTATTAACTATTTTGTAAAACTCTATTTGAAAAAAAAATGTCTTGTAAAACAAATGTCTTATAAAAAGATAAGTTTATAAAACATTTCTCAAAAGTGTTTTGTAAAATAAGTAACACTTTATTTAAGCTAGTGTTTTAAAACATTTGTTAGAATATCTAAAAATTTCTATAAATTTATTACAACACTTTTAGATATGACGATTTATATTTTGGTCTTATAATCGTAAGTCTTATTACGAATTATGGTATTAAAACGCTTAAACATTTTAAACATTCTATAAATCTAATTTTATTATAGAGTTTGAAATAATTAGCGATAAAATTAGTAAGCAAAGTCTTGTTGTAAAGTTATAACTTTTAGTGATTGATGATTTTCTCACTTTCTATTTTGCATCAATCACTATGGAAAACGACATAGTTTCGACAGTTTTGAAAAGTCGTAAGGTTATTATCATTAACGAAATATTTATGCAAAAAAGAGGTTTAAAGTAATATTGGAGGGCCCACATTTTTCCCGTCTTCGATAGAGAGAAAGAGAGAGAGTTAAACCGCGTGTCCAAATGGCAGGTGAGTAATATATGAAGTCGAACTCTATATCTTTCACTTAACCTGTAAGGATGTCTACCTTCTTACCTGTTTAGCTAAAACTCAATATGTTAAAACCAATATAGTTTGAAACTTTGAGTATATATCTTGGTGTAATGTATCCTATGCAATGTTCTAAAAGGCTATTCACAATAACCATTGTGTCTTAAGATTTGTGTATCACGCCACATTAAACATGTAACATATCATGGTCTAATGCACAATTTTTGTAACATGATATTTGATTTTTGTTACCTTTTAATGTCTTATTTTTTAGTTTTTAATATATTAACTTAATTTAAATTGTTTAATGTTATTGACTCATTGAGTAATAGTAGAAAACATATGTTTATATATGTATAATATTATATTTGATATAAAGATTTGCCGCCATAAGTCACGCCTTGAAAACATAGCGACCTCGCTGTGGCTTCTAAGGTTTAAGCCGTGCCACCACGCTACATCTTACATCATTTAGAACCATGATCTTATATGCATTTCTTTTGCAGTATAAGAAAAATGCTATTCTAAATTTGTAATGCATATGCAAATTTATTGTACGATAAATTCTGTTATGTTCGAAATAATTCGTGAATGACACTTTTTCTTACCAAATATTTTATAATAAATATTAATTAATAGAAATTACCATTTTAAACATATGTATGTCTCTAACGTGTAGCTTAGTTGGCAAAGGGTAGAGTGACTTTGCCCAAGTACATAACAGGTTCTGGGTTCGTCCCCCAACAACTAACCTCAACCGTGAAGTAAGCCAAAAATGTTCCCTTAAAGCATCTTTAACAACTATGCTAAAGTTTTTTAAAAATAGAGTAAAAACTCAAAATCTCTAATTTTTTTGCATTCAACTCCAATAGCTATTTTATTTTAGCAACTCTAGTATTAATTATATTATTAAAATATTTAATTTATTTAATTATGTTATTAAAATTATTCAATATATGGAAAGTTATGATATAAAAACTTTATTTTTTGGAGGGTAATAACTAGTTTTTGTGGGGAACTATCTATTTAAAAATTTCTCTAAATTTAGAGATTTTTACAATATCTTTTTTTCCCTCTCTATTTTAGCATAGAGAATAACATAACTATTGAAAAAAAAAAATGCTAAAATTCCAATTTTTTCTATTTTAACATAACTATTGAAGATGCTTTTACATTGGTATCCTTGAAAGGATGTTTCGTATGGGTCCGATTAAAGTTGCCAGTAATCAACTTTTTACCCAAAACATATGTATGATTTTTTTTAATTATAAAAAGAAATATAAACTACAACAATTATAGCAGGTTTAATCATAACTCATGTCTTACGGTCATAATTTATCATGGAGATTAGTTTAGGCATAACTTAAAACACCATTTAAAAAAAAGAAAAGAAATATAAACTACTTTTAATGCATTTAATACAATTTTGGTTTTTGTTGAAAATTGAGAAATTGGGGCTTTTTGCTCACGAGAATCGTCAACCGTCAACTCCTGAATCGTGTCAAACAATCCGAAATTGATCCTACCTATAATCTCATACCCATTTCATTGTATTCTACCCAAATGTCGATATCCCCTAATTAATATCTACTTACTTGGACCCTCGATTTCCAACCAGAGATTACTATACAGACCTTGCAACTTGATCTAATCAAACACTAATTCCAAATTCAGCTACAAAATTCACTCATACTCTTATCACTTCTTCAAAGGTAATCAAAATTCCTTTCCATTCAATTTCGTGTATGTTTTTTTGTATGAATTTTCGTGTTTTGATCTCCCCTCGGCTTTCAATGTAATTGGTTTAAATCAGTGTTCATGATGTTTATTTGTGTAATATGTTGACTAATTTCTGTAATATGTATCTAATTTGTGATTCTGGACAACTAGGAGAAATTTTAGCGGTGGGGTTTCCCTAAATTTTCAGAAATTTGATTGGGGATTATTGTTTCTATAGTTTTGGTGAAACCAAAACTTGATAATCGACTTTATTGATGATTGCAATTTGATTGTTTTAGTTTATAATAGTATAAATAGGGTTTATTGAAAATTATGTTGTAAATAGTTTGAAATTGCCTTTGTATGATCTTATTAGCTGAATAAGAGGAAGTGTGGGTGCTTATTGGAAGTATTTTTAGGTGATTTGAGTTGTAATTGAAGGCAGTTGCCTGTTAATGTATCTTCAGTTGACCTCAATTTATGTTTTAGGGTTTAAAGGATGAACTATCTTTCCTAATTTATTGGATTTTGGGGGTGGGTAACCTAATAGAATGAACTAGTGATGGCCATATATTGATACACATAAAGTTTGTTTTTTGAAGGTGAGAATGATCTGATGAGGTTTCATATATTTTTACATGGTATCAGAGTCAGGGTGTACCACTCCAGGGACTCGAAGTTTTGAGGCAATATGTTCTCGTAGGGGTGTTCATGTAAACGCACAAACCGCCCACACTGCACAACGCAGTTTAGAACTTCCGCGGTGCGGTTTGCGGTTTGCATTTTTACCAAACCGCACTATGCGGTGCGGTTTGCGGTTTTGAGTTATCAAACCGCTGTTCAAACTGCACCGCACCGCACATTATATATATGTATATATTTTTAATTTCATATATTACACACACATATATGTATATATAGAATAATTGCAATATTTATATAATATGTATTTAGTAATCAGACGTATTGAATATATTCTTTGGACTACGATTACGTTATCATTGATTTTAAAATGAAGTTTTGATCTTATAATTATTGAATTGTAGGTGTAAAGTGCATAAGGTACAAACCGTATAAACCGCACCGCATTTCGCGGTGCGGTTTGAGGTATATGCGGTGCGGTTTATGGTTTGGAAAAATGCTCAAACCGCATATGCGGTGCGGTTTGCTGTTTTGTCCCAAACCGCACCGCGAACACCTCTATGTTCTCATCTAGCCCCCTCCCCTGCACCCGTCTTAGATCCTCTCGGCACGTTGGGACAATATGTGCCTTTTTAGCCTCCTTTTGAGGTGACGAGTTAGAGTCCTGTATCGGCTAGACTTGGACGGTGTCTCATTTATTATATGTTGGAACCTTCCTTCTCTCCTCAAGGGATTTTTTGGAGAGTAATCTAATGGGGTTTCAAGTATTCTTTGCTGATCAAAGTATGCGTTTGCAGATGGAAGATCACCTAATTTTACGAGTTGATCAGCTTGTGGCACCACAGGAGGTTGATGCTATTCCAAAGGCTTCTTGCAGTCATGGTGCTGGTTTGTCTACTTCTATTACGGATACAAAGGAAGACAGAGAGTATGATGCATCTGGTGAGGATGAGCCATTGATTCAGTCAGTTGAATGCCGCATCTGCCAGGAGGAGGATAGCATCAAAAACCTGGAAGTTCCTTGTGCTTGCAGTGGCAGCCTCAAGGCAATTTTCCTGTTATTTAAAGGGGGGGGGGGGTTGTTGATATTTATGCTTATATTTGTTCTTTTGTCATAGTGGTTATTTACAGTTAGAGTTCGACATTGGCTAGACTTGGATTATTTCTCCTCCAGAACCTCGTTTCTCTTCTCAAGGGCTTTTTTAGAGAGTAATGTGATGGGGTTCCACATATTTTCACACGGTGGCAGAACCAAGGTCTACCACTATAGGAACTCGACACTGTGGGGCAATTTGTACTCGTTTAGCCCCCACTCAACACTCTGGGACAATCTGTACCTGTCTAGCTTCCTTTGGAGGGGGCGTGTTAGAATCCCACGTCGGCTAGACTTGGACCATTTCTTCTTAATATATGTTGGAACCTCAATTCTATCCTCAAAGGATCTTTCGGAGAGTAATCATATGGGTTTCCAAATATTCTCACAATTACAAACACTAGAATGCCCCGTTGATCTGTCCCAGTGGTAGAGGTGTGGGTGTAATCCATATGTGTGAGGTTCTGGGTTCAAGCCTGGGCACCGCTCCTCTGTCAATGGGATGCATGCGCTAATTTACCTCCCCCGTGATGACTGTGGGACCGGTGCGGTGGGGGCGCCTCAGAGGGTGGTGCCTACCCTTTTAGAATGCGCACATTCCCAATTTAGCTAGATAAATATTTTCCTGGTGATGCGGATGTGTCAATCTATGGCTTTACTAGCACAATAAATTGCATGTGTTTTCCACAAATATGATGCCGTGGACTAACGCCCCTATTAGTAAACGAATTCCGTTAGGTCTTATTAAAGGCATGATCTAAGCTTAGTTGGGTATGATGAGTTCTTATTGTGTCATACAAGAAAGAATGATTAAGGGGTTGCTTACTTTTTGTTTACATTAAGCCCTATATAGGTTAAGTTGTCTGTCTGGATAAATCTGTCTCTTTGATGGAGACAAAGAGAGGGTTGGATTATTTCCGGGCATTTCTGGTATTGATTTGTTTAGGATGGCTTAATGGGGACAAGTGAGGGGTCCTGGCTTATTCCATATAGCCATTTTAGCTTAATGGCTTAACGATTAAGCCGTACATAAACACTCATGTATGGTTGAGCGAATAAGCCGCCCAGACCATTAAGCTCATTAAGTTGTAAGTAAACAACCCATCTAAGGCTATAAGTTTTCATCACATCCATGTTTATGCATGTTAAACTTAATAGGAACGGGGAGTAGTAATATATTGCAAGTATAAGATCACCAACAACAGTTGTTTGCTGTGTCTATAAGTTATGGGAAAATAACGGCACAACTTCGGTCGCTCATTTTATAAAGAAAAGAGAAGCTAGACTTGTGCCCCCACGTAAGCTTTATATTTTGTGCTAATACTGAAGTTCTCGTATTTTGCAGTTTGCTCATAGGAAATGTGTTCAACGATGGTGCAATGAGAAAAGAGATATAATTTGTGAAATCTGTCGTCAGGTAACTCGAAGCCTATTTTTATTCTTATTTTTGCTGCCAAGCCCTCTTTCTTATCCCGTGTCGACTACTGTGAATATAATTATAACCTGTTATATCTTGAACAACCTTGCGTATAAAATAGCTATCACGGTATTTTATTTTTTTGGCTTATTGACTTGTAAGTTTGTGGTAATATACACTCTAAAATTGAAAATTTGTCAAAATGTATACACTGTTTGTTTTTTTGTATGGGGGATCCGTAGCGGGAGGTAGGGAGATAGGGTTAGTAAATTAGACTAGGGGTGTGTGGTTTCTATAAATTGGTTATGCTTTTCTTGTACCTGCTTTTATTTGTATGTTATTACTTACTCAACCAATTTTTCAAAACTTTATCAAATCCGACTTTTTCTCTTTGACACACTTTTTGCAAGCCGGGAGTCTTCACGGAAACAACCGTTTTACTCTTTGTGGTAGAGGCCAAGTCTGCATACATCTTACTCTCGTGGTTAAGTGATGTAGAACCACAAGTTTAGTGTCCAAGAACTTTTGACCACAAATATCATATTTGTTTCAAACTTATTTAAATCATAATTTTTTTTACACACACACACACACAATATTAGTAAGTCTATAGCAACAATTAAAGTTATCATCAAACTTGCAATCTAACAATTATTGTTCATTCCACAGGCTTACAATCCTGGTTATACTGCTCCTCCTCCTCAATCGGAAGACGCAATCATCGATATCAGGCATGTTAGCTTCTTGCTACTTCTTAGTTGTTATCGTTCATCAATAAATCCCAGTTGATTTTGATACTATGCGTTTGGTATCTAGACATGATAGAACATGACAGTTGTTCATTGTTTGATAAGACAGAATTGGACAAGACAAAACAGATAAAATGACCAATTTACCCCTATTGAGTTGTTTATATCTTTTATATCTTTTGATTAATTTGTGTACTTTATCAAATTATAATAAAATAATTTTTTTATAACAAAATATATCATTAGAAAGTTTTTGTTATGACGATTAAAATGGCATCAAAATAAAAAGTTTATATAGTTTCCAAATTTTATTTTATACCTTTTTTTGTATTATTTTCTATTATTAATATTTAACAAATTACTTAAATTAACCAAAACTTAAAAACCGTATAAAAATAATATTTTGAGGACAATAAGTGAAAGTTTAAAGAACATAAAGTACGATAAATAAAATTTAAAGAATGAATAAAATGTATGGAGGAAGGCATATTTGATGTTTTAGAAGATAATTAGGTTTTATTATGAGGTTATATTAGTAAAATATGAGTCTGTTCCATGGGGTGGGGTGGAACACGCTTGTTCTACTCTGTTCCTGTCTATTCCACATAAAAGTCCTGCCAAACGTAGAACAGTGATTCTTCTGTTCTGTCCTGTCCAGCGTACCAAACGTACCCTAAAAGAACAAAAGCTTTTGTTTGCTTGGATACCGTCCCTAGTCCCTAGTCAGAGACTTATAATGTATATAATTATGTAATCTCTCTATATTATGAAAATTGCAACATTTTATTTCCAAAAATATTTTAAGGCGATATTACCCATCGTCAAAATTACAAATAACTTGACGGTATCAATTTAGATCCACAAGATTATTTTATTTGTCTTTATTGAGTGTGAATTTCTATTGACAGTGTTTTTTCCCCTCTAATAACTTCTTTTAAGATGGCTCACAATTTGTTTCCGTCACAGTGGAAATTGGACGCTTGCTGGTGCTCCTTTAGACTTGAATGATCCTCGAGTCTTGGCTATGGCGGCTGCTGAACGCCGTCTTTTGGAGACGGACTATGATGAGTATGAAGACAACAGTGCCAGCGGGGCTTTGTTTTGTCGGTCAGCTGCTATCATAGTAAGCCATTGCCGTCTCTTTGTCGACAATTCAGTTACAAATTGGAATTTCATTTAAGTTTTGCAAATACAATCAATTTCCAAGGACATGTTATCTGATAGGAGCTCTCGGAGATACAAGACTAGGTTAGCTGACTATGGGTAGGGATAGGGGTGTTAACAAGCCGAGTCGAGTCGAGTTGCAGGTTATTCAAGCTTGCTTTGAAAAAATAGTACTGGGCACGAGCTCAACTCGAGCTCGAATATTTTTCAACGTTCGAGTTCGAGCTTGCATATTTTTTCAATGTTTGAGTTCGAGCTCGATACTCGTTTACGGGCTCGAACTCAAGATCAATTGGCTCGCTTATTGATTTGACCTCAATAATTTTTAAACTTTGATTATATGATTTATGAACATATGAACATGTTTGACTCGAAAAAGTGTATTCTCGGCTCGACTTGACTCGAAAAATTCAATCGAGTTCTCGAACGAGTCGAGTCGAACATTGGTGTTATGGAGCTCGACTCGTTAAGTTATACAAGTTTTAGTGTGTTCGAGATCGACTCGAGCTCGAAAATTATTAAGCCCGAGCTCGAGTAGCTCGTTAAAAGCTCGACTCGTTAACACGCCTAGGTAGGGATCTATAGCGGTTCTACCCTTTGGGGCAGAACCCTACTTTCGAGTGGGACATAATGGGTTCTTTTGGTTTGGTAAATACAATCACTTTAGTATGCATGTAAGCCTGAAATTGGTACTTCAAGAATATCGGGCCACATAGAATCTCCAAGTTCTTGATTGGCCCATTTGGTACCCGAATTTAGTAATATGTCTCATCCGTCTCACCAATTCTTATATACGTTAATCGTCACAATTTTACATGTCTTGACCATTATACGTTTTCTCATGGATTCTCTCTGGGCAGTTGATGGCTCTCCTGCTGTTGAGGCACGCTCTGACGATTGGAGAAGGTGATAGTGACGACGATGATCCTTTTGCCTTTTTTGCCGTAAGTAGAATTTGTTGCAATCATTTATGTATGCCAAAATAAATTGTATTCGAGATACCCACATGATGAATAATGTTGATAGATACTTCCCTAGGCACCACATAGACCCTAGTCATCACGAAAACCACCTTTTTACACTTTGAGGTAGAGGACAGGTCTGTATACATCCCACCCCGCAGACCCTAGTCATTAGTGGAACAGTCTCTTTCCACCTTGTTCCATGTTTGGCAGCACTTTTATGTGGAACAGACAGTGGAACAGGCGTGTCAGCTCCACCCCATGGAATAGGGTGGAATAGTCTTATGGTTTACCGGTAGTAACTCAAAATAAAACTTAATTCTCTTCTATAATATCAAATATGCTTTCCACTTTACATTTTATTCATTTTTAAAATTTTATTTATTGTATTTTATGCTCTTTAAACTTTCACTTTAGAGTCCTCCAAATATTATTTTTTAATACGTTTTTATATATTTTGATTAATTTATGTGATTTATTAAATATTGATAATATAACATAATATAGAAACGGTATAAATAAAAAATGGAAACTACATAAACTTTTTATTTTGATGTCATTTTAATCGTTTTGACGAAAACTTTGTAATGATATATTTTGTTATATAAAATATTTATTTTATTATAATTTTATGAATTACATAATTAATCAAAATATATAAGCAACTCATTTTTTGGCCCAGACTAATCCCGGCAATTAGGGCCTTTGGCCCATCTGCTAAAGCGTGCAACCCTTAGTTTATCCTCAGTGGCCACAAGTGCTGCTAGTGGGGCTCGAACCCGGGTTGAGCGCTATGAACTCCCCAAGCCTTTACAACAAAACACAACCTTTGTGGTTTATAAGCAAACTCATTAATGGTAAATCGATCATTTTATTTGTTTTGTCATGTCTAGTTGTGTCTTACCAAGCGTTGAATAGCTATTTTGTCCTATTCTGTTATATCATGCCTGGATACCAAACGCACCCTAGGGGAACATTCTCTTTACCCTTTGGGGTAGATGACAGGTCTACGTACATCTACACCCTAGTGATTACGGAAACAATCTCTCTACCCTTCGGGGTGGAATACGGGTATATATACATCCCACCTCCAGACTCTACTTGAAGACTCTAGTGATTACGGAAACCTCTCTACCCTTTGGGGTAGAGGTACGGAAACAATCTCTCTACCCTTCGGGGTGGAATACGGGTATATATACATCCCACCTCCAGACTCTACTTGAAGACTCTAGTGATTACGGAAACCTCTCTACCCTTTGGGGTAGAGGACAGTTTTGTATACATCCCACCTCTTAGACCCTACTTTCAAGTAAGATATACTGAATTCGGTTGGTTTGATATAAGTACCCTTCTACCACTCTATTATTACACATCTTGATAACTCGTATATGATTTATCAGCTTTTTCTACTTCGGGCAGCCGGGTTTCTCCTTCCTTGCTACATAATGATTTGGGCAATCAGTATATTGCAGCATCGCAGGCAAGCGCAGGTAAAAAACAACGATTTTTGCTTTTTTATTGCATTCATTTTTCGTTTTCCATTTTCTCTACGTTATAAAACTATACCCTTAACTTATCGACAAATGCCTTCAACCTAAATTGAACTTTTTTAAGTATATAATATTAATATACAGACATTTGTTGAGATTTGATTTGAACCCTTGACCTACCGGGAGACTGGGGCCTACCCGTAATCTGGTACCGCTGGGCCAATGACTATTTGGTGACCTAAATTGAACTTCACGATTTGGTAAAAATTCCGTTTTTTTGACATATTATCATATTTATTTATTGAACGAATAAGCAGGAAGCGGAAACACTCGCACCTGCAGATGTCGCATTCATGATTCAGGCAGGGCAACATAGAAACTTGCAGGTCACTATTGCACCGGGACCTGCCATGGCTCCGACACCTACAGTGATACCGATACCTGCGGGAAGCTCTACACACGAGCCACTTCAATAGTATATGCGGAAAAACATAAATTTGGCGTGTTTTGTTCTTGATGTTATTTGTATCGACATGAAATCTGAGAGGTTATAGCCCGTGTTTGAAATGTGTTTTGGGCTACCATTGTGTCCTAAAAAGCTTTTTACGAGCTGAATTATTCTCTTGTATCAAGTTTGTAAATCAACTATGTATTTGTACATATATTCTGGCCATTAAGGTCTGTATACATCTTACCCTTCCTAGATATACTGAGTTCATTTGGTTTGGTTTGGTTATTCTGGTCATTGCTGAAACACTGTCACACATATAAAAGTATATGCATGTTTAATTATATACAAATAGGCAGTTTGGTTGGTTAAACCGTCAAAATGAAAAGATTCAAGCTGCAAACTAGACCAAACTTCGACTTCTTGTTGTGATCCAACAATTTTTTAAACATCCCTCAACCTCCCGAAAATCCCAACCCGAGAGTACTAGAATACTGATACTTGTACTTAAAAAACATCGTATGCTTCAAAAACATTTGTTAGAAAAGAAGTTAACGAGCAAATAGAATCCCAACAACGCCACAATTTATCTACTCTCGATCAATTTTCTTCATCGGTATTCGTTCATTCTTGTCCTGATTCACAAACGAAAAATAAGCGGGACCCGCTAGAATAACCCGGAATGTTATAAATGAGCTAAGAGAAAACAAATGGTTATAGGGAAAGAAAGAAAGAAAAGCATAAAGCAGATAAGAAACCAAGAAGACTGGTTCCATGGATATAAGAGCTTGGAATTCTAAAGTTAAGAGTTGAAATAAAGCAAACTCTTGGTATATATATTTTTTAAGATGTTTCTATTCTCTTAACTTTTTCTTTATCTAGCTTTCTTGCATCTGTAGCAATCTCCAATTTGCTTTATTTACAACAAAATTCATGCTTCAAATTGGATTCTATATCCAATAACACATAAATTGTCTGCCTAAACCACTTGGGTTGTTGTGGCGCACTGGTAAAGCCTTTGAGGGATGTAGTGGAAAATCTCATCTATCCAGGGTTCAAATCCAGGCGCTGCCTCCAGGCCATTCGTGGTCCCCCGGGGATTAGTCGGTGCGCGTAAGCTGACCCTGAAACCCACGGTTACCAAAAAAAAAAAAAAATCTGCTTAATGTTTACCATATGTTTATAGTCTCTTATCCGGTAATAAATAATGATGTTTATCAAACCCCTTTTTTGGTTTCATGACAAGTCTGAAGTCTTATTTTACTTCTAATTAATAAGAGGTGATGTTGAAGTTTAGAAGGAGAATCGATAAAATCGTTTTTAAAACTGATAAATGAATGAATCTTTGTAATTGTCTATTTTAAATTCATACTATATTTTTATATTTTTACTCATAATATATAAGATATCAAGAAAACTATTACACTTATTTTTAAACAACAAAATTTTAAACATTACCCATCTATTTTAACATAATATTCCAACAATTTCACCAGTTTATTCATAAATTATTATGAAAAATTATAGTATATGATAACTTATAATAAATAACATAGTATTTACCGGTCAAAATGACGTTATTGATTAATTAATATACATTTTAGATTGTAGTTTTAATTTAACTGCGTATTAAATATTTTTAATAAATAAATAACTTATTAATAAATTAATAAGCATATAATAAATAAACTAATAAAATCAAAAGTTCATTAAAAAAAACCAACTCGTAATAATATCCCTATACATTACAAAATAACGAGATTAATTTATGAACATATTTTAAGGAAATAAGATTGTATTAAGAGACTATTAAGACATGAGTCGTCTTTTTTCATTAAGTGGACAGTAAAAGGTTTTAAACTCTTATCATAAGAAACAACAAACCGTTTGATTAACCTAACCTTTTATCCGATAAGATATATATAACCAATAAATAAGATATTTCCGAACAACACCTTAATCAATCAGTAATCAGTGTTGATACATACTACACTCTTAGAGCATCTCCGACAGCTATGCTATAACTTTTCTAAAATCGAGTATAAAAAGTTGAAATCTTTAAAAAAAATTACAATCAACTCCAACAGTTACTCTATTTTAGCAATTCTATCATCAATTCTATTAATAAATTATTATTTCTTTCTTCTAAACATATAACTTCAATGTCTTCTATTGGTGGAAAAAAGTTAAATATTATTTCTCTCTCTTCAATATGGGGTTTTAGAGATTTTCTCCAAATTTGGAGATTTTTATCTTTTCTCTCATCTTTCCTCTATTTTAGCATATGATATAGCATAACTGTTGGAGCAAAAAATTGCTAAAATCTTATTTTATTTTTTCTATTTTAACATAACTGTTGGAGATGTTCTTAAACAGAAAAAATGAATAACTTAACAAATTCTATAAAGATTCCAGGAGTGGTGTTCCAACTTACTTTCCATTCAAACCTGTCAGAGTTTCCTAAAGAACATCCCCTTCATATCTATCTATCTATCTCTTTTTAATTAGCTTCTATTCCACATCAATCAATCAATCCTTATGATTGAATTTGAAGTGAATCTACCTCTTCTTTAACAACCCCCTTCTTGCTTTTATACTTTTTCTACCTTTAATTAATTAGTTTCATCCAAAATCTCATAAAAGATGAAAACTCTCCCTTATTTGTAACAGTCATATTCCATAACCCCATTTCTCATCTCTCACTTGATCTAGCTATCTACCTATTATGGGGATTGCTCGGTATCGAGCGATGACGACGATGATTCTCATTTGTATCGTGTTTCTATCTATCCGATCATCGGAAAGGGTTTCCGCGATTAGAAGCGTCGATCTTGCTTTGAGATGGGGAGAGGAAAGATTGTTTTCGAGAAATGTGCGGGTGTTGAAAACGGTTGAAGAATTGGATAGGGAGTTGAGTGTAGCGCCGACACCTGCGATGATGTTCGATCCGAACCAATCGAACAAGAGGCGGATTCGAAGAGGGTCGGATCCTATTCATAATACAAGATGATGATATGTTTGTGAAGGGTTTTGATGCTAAAGTTATGAAGATGGTTCACAAGTTGTTTTATAGGTTGGTTTGATTTCTATAGTTTTGTTTCATCCAAAATTGAATCTCTTTCTACTCTCTCTCTTGTTCATTCTAAAACCATAGCTAAATACACAGATTGCAGATTGTATTTTTCTTCTTTTAATTAGCTTTCAAGATTAACTTGCCATTTTCTAGCATTTCTCAACTTTGGGATTTCTCTCTCTCTCTCTCTCTCTCTCTCTCTCTCTATATATATATATATATGCATAATCATTTTCAAACCCAATAATTGTACAAACTTATAAACTAGCTTTCATGTGTTGTTTCACGTATGAAATAATAATACTTGTTAAAATGCATGAAACGTTCAGGAGTGTTTTGTGTGTGGAAAAAAAACAGTCTTGAACGCGAAACAACACTGTATAAACACTGAAAACTGTTTTGTAAGTTTGTACGAATTATTGGGTTTGTAAAAATGAGAATCTATATATACATGTATGTATCATAGTTGTTAAAAGCATGTCATGCCTAGGCTATGAGGCTCATAAGGCTCAAGGTCTTGGGCTTTTTTGAAGTCGAGGCTAGGCGTATTCACGAGGCTCACTAAGGCCATGCATGCCTTGATTGAGGTGCCTTGTGGGCCTTGGCGCGCCTCACAAAGAGTTATTAAATACATAGTCAAAACACTAATATTATATAAGTTTTCTCATCTTTTCATCTCTAACTTCTTGAAAAAAGAGTTATTAAATAGATGACCTAAGTCAAACCATAATATTTAATACCCGGTCATTAGAACTTCAAGCTTCTTTCTCTGTAAATACGTAGACCTTAAAACTCCTCACTCACGATTCACACTTTAAACCATTCTCATCGATGTACTGTTGGTTACTGCATTTGAACTTGTTGCATATTTGAGTTGTGTGTAACTTTGTGTATGTATATTTATATAATGATAAGATGCACCTTGCCTTTCTGAGGCTCGCATCTCATGCTTGCATCTCGCGCCTAGGCCTCGAGACCGGCCTTTGCGCCTAAGTGCGCCTTGAACCTTTAACAACTTTGGTATGTATGTATGTACCATATACCCATAATGATGCAGGTTATAAATGGTGTTTGGATTAACTTATAATGGTACCAAACCGTAATAAGCCGATAAATTGTTTTTTAATGTTTGGCATATAAGCAAATAAGTTGGAAGGGAGTAGTTTATGGTGGTACCACATCGTAATAAGTTAATAAGTTAGAATAGAGTAACTTATCATAAACACCTTATTATTACCGGTGCTCAACCGGTATAAACATTTTTTTCCATCCAAACACTAAAAACTTCTAATTGGTACCACACCGGAATAAATCAATAAACACTTTACAAGCGCAGTCCAAAACACCCTCTTAGAACAACACTTTTAAATATGACGCTTTATTGTTTGATCATATAAATTAAATCTTATAAAGCAGTTGAAGTGTCTCATTTCCCTCCCTTCCAAAATACTAATTTAATTTAAATTTCAAAACTATCAACTTAGCAAAAATGACACTTGAGTCCTTCCATCGAAATATTTTCATCACTTGTAATGTCTAATCCTTCCCTGAAATGTTTATTACAATTGTCCCCTATTTTGAGATGTTACGACATATTCGATAAAAATTCAAAATTTAAAAATAAAACCTAAATAAATTACGTTCATTTTTAAGATAGGGAAGTTATACGTTATTGGTAGGATTCCCTAGTTTCACATATTTTACATATACAACAAAATAAAATAATAATTAAAAAACTTGAAACTTTGTTGAATTTCGAATTAACTATCTTGTAATGGATTTTGGGGTCCAGTGACGGAGGGAGTAGGGTAGGGGTGAGCATCGGAAGCGGTTATCCGCCTTTAGAATGAGAACCGCTTCGTAACTGCCGGTTCATAAAATATGGAACTGATCGGGACCGGTTTCGGTTCTCATATTTTTGGAACCATTAATTGCTAGGTACCCGCCGAGACCGGATACCCGATTCCGTTGGGTACCCAGAACCGGAACCGACGGGTACCCACTATTTTTTTTAATAAAATATATTTTATTTATTTATAAAAAACTAATAAACTACCTTTTAGGGAAATATCGTTCGTATTATTTAATAGCATCAACTAATTTTAATGATATGAAGTGTTTTGGAAGCACAATTTGTAGCATTTATTAGTTTTTAATTTTTATCTTATTAGTTTTCATGTGGTATTTATTTATTTACGTTTTGACTTTGTAATATATTAATATTTACTTTTTTATAATATGAATGATAAATTTAAAAAAAAAAAATTAAACAGTAGGTAGTCGGTACCGGAACCGAAACTGGCGGTTACATAACCGGTTCCCAAATATAAGAACCAATGTAACTGATTTCGGTTTCTTCCTTCCAACGGTTCAGATTCCGAGAATTTTGGGTGGATACACGCCTTTGCTCACCCCTAAAATATTAGGGTGACTGGGTGATGATGAATCCCAAAAAAAAAAAAAAAAAAAAAAAACTATTGCATAGTACATATATAGTAATACATTTTTTTGATGAACACATTTCATGGAGACTTGAGTTTAAAAAAATTACAAAACATGTCCTTACATTTTGATTTATATTTCAACTTTTAGACTATTGTTCCTTGTTTCCTCATTTTTCATACCAAAGTGCTAGATTTTAAGAATTCTAAAGAAATCATGTTGGTTAGTCATTTTGCTGTCCCCTTTTCATGAAAAAATTTAACCTATTGATAATTAATTAATTTATATTCATCACAATCAGTTTAGATATAAAATTTACAAAAACCTCTATAATTATTTTTCAAAATTTGTGTAAAACAAATAAATCAAGATAGAATAAAACAAATTAAACAAAAAGATCACAACTAATCTAAGAAGATATATAGGATTAAATCACATAATCGAAAGCATCATATTGTATGTGTCAGCAAGTAATTAGACTTAAATATGTAGATTGATATTAACAAAAGTCGATCGAACACTGGCATTGTTGCAAACACCATAATACACTTTGGTGTTGTTCTACCAAGATACAACCCAATTTTCACCCAATATTCAATGATGTTACTCGGAAATTTCTTTACAAAACAAATACATCACCGTCTCAAAATAATGAAATACTAACAACTCGGAAAATGTTTTTAGAGGATTATCATAAACAACAATAATATTTAATGTTTTTGTTTTATAGCAAAGTTCGACCCTAAACAGCTGAACCCCCCTCTCCCCCTATCTTAATATTCTAGCTTCACCACTTTTGGGGTCAACTATCGGGCCAAACCATAAAGGGGTTGGTCTATTAAGACTTTTATGTAAAGAACATCCCGAACTCTCACAAGTCAAGCTAGACGACATTAGATTGGATCTTAGTCGTTCATAAATCTATTTTCATTTAAAATAATCATATTGTATATAATCTTACAAGAATACCATGATTCGGGTTAATTGTTTTTAATACGAAGATTAAAAACATCTTTATTGGTTGGTTTTACCTTTACATGATTTATCATACATTTATTTCATCAATATTTTTCAAGAATTCCAATAAATTCATTGTTTATATGGTGTAACTGTTAAGAATGGTTGAGTTTTTTGAGCACATAAAATGAAGCAATATAATTAATTTTGAAACAACAAAAGTATGATCTTGCTATCGACAAACGTTTTCAAGGAAATACCTTAAATTCTTAATAAAATCATATAAATAATAAAGATAACCAATTCTAAATGATAAATGGAAATCGTCTTTCTAAATGACAGTCTAAATCCTACACACTAAAACGACTATAGGATTTTTTATCCCTTATGTTGTCTTGCATTGGATACCCATAACACACATAAATGTGTTCAAGTTTTCACACCATTACACACACACACACATACACAAAATGGTCGTAAATATGTACATATGGCATGAATCATGTGATAAAAAACATTCTACTGTATCTCATAACATTATAGTCGTACATACGATTTCACTGATCTATTTATATTTAAATCGAAATGTACTTTGTTAGAAAGATGGGGTAGGAAAGTAGGGTAAAATATTGATTAAGTAACCGGTTTGCTTGAGAATCGTGTGAGTTCACTTTCCGAATTGACATTCGACCCTATGCCTGAGTTTCATGAAATTCAATATGAGATAAGACTCAAGAACACTTTCGATTTTAGGCACAAAATCGAGAGCAATATTACAAGAGAGTATATTGAAGGTTTATCAAACTCTTAAGTCCCAAATAACATCGTATGTATACTACCTCCATTCGAAAAAGGAGGAAATATAACTGAAAAGACAATCATGGCAAGTTACTAGCACTTCTAGACGTTACAACCGTTTTTAGATAAGATCACTAATGGTATAACTGCATCAGAGTTCTGGACGTGTTGTCTAGAGCTCTGGTTACACGAGACTAGAGGGGCTTTGGTCATACATGATCAAAGATGTAACTTAGACATCTCAATACAACCGGCTGACCAGAGATTGCCAACGAGAACCTCTTGTCTGACCAACTAAAGCCTCTCGTCAGTCATGACTAGAGGATTAACTTAGGTACCTCATTCGTGCGACCAGACCCATCCAGAGATAGCCATCCAGAGCCTTTGATCTGACCAACTAGAGCTTCTGATTCAGTTTTCCAGAACTAACTTTGAAAGCATGCTACTTAATCTAAAGTCTAAACCCAAAATTGATCAGAACTGAAGTATTTCTTCATTATGATCATGTTTTTCCACTGCATTTCAAGTCCAAATTTTTGAAGAAGTATTGGCCCCAAACCTTGCAAGGGGGCGCGATCCCTTTGACCCCCCCCCCCATCATTTCGTTGTCTCCGAGATCAAACTCGTATTATATACAAGTGTGCACTCTGCACCTACCCGACTTGTATTATAGATCATAGTTTGAAACCCTATTGGCACTCGTGTTAATTCCAATTACACTAAAATCACCAACATATTTGACAATGCAACTACATAAATTGGTGGAAACTAATTAGACACATCTTCCTTGATCATATATAAAAAATATATCTTGAGGCAAAATTGATGACTCGTGGTTCTCAGTTGTCATGTTGACAATTTCACTACTAAACAAACAGCCTTTTTCGGCGGCGGTTTTCGACGGAATATTTCGTCGGAATATTTTCGGCGGATTTCCGACGGTTTTCCGACGGAAGTCACCATGGTCAAACTTCGTTGACTTTCGCCGGAAATCCGTCGAATATTATTTTTTAAATTATTTTTAAAAAATAATAAAATTTCCGGCGGATTTCCGGCGGATTTTATTTAATTAATTTAATTAATTAATGTCCGCCCAAAATCCGCCGAAAACAGTAAAAAAATAATAAAATTTATTTATTTCTTAGAATTTTTTTTTAAAAAATAATAAAAAAAAATTGATTCCGCCGAAAACGCTAAAATTTTTAAATATTTATTTATTTCTTAGAAAAATTTTAAAAAAATAATAAATTTTTTTTGATTATGCCGAAAATCCGTCGAAAACGCTAAATTTTTTAAATATTTATTTATTTCTTAGAAAATTTTAAAAAAATAATAAAAAATTTTGATTCCGCCGAAAACGCTAGAAATTTTAAATATTTATTTATTCCTTTGAAAATTTTAATAAAAATAATAAAAAAATTTGATTCCGCCGAAAACGCTAGAAATTTTAAATATTTATTTATTTCTTAGAAAATTTTTAAAAAATAAAAAAAAATTGATTCCGCCAAAAACGCTAGAAATTTTAAATATTTATTTATTTCTTATAAATTTTTAAAAAAATAATAAAAAAATTTGATTCCGCCGAAAATCCGCCGAAAACGCTAGAAATTTTAAATATTTATTTATTCCTTAGAAATTTTTAAAAAAATAATAAAATTTTTTGATTCCGCCGAAACTCCGCCGAAAACGCTAGAAATTTTAATATTTATTTATTTCTTAGAAAAATTTTAAAAAAATAATAAAAAATTTTGATTCCGCCGAAAACGCTAAATTTTTTAAATATTTATTTATTTCTTAGAAAAATTTAAAAAAAAATAATAAAAAATTTTGATTCCGCCGAAAATCCGCCGAAAACTCTAGAAATTTTAAATATTTATTTATTCCTTAGAAAATTTTAAAAAAATAATAAAAAATTTTGTTGCCGCCGAAAACGCTAGAAATTTAAAATATTTATTTATTTTTTAGAAAATTTTACCAGTTGGTCTTTAATTGATCCGTTTGGGCTTTAACGTACCCAGTAGGGCTTTAATGGGTATAGTTGAGCTTTAATCGATCCGGTTGGGCTATAACGGTTCCGGTTGAGCTTTAACGTTCCCAGTTGAGCTTTAAAGGGATATAGTTGGTCTTTAACGTACCTAGTTGGACTTTAATGGATCCGGTTAGGCTTTAACGTATCCATTTGGGATTAACAGGTCTAGATGGGCTTTAATGGATCCGGTTGGGCTTCGACATATCCAGTTTGCTTTAATGGATCCGGTTGGCCTTTAAGGGATTTAGTTGGGATTTAATGGATCCAATATGACTTCAACAGATCCAGTATGGCTTTAACGTATCCAGTTGGGCTTTAACATACCCATTTTGGTTTTAACATACCCATTTGGGCTTTAACCCACCTAGTTGGGCTTTAATGGATACAAATGAGCTTTAAGGGATTTAGTTAGGCTTTAATGGATCCAATATGGCTTCAACAGATCCAATATGGCTTTAACGTATCTAGTTGGGCTTTAACATACCCATTTGGGCTTTAACCCACCTAGTTGGGCTTTAATGATACAAATGAGCTTTAAGGGATTTAGTTGGGCTTTAACTACATAGTTGGGCTTTAATGGATCCGGTTAGGCTTTAACGTATCCATTTGGGATTTAACAGGTCTATATGGGCTTTAATGGATCCGGTTGGTCTTCAACATATCCAGTTGGCTTTAACGGATCTAGATGAGCTTTAACGTACTTAGTTAGGCTTTACCGTACCCCGTTGGTCTTTAATGGATCCAACTGGGCTTTAATGGATCCGGTTGAGCTTTAATGTATCCAATTGGCTTTAATGAATGCAGTTGGGCTTTAACGGATCCAGTTGGGCTTTAATGGATCCGGTTGGCCTTTAATTGATCCAGTTGGGTTTAATGGATCCAATATGGCTTCAACAGCTCCAGTATGGCTTTAACGTATCCAGTTGGGCTTTAACATACCCATTTGGGATTTAACCCACCTAGTTGGGCTTTAATGGATACAAATGAGCTTTAAGGGATTTAGTTGGGCTTTAATGAATCCGGTTGGGCTTCAACATATCCAGTTGGCTTTAACGGATCTAGATGAGCTTTAACGTACTTAGTTGGGCTTTACCGTACCCCGTTGGGCCTTAATGGATCTATCGAACTTTAAAAGTTTCATTGGGTCTTAATGAATCTATTGAGGTTTAATTAATTCTATTAAACTTTAATTGGTTCTATTGGCCTTTAAAGGTTTTCATTGGGCCTTAACAGATCTATCTGGCTTTAAGGGGTTCTATTGGGTTTTAAATGTTTTCACTGGGCCTTAACTGGTCTTTCGGGCTTTAAAGGGTTTCATTGGGCCTTAATGGATCTATCAGACTTTAAATGGTTATATTGGATTATAAAGATTTCATTGGGCCTTAATGGATCTATCAGACTTTAAAGCTTTGACGTACCCAGTGGGTTTTAACGGATCCAATTGATCTTTAATGGATCCCGTTGGCCTTTAATGGATCCGATTGGGCTTTAACATATCTAGTTGGGCTTTAACGGACCCAGTGGGGCTTTAATGGGTATAGTTGAGCTTTAATCGATCCGGTTAGGCTCTAACGGTTCCGGTTGGGCTTTAACGTTCCCAGTTGGGCTTCAACTGATCTAGTTGAGCTTTAACGGATACAGTTGGGCTTTAACGGATACAGTTGGGCTTTAACGTACATAGTTGGGCTTTAACGAATCCAGTTGGACTTTAATGGATCCGGTTGGGTTTTAACGTACCCCGTTGGGCTTTAACGTACTCAGTTGGTCTTTAACGAATCCAGTTGGGTTATAATGGATTCGGTTGTGCTTTAACGTACCCAGTGGGGCTTTAATGGGTAAATTGAGCTTTAATGGATACGGTTGGGCTTTAACGTACCCGGTTGGACTTTAATGGATCCAGTAGGGCTTTAACGCACCCAATTGGGGTTTAATGGATCCAATTGTGATTTAACGCCAGTTAGGCTTTAATGGATCCAGTTGGACTTTAACATACCCAATTAGGTTTTAAAATCTCATCTAAGATTACATATACCTAAATATATAACAACAAAAATATTTTCAAATTTTTTTTAATGATACATAAATATAAAAACATGATACTACCAAACTTCCCCCCAAATTTTTCTTGATATTTTTATTTCCCTCCCAAACTTCCCCCCAAAAATAATTTCACCAGATCGAACTAGCTACCACCACCAAATCAATTTGATTAACATCATTCCTAAACTCTTTCTCCCCAAATCGCACGCAGCGGAAGACGACGCCCACCACCACCATCACCATCCCCTTCATCGCAGATCGACCACCACCACCATCGCCACCACCGCCGTCCCCTTTCATCACTTTTAATCTTCTTCTTTACTTGATTTGGATTTTCAAGATTTCTTGATTCTTTTTATCAGATTGAAGGACCCAAGTTAATGCAGTATGGATTCAAGGATGCAATCGCGAAAATTGCAGGTTTGTACTAAAATCCTTTTAGACTAATGTTTGGGTAAAAATTCTAACAGCCTATCGTCGTACGACCAGCGATAACCGACGTCCTTCCTTTGAGCGACTTTGACCAGACTATCAAAACTCGTCCATGATGGCTGTCGTACGACATGATTTCAGTTACTAATTTGCAACATACTTTATATTATATTTAATGCAGGATTTCAAGGACGTTTATGATGAGAGATCATAACAGAAGACGTTACCAACAACAACGGATAAACGGATGCTATCATCAATATCAAACGGTTACTCCATTAAAGATATGCATTCAAGACTTGCTAACGGACAATTGGAGTATAAATATGAAGATTGAACTTCACATTCGGACATCTGATTCTCAGACCTAAGAAGCTCACAAATTGCAATCCAAAGCTCGCTCATTCTCTCTTGAAGTTCATAAAGTTTACTATTATTTGTCGCACGACGCACGACCGTGGTCTAAACTACACACGACGCACGACCGACTTTATTTTATCGTATTGTTTTACATTGTATTACAATTGTAACAATTGTTTTAAAGGATGACGTCCCTGATTGACGTCCATAGTGCACGACGACTCACACTCGTCCGCGGTTTTTACCCACTTTAGGGGTTTTCCGCGTCACCAATTCTCTCGTCTTATTTACTTTATTTCTATTATAGTCGTACGATTATTGTCGTTACTTTCTTTGGTTGGATTAAGCTCCACATTTACCTTAAATTTTCCTTGGGAGATTTTTGGCATAAACAGTTTGGCGCCCACCGTGGGGCCCCATCCAAAGGAAATCTTCAATAATCTCACGACAGACTAACGTTTTCTCTTAGTGTTTTCTTGTCCAGTTATTCAGGATAATGGCATTCCAAGGAACTCAAGATCATATCGTAGCCCAAATGAACATGGAGCTGACAGCTGCCCGTGCTCGTATTGACGCCCTAACAACTCAAGCTCGACAAGTGGCTGAAACCATCGAGAATCTGAGAAATCAAAATGGAAATAATATGATGGGGACTACAAATGCTTATGTTGGTACCTGGAATGTGCCCCCTCCATTACCAAATTATCCTCGTCCACCATCAATTAACCCTTTGACTTTTGTGATTCCAACTATGCCTATGCCCTCTATTCCATTCAATGGATATGCCTCTGATGCCTCGCAACTGACTAGCTTCAATAGGTCTGGCCATATTCCATTGGGTACTTCAAATGGTGTTCCTTTAGATCCCGTTGCACAAAGATTAAAGCTTCTGGAATAGCAGAATGAACGTGTCCTATCAATGTTGGCTAAATTACCGGGGGCAGCAGTTCCAGTCGATGTCGAGCCACGTGTAGGGTTCCAAGCGTCACCATTCATTGATGAAATCGCATTAGTAGATGTTCCAAAGAAATATAGCATTCCAACCTTCAGTCCAAACTACTCAGGCGTCACTGATCCAACGGAACACGTCGCCCAATACAAACAACTTATGTGGACTGTCTCAATACCGTACCAATTCCAAGAAGTTTGCATGTGCAAAAGTTTTGGGGCGACCTTGACCGGGGCAGCTTTACAATGGTTAATAAATCTCAAACCTAAAACTATTGGGTCTTTTGCAGAATTGGTGAATCAATTCACTCAACAATTCGCTAGCAGCCGAAAAATGGAGAAGCAAACGAGCGACCTCTACTACATCGTGCAGAAGAGTGGGGAGTCCATCCGGGGTTACTTTAATCGGTTCAACGCGGAGATGATTAGTATCCGTAACTGCGATGTAAAAACAGCAATCGAAGCATACAAACGAGGTATGGACGATAGTTCCGGGTTGTATCTCGATCTTACAAAGTATCCTCCGGAAACCTTTGAAGATGTGCGAGCACGGACGCTTGCCCATATGAGGGTTGAAGATGACCTTGCTTTCAGAAATAAACACTCGGGCGACTGAAAAAGCCTAGGTGTTAAAAAGCCAGACTTCAAACCAAAGTCAACCAATCGATCAGAGCCTACTCGGCAGATTTCAAACGTCAGATTTGAAAAGAAAGGACCGACGACTTCTAAATCTGTCCAGTATCCTAAGGTATCATCTTATGGTTTCCCTGGATCAGCTAAAGACGTCGTCGTATCCTTGAAGCAACTTCAGCAAAACGTACGATGGCCAAAGAAAAGTGATAAAGACAACGACAAAAAGGATAAAACCAAATGGTGCGACTTCCATGATGACTTCGGTCATATAACGGATGATTGCATCGCCCTAAAGAAGGAGCTGTCCTAGCTCAATTCAAAAGGTTACCTACAAGAATTGATGGAAAATAAAGACGCACGTCCCACATCCCCAGAGCATGCCAAGGTGATTAATTGTATCACCGGAGGTTCTGATATCTGTGGGACCACCTATTCAGCCGCTAAAAGACATGCCAGTCGCGGTCCCGACGACCGACCAATTCCAAAGGAGGCACGACTCAAAGAGGACGCAGAATTGGAGGCTATGCCCTTAACGTTCGACCAGGCGGATCTCGATGACGTACATCAGAAACATCATGACGGACTAATTATCCAATTGAGTATTGGGAATTGTCTGACCAAAAGGATACTCGTCGACGGAGGTAGTTCAGCTAACATTATCTTTTTTGATGCAGTGAAAGCAATGGGCATTGACAAATCCGAGATTACACGACGTTCGACCACACTCGTTGGGTTTAATGGTGGAGCGACAAATACCATGGGGGAAATCACTCTCCCAGTATATGCTAAAGGAATCAACAGACAGACGAAATTCAATGTCGTCGATTGCTCATCAGCTTATAATGTTATTCTTGGACGACCTTGGATTCTTGACATGAAGGTTGTGCCTTCGACATATCATCAAACCCTGAAATTTCCCAAGCAATAGGGAGTACAGGAAATCAAAGGCGAAAGAAAGGTTGCTAGGGAATGTTACAAAGTTTCCTTGAAGCCCCCGAAGCAGACAGTATAGCAATTACAGAACCAGGACGTTCCTGGGACTAACGATGACTATCGCTTGGAAGCTGTCGTCTTAAACCAGGATAAGCCTGACCAGATGGTTTACATAGGTTCGACGCTCGACCCTTCCTTTAAAAAGCAACTAATTTCTTTTTTGCAGGACCACTATGATTGCTTTGCTTGGACGCACGAAGACATGGTGGGTATCGATCCGAGTATTATTTCTCATAAACTCAACATCGACCCATCATTTAAACCCGTTCAACAGAAAAGACGAAAATTTGCTCCTGAGAGGAATAAGGTTATCAACGACGAAGTTGATAATTTACTTAAAACAGGAAAAATACGAGAAGTCAAGTATCCAGATTGGCTCGCTAATGTTGTAGTCGTCCAAAAGAAAAATGGCAAATGGCGAGTCTGCATTGATTTCACAGACCTTAACAAAGCTTGCCCGAAGGATCCATTTCCATTGCCACATATTGACTCTATGGTCGACGCTACAGCAGGACATGAGCTACTCACGTTCATGGATGCATATTCTGGGTATAACCAGATATTGATGCATTCAGACGACCAGGAGAAAACAGCCTTCATGACGGATAAAGGTATTTATTGTTACAAAGTAATGCCTTTTGGTCTTAAAAATGCAGGTTCGACATATCAACGATTGGTGAATATGATGTTCAAAGAACATTTGGGTGATACTATGGAAGTATACATCGATGACATGCTTGTCAAGTCGAAACATGCGGACGATCATATCGGACATTTGAAGCAGTCGTTCGACATCTTGCGTGAATACAAGATGAAGTTGAATCCGACAAAATGTTCCTTTGGAGTTCGAGCTGGAAAATTTCTCGGTTATATGGTCACACGACGAGGAATCGAAGCTAATCCAGAATAGATTAAAGCAATTTTTGAGCTAAAATCGCCCAGAAATTTTAAAGAAGTCCAACGTCTTACAGGACGTGTAGCAGCGCTGAACCGGTTCATTTCTCGGTCGTCCGACAGGTGTCATTTATTCTACAATGTCCTGCGAAAGAATAAAGGGTTCGAATGGACGGACAAGCATGAAGAAGCGTTGCAGCAACTCAAAAAATACATGATGTCGCCTCCTTTCCTCTCTAAACCTGAGAAAGGTGAAACTCTTCAACTTTATCTAGCTGTTAGCACTAATTCGGTAAGTGCAGTTCTTATACGAGAAACCGACAGTCGACAACTGCCAATTTACTATGTAAGTAAAACTCTATTAGACGCAGAAACCAGGTATTCGTCCATAGAAAAACTCTTACTTTCATTAGTCATGGCTGCTAAAAAGTTACGACATTATTTTGAGTCACATCCTATAATTGTGGTAACTAATTTTCCTTTAAAGTCTGTGTTAAGAAAACCCGAATTAACAAGACGACTAGCTAAATGGAGCATTTACCTCAGCAAATTTGATCTGGATTTCAAGCCCAAAACGGCGATCAAGTCACAGGTCTTAGCCGATTTCGTCTCAGATTTCAGTCCAGAACTAGAAAGCACGATGACGTCCGACAAATTAGTTGTGGCGACTTTACACGACACTACATGGACGCTCGACGTTGATGGTTCGGCAAATATACGTGGCACAGGCTTGGGTGTCGTCCTATAGTCCCCACAAGGGGGCAAAATGGTATATTCCATACGGTGCGATTTTAAAGCAACAAATAATGAGGCAGAGTATGAAGCATTGATTGCAGGAATCAAAATTGCTCACGACTTGGGGGCAACACGTCTGCACGTCCGAAGTGACTCATCCCTAGTTGTTAACCAAATCAATGGAGAGTTCGCAACAAAAGATTCAAGGATGATTGCCTATTATAAATTAGTCAAAGAAGAAGCAAAGAAGTTCAGTCACTTTGTAATCGAGCAAATACCAAGAGATCAGAACACTCAAGCCGATGCATTAGCCAATTTGGGGTCAGCACTTAGTCGAACGACATTCGACAATATCCCAATAGTTCATCTTGCAACCCCTTCCATCAAGGAGGATGATAATATTTCAGTCGCACCAATTGAAGAAGAAAATTCTTGGTTGGACGACATTCGAAATTACTTAGAGCACGATCAATTGCCCGATGATAAAATGGAAGCGAGAAAAATTAGATTCAAAGCGTCGAGGTACGTTATGATCAGAGGACAATTGTATCGACGATCTTCAACTGGTCTGAATTTGCGGTGTATCACCAGCAAGGCGCAAGTACACAAAATATTACAGGATATGCACGATGGTGAATGTGAAAATCACTCCGAAAGCCGCAGTTTAGCCAACCGGATATCGAGACAAGGTTACTATTGGCCGACGATAAGACAAGATGCGACCAGGTATCTACAGTTGTGCGACGCGTGTCAAAGACACACAGGTATGTCTCATAAACCTTCTGAACCTTTACACTCGACTTTGATCCCATGACCCTTTATGAAATGGGGAATGGATATTGTTGGGAAATTACCACCTGCCCCCGGGCAAAAGGTATTCCTTTTAGTTTTAACAGATTATTTTTCTAAATGGGTCGAAGCAGCGGCTTTTTCTCAAGTCCGGGATAAAGAAGTCGTTTCTTTTATCCAAACTAACATCATTTGTAGGTTTGGAGTTCCATCTAAAATAACGTGCGACAACGGGACACAATTCATCAGTGACCGAACGCGAATGTTTTGTGAAGAAAGAAATATCAAGTTAGTAACATCGACGCCTCGATATCCACAGTCGAATGGTTTAGCTGAGTCGAGCAATAAAACTATCATTAATTCACTCAAGAAACGACTTAAAGATGCCAAAGGAAAATGGGTGGAAGAATTGCCTTCCGTTCTATGGGCTAATCGTACGACACCTCGTACGTCCATAGGACAAACTCCCTTTTCCTTAGTCTATGGATGTGAAGCTGTGTTACCTATTGAGGTACGACTACCGACTTCAAGACATACGTCTGTTGAACATAACTTAGTCGATCTAAGTTATGATCTCGACGCCCTAGAGGAACTTCGGGAAGCTGCTCACATTCGCATGGCGTCGCAGAAGCAAGTTGTCGAGCGACATTTCAATAAAAATGTCCAGGTCAAAGTTTTTCAAGAAGGCGACTACGTCTTGCGACGTGTGTTTCCAAACACTCAAGAACCTAATGCAGGTAAACTTTCCACTAAGTGGGAAGGGCCTTATCAAATCTCTGGTATCGTGGGTAAAGGAGCTTATAGACTCCAAACCTCCGATGGTCGAGATATCCCACGAAGTTGGAATGCAGTTCATCTAAAGAGGTATTTCTTTTAAATTTCATATTTAGTTCCTTCGATTATTTTTTAAGAAAAATTACTAACTTAAGCATCGGAGGGTCGTTGGTCAAACCAACGACCACCCCGCTAATGTTGTTCTTCGCAGGGACGCACGACTTAGCTAAGATTTTTATGTCAAGTAATACTCATACGATCGTGTGTATATGATTTGTCGTAATTGTTGATGAAGGTTAAATTTTTATACCTAATTCCCAATATATATATATTTGAAAACCATTATTGCAATTGCACTTGTTCGATCATAAAACTCAGTTGATTTTACTATAGTATGCTAATGAATGATGGTTTGGTCGAATGTATGACATACTGCGCTTATATTTTAAAATTGCTCGATGTACAAAAGAAACTTTGTCATTAAAAGAGAAAATTACAAAGTTAAGGGACGACCACAGATGGACGACCCCTAGAGAATAAATCTAAAAAGCTAAGAGGGAGGAACGTCAGACTGTTCCTGCACGACATCAGTCTCTGCTGTTGCCGCCTCTTCTCCACCGTCACTTCCCTCTAACTCATCATCTTCGTCAAGGTCCCTTTCAGTCCCCATAGTGTCAAGATAGGTCTTGAGCTCCTCGACGGCCGACACCATGGGATTCTTCCCATTCAGATGACGTCTCATCAAAGCAGCTCGGGCTGTGAGACGAGAGAAAGCTTCAATCTGCCTATTCTCCTCCTCTAAATCTTTGACGTCGCCCTCTAAACTTTCGACTTTCTTGAGGAGGGACGTGACTTCATCAGCAGAGGCAACAGCGGCAGTAGTGGCCTTTATCTTCTCCACCTCCAGCTTGGACGTTAAGGCCTCAAGTTCAAGGACATGGTCCCTGAACTTGATCGTCTCATTTTGAGCCTCGACAAGTTTAGCCTTAAGACTCTCGACCTTCTTCTTCTCGGTCTCGACCGCCTCTAAGGCGACCTTCTCTTTTTCAAGAGCCTCGTCCGCCCTTTTTTGTACGTCAGGGAAGGCCGCCCTGAGACCTTCTGTCTGAGCATAAAAGCTCAAACACGCTTGAAAAGCCTGCAAGACAATAAAGAAAAGATTAAAAAACATAACAAGTAAGTAACAAAGAAAATAAAAATAATACAAGCTTACCATGAAAGAAAGACCGGCAACATGTGCTCCCGTATCCTCGACCCGAGAATCGTTGTAGCGATCGCGGAAGGTCGGGAGAAGAAATTTCCCCAAATGCGGAAAAATGACGTCCCTCTCAAGGACGTCATTAACCATGAAGTCAAATGGGAGAGTGACTTTGAATGTCGTCTCTCCCACCTTCTCCTTGTTCTTCTCTTCCTTTGAAGAAGAAGAAGGAATTTCGGAGATGGGCTTATTAACGCCCGACACCCCCGACAGGGGAATGCCCTTCGTCACCTGGGTCGAACCTCCGAGCTCGACACCAGCAACGGTTCCCTTCATCGGTGACGCCCCTGGAAGGGACGTCAAAGTAACATCACCCGTCTTCTTAGGCGAAGTCCGAGGTTGCTTGCCTCGAACACGTCTTGGATCTACCCCTGTGGAAGGAGAAGATCTTTTCCTCGATTTCTCCCTTCCTTGACGAGCGAGCTCTAATTGCTCGGCTCGCCTAGCAGCAACCGACTTTGCAGTTGCGTCTCCTAATAAAAAAAAAGAGACAGAAAGAGCAAGTTAGAGAATACTTACGATACATAAGAAGGAGGTATTGTTGAACAACTTACCCGTCATCTCCTCTTCTCTTTCTCCTACTCTCTCCTCTTCTATATTCTCTCCTTCCTTCGAAGAATCCTTGGTAGGTGTAACTTCAGCGACTAGGACGACTTCGTCCTCCTCGTCGTTCGACCGAAGAGAGAATGAACGATCGACAAAACTTCTCTCTAAGATTCTTTGAACCTTGTTGAGAGAATCCCTCCTTGGCTTCACGACACTGAAGTCAATCACTGTAAAACAAAGACATATATTAGACAAAAACGCACGACAAAAACGCACGACCAAAATGCACAACAAAAACGCACGACAATAAACCTACCCGATTCATTCCAGCCTGATGACAACCATTGGCTGTCTTCGTCACTTACGGACGCCACTTGAAGGAAAACATACCGATGTTTCCACCCACGGTCGTTCACCGCGGTGTTAAGTATCAGTAAGTTATCCCCCTTTGAACGAGGAAACAAGCTATAACGGTGATAACCATCTGATCGCACGCTATAGGCTGTCAAGAGGTCGTTCACGTTGAACGGTACCTCCCATTCGGCCGTGAGACGATCGATTACCTGGACAATACGCCAGAATTGAGGCATTAATTGTCCAGGTGTCAAGTCAAAGGCATCTAAAAACGCCCTGACCAAAGGGCTAAAAGGCCAAGAGAAACCTATCTTAAAGGGGTACTCGTACAAGACACAATATCCCCTCGGAACCTCGTCCGGCCTTAAATCCTCCGGCGACACTAGATTTATCTCATCTGGAAGTTTAGCCAAACTCTTGAAAAAATCTATGTGTTCTTCTTCCCTGAACAAACTTACTGGCTCACTCGACATTTGAAAATCAGGGATGTTAAGAGTCGCACACCAATAACTCAAAATATCCCAAGCTTTCCTAGGTTTTCTAGCTATAGATTTTCTATGCATAAATCAATACAGAAAAGGGTCAGAAATCGTACCTTAAATAGTGTACTAAACCTCGAATTTAGAATGGAAAGGATTCTGGTCGCTCGGAAATCTCGCCGGAGATATGTATTTTCTAGGAAACGCAAGCGTAAAGAAGGAAAGGGCTAAAAACGATACTTATATTGTAAATTTGGAAACCGAATCGACCGAGAAAATAAATCGCCAATCGTCATTTGACACGTGTCACCTGTGTCAGAAGAAATACTCGAGTACGTCCTTCCAATATGCGACACCTGTCCCTAATTAGCTGTCTGGATGATTACTTGTGCAGGTGATGACGTCATTATCTAGCTAGAAATGAACCGATTTGATTCTAATCGAAAGACCCGCGTTCTCTTGTGCAACACGTGGTTTAATCTTAAATTTAAATTTCAAAAAGTTGCCGCTTGAATTTTAAATTTGGGGGCAAACTGTTTGGGTAAAAATTCTAACAGCCTATCGTCGTACGACCAGCGATAACCGACGTCCTTCCTTTGAGCGACTTTGACCAGACTATCAAAACTCGTCCATGATGGCTGTCGTACGACATGATTTCAGTTACTAATTTGCAACATACTTTATATTATATTTAATGCTGGATTTCAAAGACGTTTATGATGAGAGATCATAACAGAAGACGTTACCAACAACAACGGATAAACGGATGCTATCATCAATATCAAACGGTTACTCCATTAAAGATATGCATTCAAGACTTGCTAACGGACAATTGGAGTATAAATATGAAGATTGAACTTCACATTCGGACATCTGATTCTCAGACCTAAGAAGCTCACAAATTGCAATCCAAAGCTCGCTCATTCTCTATTGAAGTTCATAAAGTTTACTGTTATTTGTCGCACGACGCACGACCGTGGTCTAAACTACACACGACGCACGACCGACTTTATTTTATCGTATTGTTTTACATTGTATTACAATTGTAACAATTGTTTTAAAGGACGACGTCCCTGATTGACGTCCATAGTGCACGACGACTCACACTCGTCCGCGGTTTTTACCCACTTTAGGGGGTTTTCGCGTCACCAATTCTCTCGTCTTATTTACTTTATTTCTATTATAGTCGTACGATTATTGTCGTTACTTTCTTTGGTTGGATTAAGCTCCACATTTACCTTAAATTTTCCTTGGGAGATTTTTGGCATAAACAACTAACAAAAGTTGACATGATTTTGATCCAAAAGCTTTGATAATGATACGCTTTCTCCTAAACCAAACCTTCATATCGAAGAACAAACCCTAATTTACTGATGCAAATAGGTAAGAAGAATATAGCTATTGTTAATGTGTTACAGTCGCTCTATGATTTCTCTCATCAGATCGATTCTTCTCTGTGATTTCTTCTTGTTGTTTACATAAATCGACTCCTCTATAATTTGATTTTTCCATACCCATCTTCTTGTTGAATTTTTGATTTCTTCTTGTTTAGCCTATCTAATAATCCATGTCAAAAAAAAAATCGAATTTTCTTGTGATGCTTGCCCTATTTGTAAATAGTTTGTTATTTGGACCTTTGTGATTCTTGATAGCTATTTTTTTTATCTTCTGCTTTCATACCAATGGGGATGTTCCTAAAAAAATATGAAAGTGAAGCAATGGAATTGGAAAAGCTAGGGCATTTGATTAGTGGATCGTGAATGAAAAATTACTTGTCAGTGATTGTTTTAGTTTTCTGAATTACAAGCACATGGGGGTTTTATGACTTTTCTGGTTCTTAATTCGATTAAGGTTCTGATATTTTGGTGTAGATTTATTGGGCTCTTCGATTCTGAGAACCTAACAGTGATGTATAGAGCAATAGTAAGATAACATGTACTACTCGTTAAATATCATGTGAAAAGTCCGCCTGGAAATGGAAACGATGTGAAACAGAATAATTGTATTCACATCCACTCTTCAGATATTCTTCTGCTTCAGGTTCAGAATCTCCTACTAACTTAGCATATAATATACAGTTTTCATGAACAGGGTGCAATCTATCATTCTGTATTTGCCTCTGCAACAAAACCTAAATTCATTCTGTAAATAGTTTGTTATTTGGACCTTTGTGATTCTTGATAGCTATTTTTTTTTATCTTCGGTTAATTGTTGAAATCATATCGTTAATTATGCATGAAAATTAATGGATGCCTTTGTGTCCCATCGCTCTTTGTACGCTCATTGTGGTATACTCCCTGAGTTCATAGTACTAACATTTACGCACTTTTCAATTTCAAAATGGATGCAGAGTTTTTAGAAAATTATATGAATGTTTATATGGCAGAGGATTAAAAGAACAGATAATCTAGATCATACATGCATAACTTATGGAGTTGGTAAGATGTAGAGAAGACGTTTCTTTTATTTTGTTGGTTTAGATGATCCAAATGCATAAGGATTTAATTTTGGATCATAAGTACCCGATGATCCCTGGGTAAATCCCTCTGTTAATATGCTACTGATAACATTTGTTCATGATTTAATTTTGATCATTGATGGGCTTTCTTTGTTAATTATTTCTAACATTTGGGTTATGCTTAATTAGTACTCTTTTCTCTTGCAATTAGTAGTTAACAGGTTTCGTATTTGGGCAGATTACCTTTTGGTCTTTTCTTGATTGTGTTGTAAAGAATCAGGGCAGATTACCAATGGGAAACTAACTGGTTTTACTCGTGATTGAAGATTTCAGCAGGTATGCATAATTAGAGGAATGAACCTTTATCATATGCAAAGTTGACTGGAGATTTCAGCAGGTATGCTCGACTCCATCTCGATTTACTTTTTCAAAGTCGAGCTCGAGCTTGATTTTTTTTCAATGTTGGAGTTCGATATCGATGCTCGTTTATAAGCTTGAACTCGAGATTGATTAACTCGTTTATTTTCTCAAGCTCGATGACTTTATATTTTGATTTTATAAGTTGTAAACATATAAAATATGTTGGGTCAAAAAAGGTATGCTCGAATATCTCGACTTGGCTCAACTCGTAAAGTTTAAACGAGCTTTCGAATGAATCGAGTTTAACACGGGTCTTATGGAGCTCGACTAGTTAAGTTAAGCGAGCTTTATTTTGTGTTCGAGATCGACTTGATCTCGAGAATTATTAAGCTCGAGCTTGAGTAGTTTGTTTCAAGCTAGACTAGTTTACATTCCTAATATTGTATGTTGATGGTTTTTTTATTCGTTCTTGGAACGTGAGTCATCCTTAAATTTAGAAGCCAACTACATAGACCTGCTAAAATTGTAAACAATTACTAGATTCGGTCTTACTAGCTAATTTTATAAGTTAGAGATTTTTCTTCTCTGTATTGCGTCTCTAACGAAACTTCCCCTGGGTTTTTATTTTAGATGCAAATAATGATAGATCTGATTACATAAGTCTCAATTATGCAGGGAACAAAGGTTACCGTGGACAAGCCATACATTGTATTGATCGAGCAATAAAAGTAGATCCTGAAGATACTGGTTGTAACACCCTAAAAATCAGAGTAAATTAAAACCGGAAAAAAACTTTGGCAACATCACATTAGTATTGATAATAAACTCCCAAGAAGGGGATCAGTCCTTAAGACTTTACAAAAACCTGTATCGATAGAATTTGTCAACAAACTAATCTAGACACCTATATCAAGATTACATCAATTGACAATCCATAATGTACCAAAAGAATGGGACTTAACAAATGCACTGAACAATACTAGTCATCTCAAAATGCCTCGAGACCAAACCCGTCTCTCAAAACCCCGGCAACCCACCGCTATGGGAAACCTGTTATACACATCATTTGAGAAAAAAGTGTCAGACTTAAAGCCTGGTGAGAACATACAGTTTATAAAGCTCGAAAGATATTAACATCAGTATCATAAAGAAATATTTTCATAAAGGTTTAGTTCGAAAAGATAACATTTTGCCACAACCGGGCCTCTTCGGTCCAAAACTCTTAAACGGTGATAAAAGGACCATTTTACCAAGGATGGTGGCGTAACACTAAGTAAGCCAAAATCCGAGTTATGAGCTAAACAATTGGAATCCGAGGATACGAACACATAAGTCCGTGCTAAAGTGTGAGACCTGTTAGAGCATAAATCTGTTGGATACAAGATCAAGAATACTGAAGGTCAAAGTTGAGAAAGTCAAAGCTGCTAAAGTCAAATCTCATTAAAAGTCAAAGTCTATTTGTAATAAGTCAATGTATTTTGTATTTGTATTTTCCTTGTAATTAGTAGTTAGTATAAATAGTTTGTTTTCTTTGTATTTTGTAAGATACGATTTAGAGAGAACTGAATTGTGAGAAGTCAGATTGTAGAGAGAGAAAGAGAGAGTTCTAGAGAGAGAAAGTGTAAAGATTGAATTTGAAAGAAATCAAACAGGTAATTGATTTGTTTTATCTTGTTTGTTTGATTGATTGATTAGAAACTAGATTTTGGAACACACAATTGGTATCAGAGCAGATCCAAATCAAGAAAAATCAAGAAATACGTTCGTTCGTATTGTTCATCAAAGTCCAGAATCGATTTCGAGTTTAATTGAGTTTTTGGTGTTGTAATTGATTAGGTTTTGTTAGGAAAGTGAAATCGATCGAGTTTGTATAGAAAGATTTGTCTATTGCACTGTAATGAATTCGAATTTTTGATTTTTTGTGATTTTTGTAAACACGAGTTCTTGACACTGTTCTTATTCAAAATTGTAATTTTTGTGTTTTTGATCGAAAATTAGTGTTAGCTTTGTATTCGATTTGTTGAAAAGACCAAATTGTTGAAGTTTTGAGTCTGAATTCAAGGTGTAAATGAATTTTTAGAGTGATTCTGTTCGATTCAGAGGAATGCGGGTGTTCATCGAGGAATGCGTCTGATTCATCAAGGATTGCGGGTCTATCATCAAGGAATGCGGGTCATTCATAGCTGAATGTTGCGGGTTTAATAACAAACGCATAGTTTGATATGCGGGTGCTTCTTGACACGCATTTTGAGTAATGCGTTTGCTTAGTGACACGCATAACAGAAAGTTACGGTTCCTTTGTGACACGCAAAGTAAAGGAATGCGGTTCCCTTGTGACACGCAAAGTAAAGGAATGCGGTTCCTACCTGACACGCATATTGTGAGAATTTCGGGTCAAGTGTGACAAGCATTTTGAGGAATGCGTTTCAAGTTTAACACGCATTGTTGAGGAATGCGTTTCAAGTGTGACACGCTTTGCTGATGAATGCGTTTCCTGAGTGACGCGCATAGTATAAAAGACTTGAATTTTTTTTAATTTTTCGAAATTTCAATATGCTCTTTAATAGTGAAAATTTTTTCTGCCTAGGGGGACATAGTTCTTTTAGTGATTAAAATTTCTGATTTTATATTTCAAGTTTTCTGTATTTTCTTGATTGTTTCATTTGGACTAACGATCAGTTCTAGTTTCTTATTGATATATTTTTCAAACAGGGTTATACAAGATGACTTCCAAAGATGCACTTTCAATTGGAACTGATGTGAAACCTCCAGTTTTATTCAAAGGCGAATATGAGCAATGGAAAGACAGATTCCTGGATTTCATAGATCGGAATTCAAATGAAGAGAATATTCTACTGTCTATCACCGAAGGTCCAATGGTTCCAATAACAGTTCAAGTACCTGATGTTGACTCTTCTGATAGTGAAGATGGAACTGAAGAAAGAGAGCAAAAGATGAAAACAGTGACAGTAGATATTTCTCAATATTCTGAAGAGCAGAAAAGCCGATACAAAGCAGATAAACAAGCGAGATCTTTACTTCTTCAAAGCATCCCAAACGAGATCTACATCAAGATTGACAGTTACAAAGCCAATGCAAAGAAGATGTGGGATCAATTACAAAAGATGATGATGGGATCAAAGGTCGGAAACCAGATGAAAGTGGCAAACTGCATAAATAGCTATGAGGAGTTCAAAACCAAGGAGAATGAGAGTCTGGAAGATACTTATGAGAGGTTTGTGTTGCTTTTGAACGAGTTAACAAAGAACAAAGTTAAGAAGAAGCAACTGGAAAACAATGTCAAATACTTGAGTATCTTACGTCCAGAATGGAAGAAACATACAAGAAGAATGAAGCAGATGAAGGATTTAAATGAAATTCCACTACATGAGGTATTTGAAACCTTAAAGCAGAATGAAGAAGAGGTTGAAGAGAAAAGAGTTGAAAAGAAGAAAGCAGTACAAGCTTCTGATCCTATTGCCTTAGTAGCTGGAGAGAAGTTGAAAGAAAAGAAAGAGAAGAAAGAAAAGAAAAAGAAGATAGTTCTTACAACTTCTGAGTCAGATTCTGTTTCAGATAGTGATGATGGCGAGAGTCTGAAACAAGCAATGATTTTGCTGACCCGTGCCTTTCAGAAGAAATTTTATAAGAAGCCGGGATCAAATTCTCAACGGTATTCTTCTTCGAGTTCAAAGAACCATGAACACCGGGAAAGGGTGGAAGGAAAAAGGTATGAAGAGAAAAGATATGTGGAAAAGAAACCGGATGAGAAGAAAAAGTTTGCGAATGACTACACCGCTGTTGAAAAGACAACAACTGACTCAATCAAATGCTACAATTGCGGGAAGATGGGTCATTATGCCAAAGATTGTCGGAAGCTGAAAGTACGCAACTCTCAATATTATCAAAACAAGTTGCTTTTGGCAAGACAACAAGAAGCTGGTGTAGCTTTGATGGTCGAGGATGAGTTTTGGTTGGATCATTCCGAGGATGAAGGTGAAGAGAAAGAAGAAAATGCTCATATCTGTCTAATGGGCAAAGAAGAAAAAGATGACGAGTCAGATGATGAAGCAGTTAATGAGGTATTAAACTTAACTCCAAAAGATTTCATTACCAAATTGGAAACCATGGTGATTGAGCTTCAAAATTTACAAGATAATCTGAAAAAGGAAAAGGAAAGGGTTGCTAAAAAGAACAAGAAGATCTTTGAACTTAATACGTCTGTTATTTCAAACAAAGATCTGATTGATTCTTTACGCAAATCTGATTCTAATTCTAAATCTAAAGTAGATGATTTTGAAAAGAAGATTTCTGAGTTTGAAGTTAAGGTTTCTAAATATGAGTTTGAGAAAAACGAATCTGCACTAACTGTTTATAAATTGCAGGTTGAAAACAAGAATTTGAACAAGAAGGTAAATGATCTGGAAGTTAAACTTTATAAAAGAGGTCAAACAGATCAAACCATTTTTCTTAATGCTCCTGATGAAGAGGCTGATGTTAAGCAAAGATGGGGACTTGGTTTTAACAACCCCCATTATCTTAAGAAAGCCATCAGAAAACAGCCAGCACTTTATAACTATGATTTTCTTGCATGTGCTGGTAAACATACTCATTTAAAACCCAAATTCGTTACCAAATTGCCAGACGAAGTAGAGGCCAAAGAAACTGAAAACAGAAAGAATAAAAAGAAAATGCAACTACCATTTAACTATGTAAAGTTAAATGATAGTTATCTTTCCGAAACACCAAAAGTATTTTCAAACGACTATTTTGTTAGTTATTCCGCATCTGAGATGAAGGCAAAACCTGAAATTGCAAAGGTTTATGTTCCTACATCTATCATTGAAAACAAAATAGTCGAGCTTGAAAATGTTTTATTTGATGAAAAGCTTTTGGTGGATATTCAACAAAATGTATTTTCTACCGTATTAAAGAACACTGTTTTTCAAATTAATTCAACAAAGTGTTCTACAGTTTCAATGGCATCTCAATTTTTTTCTGACAATTCTGATGACTTATTTGAATCTGTAAATGATTCTTTTAATTCTGATGATGGGAGCATGGAAGAATCTGATATGTTTGACATTCATTCTAAACTTCCTGATCATTCTACTTGTCTTGAAAATGATACAGTGTTACCAAGTGGTGTAAATACTGTTGAATCATCAACTAAGGTTGGTAAATCAGTTTCTGTAACTGCTGATTACTATGCTCATGGTAAGAAACATAAGAAACAACGATTACAGAAACAGAAATACACTGGTACACAAAAGAAAACTCAATCTTGGAAATCTACTTTTCCTAATACATCTACATCTTGTGTTTCAGATTTAAAGAAGAAAAAGTTGAAAGCTCAATCTGAATGGAGACCAAAAAGGAAGGATGATGAGATAGTAGAATCAGTTTCTGATAATACTTGTAATAGAACAGTTAGTTGTGATACTGATGTGATTGATCAAATTGCTTTTAATAATCAAAACCTTGTAACTTCTTACAAGAGATATTCAATACAGCAATTGATTCAATTGTCTCCTATTACTACTATATATTATTCTTATCGGAAAACTGATTTTGCTTATTCTCATAATTCTTTTGATTGGTATGGATCTTATCATGTTTATTCTTCAAAGTCAAATGTTTTTCAAAGATTTCAAAAGAACAGAGGGTCCATTTTTAAGTGGATGCCAAAATCTTGTACTAAACTTTTAGGTCCCGTTTTTAAATGGGTACCTAAGTCTATTATTGCCTGATTTCTCTTGCAGACCCGACATATGTGGTACTTGGACAGTGGATGTTCCAAGCATATGACTGGGCAAAAAGCTTTATTGTCTAACTATACAGAGAAATTCAGTGGCAATGTCAGATTTGGAAACGATCAGCTTTCACTTATTCTAGGATATGGTGACATCATTCAAGACAAGATAACGATCAGTAAAGTGAGCTATGTCGAAGGCTTGGGGCACAATTTATTCAACATAGGTCAATTCTGCGATAAAGGGTTAGAGGTTAATTTCAAGTCCAAGAGTTGCTCGGTTCGTACTGAAGACGGCACAGAACTCTTGGGTGGACATCGAAAGACAAACCTCTACACCATCAACTTGTCCAAAGTTCAGATTGACAATCAGGTATGCTTGATGACAAAAGCTTCATTGCAGCAAAGTTGGCTCTGGCACAGACGTTTATCTCACTTGAACTTTCGTTACATCAACAAGTTGGTTTGTGGGAAATTAGTAAAGGGACTTCCTGAGCTGAAATACGAGAAAGAACACTTATGCGCAGCTTGTGAGAAGGGTAAGATGAAGAGAGCCGCACATAAACCGAAGCCTGAACCAAGCACTAGTTCTCCGTTAGAATTGCTACACGTGGATTTATGTGGTCCAATGAGAACTCAGAGTTTGGGTGGTAAGAAATACGTGTTGGTCATTGTGGACGATTATTCAAGATACACGTGGGTCAAATTTCTTCGATCTAAAGATGAGACACCGGAAGTTCTCATTACTTTCTTAAAGACGACCCAGGTGAAAATGCAGCGACCAGTCAAGTTTCTTCGTACTGATAATGGCACAGAATTCAAGAACAAGATTGTTGAAGAATATCTCGAATCGGCCGGGATATCACATCAGTATTCTGTTGCTAGAACGCCTCAACAAAATGGAGTAGTAGAAAGACGTAATAAAACGCTAGTCGAGGCCGCTCGGACTATGCTTAGTCAAACGGATCTACCTCTATTCTTGTGGGCGAAAGCTGTGTCAACTGCATGTCATACGCAAAATCGTTCCATGATACACCGCCGGTTTCAGAAGACTCCATATGAGTTGATCAACAACAGAACACCGACTATCAAATATTTTCACGTATTTGGGTGTAAATGTTTTGTGCTTAACGACAGAGAGAGTTTGAATAAATTCAGTGCTAAGGCGGACGAAGGCATCTTTATCGGCTATTCTTCAACATCTGCTGCATATCGTGTTTATCTAAAGAAGTCAAAGACAGTTGTGGAGAGCGTCAATATCACATTTGATGAAGAGATGGCTTCTGATCATATCAGTTCAGAACCCGTTATCACAGGAGTATTAGCTTCTGGGCAGATCAGTCCAGAACCTGTGTCTACAGCGACAAATTCAGATAATGCTTCTACATCTACTTCACATTTAACTGATTTAGATTTGTTATTTGAATTCTTTTATGATAAGTTTCTTGGAACTAATGTATCTAAATCTGTTGTGACTGACAGGTCTGAAGATACAAGTTGTCATCATCCAGTCACTTCAGAAGTTATTACTGAACAAGCATCCCCAATTTAGACAGAAACTCATATTCCTCTTGTTACTCCTACAGTTGAAGATACACAAGTTAATGCCGAGTCAGAAGTAAATGTTTCAGTTGGGTGTACTACATTGTCTACTCAACAGCCTGAATTTGTTGTTCCCACTGATACTTCTGCACATGAAACTTCAACTGACAACCCCCCTCCTGTAATTCAAACTGAAGATTTTGAAAGTGGATTTCAAGATGATGATCATATTCAATCAGTATCTATTCCACTCCCACATGAGCATCGCTGGACCAAAGACCATCCATTACATCAAGTAATTGGAGATTTTGACAAGCCTGTTCAGACAAGGTCAGCGACTCTTAATCAGTGTATGCATGACTCATTCCTCAGCAAGATTGAGCCAACTCGAGTATCTGAGGCTCTTGCTGATTCGGACTGGGTATCTGCAATGCAAGAAGAGATCAATCAGTTTGAAGCCCTAAATGTTTGGAGACTGGTTCCTAAACCGGAAGGTAAAACTGTGATCGGCACTAAGTGGGTATTCAAGAACAAAAAGGATGAAGATGGTGTCGTCATCAGAAACAAAGCTAGACTTGTTGCCAAAGGCTACCGGCAAGAGGAAGGCATTGATTATGACGATACGTATGCTCCAGTAGCGCGCATAGAGGCAATCATAATGTTTCTCGCCTACGTTGCTCATAAGAACTTCACAGTCTTTCAGATGGATGTGAAAACAGCCTTTCTGAACGGCATTCTTAAAGAAGAAGTGTACGTGTCTCAACCTGAAGGGTTCGTCAATCAAGATAAGCCAGATCATGTATATATCTTGGACAAAGCCCTCTATGGATTAAAGCAAGCCCCTCGAGCCTGGTATGATGTCTTATCCAAATTCTTGGTCAGGTCTGGTTTCTCTAAAGGTAAGATCGATACCACTTTATTCATAAAGAAGGAAAAAGCTGATATTATTCTTATTCAGATTTATGTTGATGATATAATATTTGGTTCTACTAATCCAAAATATTGCAAAAACTTTTCTAACCTCATGGTGTCACGTTTTCAAATGAGTATGATGGGAGAGATGAATTTCTTTCTCGGATTACAAGTTAAACAACTTTCTACGGGGATTTTTATAAATCAATCTAAGTACATTTTGGACATTCTTCGGAAGTACAAAATGGAAAATTGTAAATCAATTGGAACCCCGATGGCACCTGGTACTAAGATCCACACTGATCCTTCGGGTAAAAGTGTTAATGTTAGAACTTACAGAGGTATGATAGGATCGTTAATGTATCTTACATCTAGTAGACCAGATATTATGTTCTCAACATGTTTATGTTCTAGATATCAAGCTGCTCCCAAAGAATCCCATTTGGCCGCTGCCAGACGGATTTTTAGATATCTGAAGGGGACTGCAGACCTTGGTTTGTGGTATCCTAAAGATACTGGGTTTCAACTGACTGCATATTCAGATGCAGATCATGCAGGTTGTATGTTGGATAGAAAGAGTACTTCTGGTCACGTTCAATTTCTTGGAGATAAGCTCGTTAGCTGGGCTTCAAAGAAACAGTTATGCGTTTCCACATCGACTACTGAAGCGGAGTATGTAGCTGCTGCTAGTTGCTGCTCTCAAGTCTTGTGGATGCGCACACAGCTACGTGACTATGGCTATAAGTTTGACAAAATTCCGATATACTGTGACTCAAAGAGCGCGATTGCCATATCTGCTAATCCTGTCCAACACACCAAAACCAAACACATTGATGTAAGGTATCACTTTATCAAAGATAATGTTGAAAAAGGAACAATTGAACTTTATTTTGTAAAAACAGATTATCAACTTGCAGATTTATTTACCAAACCCTTAGATGAAAATAGATTTAATTTTCTTGTCTCTAAGCTTGGTATGTTAAATCTTAAGACGTAATCGATTATTACCTACTAAATTTTCAAATTGTTATTTTTCATCATTTTCTTTATTTTTATTTCTGAAAGATACCTGCACTTTAATGGTTTGCTCATCATCTCAGGGAGAGTATGAGAAGATTGTTAGATGATCTACATTCATTTGAAGGGGAGTAAAACTAATTTCTGCATTTTGCTTAACTGACAAAATTTTTGCAATGCATGATTTTAGGGGGAGCTTATAAGTAACAAGGAGTAAGACAATGATTTCTGATTACTTCTGATCAGAACTCGTTCTATAATTGTTTTACTGTTTTCCATCGTTTATTTTCGAATAAATTTTGTGAATAAATTTTTTGCCTAGACTTTGAGACTTACAGGATGAGAGAAGCTGACACGATCATATCTACATGACTACAGCTGACTTTCTGAGATTTAAGATTGAGTGACAAGGTAAATTTCTTATCTTAATCTCACATATATCTGAAAGAAGGACAACTTTCAGGTATAGAAAACATGTTTTTAAATGTTCAAACCACTTCCCAATTCTTAAACAGATTTTATAATTTGGAAGTGTGATTTTAAATGTTTTCATTTTATTTTTGTGCTTCATTGATAAACAAACCGTGTGTTTCCAAAGATAAATACTTACGTATTGTCTTTTCTATATACTTTCAAGTATTCACACACACTGGTTTGAATTTTTTTCAAAATGTTCTTACCACATCTCTAAATTGAAACTATTTTTCTTCGATGGTAAGACACCCCGTTTGTATTTCAAATAATTTTGAGCGATATTTCATTTCAAAGCGTTTCATTCAAGAATGTCTGTATATTGTTTCATATAGACAAATATCCATTATTCTTGACCATAAGCCTTAATTGTTATATCATTCATTTCTGATCATTTTATACAATGTCAGATTTTCAAATAAGTTTCTTGCATTCATGTTCATTCATTCAATGTCTTTGTTTGAAAATACTTCAATGGTTTAAAATGCTCATATCTTCATGATTATATCACTGATCATACTTATATCTGACATTTGTATATGAGCTTTAACTGATATAGTTAAACCATTTGAGTAACACATGCTTTATAGGATTACATGGGTTCTTTGTGCTAGGAGTTCATTGAAACTTCTATGGATTCACGTTAACCAGTGTTTCCTACCCAAGAAGTTAATCCTTTAGTGTTTGAGTGTGAGGAGTCAAAAAGAAATGAGTGTGGGTGTGATGAGGTAAAATGGAAAAGAGAGTTTGGTTAGTAGTGAGCTTATTGATTAAAAAGAAAGAGGGTGTGAGATCAGAGTAAAATAATATCAAACTCTGCACCAACTACTTTCTGAGCCGGGCAACCACATTACTAATGATTCACAATTCTTTGGTGAATGTTATTGAATCAGGCAAATAGCCCATGCCAACTCTTGCTTAATACCCCACCAACCACTCATTTTCTTCTCAAAAAGAAGATGTTTCACATTTTCAAGGGGACGCAACATATAATCTATCTGGTTTTCATTTGGAAAATCTGGATATTGAAAGAGAAGGAAGTCTGCCCCACCTTCGCACTTCAATCATGCACAATTGAGTCTGTGTTTATCTACTGTTGTCTCAGTGGTTTACATAACTTTGAGCCTTATTAAAAAGCAATCATCGTGCTTAATTCTTTCTACACTTGCACGAGCACACAAAGAATTCGTTTCTTTGTCATAACATTCATAGAAATTGCCTTTGTGGTATTTCGATGATTGGATGGAAGCCCTGGGGGAGTGAACATCAAAAAGCTCCTTTATATTGTGTATTCGTTACACACAGTGACTTTGTGTTACTGACAGGCATATTAACTGATTCATATGTTGATTCAGGAGTTACATGTTTTTATTTTGTCTAGATTTGAAAAGATCTGGATGAATACATTGTTTGGATTGACGGTGACTCAGAGGCTCTTGAACAAATCAGAGTGATCAAAGACATTTCTTGGAAGCAAAGTTTTGATGATATAGATGCTCAAATCATCAAAAAGGGGGAGATGATATGAAGAAATGTTAAAGTTTAGAAGTTTGGAAGAGATGATATCAAGATCTGATAAAGTTTTGTGAAGTTGATTTTCTGAAATGTTCAAGTCAGAAAGTTCAAAGGGAAGATTTGAAGACAATCAAAGAATTTCTGAAGTTTTGAAGAAATTTTCTTTGAAGATTATTTGCTGAAAAGCATTTCAAGCTGATTCTGAAGATAATTTCTTTCCAAAGTCTGAAAGTGTTCTATGAGAGCTTTGGGGAGATTGTTCATCATTTAAAGATAACTTTGGAAAGAAGACTTTTAAAGGAAAAAGGGGAGATTGTTCAAACAGAACTTAAAGTGAAGATTTAATTGCTATATATTTCAACAATGATCTTGAATCCAAAGAGAGAGATTGTTAGAGGATAAATCTGTTGGATACAAGATCAAGAATACTGAAGGTCAAAGTTGAGAAAGTCAAAGCTGCTAAAGTCAAATCTCATTAAAAGTCAAAGTCTATTTGTAATAAGTCAATGTATTTTGTATTTGTATTTTCCTTGTAATTAGTAGTTAGTATAAATAGTTTGTTTTCTTTGTATTTTGTAAGATACGATTTAGAGAGAACTGAATTGTGAGAAGTCAGATTGTAGAGAGAGAAAGAGAGAGTTATAGAGAGAGAAAGTGTAAAGATTGAATTTGAAAGAAAATCAAACAGGTAATTGATTTGTTTTATCTTGTTTGTTTGATTGATTGATTAGAAACTAGATTCTGGAACAAACAAGACCTAGCCCCAAGCAAAACCAATGTATACTCCTTCACTAGGATCACTATGAACCATGGCTAGTATCCGGCCTCACATAACCGTACCAAGTTGCCCTGTAGGAACATATGCATCCATAGTTACAAAATGGGGAATATGACCTCCCAATAATACAGTCGACTCAAAACCTAGGGATCCACTAGTAATGGTACAGACTCGTCACAACAACATACGTGACCAACCATAACTAAACATATGGTATAAACACATTTTCATAAACAAAATGCCATTTCCAGTTCAACTTCTGGTAAGAATGAAAATCATTAAAATGACTTCATAAACATTCTTTTCACATATTCACATAATGTGCAAGTAAAACATCATTTTACTTTAATAAGGCGGAACCCGTCATTTTGGTCAAAACTGACCGGGAACCCCGAGAATCACCAAAAACTTCATTTATATCAAAATGTAGAGAACATGAAATCATACCGTAGAAATACTTCGGATTTCGCAAATAAGAGTTTTGACATGTATAAAGTTTGTAAAATGATAGTAGGAACTCACCGGTAGGTTTTCAGAATAAAACCCAGAAAACCAGATAACGACTACGACGTAGAGGTGAAGCTTAAAACACCGACCCCTCGCTAGAAACACCGAAAACTAGCAACCGAACGAGCCTTGAAGATCGAAGAAGAAAAGAGAGAAAAAGAGGAGAGAGAGAGAGGGAATATCTAAGATTTTAGAAAATCTCATCAAAAATGAGATATTTCAGCCAAGGCTTGCACACATCCCAACACAGCGCACGGCCCGTGCGTTTTCCAAAGGGGAGGGCGCACGGCCCGTGCGTTTTCCACTGCCTCGCACCCTGATCCTTGCGCACGACCCGTGCGTTTTTCCTGAAGGAGGAGACAGAAACAGGAGCTTCTCTTTCCTTAACACATCTTCGCAAAACCAAACCGAAATTCGGGGTGTTACACTGGTCTTAGATATCACTGTGCCTCACTTTTTCTTGAGCTTGGAGAACATCAGAGGGTTGTTGAATCATATGGGCAGATCTGGAACAGCAGCAAAGGTTTGGAACTACTAATTTACATGCATATATGCATATACTTAAATTGTGTTGTTTACAAGCAATGCCTCACATTTTAATTATGGTAACAGAATCTCGAATTAATTATTGATTGTTAATTGGAATAATTCAAGATGTTATTTGATTAACATAGATATCCTATTTTTGTGGTTGCAGATCGATGGGGCGTGCAAAGTTAAGAATGGAGCTCATAACGAAAGAGAAGACCCGAAACACCACTTACCAAGAACGTAAACTTAGGATCATAGAGAAAGCTAACGAATTCACCATTCTATTGAATTGGTTGCTTAGTCTGTACTGCCAGACTACATTGAATTTAGTTTACAGATTTGAGATGATATTGTATTAAAGACAATAGTGTTTTGTAATGGTTTTTGCATAGGAATTACCAATGTTTTTGAACAGGTTTTTGAACAGATTTTCTGTATTTTTAATTATTTTTTTAAAATTAAAATATCAATTACCGACGGATAATCCGTCAGTATGGTTAAATAATATAATTTAATATTTAAAATAATTTAATTCAAGTTCCTAAAGATAAACTCCGACTGCGTTTACCGACGGATCAGGCCGTCGGAAATTTCTGTTTTTTTTGTAGTGTAAATAATTTTCGGCGGAATATTCCGCCGAAAATCCGCCAAAACTTTTTCACCGAAATATGTTTTTTTTAATTAATTAAGAATAAATAAAAAAATAAGTATTAAACATTTTCGGCGGAATATTCCGCCGAAAATCCGCCGAAAATGTTATAATTTATTTATTTAATTAATTGACTTATTTAAAAATTAAAAACATTTCGGAAAAGTTTCCGGCGGAAATATCCGTCGAAAAAAAAATTCCGCAGAAAAACTTTTTTTGCGGCGCCCCGGTTTCCGTCCGGCCAAATCCGCCGAAACAGTCATTTTCCGGCGGATTTTCGGCGGATTTTGGCCGTCGGAAATGCTGTTTTTTTTTGTAGTGTTTATAACTCAAAAGTCTTGATGTCTCGTCTTCAAAACAAAAACGTGCACAACATTTATACACACAAATTCATCGATTATGGACATTGTATATCAAGAATAATGACCTTCCTTCTTTGCCTTTGGATTTTTTGATTAGTTGGAAGGTGCAGTGATTAAATAGTGAACCTATCATCAACCCGAAAACAACAAATTGAGGTATATACTGAGAACTCATAATTCAACAATATGAAATCTGCATTATATGATCAAGTTTCACACCGATGTCGAATACCTATATATAATTGAATTGGTTTATATAAAAAATTTTATGATATGAGTCAAATTAATCTACTAATTATATATAATTCTAACTTTAATTAAAACCCAATCAAAGCAAAACATTTACGTTCATAATAAAACAAGCATGAAACTCAAAGATCCAATACATATTAAGTGTTATTTTGTTGGATCCATAGAAGCTTTTTTTTTTTTTTTTCATATATATATATATTATATTATGTATTGTGTGTGTATCTTAAAAGAAGACCACCAAAATAAAAGGTGAAAACCCCATAAAATATAATGCTAGCTTTTGTTCTTTATTAGAATATAATTAGTCTTACAGAAACGATTATTTTAACATCTACAAAATACGCATTAAGAACTACAAGTTATTATATACATATATATAGAGAGAGAGGAGAAGGTTTAAACGAGAACAAACTATTTAAGAAAACACGAAAACAACAGATCGTGTACAAAATCATATGTGATTTTGCACTACCCGAAAAATTCGGACACGGGCAATGTCAACCGCAACTCACAGGTCGCCTACATAGTCGTGTGAATCATATATGATTTTGTATGTACTCGACTGTTTTTGTGTTTTCTTAAATAAATGATGTTCTCGTTTGAACCCACCTCTATATATATTAATTATATATAACCAAAGAGATATAAAGAAGCATAAATTAAGATCAAGCCTTCAATTAATCAAGTTTGCAGTTTTTGTTGGGTAGATTTGTACAGATTACCAACCCTCAATTTTCGTGGTTATATATATATATATATATATATATATATATATATATATAACCTGAAACTAACTAACCCTAAACATGGTTGCCGTTATTAGATGACTCACAAACAACCTCTCTCCGGTGAAAGTTCCGGTGGCAGCCACAAGCAGCACATGTTAACTCACCAGTTGTACCTTCTTCTCCGGCGGCCATGAATTCCCGACACCCATCAACCGCATACCCACCGATGTTAGCTGCATGATTCTTCTGGCATTCTCCATATCTAAACGTCTGAATCATTGAAGCACTTGAAGTTCCATTACAACCATTATTACTCTTCTTCATCAACAAATCTCTCTCTCTCTCTCTCTACAATCTTTTTATGATCGGAGAAAATAATTGAGATTGATCTTTGAGAGATAAAAAATGGCTAGCTTTTGGTTAAGTGGCGTAAGGGATGTATTTATTTGATTAAAATAACCTAAAATCTCTTTCATTGACTTTGTTTAATTGGTCGAGACTTGTTTATACCAAGGGCTTTTTGTTTAGCTCTTGATAGTTCTATTAAGAGGCAACATCTGAATTGTTAATAGGCGAATTAATCTTGTTTGGCAACAAAAAAAAATGTCTCTTAATGGTTCCAAAACCTTCGGAATGATTTTGTATCTTGGGTCTCTCTTAACCATTCAGCACTTTAATTTTATTCTGAACAATTACCAAACAACCATATTTCATTTTGCACTATATCATAATAAACTCTTAATCATTCCGACCACTTAATCGCATCATGTACTAAATTATTCAGTAACTGCCAAACAACCTCTAAGTCATGGATATACGTTTGTAATTTTGTGTTATTTAATAGATTATTATATTAACAAAATTATATGTATATAATTAACTCTTGCAGACAAGTTTGTATCTTCCCACTTGGGAAAAAAAATTAAATATATTGCAATGATTCAACCACTATGTGATGTTTTTTGTTTCTTTTCCATTCTCTCTTTAATTTATATATTTAATTAGAATAAGAAATTAATAATATGAATGCTTTCTTTGATTAGCTAATTAATTCTTTTAAATGGTTGATAAATTGATGCATATGTTTGATGACTTAATTTTTTGAAGTGATTTATAGTATCGGAGATATCAAGAGTATTTCGTAAAAAGTTTGAATCATTTATGTATATTGGTTGACGATATACGATATATATATGTTTGGATAGATCGTCATAAACCGTATAGTTTTGGTCTCGCAAATACGAATAGAGCTTGATTGACACTAAAAGGTTAATATTTTGATTGATTTAATGCTTCTAATTTGATGGGTTGTTCCATTGTCTATTCAAGCTTTTTTCTGAATGAAAACAAATTATTGTAGTCTTTAATTTAACACTCATTTGAAATAAATTATTTTATTAGAATCAGTTTCAATTGATAATAGTAAATATTTTAAAAATATTAAAAACCACTTATTAATTATTCATATTAAATATTATAATTATCATAAAAAATTAAGCTATATTATATTTTTAAATATTTAGGTACGTTAATCATAAATAAATAGTACATGAGTTAATAGTTAGGATTCTCAATATATTTTATGCTTCATAAATGAACTTTCCCCAATTTAATTATTTATTAAATGTTTGATTGATCAATTCTAAATGTTTATAAATAAAAACTATATGCGCAAATATGATGGTACATGTGTATAGGGGCCTTTCATTGAAGACCCTAGTATTTTGTGGTAACTATGAGATTTAATCTCATCCATCCATTTAATTAATTAAGGGTCTAAAATAACAAATATAAATATTACATAAAAAAAAGATTTTATGCCACTAAATTAGGAAAAAAGGGTAAAATTGTCAAAAAAAACATTGAAATTTAGCGTTATCTCATTTAGGCGTCAACCGATAATTTAGGCAGTGAATCAGTTGTGATAACCTCCAAATATTGAAACATATCCATCTGATTACAAAAATACGACTACACTGTGTATCAAAACAATCAACAACGCTGCTAACCTAGTTTTAGATGGAGAGAATCGATTGAAAAAGGGAAAAGATCACATTGTGTATCATCGATTAAAAAGAGGTTTTGGAAAAGAGTTTTAACAGAAGAATTCTGGAAAAGAGTTTGGGATCTCCAAAGAATTCTTTGATACATTGTGATACATAAACTGTGTATGAAAAACACAGCTGCTATTTTGAAAAACACAGCTGCTATTACATTATAACTGTGGAAAGTTGTGGTGTATAATATGATTATAACGTGTGTTACATTATGATCATATTGCAAAAAACGTGTTACATATGGACGATGAACCAAAGTGTGTTACATGATCGTCTTTCAAAAAAATACGTGTTACGTTTCTGGATTTCTGATTGACCAACACCTGATAGAATGTGTTTACAAAAAAAGAGCTTATATCATCTCATGTACCACGTCTTAACACGTAAAAATAAAAATAAACTTCCAACTAATTTTGCATACAAATATGTAACAAATCATATCCCATAAGTTTCACAATGTATCACAACGTGTACCACATACTATCACAAATCATATTTGCAACACATATCATATCCCATAAGTTTCACAATGTATCACAATGTGTGACTCTGTGTGACATTTATTTGCAACACAAATCATATTCGATAAGTTTCAATTGATATGCAAAAATTGAAGAACTTGCCTGGAGTTTCATCGTTCACCTTGTTGGAATACGGGAGATAGCACGCATCGTTGTCCACGCCAACTGATAGACCATCGTCTAACAACTGAAATCCATCTATTTGTTCTTGATTGCAAAAAACATCTCTTTGTTCTTGATTGACTAATTCTTCCCCTGGTTTGTAAGGTGAAAGTCCAGAATCAAAATCGTCTGTGTTTTCAAATAAAGTAACATCCATGTGATTATATTCCCCTTCATTGGGACTAACGGACAAAGATCGAACGGAATCTACAGAAATGTCGTTGTCCATTGAAGGAAATATAACAACGAGATGAATAAAGGATGAATTGTGTTGTAGGCTACTGTAAAAAAAAAAAGACAATGTAGAATGAGAGAAACGATGCAGACTTGGGCTACAAGCTTTAATATTTCATACGATCAAATCAAAGTTCAAAAACAGAATATCTCAGAATCGGTTTGTTGCGATATTGAAGGAAACAATATATTTAATTTATAAATGATTGATAATTTAAGTTACAAATTTGTTTTAATATTATTTAATTTATCAAATGACTAAAATATCCTTCCTTATTAATTAATAAAAAAATAATAAGATTAGATGGATGGATGGATGAGATTGGATCTCATAGTTACCACAAAATAATAGGGTCTCATATGATTAGGCCTCCATATGTATATATGTACATATATATATATATATATATATATATATATATATTGAACGACAAAGAATTTTTATTACCACAACAAACCAAGGCAGCATACAAAGAATACATCGGGATCGAGTTTGCCCCGGAAAGAAGAGACACAAAACGAACAACGATAGAGACAAAACCAAACAACAATCACTAACAAAGAGTGATGCGACAGTGGGTTTGCAAGCAGCAAACAACTGCGAACCGCCTTACAATCCTGGAAGAGCAGACTTAGACCATCCCCGACCATCACCGCACGAAACCCACCAGCACAGTACCGATCATATCCGACTCGAGCCACCTGTTACCATTAGTGCAGCGACCTGTCGTAGCCGAGCCATCCTATAGAAGCAGTTGTTGACCAACCCCTCACAGCGACACCGTACCTTCTCCGCCTCCTTCGCCAGCATTCCAACGCGACCACAACTGTCGTCCATTGGCACTGAAACTGTGCTCCCAAGAAACCCGCATGCAGCTAGTCTGGACAACGATCAATCGGTCCGCAATCATCCCCTTTAGACAACCGTATCCAGCCCAAACATCACTACACCTATACCGCAGACATCCCAACTCGAACACCACTGTTGTTAGAAAGTGAAGATGATGATTGAAAGAGACGGCGAATATGCTGAAGGCTTGGAGACTTCGTATATTGATTGAGAGAAAAAGTAAAACATACAATATGAATGTAAAACAACTTAACCTAGACTAAAGAATACAAGGGAATATATACACAGACTATATGGGCCCATGAGCGTGGGTTGGGCCTTATACATTTATATACACTAACATCCCCCCTCAAACTCAATCAGGAGAAGAATGAGCCAGATGGAGATTGGAAACTAGATCTCGAAACCATCCTGGTATATGAGCGTTAGTGAAAATTTCGGCCGGTTGATCAATTGTGGAAATAGAAAGAAGCTGAATAGTCTGACGAGTCACGTGTTGACGAACAAAGTGACAGTCAATTTCAATATGCTTCGTTCGCTCGTGAAAAACGTCATTGTAAGCGATCTGAAGAGCACTGTTGTTGTCACACCACAAGGGAGTCGGAGAATGTTGAGGTGACCCCATGTCAGAGAGTAGCCAGCGTAACCACACAAGTTCTTGAGCCGTGTCAGCTAGTGCTCGATACTCAACTTCAGTACTGGATCGAGCAATCAGAGATTGTTTCTTGCTCCTCCAAGAGACGAGGGAGTCTCCAAGAAAGAAACAGTAGCCGGTAGTGGAGCGACGGTCAGTAATGTCACTGTCCCAATCAGCATCAGAAAATCCTCGCAAAGTCAAGGAGGATGCAGATGAAAAATGAAGACCGTGGAACATGGTCCCCTTTAAATATCGAAGGATGTGAAGGACAACAGCATAGTGATCTGAACAGGGTACAAACATGAACTGACTGACTGTATGGACATCATAGGCAATGTCAGGACGGGTCACTGTCAGATAGACAAGGGACCCTACTAGTTGTTGATACAGGGTAGGATCATGCAGAGGAGGTCTAACATTCAGAGCCAAATAAAGGTTGTGCTCAAGAGGAGTGGATGCAGTTTTGTTTTCAGTAAGCCCAAATTTTGACAAGAGATTGGAGGTGTATTTGGCTTGACAAAGATAAATTCCCAAGGGATCTGATATCACCTCAAGACCAAGAAAATAATGTAAAGCACCAAGGTCCTTCATCTCAAAACAGGAGCTGAGAGACGTCTTGAGATGAGTTATGCCAGTAGAGTCACTGCCAGTAATAATCATATCATCCACATACAACAGAAGTAAGATTGTGCCAGCCTCAGTGGTCCGAGTAAACAATCTTGAATCGTAGTTGTTGGGTGCAAAACCAAGAGAGATGACTGTGGAACTGAACTTCTCAAACCAAGCTCGCGGAGCTTGCTTGAGTCCATAAAGGGCCTTCCGAAGACGAAAAACATGACCTTGTGGAAGTCAAACGCCTAGGGGAGGTGTCATGTAGACTTCCTCAGATAACTCACCGTTCAAGAAGGCATTCTTAACATCCATCTGAAAAAGAGGCCATTGTTTTGTGGCTGCAATGGCTAGAAGACTGCGAACAGAAGTTACACGAGCAACAGGTGCAAATGTCTCCTCATAATCAATACCGTACTCTTGATTGAAGCCCTTAGCCACAAGACGAGCTTTGTACCGATAAATAGACCCATCGGATTTTGTCTTGATTTTGAACACCCGTTTGGAGCCAATGGGTGACTTGCCCGGGGGAAAAGGGACAAATTCCCATGTCTGGGCTTTGTCAAGAGCCTGAAGTTCCTCATCCATAGCTTTCTGCCAATCAGGGTTAGAAGAGGCTTCCTTGTAGGAAGTAGGTTCGTGATTTGACAGCAGAGTAGCATAAACATGATAATCACGGAGATGAGAATGAACTTGTCTTACCCGATCTGATCGTCTAACATTCTGAGATTGAGACGTTCCAGGAGCCAAAGACTCAGCAGGCACCTCAGATGTTGGTTGTGCGGATGGAGCAGATGATTGATGTTGATCAGAAAAACTGGAAGAGGCAGGCTGTGTAGGGGGAGGAGACTCTGAAGGGGAGGTAGATTCAGAAGGTGATGGAACAACAGGTGGAGGCGTTATGATGTCAGATTGGAGTGAGTCCAATGAAACAAAAACATCAGTGAAGAACGGAGTGGTGAAGTTAGGAGACTCACGAAACTTGGATATAGAAGAAAAAGGAACATGTTCCCAGAAGGTAACGTGACGAGATATACGAAGACGCTGGGAGATAGGATCCCAGCAGCGATAACCCTTGTGCTCAATACCATATCCAAGGAAGCAGCAAAGTCTGGAGCGAGGTTCAAGTTTGGTATGTTCATGAGGTTGTAACTGAACAAAACAAGCACTACCCCAAAAGTTTAGAAGTTCATAGGCAGGGGAGATCTCATAAAGAGCCTCGTAAGGAGACTTATTCTTAAGAATAGGAGTAGGATGACGATTGATGGCATAAACTGCAGTGAAAGCAGCTTCCCCCCAAAACCGTTCTAGACATTTAGCAGAAATGAGAAGAGTGCGAACTGTATCAAGTATATGACAGTGTTTTCGTTCGACACGACCATTTTGAGGAGATGTGCCAAGACAGGAGTACTGAGAGAGAGTCCCCTGAGATTGAAGAAAGGAGAGAAGAGAGGACTCTTTGTATTCCATAGCATTATCGGCTCTAAGAATCTTTATAGATTTCGAGAATTGAGTGTGAATCATCCGAGCAAACATAATATAAATTTTAGGTAGCTCCGAACGATGTTTCATGAGATATATCCATGTGAAACGAGTATGATCATCAATAAAAATAACAAAATATCGAGCACCGCCCATGGATTGATGTGGTGCTGGTCCCCATACATCAGAATGAATAAGATCAAAAGAGGAAGTAGAATTAAATTCATTTGATTCAAACGATAAAGCATGATGTTTTCCCAGTTTGCAAGATAAACAAGAAATACTGTCAGACGACATACAATTTCCTAACATCCCTAAACTAGCTAACGATTTTATTCTGGCTAGTGATAAGTGACCTAGCCGAGCATGCCGCAAATCGAAAGAAGAAGTGCTGGAAACTGAGGCAACAAGACTTGAAGAGGGTAATGGAAGACGAAGGTAGACCACTTCAATCATCCGTCCAACTTTACGGCCGAGTCCAATGATCTGCTTGGTCTTTGGATCCTGTACAACACAACCAGAAGAATGAAATAAAATGATCAAATTAGATTCGAGAAGCTGAGCAATTGAAACTAAGCTCAGAGATAGTTTCAGAACATTTAGAACATCTGGTAATTGTATATGAGGAGTGGAGACAGTTTCACTAAAAGATACCGGTAGGCCAGTGTTGTCAGTAGTTCGTACTGACGTAAAATGCTAAGGTGGTTTCTTAGAAACAAAACCATCAGTGCAGGGTGTCATATGATTGCAACACCCAGAGTCAAAAATCCATAAGTTACCTGAGGCAGCTGAGTGTGGAGAATTCATACCCATAGCACCAGACATGATCTGCTCCATGAGTTCCTGATTGCGATGCATCAGTTCCATTAGGTCAGGTGAGGAGACTGGAGAAACCTCGTTATCAACAATAGTAGAACCATCAACATCGTGAGTCCGATTCTGAGGGCCAGTGTGCTTTGAGTTCTTCGGGCAGTCAGACTCATAATGGCGCGGATGAGTGATGCCACACCTACGGCACTTGCGAATAGGACAATCAAGGAGAAGATGAGCAGTAGAATGGCAAAAGGCACACGCAGATGTGTTCGTCTTTCCCATAGGTTTGGAATGGTTGCTGTTGGTCCATTTGCCTTTGGACTTGGGATGAGACGTGTAAAGAACGCTATCAGTAGCGGGTATCAGTGAGCGTATGTGAAGACGCGTTTATTCACTTAGCAATTCGGTTATGGCTTCTTCAAGAGTAGGTAGTGGCTGCCTATGAAGAAGAGAAGCACGAACATTTTCAAAATTTTCAGTAAGACCCATTAGAATGGTGATCAGGTGTAGCTGGTTGAAGTAGACAGTGAATTGTTGAGCTGTTTCATGAAAGATTTGTGGAGCTCCAAGACTTATATGATCTCTGAGAGACTGCATTTCAAGGATATAAGAGTTTACGGATTGATCAGAAAGTTGACGTTTGTTCTGAAAGGTGGTCCATAGTTGATACTGATGAGATAGGCCCGATGACATGTACCGCTTGGCAAGAAAATCCCAGAGACTCTTGGCGGTGACATAGCCAAGAAACTGTTGGTTGATCTCAGGAGTAGTGGAGGCATTAATAAAACCCAGAATACGAGCATTATTGATGTACCACTCATTCATGCGTTTTGCAAAATCAACAGCATTCTCAGCTTCTACCTGAACTGGAAGTTTGGATGCACCAGTAACATAAGTATAAAGCCCATAGGATTTTAGCAGAATTGTCATATGATGATGCCACAGGATGTAGTTGCTACCATTGAGAACAACCGAGATGGGATTTGAGTGACTGAGATTGGCAACCATGGATGTGATTCAAAACAGTTCACTGAGTGACCGGTATGGACCAGTAGGATGTGCGACCGGTAAGATGTGCTACCGGTAGAATGTGCGACCGGTATGAACCGGTGGTATCGACCGATATGGACCGATAGGGTGAAGTGACCGGTATGAAGTGACTGGTATGCGTTATCGACCGATAATGGGTATCGATCGGTATGCGGTATCGACCGGTATGCGGTTTACGACTAGGGTTTCGAGTCTGAGAGAACGAACCCGTGTGTTTGAAGGCGGCGACGGCGTCTCGATGAAAAAGGAATACGAAATCGATGATTGAAGGATGAATAGTAATCGATAAACAGTAACGATGATGATGATGAGAGTGCAAGCAAACCTACAACTCTGATACCATGTTAGAAAGTGAAGATGATGATTGAAAGAGACGATGAATATGCTGAAGGCTTGGAGACTTCGTATATTGATTGAGAGAAAAAGTAAAACATACAATATGAATGTAAAAAAACTTAACCTAGACTAAAGAATACAAGGGAATATATACACAGACTATATGGGCCCATGAGCGTGGGCTGGGCCTTATACATTTATATACACTAACAGCTGTAATCCTTTGAGACTGAGTCTTTGCTCCCACAGTAACAGTGCAACCATCTCTTTTCCAGATTCCAGACACCAACTGTGTCGATCCAGCCCCAACATTTACCGAAGTTTTCGCACAGTCCATTCTAGTAAGATCTAGGATTCGATACCCATGTTGTGATCCCGCTTTGTGATCCAATCAAAAGTTTTTAACTGAAATTCAAAAAATCGTTCCAAAAATTTTTCTCCTTTGTTTTCGAATACCACTCTGTTTCGATTAGTCCATATGAGGTACAAGAAGCACCAACTAACCGCTTCCCATCTAAGTGCTCGCTCGCATTACCATCCAATTGCGTCGCTACACTAAGCAGTTCGACCACAGAATCAATTGAATCCACACTCAAGTTCCACCATCTCCCAACTTCTTGCCATAATTTCTTTACCTCTTCACAACTTACTAAGTCATGGTCTACCGTCTCATTCCCAGCCCCACAATGTGGACATAGAGTAGACTCTAATTCTATGCCCAATTTGTGCAACGTCACCCTTGTTGGGATTCTCCCTAATCTCACTCTCCATATGAGAATGACAATTTTCTTTGGGACCGCCTTATTCCACTTCGTCTCTTCTCTAACCGACCCACTACAAGTCCTCCTATCATTTAAAATTTGCCTTAGTTTTTTAACCGTAAACTCTCCTTCATTGTCCAAGCTCCACCGCACCCGGTCTATTCCTTCTCTTTTTGGTGTCACGCTTTGAAGTAGTTCACTTAACTCCCTCCTCCTCGGTTCCCGTCTCCAACCCCACTTCCATACCCACCCTTCCTCTCTCCATTCCCCTCTCTCTAACACCGACACTTCTTTAGATAACTCGAGTTGATAGAGTCGCCGGAACGTCTCTTTTAATCTTAAACTTGAGATCCACCCATCCTCCCAAAATCTCGTCTCCGAACCCTCCCCCACTTCTATCCCAAAATAGTTCATAAAGGTATCCCTTCTCTCTCCAACTCCCTCCCTGGTTCCACAATACTTCCCCAAATCGAGCCACCCCCTCTCCCCGATCTCTTCTGAGATTCCCCTAGTAGACCCCCGTCCTTCCCATAGATGCTCCTAATCACCTCTGCCCAACATATATATATATATATATATATATATATATATATATATATATATATATATATATTATATATATATAGGGGCCTAATCAAATGAGACCCTATTAGATTGTGGTAACTATGAGATCCAATCTCATCCAATCATTTTAATTTATTTATTTTTTTAATTAATTAATAGGGGAGGATATATTAGTAATTTGATAAATTAATTAATATAACATTTTTTTTTGTAACTGAAAAAATCAAAGTCTCATCAATCAAATATTACGTTTCCTTTATTATCTCAACAAATTGATTTTGGGATAATATCCATATGGACCATGTGACATTGTGTTACATTGTGATAATATAACATCATCTGAATCTCATGTGCCATGTGATTTGGCATATATCTGATGTATGTGTTACATTGTGATTTGGCATATAGCTGATATATGTGTTACATTGTGATTTGGCATATAGCTGATATATGTGTTACATTGTGATTTGGCATATATCTGATAATCTAACATCTGAATCTCATATGTACCATGAGACATATGTACCATGAGACACTGATCACAGTGTATCATCACCTACGGAATTAGCAACAATAATCCCATCATTCTATCATGAATGATATAAGGTTTTGCAAGATGATCACAGTGTATCACACCCATTTTTCCTAATTTAGTTGCATTAAATCCGGTAAGCGCTATCACACCCAAAATTATCGGAACACACCTAAATTATATCACACTGATTTATAATGTTTTTTGACAATTTTACCCCCTTTTCCTAATTTAGTTGCATTAAATCTGTTTTTTAATTATTATTAATATTAGTTATTTTAGACCAATGATTAATTAAATGAATGGATGAGATTGGATCTCATGGTTACCACAAAATACTAGGGTCTCCCATGAAAGGCCCCCTATATGTATATATGTACATATATGAGGTGATCAAATGAAAACCTCATATACATTTTGAGAATTATGAGATCCTATCTAGTTCATTCATTTGATTGAATCAGATATAGTGATTAATTTAATTCCATAATTAATGATAAAATGGTAAATTAGTAATTTTATAATTAATTATGACAACTAAACAACTCCTAATGTATTTATTCCAAGTCTGTTACACTAATTTCTAATAATTTCCATATTTATCCCATCTATTTCAAATTCAATCTATATCCATATTTGAGTCATCGACAAACAATTAATGCTCATCCTGTTCAACAATATTGAGACCAAGAAAAACACCATTAACATAAGATGTTTTACAGAAAACAGGAGACCACCGTGAATCATCACCTCTTCTCACTTCTCTGACGAACACATTTGGCGCCAACGATGATTGTTGTTCTTTCCGTGAACAGTGGTTTCCAGCTCCAACCACAACAATTTCTTGCTTCTACGATTCGAGATAGGTCATTTTCAACTAGTCTAAGCTTCTATACCACCAGATTGATGTACACTTAGGTTACCACAAATTCAACTATAAGACTCGATCCAAAAAGGGTACCAAGCTTCTTCAAATATTTTTTTTCTACTTATCAATGTGTTTACATTGTGAAGTGGACTAGACAAGGAGAGGAAGAAGATGGTTTGATTTTTTATTGGTATCTTCTTGTGTTTGTAGAAATTCTTTTACCCACTTCTCTTAGTTTAACGAAAATTGTTCACACATAAATAAAAGAGGAAGTTCATATATACTTTGAATTTAACCTTTCATTTTCTCTATCATTTTATATTATTTTTATTTACACAACATAAGTATATCAAGAAATATAATTTAAATTTGCCTTATTTTTTTTAGTTTTATTAAAAATTATTATTATTATTATTATTTAATCAAACTTTTTATTAAATAACCCACATTTTTTAATTCAATTTATAGGATTATAACTTTTATTTTTATTACTTAGTAAGTTAAAAAACAAAATTTTAAAATTTTCATGAAAAATATAAAATACCAATCTATCTATATCTATCTCTCTCTCTCTCTCTCTCTCTCTATATATATATATATATATATATATATATTAAAGTAAAACACATGCTTGATGAGGTGACATCTTCTAGATGATAAGATCTCATTTATCTTTTTTCTCATATTTTTTAATTAGTTTTTAATAAAAATTGTTAATAAATGAGCAAACCTTCCATTTTCTCTTTAATTGTTTTAATATTTCTAAATATTAAATAATAATACTCTTATTCATTAGTAAAGTAATTTATTTATGTTTTTTAAATATTAAATAATAAAATTCTTATTTGTTAATATAATATTTTATTCATATTGGAATTTTTTTTTCATATATTCATATATATATATATATATATATCTATATATATCTATATAAAAGCAAAACAAAACTAGGGGTTGCTTAGGTGGCACAATGAGAAACCACCATTCATCTTTTTCTATTTTCTCTTAATTTTGATTTTTTTTAAATACAAAGTTGTCATTAAATGAGTTTTGAATTTAACCTTTCATTTTCTCTATCATTTTATATTATTTTTATTTACACAACATAAATATATCAAGAAATATAATTTAAATTTGCCTTATTTTTTTTAGTTTTATTAAAAATTACTATTATTATTATTATTTAATCAAACTTTTTATTAAATAACCCACATTTTTTAATTCAATTTATAGGATTATAACTTTTATTTTTATTACTTAGTAAGCTAAAAAACAAAATTTTAAAATTTTCATGAAAAATATAAAATACCAATCTATCTCTCTCTCTCTCTCTCTCTCTCTCTCTCTATATATATATATATATATATATATATATTAAAGTAAAGCACATGCTTGATGAGGTGACATCTTCTAGATGCTAAGATCTCATTTATCTTTTTCCTCATATTTTTGAATTAGTTTTTAATAAAAATTGTTAATAAATGAGCAAACCTTCCATTTTCTCTTTAATTTTTTTAATATTTCTAAATATTAAATAATAATACTCTTATTCATTAGTAAAGTAATTTATTTATGTTTTTTAAATATTTTTAAATATTAAATAATAAAATACTTATTTGTTAATATAATATTTTATTCATATTGGGAAAAAAAATTCATATATATATATATATATATATATGAATTAACTTATGACAATCATATAAAATAGAATTATTATATAACATATAGTTTTAATTTCATTTTAATACATATGTGTATGTATAAAGATAAAAAAAGAATTGAATTTAGAATCTATATCCCCATATGTAAGTTATATTTTCATTAAATGTATTGGGATTTTTGTATTTATACATACACATTGAAATTTATGTTATTTAACTATTCAATTTCCTTTCTTTAGGTTAGATAACTATTCATTAATTTTCCCTTATTTATGTTAATTAATTATTCATTTCTCTTATTTATTTAACCTTGTGAGTAAAACACATTTTTGATGAGGTGACATCTTCTAGATGCTAAGATCTCATTTATCTTTTTCCTCATATTTTTGAATTAGTTTTTAATAAAAATTGTTAATAAATGAGCAAACCTTCCATTTTCTCTTTAATTTTTTTTAATATTTCTAAATATTAAATAATAGTACTCTTATTCATTAGTAAAGTAATTTATTTATGTTTTTTAAATATTTTTAAATATTAAATAATAAAATTCTTATTTGTTAATATAATATTTTATTCATATTGGAAAAAAAAATCATATACATATATATATATATATATATATATATATATATATATATATATATATACTAGCCGTCTACCCGCGCGATGCAGCGCGGGTGAATCACATTCTGAAGCAAATAACTTTTCTGACAATGATATTTTTTGTTCGTATTATTCTCGTTTTCTCCCAAAATTTTTTATAGGTTAGTATGATTGATTTAAAATGCAAAACAGTTACTACTATAAAATATGTTTATTAATAAGATATCTAGGGAAATAATCACAAAAGTGTTCAACACCGCACGTTGCGCGGTGACTGAGATTCATACTAAGAAAAATGTGAAAAAAATTCATTAATTATTTTCAAAAATATGATCTTTCAAATGAACTATGTTACAAATTCATATCCAATATATTTTATAAGTAAGTTGTTGAACTGAATTTTGATGTGGAATTTATAAGTGATTGCTTTTATGTTTTAGAGAGCAATGGAGTTAGGTCGATGGAGTAGTAATCATACAACCTTGTTAGCTATAATCTTTATTTTGCTTTATCTTTTTGGTTTCTCAAACAATTAACTTTTGTAACCAATATTTATGTGTTATATATTCAATAATTAAAATTTTTAAATGTTATTGTTGCACTATGTGTCTATGTCTAATCTTATGCATTTGTTGAGTGAAATTAGACATAAGGAGCAAATCAATTATTGGGTGAAATAAGACCTAGAAGTTATTAGTTATCATCTTTATTTTACTTATTTATTGTTTTTTAAATGTTATTGATACAATCATACAATATTTCTATAGGGAAATTTTTGACAAAATACCTATTAAACTAAATTTTCCGACATTATTTATATATGTGTACTGCTCTTATTGATCTAATGGCATTATAGGCCTAAATTTTTAAAACTAAGCTAAGCAAAGACATGTTATTTCTATGGTTGGATTGAATCTACACTAATGGTTCTTCACCGTTTATAGTTGTAATGGTTCTTCACTCTTTATAGTAGAGTTCTAATATTGTGAAAATAATGTTTATTTTCTTTATGATTCATGATCTTTTAGTTTGTTTATATGATAGTAAGATGTATTTCCTTTTTATCATTATAGACATGAATACCTTATAAAGCCAAGACTAAAATGCAAGGTTGAGAGATGTTTAGCTTCGTTGTTTGATGAGGTGCACACGTGTGTTGTAAACTTCTGACATTATACCTCATATGGTTTTTGTCTTTCCCTGGCCTTAGAAACCCGTATGTCCATTGTTTTGTGGTTTTCTTGAAGATTGAGCTTACAAAATAATAGCAGAGATTAAGATTAAAAATAATACAAAAAGACATTCGAAATATATAATCTCGAAATGTAAGTTTACAAAATTGAAAGTCTAACAAACAATAAAGCATCAATAAAATAAGATTAACCACATCAAAACCAATGACTTGGGCATTTGAGGCGGTAGGAAAGTATGATATAGCTACTGAGTGGAATATCCTTCCCAAGACCAAACCAGTTTCAAAGCTTGAAACATGACAAAAATTTGAATATAACTACAAACTGATATTGTAAATGATCGTTTATGATTACCCGAGGAATGCATCATTGTGCCTTTATGGTTTCAATTTCCGAAAGAAAGCAAGAACAATCGTTAAACATGGCTTCAGAAAAATTTCCAAAACCCAATTTAAAAACCACAAAAAGAACTCAACTAAAATTTTTTGATGCACCAACTGGGTATTGCCCAATTTTGAACAGTAACATAAAATGTATTTATGACTTAAATGGAAAGTTTAAGTTAGTTTCATTATAGTTGATAAATTCACATTCATTTCAAAATTGCAACAAACAATTCATTGTCATTCCTCTATCCAAGAAAATATCAAAGCAACATAAACTAAAACACAAACCTACCGGTGTGGCGGTGTCCTTATCCATGATATTGTTCCTCTAATCGGTAAATAATCCTAGAGTCGGTGCCCGTCTAATATAGCTATCGGGTCACGTATCCGATCACAAAACCAACCCAATTTCAAAACTTGAAAATGACAAAATTTTGAATCTAACCACAAATACATCTTGTAAATGATGTTATAATTACCTTAGGAATGCATCATCCGACCTTTACGGGTTTCTATTGCTGAAAGAAAGCACAACAATTGTAAATAGAAAATTAGCAACAAATAGTTAACTGTTATTCCTCTATATACACATGAAATATGAAAACCAAGAAAATGTCATAGCAACAAAAACCTAGTCCACGTCACTCTGGTTTTGGATATTCTGATCGAAAATGAATCCTGCAAAAAGAATAAGAGATGAAGGGTCTGAAGTTCTGTAAAAAAGAAAAAAGAAGCGATAAGAAAGCTCACCATTACAACATATATGAACTTGGGATTATTAAAAGATGCATTAAGAGATCTCACCATTTTAAACATAGATGAACTTCTAATTCATGTCATCCAACAAAACTGAAATACGAAAGTCAACACGTTCTGAACAGACACCCTATCAATTTCCTATGTGGTGATAAATATGCAAGCACATATAAATTTCCTATGTGGTGATAAATATGCAAGTACATACACAGAGATGATGGTACCTGGGAGGAATTATTAGGATTGATCATCAAAAAGAGAATCAATCCCCAGAAAAGATAAAAATGAAAGTCATCTTGGTCTTGTGGCATCGTTTGCTTTTGGTTTTTCAAATCAATAATGAATCATGCAAAAAACAGGAGATGAACAGTCCGAATAAAGAAGTGATACAACAATCTGGTAACGTTTTTTGGGAGAATCCAGACTACTTCTCCATGTATGAAACTGTCCATAAAGAATTCTGCAAACAGAGGAGATGAAGGGTTGGAGTTAAACCCTAAACAGGAAATAGAGGAGATGAAGGGTCTGGAGGTTAAACCCCAAATTGTTGAAAAAAATAGAATAATTCATGTAAATTGAGAAAAAAGGAAAAATAGGATTCTGAGCGTAGAAGATGCCACGTCATCTGCTTAGGATTTTGCTTTATATAGATATATAGATTAGGACGAAAAGAAATGTTCGTGTTTCTTCCAAGGCTGAATATGAATATTTATGGATGGAAACTTGTGGATCCAAGTTTTTGGAGGTTTATGCTTGAGGATTCGTGTTTCTTCCAAGGAACTCAAGTTGGGAAAATCTAGATTTAGCCTAAATCTAGCAAGGTGACTTCAAGTTGATTTGTGAAAACGGTGTACATGCAAAAATGTCAATTTTTAAATGTTTATATGTTTTACATGAAATTATCAACTGTTGTGTTATTTGAGGACTTTTGATTTTTTCAAAGTGTTTAACTTTATAAACTTTGTAAAACAACCACATTTGGGGATTTTGGGCATTTTGATAAATAAATCTTGAGTATTGGTATTTTAACGATTCATTTTATGGAATGAAATCTTTTGAGTATAAATGCACTTTTAGTTTGTGTTTTAGGGTAAGGCTCAATTTGTGTCATGAGATGTTTTGAAAGAGTCAATGGTATAAACTTTTTTGGAAAATGACCTATCCCAATCTAAGTTGTGTTGGAGTTTATTCATGCATATTGGAGCATGTGTTGCATAAGCGTTGATCGGTTGCGTCTTATTGCACTTTATTTTTTTGACAAATAGTCTTTTGGTTAACTGGACTTGTGGCTCGATATTTGATTATGTTGGGTATTGCGGACATTTGTCCAACTTTTATAGCTCAACGTAGAGCTTTGGTTATAATTTATGATTATTGAAGATTTGCATATTTTGAGTGTGTGTGTCATTCATTTGGGGTTATGTAATGTTTTAGACCTGTCTACTATGGATCCATGAGCACTTTAATTATTTTGTCCGATGATGGAACAACTAGCTTTTCACATTGAGGCACATATAAGCATCGGATGTGGTATGAGTCCTACGTGCTAGTATCTATGGGTGTATGCTTAAAGATGTCGAACTCGATACTTTAATCATTACGTCCAATGGTGGAACGACTAGTTTCCCCCCATTGCGGCACAGTTAGGCATCGACGGTATGGTGTAAGTCCTACGTGCAAGTATCTATGGGTGTACGCTGAAAGATGCCGATCTCGATACTTAATATCGATATGACCATGTAAATTGTGTTAATAACATAATGTGTGGCTTACTTTGTGTCCGTCACATTATATGGAATCGGGTCTCCCCCATCACCGAAAGGTATTGTTTTGGGTATTGAGTTTTAGTATCCATGTTTTAGGTGACGTTTTGTATATATGGATTTTTATCCATGGTTTATGGGTTGAGTATTATACCCCACCCGTGTTTTGGGTGTTTTGGGATATAAAATTTTATCCGCGTTTTCCATAAATTGGAAGTTCGATTTGTATTTACGATTTGAGTGAGTTACGGGTTGCATCACTTTACAAATGAATGTTTTACCTTGGGGAGTTCATCTAATAAATATGTGTTATCGGAAAATGAGTCGTTTTCATATTTGAAGCATATCATTTTGAAATGTTATGATTTTAATTGCATTCTTTCTTTTCAAAGATATATTTATTAATGTTGAAAACTCCTGAACTCACTAGGCGTTAGCCTAACCTTTTTATTTATCAGCATGTGCATCAGGTTCCGGTTGGGGAATGGTACTAGTGTCACCGTGAAGAGATGAGTGCTAGTTGTGTTCTCGATAAGTGAATAGTTTAGTGAAGTCTTCCGCATTTGTTTTGGGAAGAGCAACTTGTACTTGGGTTAAGTAACATCCGATTTCGGTTTAAGTCCTTGTATAAGATTGGAGTTTATAATTGATGAGGTTAAATACGAAATTTTATTTTGGATGTTTATCGATTTTGGATTTATAGGGAGAAGATTCATATTTTACTTGATGTATTATCAAAATTTTAATTAGTTGCTCTTTACAAATTTGAGGGTGTTCGTAACACCCGTAATTTCGGGTAAACTTCCTTATTTTGAAATTTTTTGGGAGTGGTGTTTGACCTTATCATAATGCCATGTTACTTGGTTTGTTATTCAGATTTGATCGTACGTTTCTCATCTATGAATCGGGTCGTTTTGGGTTAAAATCGCGGCCAAGGGGCCTTGGGCGACTATGTCACCAGGGCATAGTCGCACGTCAATGTCGCGGGTGAGGGGTGGCTCGCTAGAAAACATGCAGAAGGGGGGGTGTTGGGCGGCGACATTGCCCAGCGACTATGACCAGGGCATTGTCGGCAGGTCATAGTCATCGACGGGCACCTAGAGTATAAAAACCCCATTTACGGGATTTCATCATTTGGAGCTGATTGAGAGTTTTTCCTCCTGCGTTTTGGTAAGGATTCTTGCCCTAATTTCTCCCACATCATTTAATGATCTCCCATAAGCATTAATGGTGATTTAAATGCATTTCTATGTGTGATTTTGGAAAGATCCTAGCTAGTAGCAACTCTCAAGAGCTCACTTCTCTACCTACCATTTTTAGGGTTTGATTTCTTGTAAGAAATCACTAAGGTGAGTGTATTTCTTGACTCTTCTACTCACATACATGCCTAATAATGTGCTAACAAATATATTCACCTTTCTTATCTCTTGAGTTGATCATATGAAGTTAACCTAAAATCCCATTTGCGGGTGAGGTCTCAAATGAAGAGTATTAGATGAAATACTTGATCTTAGCATGTAGTATGAGTTATATGAAACTAGTAAGTCATATGTTGGTCATGTTGGTGGCTTGATGATGGTTTATAGTGTTGGTTTGAGATGATGTCGTAAATAGGCTAAAGACTCGGTTTAAGTTGATGTCATCAATAGGCTAAAGACCCGGTTTGGGTTGATATCTTAAACAGACTAAAGACTCGGTTTGAGTTGAATGTCACATAGGCTAAAGACTCGGTTTGAGTTGATTGTCACATAGGCTGAAGACTCGGTTTGAGTTGAGGTCTCAAACAGGCTAAAGACTCGGTTTGAGTTGATGTCTCAAATAGGATAAAGACTCGGTTTGAGATGATGTCACGAATAGGCTAAAGACCCGGTTTGGGTTGAGTGCCCAAATAGCTAAAGATCTAGTTTGGGTTGATGCTATCAAGTTAGATGGCTTGGGTGGAGTCATAAGTATGTTGATGAGGTTATATTGTAATTTTCATCTTTAATGACAGGTGAAGTAATTTGGTTGAGAACAAAATGAACACGAACACACATATGTTATAATTTCATTTTCATTAATTACCTTACGAGTATACGTTCTTACTAGGCTCTAGCCTAACACTTGTTTCTTTCGTTGTCATGTATGACAGGGCATCCTAGTGGCGGGAACCTTCGGGAATGAGTAGTCGATCGCGTGATCGAGAGCGGTCCTTTTGGGAGATCAAGAGACCGGTTTATACGATTTGATAGATACCCATTTTTGGAAAAAATAGCGACACTCGACCGTAATCTAATAGAATCATCTAGATTATTAGGTTGTCGTTTTTATATTCTTCATTCATTTGAGTTTGTAAACAATATAATATATTCCCCGTTTCGGGACAATACCTTGGGATCGTTTTGGCAGGTTATGGTTTAATCAGGTTATACTCAGTTTACAATCGTCATATTATCGAAATTTCGAAATTTTAAATTCCTTAATTTTTTAGGGCGTTACAATGTTACAGATACTATTTAGGGTACATGTGCACATAGTGATAATACAATTTCAAGTACAGATATATAATGGTGATCATTTGATTTTTAATTTCAAAACCATGCAAATATCCAAACATGTAGATCTATATTCCTCATGGGTTTAGCCATATAGATTTGTACGTACTTGTAAAAAACTTGGTTTAGTTGGCATGCTCCCCATAGGCCCTTAAGCCTAGTTCACAATATGAAAACTCAATTCACTTGTAAATACTATAAGATAGGTTTACCGTTCACAAAGTGAAACCGTAGTTAAACACTCACTTTCATCACAATGTGAACCCAACTCAGTATGGATAGAATAAAGGGATGAAAATCAGGAGAAAGGATAGAGGAATTTATACGCATATTTGTCATATATTATAAAAAATACATTTTATTTTGATCCCATTATTAGATAAGTCCAAACGTCATATATCTTTGTATTTGGAAAAAAAATAATTGAATATATAAATTTGTATATTGACAAAATTTTGAGTTTAACACTTCATATGGGCCTCAAGATGTAACCTTCCATCCCAATTAATTTTACATGTATCATAATATACTAGAAGCGTACTCGCGCAATACAGCGAGATACATCACGATTTTAATGTTTCATTTTATTTTTTGTTTTTTTGTCAATTTATAATACGCTTTTGGATGATTTTGAGAAAGTGATAATATTTTGTTTATAAATTTGTTTAATTTAGGTTTAATAATATAATATTTTTTAAATAAAAAATTAAGTATTTTGTTAGAATTCAATGATTATCTTATATATTTTAATGACATCTAGAAAAAAATAACCAATTACATATTTAATAATATAATTAAAACAAATTTATGGTAATATAATATATTAATTAATAGTGATACATGGAAATGTCTGCATAAAAGAAAAGTCTTGTACATACCAAATTGGTAGGTGTTAGAAGTCTGCAGTAGTAATATGTATCTTATGCTTTGATACTTGTAAATTAAGAAATTTTTAAATCTTGCATAAAATGATGATACCTTGTACCTAATAATTTGTATTTAAAAGTTTTTTATTACTGCTTTATAATATAGTATAGATAAATTTATACTAAACTTTATAAATTCAATGCATACAATCAATTATTTGTAGTAATAATAAAGAATACTTTTAAACTTTTAATATAAAATTTTGTGGTTGTCAAATTATTTATTCTATTTTGAAATGTTTTAAAAAAAATGCAATTTACATAGAAATTAACATGTTGTACATCATGAACATCTTTGTTTTTCTTTATTTGAGTTTTACATATTTAAATATATGTCAAACAAAATTAAAGGATTAATTATTATTCAAAATATGTTTTAAGTGAATTACACTAGTGGTCCCTATGGTTTGCTTAAATTTTGGATTTGGTCCCTAAAACAAACTATCTATACTGATGGTCCATAAGTTTTCGATTTCATAATACTCAAGGTCCTCGGAGTTCACACCGTTAGTTAGGAACCGTTAGAAGAGACAAATATTTAATTGGGAAAACTATAGGGACCAAAAGTGTAATAAACTCTAAAATTAATTGTGATTAAGATATTTTATTTAAAAATTTATTTATTAAAAGTATTTATATTCACATATTTATTTAAAAAAAGTATTCACATATTAATTTGAAAAAGTGTAAACTCCAATTTTGATCCTGAGGATTGTAGATTTCTTTGAAAGCAGGACATGTGGTTTCATAATTCAAGTTTTGGTCCTCATAATTTGAATTTTGCTCTGAAAGAAGGACCTGACCACTAACTCCGTTAAAAAAACTCCGTTACAGCTAGGGGTATTTTTGTCCAACCATGTTTTATCCCCCTTTTTGTAACTCTCTTTTGTTTTTTTCTTATATTTGGAAAATATATCAAACTAGTGGGAACAAATAGGTAATTAACTCAAAACTTCAAATCACAGGGACGATACACACAAGAACCATCGACGTCCCTGCCTTTCTCCGGTGAACCCAACACCAGCACCATCCACCTTCTCTAGTGAACCACACTACCACCCCCTTTCTCCCCTTCTTTATTGCTTCACCTTCTTCGGTGAACCACACCACCTCCTCATTTCCGTTTTACTAATAATCATACATATGATGTGATGAGCATGTGTATCCGGAAAAAGGGTTTATGGCAATGGACATGGGGTCAAGAACACCCCCGGTGGATCCAAAGAACAGGTGGTGGCCATGAGATCAAGCTCATATTTTTACGTCTTTTACAGATGTTCATTTGACGCTTTCCAAGACTGTTGGAGTATGCTTTTGTTGGAATTAATGTCTTGTTAGTTTGGTCAAAGAAAGTCAATTCTCATGTTATTGTTACTCTTTGCTTTGTATTTTTGGTCTTAGCTTGTTTGACCATTTAAATAGTTCATGTCTTAGCTTTTGTAACAAGTCCTTCCATTTTGTAATCTTGTGGCACTAAGAGATATATGACTATTTCTCTTTTTACATTTTCTCTCTCTAAAATCTTGATTGATTCATTGTGTTTTCTATGTTGATTGCTTGATTGGGATCCTACATTTGGTATCAGAGCAAACGAATCATTCAGAAATCATGTTTCAATAGCAAATTTGGTCAATTCAAGCAAGCTTTTGAAGATTTTGGTAGTTATCGTAAGCTTTTTATAGAAAGTTCATTGTTGGATTTCAATTTTTGTGATCTTGTTGATTTTGGAAGTTGTAATTGATTGTAATAGGGTCGATTCTTGTACCGAAACATTTCTTCTTTAGATCACTTGATTAAATTCACAACAATTTGTGGTGAATTTATGATTTTTGTGTATTTTTGTATTCGAAGTTTTAATAATCTGTTTTCTCTATCGAATTTTGATTTCCAGCGATATTTGGAAGATTTGGTGTTCTACAAAGTTGTTCAGAATCAGATTTCGATCAACCCTAGCAATTTTTAGAATCAAAGAATATATGGCTGAATTTGTGAGTCTTGAAGAACTTCTTGCAAGATCTTGCATTTGTCACAAGCTTCATATGGTTGTCGCAAGTTCTTGAGGTTGACGCAAGCATCATCCTTTGATTTGTTCTACTGCTGAAATTTTTCTAAGTGTTGAATTTGCTAGTGCTTATTCACGACAAGTTCACTTCTCGTGTTCTTCATCTTGAGAATAGTTACTTCTCGGATTCTTTTGTCTACGTCAAGTGGATACTCGGGTCCTTTGGTATACGAATTCTTCACTACTCAGATCACTTAGTTTGCATCAAGCAAGTTCTCAGGTACTTTGTTTTGCGTTAAGTATAGAACTCGTGTGACTCAGATTGCGATAAGCCACTACTCGTGTGCTTCAATTTGCGACAAGTTCTCTTTCAGTCTATGATAACTCTCAAATCTTGAGAGTTATTTCCTCACTTTTGTTATTTATTTTTATCACTTTATTTCCCTTTTTTCCCTCTCCCTCCTTCATTTGGTCTAATATGTTCAAACATTGTGATGAAGTTTCAAGGATGTAAAAATTCGGTTTTACTAACTTTTTGTGCAGCAAAGTGACCACAAGAACTTGTAAACCTCAATGTTTGAAAACTTACAGTGTGGATAACAAGAACATCCTTTGATTTGAACTTGTAAACCTCAATGTTTGAAAACTTACAGTGGCGACGTGGGCTGTAAGTTTGTGGATAAGCCTTGGACATTTTTGGAAAGTTTCTTTTTGAAGTAAAAGAAAGAGGATATTGAGCTTTCACAAGAATAATCAAGAGAAATGACAAAATATGGAGGTAAAAGGAAGCTTCAATAATCTTCCAAAAAGTAGCTTTTTGGGTATTGTCAAATCACAACTTTTTCTTCAAAGGCATTATAAAAAGAGGCTTGGGGAACCATTTGGAGATCATCCCATTCCAGAGAGTTTCTAACATCTGGATCTTTGCATTTAATTTTCATTCTCTCATTTAAGTCTTTAGTGTAGTTGCATTTAATTTCCTTGTAATTTAAATTTCTTGTAACAACTCTCACCACTGTGGTGACAAAGTGGTGACAACCTTCTACTTTTATTTATGCAAGTTATGTTTATGTATTCTTCTGATTCTCTCATGTCTTTTACTTTTATTATGAACTAAACACCCCTTTGGGTGTGGGTATGAGCCAAGGCTAAGACTAGTAGGCAACACTTGGGTGTTGCCATCGTTGCTAACTCTTAGACTTGGTCACTCGAGTCGAGAGTTCTACTCAACGCGGACAAGCCGATCACTTGTTAGTGTTAATATTAGATCTTAGACTTCGAGAGGGTGGATCCGGAAATACGGCTTGAGTGATGCAAAAAAGATTTGAGAAAGTCTTTTATAACCACGTAGAGATACGGGTTTTTGCATGATTTTAACTAAGGTTCAAAATGTCAGTCGATATAGGTGTCACGAAGAGATTTGGTCTTCTATATCCATACTGGCGGAACTAAAACCCTTAGAGGTTTACTTACTTAAATCGGCAAGTCTTGAGTTGGCAATAGTGGTAACTTCGTGGGTGCAACATGGCCACTTTCTGTGGAGACTCACTTTCGAGATAAAGGGGTTTTTGTAGATATTTTGTGTCACTTGTTTCTGACCATATTGTTACTACATCTGTCTTAGTTAATGCTTGTACCCACATCCTCTCTTTTAACTTGATAATTATCTTAGTCATTATTTAGCTTATTTAAAGACTCACAAATATTGATATTGTTCTCAAAGCTCAAACGAGCACTAGAAGTTCATGAAAGTTCTCTGATTCTTTGTTGACTAGTCCCTGTGGAAACGATCTTGGTACTCTACCACTTTAGTGTCTGGTGTGTACTTGCATCGCCACTGTGGCAACATAGTGGCCACTTTGTGGACCTATACAATTTTCTGCTATCAGTCTACGACAAGTCTGCCTATGAGTTTCTTTGGTTTGCGATAAGTAGTTTGCGACAAGTTTTCACTTCAGCCTGCGACTTCGATACTTAGAAATTTTTCTGAGAAATTTCTTCAAGTTTGACCAAGTTTGACTTTTTCAAGTCAAAGTTGTAAGGACCAATTGTGTAAAGTAGGGATTTTATATACTTGGGTTTATTTTTGATAAATCAAAAAACTTGAAGGACTAGAGTGTATGTTGGGGTAAAATAATTAAAAGGGGTAGATCCCTAGATTCCTTCCATTTTGGGCTTGTAGGCGGCGTTTGAAGTGATAGAGGGCAGGGTTCTAAGAAACAGCGACTGAAAGGATTCGTGTTCTTGAAGGCGATCGAAAAAGGTTAGTATTCCTATCTGGTATTCTCTTAAATCGTTTCCCTCTATCGTCCTTTCTGGATTTTGGTCTTGTGAATCGATGGCAACTGATTGTTGGGTTCTATATTGGAATATAAATTATCTGAATTGTTTATACTTGGGAAGACCGTATTGTTGGTTTGTGAATGCTGGAATCCGTTAATTTCCTTGGAATTCTATAAAACCACATGTGTGTGAAATTCGTTTTCTGCACATGTGGAAACGGGGAGTCTGCTTGGGCCTCGGAACGAGAGGGGAGTCTGTTTGGTCCCCGATCGTGTTTGCGCTTGAGGTAAAGGTGTCACCTACGATTTGGTGATATCGGTAATGATGATGTAATGTTGAATCTCGTATTGCAAAGTTATTTGGAACTATTTAATTTGGTATGCTTTATCATAAATTCACTAAACCTTACGGTCTAACCCTCGTTTTTCAATCCTAAAAACCCTTTTCAGGAAGGAACGGTGGTGGTGCTTCCAGTAAGGGAAAGGAGAAAGTGTAGGAGCTGAAAGTGGACTCGAGTGAAGGCATAACTTATCTTAGTTTTCATTTTAATTTAGAAATTCTCGGTTGTAGACAAGACTTTCGTTGTTAATCTTCTTAATTGCTCTTTGTGGACCTTTTGTATGGGATTTTGTTTATGTTATGTGATATGGATGTTTGCATACTTCTAAGACATGTGATAATTGAATCTCAAAGCAAATATACTATGGGTTCCAATATCGTCTTTTCAAGTAATACAACGGTAAAATACCGAATATCGTCCCACAGAGATTGGTGTAAAAGTGTAATAAAAGTGTAGTAAAAGAAGAGATTTCAGATGGCGATTTTGAAGACTTTGTTTGAGTTGGTTAACAGTGATATGATTAACAAGATATATATAAAGATAGAATGGGTGCAAGACTTATAGTGAGGAGTAAACACAAATTATGGAGGCCAATGCTATAGGGATGTTATAGCATTAGTTCAGCAACAACAAGTTCCACCATGTACTTTAAAGAGTATCCTTCCGGATATCTACCATTGGACTTTTGTTTAGCCTTCAATCAATATATGCCTATGCAAATGTCCGGACCAGTGTGAGTGTCAAATGGTTTCTCTAAAGTATATGGAAAAACAAATGCCTTTGTTTAAAAATCACTCTTCCGAGTCGATTCCCATATCATTCAAGTTGACGTGTTCTTAGTGGCTCATTCCTGAGTCCACTACACTTTAACACTTTGACTAGTGATCAACCCATCAAGAATCAATCGGTTTGAAAAACAAAGACAGCAAGTTCCCTTGCTAGTAACTCTTTCAAGTATACTTCTCGTATCATTCAAACGGACGTGCTTTTTCATGGCTTATTCCTAAGTCCATGGCACTTTCACACTTTAAGAAGTCATCAATTCGTCAAGAAGTGCTTTTGGATTTATAAAACTTAAAATGACATAGTGGAACAATGTTATTGAAGAACAAAGTCCACTAGTTTTTGGTTTACAACCTCCCTTTTGTCTCACACCCAAACTATAAAATTAGCTACTCATTACGTAATATAAATTGCAAGAAAAGTAAATGACATAAATTAAAGACATAATGTAAATGATGGTATGTAAATGACAGAAATTAAATAACGGAAATGTAAATGACGGAAATGTAAAGTGCATAAAGTAAAGACAATAACTAATAACGAAATGTAAAGACAGGTAATGCTGAAGCAATGCTGCAGCACTTGATAATGAAGAACAAGAATTATAAAAACTTAAAGACTTGATATTTAAATTTAGAGAGAGAAGGTCACGAAAATCAGTTCTTCAAACTGATGAATACAAAAGAGATGTCCCAAAATAAGAGAACACAACACCTATTTATACCAAAACATGGATGGCAATATTGTAAATAGAAAGCTTAAAATAAAATAAAAGGTACAACAACTAAAGTTTTTAACCAAATATTTGTCCAAAATATTGCATCCTCCTTTTCTTACTCTAGCCATATATTTCCCATTTATCAAAAGATTTGGAGGGGCCAAAAATAAGGATTGCAATCTTCTTCAAAAAATATCTTCATAGCCTCTTTCCAAAACAGTCTCCAATGCTGCAACATCAATCTGGCATCACAATAAACAAAAGATTTTAAGTTGGTTTTCACAAAATAACAAAAAAATAGGTAAATCATAAACTTAGTTCCATGAATAAGAAAATTTGGAAAATAAGATAAGAAAATGACTCAATTGTTTGGGATAAAGAGAATTTAAAATCCTAAAAGACGAGAAAAAGATGCAATATGTATTGAATTCTCAATGCATATCATTATGTTTGATATGAATTTATGGGTTATTACATTTGGTATCAGAGCCATAGTTTAAGAGATTTAGGTGACCGGATGGAATGGCTTGGGATTTCCACTCTAGGAGCGATATTGATAAGGTAGCAAGGACTGTCATGTAAGGTAAATTTGGGGTTCCACCTGGCCAGTGCAAATTTACAGGTACATGTATGTGCTTAATTGACCTTGTCAGACTAGGTAATCTGAGAGTTGTTTTTGTGATTTTAGTAGTTTCGGCATCTCGGAAAGATCATTGAGAAGCAGATCCGTACCGGCTTAGGAGTCAAACCCAGTAAATGAGACTCCAGTGGTTGAGCGGGCATCACCTCTAAGGCAACCCGTCGCCCGTGGTAGGGCTAGGGGACGGGCAAAGAAAACGGTGAGTACGACTCGAAAGGCTACCACCCAAGTGGAATCGGACGTCGTGAATCGGGGGCATGGGACGAATTAGTCTGGTCGGCAGGCAAGAAGCACAAAAATTCCTGTTAATAGAGAAATGTCACAGCAAGAAAGTTCTGCTTCTGTGAGAGGAAGGGGTCAGCCGCGAGGTCGGGGTCGTGAACGTAACCAGGCTTTTGTTACCCATGCGGCTTTTGCTGTTGAAATGGGTAAACTGCAAGAGACTTTAAATGCTATCTTAGCTTAGAAGGATGGGACTGTATCTGGAAACAAAGATATAACTGAGAGTAAGGAAGGATCTGAAATGTCCAGCCCAGCGGTCTCGAGAGAGGGTAGCCAACGTCAATCGACTACGCTTGTGGTGAATGAGTCGGCAGTTAAGGGGTGCAGCTACAAAGAATGTGTTGCTTGCAAGCCTCCTACCTATAAAGGAGAATGTGATCCAGTATTAGCACTGAAATGGGTCAAGGGTATGGAGTTGGCGTTCGACACCAGCAAATGTGCGAGAGAGGATAAGGTGGTCTATACACTGTCTATGTTGAGAGATGAAGCTGTAATGTGGTGGGATGCAGAATCTAGAGGTCAAGGTTCGTCGATGGTCAGGGGCATGTCTTGGGAGACTTTTGTGAGCAAGTTCAAGGCATAATTTTGCCCTTTGGCGGCAGTCAAGAAATTGGAAGAGGAGTTTCTGGGGCTGGAACAGAGGGAGATGACAGTTCGAGAATACACATCGAAGTTTATAGAAAAGTCCCATTTCACTGAGATTTACGTGCCGAGTGAGGAGAGGCGTGTGGAGCAATACATCTTTGTTCTGAGGAGTGATATTCAAGAATTTGTCGCGAACAAAGAACCAACTACTTTTCAAGCGGCGATCAACGCGACTGAAATGAGAGAGAAAGAAAAGAACCGCCAAGCATTGGAAAAAGGGAGTGAGAAACGGAAATGGGATGGTTCGGGAAATGATGGAAGAAAAGGGAAAGTGTTCAGATCCGATGTTTGAGGGGATCGTGGGGTAACTTCCAAGCCGTATGTCAAGTGTCACCGAGTTCATCGAGGCGAATGTGTGTTGGACTTAAAGTCCTGTTACTGGTGTGGGGTGTTGGGTCATGTCATGAAAGATTGACCGAAGAGTAAGTCTTGCTTTCAATGTGGATCACCCGACCATATACGGCCCGATTGCCCGCAGCTGAAAGGGGGGACGGTGCAGTATGGGGGAAGGCAGAGAAACAAGGGAGAGGAGAAAAGACCAGAGTCGGCGCGTTCGAAAGGACGTGCGTTTCTTATGACAGCGGTGGAGGCGGAAGAAGTACCAGAAGTAGTGTCAGGTACATTCTTGGTGAGCTCATTACTTGCCAAAGTGTTGTTTGATTCGGGAGCGGATCGTTCTTTTGTGTCCCTTGCTTTTATGAAATGCCTGAATGTGAAACCTAAATGTTTGGAGAGGGCATTAGAGGTGGAACCGACCGATGATAATCGGGTGTTCATTAGAGAAGTCTTGGAGGGTTGTGTTATAAATATAAGAGGGAGTTTAGTACCCCTGCGATTGTATTATATGGCAATGGGTGAATTTGATGTAGTACTGGGGATGGACTGGTTAACCGAGAATAACACCAACATAGTTTGTAATAAGAAGTTAATTCGCGTACAGATATCGGACAAGGGAACGGTAATTCTGTATGGGAGTCGTCGAAATAAAAGGGTTAGCCTTATGTCGATGCTTAAGACTGCTTAGTGTTTGAAGAAGGGTGTGCGGGGTACTTGGCCTATGTAGTTGATGCCAAGAAGGAGAAGCGTGGGGTTGAGGACGTGAGGGTAGTGAGTGAGTATCAGGGGGTGTTCCCGGAGGACTTAACGACCTTACCCCCAGATCGCCAAGTAGAATTTCGTATAGACTTGGTGTCGGGTGTCGCGCCAATAGCGCGAGCCCCTTACCGATTGGTGCCCTCGGAAATGAAAGAAATGATGTCTCAGTTGGAAGAACTGCTAGACAAAGGATTTGTGAAACCAAGTACCTCACCTTGGGGTGCACCGGTACTTTTTGTGAAGAAGAAAGACAGAACTATGAGAATGTGCATTGATTACCGTGAACTAAATAAGGTAACAGTTAAAAACAAGTATCCACTTTCGAGGATAGAAGACCTGTTCAATCAGCTAGAAGGAGCTAGTTGCTTCTCCAAGATTGATCTAAGGTCAGGTTATCATCAGCTCAAAGTGAGAGAGGATGATATCCCGAAAACAACTTTTCAAACAAGATATGGGCACTATGAGTTTTTGGTGATGCCTTTCGGCCTAACCAACGCACCAGCAACTTTTATGGACTTGATGAATAGAGTGTGTCAACCCTATTTGGATAATTTCGTAATTGTATTCATAGATGACATCTTGATTTACTCGAAATTTGAGGAGGAGCATGAGGAGCACCTGCGAGTCATTTTGAATTTGTTGAAACGAGAGAAACTTTATGCTAAATTTTCGAAATGTGAGTTCTAGTTGAAGGAGGTTCAATTCCTTGGCCACGTGGTATCCCGAGATGGGATCAAGGTAGACCCATCTAAGATCGAGGCAATTCAAGATTGGGAGCAACCTAAAAACCCATCGGAAGTGCGAAGTTTTCTGGGGTTGGCGGGGTATTATCGGAAATTCATCAAGGATTTCTCGCGAATCGCAACGCCGTTGACATCCCTCACGAAGAAAAATGTGAAGTTTGTGTGGGCAGAAGCACAAGAAGAAGCATTCCAAAAGTTGAAGATCATGCTGAGTAGTGCACCGATTTTGACCTTACCGGAGGGTTCTGATGATTTTGTAGTGTACAGTGATGCGTCAAGACTAGGATTGGGATGCATCCTCATGCAACGAGGAAAGGTGATAGCGTACGCGTCTTGTCAATTGAAGGACCATGATACACGCTATCCCACCCATGACTTGGAACTAGCTGCGGTGGTGTTTGCATTATCTGTATGGGACGAAGTGTCAGATTTTCACAAACCACAAGAGTCTTTGTCATCTCTTTGACCAAAAAGAACTAAACATGCGTCAAAGAAGGTGGATAGAATTATTGTTAGATTAATATTGCAAGATCGAATATCACCCTGGAAAGGCCAATGTGGTGGCCGATGCCCTGAGCCGAAAAGAGAGAGGCGAAACTACGAAAGTGGTGGCCATGCGAATGGAAGTGTCGTCCAACCTACTGGATGAGATATAGACGGCGCAAGCGAAGGCGTTGTTGCCCGAAAATTTTAAGAAGGAGCGAATGCTCGGAATCGTGTCCGCCTTATCAGAAGATAGTCGAGGGTTGAAGTGCTTCAAGGGTAAAACTTGGGTTCCGAAATCGGGAGAGCTCAGGCGAGAAACCTTGGAAGAAGCGCATAAGTCAAGATATTCAATCCATCCTGGAACTAATAAGATGTATGGAGATTTGAGACAAGACTTCTGGTGGTCGGGTATGAAGATGGATATAACTCACTTTATGGAACGTTGTCTTACTTGTTTTGCAAGTGAAGGTGGAACACCAAAGGCCATACGGAAAGTTGCAACCGTTGGAAATTCCAGTCTAGAAATGGGATTAGATCACCATGGACTTCGTAACCAAGCTGCCGAGGACCCCGAAGGGCTACGACGCTATTTGGGTAATCGTGGATCGATTGACGAAATCGGCGCACTTTTTACCCATAAAGGATACGTATTCATGGGAGAGGTTGGCGAAATTGTATATTGAAGAAATAGTAACGCATCACGGGGTGCCAAGATCGATAGTTTCGGATCGGGACAGTCGTTGACATCAGCGTTTTGGAAGAGTTTTCAGCGAGAAATGGGGTCGCGCATAAAGTTTAGTACAACATATCACCCTCAGACCGATGGTCAGAGCGAGCGAACTATCCAGACGCTAGAGGACATGTTGAGAGCATGCGCTTTGGACTTCCGGGGTTCGTGGGAAAACTATCTACCCCTGATTGAATTTGTGTACAACAATAGTTATCATACAAGTATAAAGGTGGCTCCCTATAAATCTTTATATGGGCGAAAATGTCGAACCCCATTGTGTTGGAGTGGTGCGTTTCGGAAAGAAAGGAAAGTTAATTCCATGTTTTATCGGTCCGTTTTCAATAGTGGAACAAATTGGGGAGGTGGCGTATAAGATCGAGCTTCCTGAAGAGTTGCGGGCCATCTATAATACGTTGCATGTCTCCAATTTAAGAAAATGTCTTGCCGACGTGAGCATGGTGGTGCCAATGCAGGATGTGCAGATAGACGATCGATTGAACTTTATCGAAGAACCAAAAGCTATCACCGACCGAAAGTCAGGAAATTGAGAAATAAAGAGATTGGCTTGGTAAAAGTGCAATGGCGTTTCCACAAAGGACAGGATGTTACTTGGGAGTTTGAATCGGAAATGCGAGCTAAGTATCCCCATTTGTTTGAAGAGGAGATTTCGAGGACGGAATCCTCTTAAGGAGGGGAGATTGTAAGGACCAATTGTGTAATGTAGGGATTTTATATACTTGGGTTTATTTTTGATAAATCAAAAAACTTGAAGGACTAGAGTGTATGTTGGGGTAAAATAATTAAAAGGGGCAAATCTCTATATTCCTTCCATTTTGGGCTTGTAGGCGGCGTTTGAAGTGATAGAGGGCAGAGTTATAAGAAACGGCGATTGAAAGGATTCGTGTTCTTGAAGGCGATCGAAAAAGGTTAGTATTCCTATCTGGTATTCTCTAAAATCGTTTCCCTCTATCGTCCTTTCTGGGTTTTGGTCTTGTGAATCGATGGCAACTGATTGTTGGGTTCTTAGGGTTAATCTGGGTTGAGTCTTGATTGGAACGTAGATTATTGTGGTTAGATGGGATACATGTTGTTATTAATCTCTGGTTATGTTAAGATTAGAGTTTAATTTCGATTTAGCTTCCTTCCTTCGTGCTTGGGATTTGGGTCTGTTCGTTTGGGTTTTGCTATCGTCGCCAAGTATCGGAGGACCTGGGCGAGGCTGTGAACCCGAGGGAGTCCCGGACGAGCCAAACCTCGGGGGATTCCCGGGCGAGCCAACCCCGGGGATGACCGGGGGAGGCTGTGACCCCGGGGAGTACCGGGCAGTCCAAACCCGGGGAAGACCGGGAGCCGTAACCCGGGGGAGTCCCGGGCGAGCTAAACTAGGGGGAGACTGGGAGTCGGGAACCCGGGGAATACCGGGGGAGGGTGTAACCGGGGGGCGGGTTAAGGTCACCGTCCTGAGTTGAGTCGGGTGGGCAGTAAGTTCTCCTCTTTTGCCAGATTGGTCTACCAGTTGAATAACTATTTCTCTCTCTTTTCCGCGAATCAGTTGTTGGAGTTCAATATTAGCATAGGGGTGTGCATGTTCTCAGCAAGTGAGTTTCTGATACCCTTTACTATCTCTAAATACTTTAAAATTGTTTTGAATGCTGAAAGCGGGGTTAATGATAGCACGTTACTTTCTGTTCGTTATTTCGAAATTCTTATCTATGATGCTAACTGTTTATTTCTATATTGGAATATAATATATCTGAATTGTTTATACTTGGGAAGATCGTATTGTTGGTTTGTGAATGGTGGAATCCGTTAATTTCCTTGGAATTCTATAAAACCACATGTGTGTGAAATTCGTTTTCTGCACATGTGGAAACGGGGAGTCTGCTTGGGCCCCGGAACGAGAGGGGAGTCTGCTTGGCCCCGATCGTGTTTGCGCTTGAGGTAAAGGTGTCACCTAACATTTGGTGATATCGGTAATGATGATGTAATGTTGAATCTCGTATTGCAAAGTTATTTGGAACTATTTAATTTGGTATGTTTTATCAGAAATTCACTAGACCTTATGGTCTAACCCTCGTTTTTCAATCCTAAAAACCCTTTTCAGGAAGTAACGGTGGTGGTGCTTCTAGAGTTCAAGTAAGGGAAAGGAGAAAGTGTAGGAGCTGAAAGTGGCCTCGAGTGAAGGCGTAACTTATCTTAGTTGTCATTTTAATTTAGAAATTCTCGGTTGTAGACAAGACTTTCGTTGTTAATCTTCTTAATTGCTCTTTGTGGACCTTTTGTATGGGATTTTTTGTACGTTATGTTTGATATGAATTTATGGGTTATTACAAAAGTTTTTCTGAACTTTTTGACGATTATTTCAAGCATCTTTTCTGTTTCTAATCAAGATGTCAAGAGACTTACTCAGCATGGGCTCAAAATCTAAACCTCCTATTCTTCAATTAGAAGAATATTCGTAGTGGAGGAAACAGATGATTTAATTCTTTAATAACCAAGACAAGAAGCTTATGAACTCAATATTAAATGGACCTCACATTCCTCATGTCGTTGTTGTCGGACAACCAGCTTTTAAGACAACTACTGAAATTCCCGAGTGGATTGTTGCAAAAGATCCCATTCAATTCAGTGAAAGAGATAGATAATTGGTTGACTTGGATGCTTAAGCTCTCACCTTGTTGGGAAATTCAGAATTTCACGAGTACAGTTAATGCTGCTAGAAGAACTTGGTTAATACTTCTGAGTGAGGTTAATGTTGTTGAATGTTAATACTGCTCAAAGTATTAATACTGCTGAAGACTTAGTGCTACTTATGAGATAATCAAGATTCGTACAGATCAAGTTTGAAGATTATGGAAAGCTGGAAGATAAAGATAGAAGATTATTTTGAAGATCTTTTATTATTTATAGTTATCTTTTATCTTCAGTATATATAGAACTAGTCAGAATAGTTTAGAGTTAACTTTTAGCATTCTGAGTTTTTTGTTTTGATAGAGAGAAACAACCTCAAGGTTTGTAATCCTAATTCTAGAGAAGTAGAATTCGTATTGATGAGCTTGTTCATCAATATTGAGGTTGTATGTTGAATCTTGTAACTTTATAATCATTCAATAAAGTTTGCAAGTTCTTATTCTGATTTACTGTGTTCCATTAATTATTGAATATCAAAGTGTTATTCCGCAAACTCCTTTGATATTGTTTCTGAGTGTTATTCTTGTTTAGAATTAAGATCCTGACAAGTGGTATCAGAGCTAGTATTCTCAGAAATCTTATTCATCATGGAAAACACAACTGAATCAAACAGTACTCTGGTCTCAAAAGTTCCAATGCTCAGATCCAATGAATTTGACATGTGGAAGATTAGAATCAAGCAATACATTCTCCTCACAGATTACTCTATGTGGGACATCATTGAGAATGGTCCATCTAATGCAGGAAATATTGGTGAAGATGGAAAAAGAACCCCTCCAAAGACGGATGCAGAAAGAAAGACAAGGCAGACAGAGATGAAAGCCTTGAGCACACTGCTCTTGGCCATTCCCAATGAATATCAACACCAATTCTGTAATTGCATTGATGCACAGATGCTCTGGAATGCTCTAGAGAAGAGATTCTCTGGTACCAAAAGTACCAAGAGAAATCAAAAGGCAATCCTCAACAGTATGAAAACTTTATGTCAACTAAGAATGAGTCTATGACTCAAACTTTTGACAGGTTTAACAAACTGATTGGTGAACTGGCTACTATGGGAGTACAGATTGATCAAGATGATGTGAACAGAAAGTTCTTAAGGTCCCTTGGAGATGAATGAACCATGTACACTGTTTCATTCAGACAGAATGATCGGTTGGAAGAGAAAGAACTTGATGATCTGTACAATGATCTTAGAGTATTTGAAGCTGAAGTGGAGGCAAAGAAGAAGCCTTATGGATATATTCATAATGTTGCACTCCTATCAGCAACAATTGATTCTACTACTAACTCTGAATCAGTTAATGCTGCTAATGGAGCCAATCAAGAAAAAGGCACTGAGTCTGTGTTTGAAGCCTTTCTTTCCAGTCATGGAAATTCCTCTCTGATTAATGATGATTTGGAACAACTTCATCCTGATGATTTGGAAGAGATGGATATTAAATGGCAGATGGCCATGCTTTCCATGAGGGTGAAGAAGTTTATAAAGAGGACTGGGAGGAACAACTTCTCCCAAAGAAGAGAAGATGGAGCAGGGTTTGATAAATCAAAGGTGGAGTGCTACAAATTCCATCTGAAGGGACACTTTGCCAGAGAATGTAGAAGTGGAGTGTCTCACAACAACAACCACCAACAAGCACAGTCTGGAAACCTCAATCATAACAGAAACTCTACTCAAGCCCTTGTTTCTCAACAAGGAATGGGGTTTAACTGGAGTGATCAAGCAGAATAGGCTATCCAAAATCAAGCTCTTATGGTTGAAGTTTCTGATCTCCCATCTGAGGTAAGTTCTAATCTCTGTTCTAAATCTTGCATAGACACTATTAAAAGGTACAGGGATCACAACCAAAAGATGAGTGATGACCTTAAGAGATTAGAAAAGGATATCAAAGATTATGTGAGAATTGTTGAGAGGTTTGAGGAACAGATTAAAGGTTTTCAAGCCAATGAACTCCAACACTCATATGACACCAATTACTAGAAGTGGGAGAAAAAGGATCTAGAACTTAAACTGACTAAATCTAAAGAAGAGAGTGAAAATTTGAGAGAGGAGCTAACCAAGGTCAAGCTTGATGTAGAAAAGTTTTCCAATGCTTCTAAAGCAATGGACTCTTTACTACAAACTCAGATTCATGATAAGCTGAGAAGAGAAATTAGATACAATGCCACACCTCCACCATATAACAACAATTACATCCCTCCTACTTCAGACCTGTTAGACACCAAAGATAGGAAGGGCTTGCATGAGGGAGCCACTGAAATAGATCCCTTAGATGAGGTAGTTGCTGAGGATAAGACTGAGAAAGAGGTTGGCAAGAGTAAGGAGAACAAGGTGAGTGGTGAGATTCCTCTAGAGAATAACATTATCACCAATGAGAACTGTGGAAGGGCTTGGATCAAATCTAAGGACATAGAGAAGACAGAGGGAAAGTCTGGTAAGGTCCATTACAAACAGACCACAATTGTGAATCCAGATCCTTGCAAACAGTGTGCATGTAAGAAGAATGAGCCCCTAAAACATGATAAAAAGGGGGGAAATCAAAGAAACTGGAATAATCAGTGGGCAGAAAAACAAGGGGTTGATCTGAGTAAAATCAATAGACCAAAACCTTGTTTTATCTGTGGCAAATTGAATCGTCTTGCCAAATACTATTATTTCAATCCTATGAACCAAATGATGAATTTTCAAAGATCCATGCAAAAATCCTTTGGTTATAGGAAGATTGAAAAGAACCATGTGGCTAAGAAATCTGTTAAATCTAAAAGCCACATGAAGAAAAAGTCTGTTAAAGAAAGTGTCAATATGTGGGTTCTTAAAAGCACTAAAAATGATAGTGTTGCTAGAAGTAATACTACTGCTAACAATGTTAGTGCTGCTGACATTGTTAGTACTTCTTCAAAAGTTAATACTGCTAATTCTGTTAGTGCTGCTAACAAGGTTAGTACTGCTCAACCTGTTAGTACTGCTAACTCTGTTAGTACTTCCAAAGTTAGTTCTACTTCTAGTGTTTGTGCTACTAAGCCAATCATATTGACAAAATACTCTAATAAAGAGTGCTCTGAGTTTAAAAACCTCATCAAAAAGAAATGTAAATACTTTGATGAGAAAGGGAGACCCAAGACCACTTTGGCTTGGGTCCCCAATCAATACTAATTGTTTAATCTAATGTGCAGGGCAACCAGCAGCTCAAGGGGAAGAGTATCTGGCATGTTGACAGTGGTTGCTCTAGGCACATGACAGGGAACATGTCATGCCTCAAGAATTTCAATAAAATTGATGGTGGACATGTTGCCTTTGGTAATACTCCAGATGGGGGTAAGATAAGTGGTAAGGGGGATGTAACCAAAGGTAAAATGACCTTTGAAGATGTATTCTATGTTGAGCAGTTAAGGTACAACCTATTAAGTGTATCACAGGTTTGTGACAAGCAACATAGTATATTATTTACAAATTCTGAATGTATTATCCTTGCTCCTGGATTCAAGGTAGTTGATGAAAAGATGATACTACTAAGAACTCCCAGAATGGATAATGTTTATTGCTTAGATATGGAAAGTGTTTTAACTGATTCATCCCTAAACTGTCTTGTTTCAAAAGCTTCTTTGGATGAATCATCACTTTGGCACAGAAGGATGTGTCACATGAATTTTAAAACAATGAATAAACTTGTTAAAAACAACCTTGTAAGAGGTTTACCTTCAAAAGTATTTTCATGTGATGATCATTGTGTTGCCTGTCTTAAAGGCAAACAACACAAAACTTCTCATAAGTCCAAAGAGTTGAACACAATCTCTAATTCTCTTCAGTTGTTGCATATGGATCTGTTTGGTCCTACAAATGTTATGAGTATTGGTAAGAAATCATACTGCCTAGTTATTTTATAGAATTTTTCAAACCTTTTGGGTGTCCTTGTACCATACTCAATACCAAAACTCACTTAGGAAAGTTTGATAGCAAGGCTGATGATGGTTTTCTTGTTGGTTACTCATCTCAGAGTAAGGCTTACAGAGTTTTTAATACTTCTTCTAAAATAATTAAGGAGAGTGACAATGTCAAGTGCAATGAGAACACACCAAATCCTATTGGGTATGGTCCTCAGTGGTTATTTGACATTGATTCACTAACTAACTCTTTGGGTTTCAGTAGTGATGACAATGCATGTTCAGGAAATGGAGGATCAGGGGATGCTCAAGTACAAGATACTATTCCTCAGTCTGTAATATTTCCCATTCCTACAATAGAGCCTGTTGAGTTCTGTGAAAAAGAGACTGCTGTTGAACCAATTCAGAGTGAAGAAGAAGGAAGAGATTAGGAGAATCATGTGCATGATGAGCCAGAAGCAGCTGATGAGATCTCCTCAGCTGACTTAAATGATTCCAATCGGGATGTGGGAATCAATGAAGAACCTAGTCATCAGACTAGAACTCAAAAGAATCATCCTCCAGAGCTGGTCATAGGAGACATCTCTTCTCCTATGATAACAAGGAATCAAAGCAGACTTCAAGAGCTGCAGGATCAGCAACACACAGTACTCTCCTGCTTTCTATCTCAGATTGAGCCTAAGAAGGTGTTTGAAGCAATGAAAGATGTCAGTTGGATAGAAGCTATGCAAGAAGAGTTACTGCAGTTTAAGTTGCAAGAAGTTTGGGACTTGGTGGACCTTCCAAAAGGTCATAGAGCTATAGGCACCAAGTGGATTTTCAGGAACAAAAAGGATGAGAGAGGCATTGTGATAAGAAACAAAGCAAGGCTGGTGGCGTAAGGGTACACTCAAGAAGAAGGCATTGACTACAAAGAAGTGTTTACTCCAGTGGCAAGGGTAGAGGCAATTAGGCTATTTCTAGCCTATGCCTCATACATGAAGTTCAAGGTATACCAAATGGATGTGAAGAGTGCCTTTCTTTATGGTAAAATTGATGAAGAAGTATATGTCTGTCAGCCTCCTGGATTTGAAAGTCCATCATATCCAGACAGAGTATACAAACTGAAGAAAGCACTTTATGGTCTGCATCAAGCCCCAAGAGCATGGTATGATACTTTGTCTACCTACCTCTTGGAGAATGGGTTTGAAAGAGGAATAATTGACAAAACCCTCTTCATTAAAAGAAGTAAGAAGGACATCCTATTGGTTCAGATTTATGTGGATGATATCATCTTTGGATCCACAAAAGATCAAATGTGTAGAGACTTTGAAAAGTTGATGCACAAGAGCTTTAAAATGAGTTCAATGGGTGAACTTACCTTCTTCCTTGGGCTTCAAGTGAAACAAAAGAAAGATGGGATCTTCATAAGCCAATCAAAATATGTGAACGACATCCTGGATAAGTATGGTCTAATTGACTCACAGCCAACAAGCACACCTATGGAGACTCATAAACAGATCACTGCTGATCTTGAGGGGGAGGATGTTGATGTCCATCTATACAGATCAATGATTGGATCTCTCATGTATCTCACAGCCTCAAGACCAAACATCATGTTTCCAGTGTGTTTGTGTGCCAGATTCCAAGTCAAGCCAAACCAATCACATCTACAAGCTGTTAAAAGGATTTTCAGATACTTAAGAGGGCAACCTAGATTAGGTCTTTGGTATCCTTATGAATCCAACTTTGACTTGATTGCTTATTCAGATAGTAACTTGGGAGGTGCTAACATGGACAGAAAGTCTACTTCAGGTGGATGTCAACTTTTGGGTGCAAGAATAGTGTCTTGGCAGTGTAAGAAACAAACCACAATGTCCTTATCAACAACAGAAGCTGAGTATATTGTTGCTGCAAGTTGCTGCTCTCAAGTTCTATGGATTCAGAATCAGATGCTGGATTATGGGGTAACCTTTCTTCACACTCCAATCTTCATTGACAATAGCAGTATTATAAGCATTGTTAACAATCCAGTCAAGCACTCCAAAACCAAGCACATTGAGATCAGGTATCACTTTATCAGAGATTGTAATGAAAATAAGCTAATTCAAGTTGCTAAAGTTCATACTGACAACCAGTTTGCTGATCTATTCACTAAAGCTTTTGATGTGGGTAGATTCACTTTCTTGGTCACAAGTGTGGGCATGATCAACTCTGAATAAGCTCATTTGGTTTAAAAAGTGTTTTCATACCTGTTATTGGTTTATTCTTTGGTGCTACTAACATCTTTTTCAGGAAGTTATTACCTTGCATAGAGTACCTCAAGCTTCAAAAAGTGTAAGTATAGTTAATGCTGCCAGTACAGTTTTAATACTGCCAGTGCATAGTTAATACTGCTCTCATTTAATACTGCTAGTAGTTAATACTGCTCTCAGTTACTACTGCTAGTAGTTAATACTGCTCTCAGTTAATACTGCTCTCAGTTAATACTGCTAGTTAGTTAATACTGCTAGTGGTTAATACTGCTTATGTCCTGAACCGTATAAATACCCTGTTTGCCCGCCCAAATGTTTATAACGACTATTTGATTTCTATTCATCTGCTCTCTAACCCTTTTCTCTCAAGAACAAGTGCTTCAGTCCAAAATACTCAAGCTTCAATGGCATCCATGGCTTTCATTGATGAGCACAACGAGATTGCGATGCTACAGAAGCTGAAACAATCTGCTGGATTCCACCAGATTGTGGATTTTCTCAAGTCCAGCCACATTGCCCATGCTCTAACTGTGTCGCCAACTATCTACATCGAGCATCAACGACAATTCTGGGCGAATGCCACTATAGTCACAGAGAATGGTGTGCAACACTTGTTAGGATCTTAATTCTAAACAAGAATAACACTCAGAAACAATATCAAAGGAGTTTGCGGAATAACACTTTGATATTCAATAATTAATGGAACACAGTAAATCAGAATAAGAACTTGCAAACTTTAATGAATGATTATAAAGTTACAAGATTCAACACACAACCTCAATATTGATGAACAAGCTCACCAATACGAATTCTACTTCTCTAGAATTAGGATTACAAACCTTGAGGTTGTTTCTCTCTATCAAAACAAAAAACTCAGAATGCTAAAAGTTAACTCTAAACTATTCTGACTAATTCTATATATACTGAAGATAAAAGATAATTATAAATAATAAAAGATCTTCAAAATAATCTTCTATCTTTATCTTCCAGCTTTCCATAATCTTCAAACTTGATCTGCACGAATCTTGATTATCTCATAAGCAGCACTAAGTCTTCAGCAGTATTAATATTTTGAGCAGTATTAACATTCAGCAGTACTAACTACTAGCAGTACTAAAATTGCTTAGCATTAGTAATCTCCTCTAGCAGTATTAATCTTGATGAGCAGCATTAAGTTATATCAGCAGCATTAACCTCACTCAGAAGTATTAACCAAGTTCTTCTAGCAGCATTAACTGTACTCGTGAAATTATGAATTTCCCAACAATCTCCCCCTAACTTGACTTTTAGGAAGAGAAGTCAAGTTCTTCAGATAATCTTCAAGATGCTCCCAAAACTTCATCATGTCTTATATTCCTGTATTTGCATCCAACCCCAAACTCTGATTTATAGTTCTTTGGATCAGATACTTAGCCATTTCTAAATTTGGGATACATCCTAGCTTCTTCTTCAACATTGCATGAAGCTTCAGTCTTCTGTGATTGTATACTCTATCCACTAGGAAGTACTCTATGTGATTTGAGTCCATAGTTAGTGCATATACTCCACTAGTTTCATATAGAGTCCAATTGTTGACAGTTTTGAACACATTTCTGATGACATGCTCCAATTCTTCAGGTTTGAACATCATACATAGATACTCTATCACTAATTTTGTAATTGAAATCTCTGGAGCTTTCAGTTGATCTGCATACAACTTCATGCCTATCTCAAACATTTCTTCAAGATCTGACCTGGAGCATGTTCTAACAATTTTTGCCCAAGTGTTATACACTTCATACTTTTCATCCTTTCTTTTGAGCCTTATGTATTCCTTGCCATCAACCTTCAGTGTGTCCCATAGAATAACCTCTGGAGGTTTAACTCCAACAGGTTCAGCTGAAATTGGTTCAGGCACTTTGTCCATCACTACCATGTACATATTTACATCATCAATTCTTGTTGGTTCTTTCTGGTAAGATGACTTAGGTGCCCCTTCTTCTTCAGCAACCTTCTCAGCTTCTTCTGTAGCTATTCTAGGCTTCTTGGTTGGCTTTCTCTTAGCCATCATCTTGGTTCTTTTTAAAGTCTGTAGACTTTCACCAAGAGTTGCTTCTTTCTTTGGTGGTGTTTCTTGCTCATCTGGAAAAGGTTTTTCTATCATAAGATCATTGCTTTCTTTCATTCTCTTCTCCATTTCCACTCTTGCAGTTTCATTCCCTTGAAGCTTTGTCATTTCAGAATTGTACAGCTCTTTAATCTGCTCAAATGTCATCTTGGAGAACATTTCCTTTCTGACTCCTACAACACCCTTGAGAAATGTAATCATCTTGTTTCTCTCTTGGGTACTTAGGAAGGTCTTTGAGGGTTGTCTCTTCTTTGCAGCTGTTTTGACCACAGATTTCTTCAGAGATGCTATTTTCTTCTGTACAAGTTCAGTTGCCAGGCTTTGTTGATAGGCTTCATTCAGTTCAGCAGCTAGAGCCTTAGCCATCTCTCTGTCCTTTTCAACCTGAACCCTTTCTTCTTTTTCAATATCATCCTACATCTTCCTGGCCAAAGCTTCATTTGATTCAAACAACCTTTGCTTTTTGACTGGTTGATCAGATTCCACCATTTTAGCTTTGCCTTTGTCTTTGCTCACCTTCTTCTCTACATTTGCTTTCTTGATCACTTCACCTTGTTCTTTGATGACAACTCCTTTGGCCTTTGAGGTGACCTTGGGAGTATCATGTTTGGCTTTCATTAAGGTCTCAGCAATTTCAAGATCTGTTAGTACTTCTTGCACTGTTTCTGTTGCTTCTTTCAGGTCAGCAGTAGTAACAGTTTCTGCTGCTTGGCTTGACTCAGCAGTATTAACTGTTACTGCTTCTTGCTGATATAACTTAATGCTGCTCATCAAGATTAATACTGCTAGAGGAGATTACTACTGCTAAGCAATTTTAGTACTGCTAGTAGTTAGTACTGCTGAATGTTAATACTGCTCAAAATATTAATACTGCTGAAGACTTAGTGCTGCTTATGAGATAATCAAGATTCGTGCATACCAAGTTTGAAGATTATGGAAAGCTGGAAGATAAAGATAGAAGATTATTTTGAAGATCTTTTATTATTTATAATTATCTTTTATCTTCAGTATATATAGAATTAGTCAGAATAGTTTAGAGTTAACTTTTAGCATTCTGAGTTTTTTGTTTTGATAGAGAGAAACAACCTCAAGGTTTGTAATCCTAATTCTAGAGAAGTAGAATTCGTATTGGTGAGCTTGTTCATCAATATTGAGGTTGTGTGTTGAATCTTGTAACTTTATAATCATTCAATAAAGTTTGCAAGTTCTTATTCTGATATACTGTGTTCCATTAATTATTGAATATCAAAGTGTTATTCCGCAAACTCCTTTGATATTGTTTCTGAGTGTTATTCTTGTTTAGAATTAAGATCCTGACACACCTACTTGACTATGGCAATCCCAAATGACACATTCAACCGTGTTGACAGTCGTGATTCAACGAAAGAATTTTAAGATGAGTTGGAGAGGCAGCTTCAAGGGTCAGAGAAATCTCTCAAAACCAAGATGAATCAAAGTATTAACGCTTATGAAGGTTTTAAAGCGAAAGAGGGAGAATCTCTGAAAGATGCATACAACCGGTTCAATATTATATTGAATGATCTTTGGAGGAATGGAGTGAAAAAGTCAGAGTCTGAAATCAACTTCAAATTCATCAAAAATCTTCAGCCAGAGTGGGATAATTACTCCATTCAATTGCAAATGACAAAAGACATGGACGAAGAAAAGTTGAGTGATATCTTATGTGTCTTATACCAACATAAAGATAAGGTGAAGGAGATAAAAGAAAAACAAAAAAGGTTGAGGACTCATTGGCTCTTTTGACTGGCAAGGAAAGAATGTGAAGACCATTTCTACTTCTAGCAGGGTTCAAAAGCAGAAGGCTTTGGTTTCTGAATCTGTGGAATAATCTGACACTTCTGAAGAACTTAAGAAAGATTTTGATGACGAACTTACTGAGTTTGCTGAAAAGTTAGCTTTGCTAACCAACAAGTAGGGGTGTAAACGAGTCGAGTCGAGTAGTAGGCTAATCGAGTCGGGCTCAAAAAATTAATAATGGGCTCGAGCTCGATTAACTTTTCAATGTAGGGCTCGAGCTTGAATATTTTTTGAGTTATCGAGCTTGAGCTCGATGCTCCTTTATGGGTTAAACTCGCGATCAATTAATTCGTTTATCGGCTTGAAAAAGAGTATATGCTCGAATGACTTGGCTCGGCTCGGCTCGACTCTAAAAATGAACCGAGTTTTCGAACGAGTCGAGTCGGAAATTGGTGTTATAAAGCTCGGCTCGATTAGTTAAACGAGTTCTATTTTCTGTTCGAGATCGACTCGAGCTCGAGAATAAGTAAGCTCGATTAGCTTGTTAAAAGCTCGACTCGTTTACACCCCTACCAACAAGTTTCATAAAAGATTTGGAAGAAAGAAGTTCTATCACAAATCCAGACCAGATTATCACAAAGCCGACAAGTACAAAGGTAAGTACGAGAAGAGAGAATACAGAAAGGAGGAAAAGAGAGATGAGAAAGATAAGGAGAAGGAAAAAGAGAAGGATAAAAGTGACAGGTGTTACAATTGCGGTAAACCTGGGCACTTCGTCAGAGACCGCAAGGTGAAGAAAGTTAAAGACTTTGAATACTACTCCAAGAAGGCCCAACTTGTCAAAGCAAAAGAGACTGGAAATGCACTGAAGGCTGAGGAGGAAATATGGCTAGAGTTTTCTTCTGATGAGGAGGAGTCCAACTTGTCAAAGCAAAAGAGACTGGAAAGGCACACATGTGCACTACAGTCCCATGGCTAAGGTGGATGAGGAGGATACAGAGTCTGAGGTATATTCTGTCTCTGACAATTCTAATTTTTAAAAAAAAAAAGTCTTGAACTTGATGTCCCAATTGAATTTTATCAAAAATGAGTTTGAAAAATTAAAAGATAATTTTATCAAACAAAATAACTCAATTCAAGGATATCAAGATCAAACTTTGTTGTTTAAAGTTTTAGCAGAGGACAGGGAAGATGAAGAAAAGAATCTACTCAAAGCTGAAAAGGTAAAGCTAGAATCCAAAATATTTGATTTACAAAAGGAATTAAGAAATGTGAAGGATGACAATATGGATCTAACTTTTAAGTATGAAATTGTTTTGAAGGAAAGAGCGCAAGCATATGCAAAGATTAAGGAGTTGGAAGATCTCAACTTCAAAAAGGGTCAAACAGAACAGACACTCAAACTTCTAACCAGTAACCCAAAGGATACCCGTTTTTAAAATCCTAAAATGGGTCTGGGTCTTCTAGAAGTTGAGGTATTAAAGAAGGCACATGAAAATCTTTATTCTTCTAACAAAACGGGTGACTCTCCAATTATTATAATACCTCACATCTGTGAAACTTTTGTGAAGTCTGAGAGTTTAATACCTGAAGCTCCCAAGATAGTAAAGGAAGAAATAAAGACAGTTAAATCAGAAGTAAGTTATGAGTCAAGCTCTCACAGTTTTAAATATGTTGGTTTCAATTACGACGATTTGAATTCTAGTTATAATAATAACAAGAAAGAATTTGTTGAATTTGAAATATACTTGTTTCATATATGCACGGAGATTTAACACACAATCTATCTATTCCTCACTCGGGGGTCTTAGATATTGAAAAAGGAAGACATCAGCTCCGGTCTCTGAACTTCATATTCATCTCACTGTGTCTATTGATTTCTAAACTGTGTCCCAGGCTGAATCAATCTTTGAGCCAAAAAGATACATATTTATATTTCTTTCACATATGCACTAATCTTTGTGATTCCCTTTGCATATCTTTGTGATATTGATAGAACAATTTGAGAAGTAGATTGTTAAAATTTCACTTCAGTGATAACTAGAAGTCTTATCAGAGATACATCGTTGCCAACTCTGAAAATAGGCCACAAAATTATTTTAATTCTCGTGATAACAGTTACTATTGTGTTTCTGTGTTAGCTTATTACCCTTCTTGGTTACTTAAATGTTTTTATCTGATATTTTGCTACTCATCTGGTTAGTCTTTGAACATACATGATGCTCAAGATTCTTCTAATCATCACGAGGGGGAGAATGCAATAACAAAGACACAAGTTTCAAAGACAGATTCTTATGTTGAGGGGGAGTTAGCAAAAGCATAGGGGGAGCAACATAATCCTATTTTTTTAAATCTGAGGTTGAAAAGCCATGGATTTCAAGATTGATTCAAGTGGTTCTTCTATCCCTCATCAAGTGGTGCTTGCGACAAGTCATTTCCTCCTACAAGCTGTTTGAAACAAGTTCTTAAGCTGAAAGCATATTCAACTCGCGGTTCAAAGACAGATTCTTTGTTTTTAAACTGAAGATGTATCGTGGAATGTCAGATAACTCACACATTATATTTCTTGTGTGTTGATCCCATGTGATGAGTTTCTACAGTTGAAAGTTACTCAATTGTGCATTCAATCGAGACTATTGTACATTGAATCTGGTTACAAAGTTGAAACTATGAAGACCAAGAGTTTTATTCAAGGGGGAGCTGGGAAAGACATGAAGACAAGCAACACCAAAGTTTTTCAGATATTCAAGAGGGGGAGAAGATCAAGACATGAAGACTTCAAGAAGATAAATGTTTTATACAACTTTAGGTGGAGATTGTTAGGACTGAAAGTCCTAGTGTGTTGAAAGTTATATAAAGTATTTATAGAGTTTATTGTTTTATTTATCGAGTTGTAAAAGCCTTTAATGGTTACTGGGCTTATTTGATGTAATGGGCTTGGGCCTTAGTAGTTAGAGGCCTAAGTATATAATGCTTGTTTAGAAAGTAATTAGGGTTAAGAATTAGATTTGGAGAAATCATATTGTGCGCTTATCAGGTTTTGAGAGAGAGTTTTGGTTTTCAATCCTATGTTTGTAATTCTCTCCATCATTCAATACAATTAATCATTCAATTCATCATTGTTACTTGATCAACTAGGATTCACATTATCTGTTAAAAATATTTTATATATTCAATCTCAAATCAAAAGTTTTAAATTAAGTACACATTAAATAAAATATTTATATTTATTTGAAAACCTATTAAATTAACTAAATGACTTTTACATTAAAAATTTCCAAGTTTAGAAAACAATTTAAATTCAGAGAAATGCGGGTAATGTTGGCATAGAAATATACAAACATAATAGTACGTGAGATTATTAATATATAGTCAAACTATAAATAATTAAAATAATTAATAACAAAATAAAAATTGAAAAATGATAAAGTTTTGGACATATACAACTATTATAAAAATTTTAAAAAAATCATATTATTCAAACAATTAAGAAAAAAAATATTGTCAAATCCTATAAGAATAATGAATAATTATATGAGCAACTATAAAGAAAACGTTTGTTGTCCAAAAATACAGAATCTTGCAATATATTAATTTTTTTCCAAGTACCATATGAAATATTTCAAATTATTGCGTCTTTAATAATATTTTACTTAATATATCAATTTAATTTTTGTAGCTTAGTCACAATAATTTGATAATTCAATTTAATAATGTCTCAAAATATTTTAACTTTTTAGAACATTATTACATTTTTCACAACAAATTTTTTTTATCCTAACAAACAAATTTTAATATATATATTATCCTATGTGGCTATGTTAACCATATTTAACTTCCAATATTTTACTTGCATATTTTAATGCCCAACCCAAACAATATGTGTACTTCTCTTGATTTCCTTCATTTTTCTAAACTTTAGATTTTACAAGGCAAAAATCATTTTGTCAAATTAAGACCATCTCCAACTCAACACAAAAATGTGAATTTTTTCATCTTCAACCCAACATTAAAACAAATGGAGGTCATTAAAGTAGACTTTTATATTTAAAGGCCAATAAAATAGATGGCTAAAATCAGATATTATTATCTTATTCAACTTTTGTAATTATATATATAGATTAATAATTTAATTCATTAAGTAATATTATTTTATTATTATAATAATATTAAATTTTTTTAGTGCGTGGTTGAAGTTAGGTTTTTTTTAGTATTCAAGAGACCTACATTTTTTAGTGTTTTTAGTGTTATATTTTTTAGTGATTGAGTTGGAGATTTCCTAACAGCTTTTTTTTTAAATAAATATATAGGTTTTTATTTAATACGTATTTTAATTTTGTGAGTGATTATGAAAAATATTTTTAAAAGCAATAAATTTTAAGAAAAATGTGAATTATAATTAATTTTAAAGTGAATTACACTTTTGGTACCTGTAGTTTTTCTGAAAGACTGATTTGTCCATTATAATGGTTGCTAACTGACGGTATTAACTTTAGGGATCATGTGTGTTATGAAATTGAAAAGTTAGGAACCACCAGTATAGATAGTTTGTTTTAGGACCAAATCCAAATTTTGAGCAAACCACAGGGGCTACCAGTGTAATTCATCTTAAAAAAATATAACCAAGTTGAAAAAAAGTTAAACAAGTTCATCAACAACACTTGGAATTTTTGACAAACATTGAGCAAGTTGAAGAATGATTTGGAATTTTGGATTGTTATTTTTGACGGATTTTGAAATATTTCAGATTTAGGGAACACAAACAATTGACTGGTGAAAATTAAAAATATAATTGTCTTCGACGGTCTTCATGGCGGCGACTACTAGCGATTTCGGCTTCATGCAGGTGAGTTGCAGCCTAAGAACGGCAGATATAATATTTTTCGTTAACCCAAAATGGCTGGGGAGAGCAAAGGTTTCTTTTTTTAGGGGTTCTAGTATGGATTTCCTGAGGTATCTAATAACCTTGCTTCTGCTCGCCGTAGGGAGATGCAAAAATAGTACTTCAAGATCCATTACGTGTACAAGGCCTTTTATTCTTCTTCACATCTGTTATTTTGGCACAAATATTTTTTATTCTTAAAAAGAAACAATTCGAGAAGGTTCAATTGTCCGAAATGAATTTCTAGACTCACGGATTTATCGACATCAAGTTTGTAAAAAGAACCAATTTCTTTTTTGGGCAACCTTCTTAACAACTAAGAGATCCATTCGAGTAACATGGGGACTAATTGAAGTTCATGAGCCTCCCCATAGAAAGACGATCAAACAATTCTCAATCATGGTCCTTATTTTAATCACAAATTTATTATGTTTCTAAATTTTTTTGGGATACAAGAGTTTAACACATGACCTCACATACAAAAAGGAAAGAACTAAATAACACATCAATGATAATTTTTATTGTCAAATTGGTACCATCACTTAAAAGAATTAGATACGCCTTGGTTATTATTGCTATAATAAATTGTTTTTTTCAAAATACTAATGCTTTAATAAAAAAAATATTCGAAATATACAATGTGTGTCAGGAGAAAAATGTTATAATCTATACTATATTATAAAGATGGCATAAAAAACTCTTAAAAACAAATCTTAAAGCTTAATGTATCGCTATTTAATGCTAATTATTTAAAAAACAACCATAAAAGCTGTATGTACTACATTTAATGTTATTCATTAATTTTCAATCATTATCTCTATCCATTTTAACTCCCCTAAAATCATTTCTCACTTTAACTCCCCTAAAATAACTCTCAACATATTTTAGATATAAAAAATCTTAAAATATAATTAAAAAATCTTACAGAATATTTTATAAAATAAATTATATTATTAAACCAAAATAAATTACATTATTATTATTAAGTCTAAATTAAACAAATTTATATAAAAAAATCATTATCACTCTCTCACAACCATCCAAAATCGTAATGTAAATAGACAAAAAACAGAAAATAAAATGAAACATTAAAATCACGATGTATTTAGCTGCATTGCGCGAGTACACTTCTAGTTAATAATAAAAAAAGCATAACCGCACTATTTCTTCCTTTTTTTTTTCTTTTTTTTTTTTTGTTTTGCATTTTGTGCAAATAAAAAATCGTAAGTAAACTGGACCCTTTACAGAAAGGTTTCGTTAGCCCAACTAAACCAAAATATTGGGCCGTACTAAAGCATATAGGCCCATAGAATAAAAAGGAATCATCCAACATGATCAATTATGATTATTTAAAATAAATATTAAGAAATATAATGATTTTTAAAAAATATATAAAGAATATAAAAGAGAACCACGAATAAGAATATACTAAAAAAAGATAGTTTTATTGTTATTTAAGAAATAAAAAATAACATAAATATAAAGTACATTACAAAAATAATTATGTGGTTACCAAGAATTCGAATCTCTTTCGAAATTGCAAGAAACGTTAGTAAGGTTTCTTTTTCATTGCAGAAATTGTTCTTGGTCCTGATGGTTGTTAGAGGCTTCCACTAAGTGCCCTTCATGTGCAAATTACATGAAAGTATTTTGGTTATTTTTACTGTTTTTTATAAATTAAGTATTTATGTACAAATATTTAAAACATGTATAAAAGTCTTACAGTTTTAAAAAGAAAAGAAAACATACCCCCCCCCCCCCCCCCCCCTCCCTCCTACACATAATGCAATCATATCACGTCTCAAATAGGCAAGTATATTTTTAGGTTTTCACAATTCGCTTTGTATATTCATAATGATACCATCTGCGTTTTAGGGGATTTATCATTAGAAACCCCCATTTAACATCATCTTCTTCATGGATTCACAAAACTCAATGTCTCAAAAAGAAAAGAGAAAATCAAAACTCTAACTATGCTTCTGAATATGCTTCTCTAGGGTTCGATTGTGGATTTTTGCTTTTGAATCAAACTAAAACCTAAGACAAAGCCCAAAACCCCATCTCTTCCATCTCTCTCTAGAAATAAGAACAAATATATGGATGAACTATTGATTTTGTTATTAAATTTTGATTTAGTGTTTTGATTTTGAGTACTATTTGAATCAAATGAGATTTATGACAATCAACAACAAAGAGTGAGAGGAAGAAGATATACGTTTTGAGTCATTAGTGTAACAACCTGTACCTTTATACATATCAAAATAACATTTCTATCTAAAAACTGCCACAGGCTTACATTTCAGAGTATAAGGTTTACAACTATCATCTATTACACAACTGAGTCAAAAAGGTAAACAATTGCAGGAAGTCTTCTAGCTCCTGGAAATAGCTCACACCTGCTACCTTTCGATAACCTGTAACAGGATTATAATTTTGAAAGAGCGAGGGTTAGACCAATGGTCTAGTGAGTCCCCTCCAATCACTACTGCAACAGTTCAAATATTATTTAAAACATTTAAACAAAGCTTTATATCTCAAAAACATAACTTGCTCTTTTAATCAACCGTTAAAATATTTTATGCTACGCAGGCATAACTCAATCTACTGGCTATCACTGACCACTTTTTACGCTTCGCAAGCGTACCTTAAGCTACTGACCAACACTGTCGTCAAAGACGGTATGTCTGTCTCGTACTGCCTTATTATAGGGACACACCCTAATGGCATAAACGGGTCACACTCCCCGGTACGAGCATGTGGGTCACACTTCCCGACTTAGGTCAAACTTCAGACTCAAATGTATGCATACACTTAGTCCTGACTATATATAAAACAAGTTTATATAAACTGAGCATAAACATGCCAAACTGATTAAATCAACCTTTTTCAATAAATCTGCATAACTTTCAATACTATAAACGTGCAGTTTATAAAACCCACATTTATTAAATAACTGTCAAAATCATAAAAGATTTAGTTTGAAAGACTCACCTCAGATCCTTTTTCTCAAAGTCTGCTTCCTAACGATTTACTACCTACGACAACATCAATAACTCGGTAAGCCAAAACACAGATATCTCTCTCTCTCGCTCTCTATAACACAGTGATCACACCGGTCGATCCACACCGATAGACCCGCACCGGTCCACACCGGTAGACCCGCATCGGTCCACACTAGTAGACCCGCACCAGTCTACAAGGGTCCGGTCGATACCGGTCGTTCATCATATCGGTAGACCCATACCTATCTACAAGGGTCCAGTCGATACCGGTCGTCAACATACTGGTAGACCCGCACCGGTCTACAAGGGTCTGGTCGATTACACCTTACCAGTCGATTACACCGGTCGATGAACCGGTCAACACAATATACTCTATACCGGTCGACCTTTACCGGTCAAGCAACTATATCGGTCAATACCTTCGTTCCGGTCAATAATCAAACAGAGTCGGCGACTCAAACCCAGAAAACTCAGATCATTAAATCGATCAAATATACGGTTAAAAGCTTGAATAACAAGACTATTTACTGACTATAACATGCAGATAGAAGTATTAAGCTAGAATCATACCTCTATTTGACAAAAACTGATCAATACTTTGATACCTAGCTTCTCTTCGTCCTGCTCTCGTTCTTAAGTCGGTCTCCAACTTTTTATCAGACTTGAGATATGAATCTCACTTTCACTGATTAAGGTTATTTATATAACCAAGTTTCAAATATCCCCCTAAACTTTGGGTCTCGCTTAACTTTTCACCCAACTTCCAAAATTAATAAAAATTTCGGAACTGGATATTACAATCTTCCCCCCTTAAAAGAATTCTGTCTCTGGAATTCCTTCGCTAAACATATGGGGATACTGAGTTCTCATGTCTGCCTCTACTTCCCACGTTGACTCTTGTCCTTTGTGAAATTTCCACTGGACTTTCACTAATCGAATCTCCTTGTTTCTCAACTTCTTTACTTTGAGGTCCGAAATTGCTACGGGTTCCTCAATATAACTTAATTTTTCATCAATCCGAATGTCTTCTAAGGGAACTACTACATCTGCTTCTGCCAAACACTTTTTCAAGGTTGACACATGAAATGTGGGATGAATCCCATGCAAACTTTCTGGTAGATCAAGTTCGTAGGCCACTTCACCAACACGTCCCGTGATAATAAATGGTCCAACAAACCTTGGTCTCAATTTTCCTTTCTTTACAAATCGGACTACCCCTTTCCAGGGCGAGACTTTCAACATTACTTTGTCTCCTACTTGAAACTCTATTGGTTTTCTCCGCTTATCGGCATACATTTTCTGACGATCTTGAGCAATCTTTATGTTGGATCAAATAATTGTATTCAAGATTAAAGTTAAAGTTAAGGGTTTAAACTGCAATTGTGCTAAAGTTAATTAGAGGGTTTATTATGTAATAAGTCAATAGTTATTAAGCTATTGGGCCCAAGCCCATTAGAAAGCCCATTAAGGTTAAAGCCCATATGGCTTAGGTATTTAAAGTTTTGTTTAATTAGTTTTAGGGTTTAATCCTCATATTTACAATAATCATATATATAGTAAGGTGAAAGTTTCTCTGTATTCAAGGGTATCAAGAACACTCAAGGGTTTCATTGTTTATTCAAGGGATTGGTATGTTACTCTGATTTATATATCTCTTGATTATTATTGTGTTGCTTGATTACTTGATTGATTATTTACCAACTAGATTAATCTGGGATAACAATTGGTATCAGAGCCAAAAGAATCAAATTTTTTACTATTCATCGAAAATCACTATTCATGCAAAGTTACTGTTCATCGAATTTTTTTTACTGTTCATCGAGTGAAAATTGATTTCGTGAATTAACATGCTTTTATGGTTAAAATCGATATGAGTAGATGCGATATATGCTAGTGAACAGTATCTGTTTGATTAATTGCATTGTGGATTAACAAGTGATTGAATCTGTGATTTTGAGTTTTCTGGGTTCGTGAAAAGTTAACACTGTGTTCTTCATAATCGATGCATGAAAGTTGAAATTAATCTTTGATTTTGATTGAATACTGTTCGATACATGTTTTTGGGTACAAAAGTCTGATTTTTGCTTTCAATTTGAGTGATTTCTGTGATTTCTGGGTTGTTCATCGTTCTGGGTAAATTAAGAACATTCCGGTCGAACATATCGGTCTTTGTTTCTATCGGTCTAAGTCCACTTCCGGTCGAATACCTTTATCGGTCTATAGCATTCGACCGGTACACTCACTATCCACTCCGGTCTTGCATATTATCGGTCTTAGCTCTCTACCGGTCTTACCCTTCGACCGGATACGTGTATTCTCCGGTCTTGCACCTTCGACCGGGTACTTGTTACTCCGGTCTTACCATTCGACCTGGTACTTGCTTACTCCGGTCTTCCCTTCGACCGGATACCTGTTACTCCGGTCTTTCCATTCGACCGGTGTCTTGCATGTTCCGGTCTTTCCTTCGACCGGTACAGTTCATTCTTCGAAGCACATCCCCGGTCGATTTTTGCAAACTGTGATAGGGTATCTAATTGTCAAAAAAAAAATTCATCTAGTTGGTTGTCTTGGTACAGAAAAGTCTATTTACTAACCGTACAGCTAAGATGTCGAATCAGCTTCTCTCGATGGGTTCTCAAGTCAAACCTCCTGTCCTCGTGGCAAATGAGTATCAGCAGTGGAAGACAAGAATGATTCAGTTTCTGAATCACAAGAACAGAGAGTTCATGACAATAATCATTGAAGGTCCCAAAACTCCAATGATCACAGTAAAGGGTCAACCTGCTACAGATTCCTCTCCTGAAATCCCTGACAGAGAGATTCCTAAACCTGTTCAGTTCTTCACTGAAAAGCAGAAAGACCAGCTCAAGTTAGAAGAAGAGGCTCTAATCTATCTGACGATGGCAATTCCAAACGACATCTACAATCGTGTCGACAGTCAGAGCACTGCTAAAGGAATCTGGGATGAACTAGCAAGGCAGTTTGAAGGAAGTGAAGCTTCTATTCAAGCTAAGCAGAATATGTGCATAAATGCTTACGAGGGATTTCATGCAAAAGAAGGAGAGCTGCTTTTAGATACCTACAATAGGTACAACATTATTCTCAATGACTTGCGGAGGAACAAAATCGCCAAATCTGCTTCTGAGATAAACTACAAGTTCATCAAGAATCTGAATCCAGAATGGAAGAACTTTGCTATCAACCTCCAGATGTCGAAGAATATGGCTCGAGAAAATGTCACCGATATCTTCTCTACTCTTGCTCAACATGAGGATGAGGTGAGATCTATGAATAATGAGTCTAATCATCTGAAGGATTTTGTGGCCCTCATAGCCGGCAAAGGTTCTGTATCCTCTGCAAGGTCGAAGAAAAAGGCATCTAAAGCTCTAGTTACTGAAGTTACTGGCTCTGACTCTGATTCAAGCGATGAAGAAATGGAAGTTGATTCTGATCCGGATATTCAAAAGTTCTCTGAAGACTTGGCTCTCATTACGCGACGATTCAAGAAGAGCTTTGGCAAGAAAAGATTTTACTCAAAGCCAAAGTATGATGGATATAAGAAAGAGAAGTCTGAGATGCGATACAAGCCGAGGCATGGAAGGAGAGAGGAAGGACGAGAAGATCGGAAGGAAGATAGAAGAGAAGGAAAGAGAGAGGAGAAGCGAGAAGAGCGAAAGGATGAACCAGGAAGATGATACAACTGTGGCAAATTTGGGCACTTCTCAAGGGACTGCAAATTCAAGAAAGTGAAGAACTCAGAGTACTACTCAAGAAAGTCACTAATTGCCAAGAAAGCTGAAGAAGGAAAAGTACTAATGGCTGAAGAAGAGAACTGGTTGTTCCAAAGTTCTGATGACGAGGAGCAAGCACATTTCACCCAAGTTTCTTACATGGCAAAGCTGGAAGGTAACGATGAAGACTCTGAGACACAATCCGAAGAAGCAAACTCTGAGGTTAGTGAAAATTCTGAACTCATTGAATCTTTAATGGCCCAAATACATGGCATGAAAGATGAATTTGATTTACTGAAAGGCAAACTTAGCTCTGCACATCAATCTGTTTTAAGCTTTCGTGATGAAAATGCTATTTTAAAAGTTGTTGTGGAAGAAAAGGAAAAGGAAAAAGATGATTTAAAATCTGAAAAAGAGTCTTTAAAAGAAAAAATATCTGGTTTAGAAACAGATCTTGTGAATCTTAATGCTGAAAAGGGTGAGTTTCAAATCAAATTTGAAGTTTGTTATAAAGAAAGAAATGAAGCTTACACCAAAATAAAGAAACTGGAGGACATTAACATGAAACGAGGTCAGACTGAACAGACATTAAATTTGTTGACCAATAAACTCCAAGACGAAAGGTTTTACAAACTTAAACCAGGTTTGGGTGTGCCAATTAATGAAATTTTGAAAAAGGCACCGGAGCACCTATATAATTTTGATAAATTTGGCTCCACAATAAAACCCATTCCTGACATTCGCGCTACTTTTGTTGAAGCAAGTACTCCTACACCTTTATCTGAGACCAAAGGTCAAGAAGAAATGGGAAAGAACAAGTCTGGTGACACTGAGTCTCAAAATCTTTTTAAATCAGTTGGTTTTCAATATGGTGATTTAAACAAAAGCTATGCGACTCGAAAGATCGAGTTTACTGAGTATGAATCACTATTTACCACACCTTCCAAAGAATCAGTTAGCACCAACACAGTTCTACCTGAGACTGCATGCAAATATGATGAGTATGAATCGGATGTTGATCCATCTACTATGCCATCAGTCTCAAATCCCATTGCTTCTAAACCTTTACTTGTTGAAGAGGTTGAAGAAGAAACTACTAACACGAATGAATCTTGTTCTAAAAATGATAAAATGGAGTTTATTGAGTCCATGACTGAAGAGATATTCTCTGAAATGATGAATGCTTCAGACTCTGATCCGGTTTCTGATTTAAAGGGGTCAAATTCTGTGAATAATAATACATCTGAATTGATGAAGCAAATTGACTTGTTGCAACAGTCTCTTGATGAGGTTGAAGATGAAAACTTTGATCTCAAACATAAACTTGAAAAGTCTTTAAAAGCAAATCAAGAGCTTTGCATAGAGATCAATGATTTGAAAGTTACTATGTTTAAAAATGCTTCAAGTGATAAACAGATGTTCAATGATCCAAACTGGAAGGTAAGAACCAATCCAGAATTTGATGCTCCTGCAAAACCTACAGTTGTTTACTCTGATTGTCCTGAATATCCGCCGAGTATTTTTGAAAAGGGTGAGACTTCAAAGAGTACTATAAAAGAACCACCTTCTAAGTTGGAGACTAACAAGGTTCGTGTTTCTGTTTCAGATATAAAAGGAAATGGAGTTGGGAGGAGTAAGAAGAATAAAGATCTTAGTTTGAATAAAAAGAATAGTTTGAATTCTAGTAGTTGTCCTACAGACAGTGTTATTTTGAATAGTACTTCTTTTGATAAACATGAATGTAAGATTTGTTCCGATAAATCTAAGTTTATGAATTTTGCTCGAAAGAATCGTTATTGCAAACACTGTTGGGATAATTCATTCAAATACTACTCCCCTCCTAAGTCCAAAAAGAATAAAAACAAAGCTAAGCTGAACTCTAAGTCTAAGTCTAATTCTAATTCTGATTCTTCTACACAACCAAAAGTGTATCGTGCTAAGGTTGCCAATCCTACTTCTACAAAGCACTTTCAGGAATTAAATGTTAAGATGGTTTGGAAATGGGTTCCAAAACCGTGTTATGAATGGAGAGTGAAAGTCAAACCAGATGATATTCCTGAGTTGCTTGATGCTAACCGCGAAGGACCCATCTTGATATGGGTGCCTAAGCAAAACTAATTGTCTCTTTTGCAGGCCTGTCGATTGTGGGTAATAGATTCCGGATGTTCACGCCACATGACAGGATTCAAGCACCTCTTGCATAACTATGTGGAGGAGCCTACCGAAGCAGTTAGATTTGCCAATTCTGAAGCCGAAGGCCACGTCAGAGGATATGGAATGCTCGATAACGGTGTTGTGAAGATTCAAAAAGTGCTATATGTTGAAGGACTTGATCACAATCTGTTCAGTACCAGTCACTTCTGTGACATGCAATATCAAGTCCGCTTCACAACCACTCATTGCTATCTAGAAGATCACGATGGTTACGAAGTCTTCAAAGCTGTGTGCCATGGAAATCTATACTATGTAGATTTCCCTACACTGTCTGCCACACGTCCAGTATGTCTACTAGCCAAAGCTTCTAAAGCACAATCATGGACGTGGCATCGACGCTTGTCTCATCAGAATTTCCGATCTATAGCGAAGCTACAAAGACAAGGTCTGGTCAAAGGTCTACCAGAAATGAGGTTCGAAAAAGACTCACTCTGTTCCGCATGTGAGTTGGGCAAAATGAAGCGTAGCTCCTTCAAGTCCAAAGCTGAATCATCGACCTCATCAGCACTAGAACTTCTTCATATGGACCTTTGTGGCCCAATGCGCATAGCATCTATCAACGGAAAGAAATATGTGTTGGTAATGATAGATGACTACTCAAGGTATACATGGCTCGAGTTTCTTCGCAACAAGTCAGATGCGCCAGAGTTGATTATCACTTTCATCAAGCGCATTCAAGTACGCCTTCAACTGCCAGTCAGAACCATTCACAGTGATAATGGCACGGAGTTCAAGAATGACACCCTGAAGAGTTATCTTACTTCCGTGGGTATTTCACATAATTTCTCCGCCGCCTACACTCCGCAGCAAAACGGCATTGTTGAACGGAAGAATCGCACTCTGGTTGAAGCAGCTCGTACTATGCTTGCTTACTCAGATCTACCCATGTACCTTTGGGCCGAGGCTGTCGCTACAGCATGTTTTACACAGAACCGTACCATTCTGGTCAAGCGATTTAATAAAACAGCATATGAGTTAATCAACAATCGTACACCTAATATCAAATTTCTTCGTGTCTTTGGTTGCAGGTGCTATATTCTTAAAGAGCGTCAAGGATTATCAAAATTTGATAAGAAAACGGATGAAGGATATCTCGTTGGATACTCTCTGACATCCAAAGCTTATCGAATTTACATTATCCGAACTAAGACGGTTGTTGAGAGCATGAATGTCTCCTTTGATGAGAATTCTACAAGGACTTCTGGACACAACAGTCCAGAACTCGGTCTTAACGACAAAGCTTCTATTCAATCAAGAATAGAACCAGCTTCTAAAGGATCCACTTCTTCTAACTCTAACTCTACTTCATCTGAGTTAGATTTACTATTTATTGATGCCTTTGATGATATATGTGCAGATTTTGAAAAAGGCATATGAACATCAATAACAAGTGGTACAAGCTCGGAGGTCCCTACTATCTCTGAAGACATGCCTGGACCTTCCGACGAAGTCACTGACACTTCAACTCCATCAGGTACAACTACACCGTTAGTTTCTGACTCTACTAATACTGAATCTGTCTCTACAGATAGTTCATCTGGAAACGAAGTCCCGAGCACTTCAACCGCTAGTCCAGAAGCTTCAGTGTCAGAAACACCAGTACAAGATGTCCTGAGTACATCTATGGAGCAACCTGCCGTACAAGATGACAACGATGCATCAAATACGCAACAAGCAGTTAATGCACTACCAAGAACACATCGTTGGACTAAGGATCATCCCCTGGAAAACGTGATAGGTGACGTACAATCTGGTGTCACAACAAGATCTGCAACAGCTAACTTCTGCATGTTTTCAAGCTTCCTCAGTTCCTTAGAGCCAAAGAAAGCGGCTGAAGCTCTACGTGATTCGTTCTGGATTTCTTCCATGCAAGACGAGCTTCTACAATTTGAAAGGAACAAGGTATGGCGCTTGATCCCACTACCTAAAGGTAAATCCGTTATTGGAACAAAGTGTGTGTTCAGAAATAAGAAAGACGAAGCTGGAGTAGTCGTGAGAAACAAAGCTCGACTGGTCGCCAAAGGGTATTGTCAACAAGAGGGCATTGACTATGATGAAACATTCGCCCCGGTTGCAAGGATCGAAGCCATCAGAATCTTTCTAGCCTATGCAGCGCACAAAAACTTTACAGTCTATCAGATGGATGTAAAGTCAGCTTTCCTGAACGGCGTTTTGCATGAGGAGGTCTACGTGACTCAACCTGAAGGTTTCGTTGATCCTCATCACCCTGATCATGTCTATGTCTTAGACAAAGCGCTATATGGTCTTAAACAAGCACTGCGAGCCTGGTATGAAACTCTCACTAAATTTCTACTTGCTTCTGGTTTCAAGAAAGGTACAGTAGATACAACCTTATTTCTTAAAAGGCAAGGTGATGACTTGATTCTTATTCAGATTTATGTTGACGACATAATATTTGGGTCGACAAATCCAAAATTTTGTAAGAACTTTTCAAAGATAATGGAAACAAAGTTTGAGATGTCGATGATGGGTGAGTTGAATTTCTTTCTTGGTCTACAAGTAAAGCAATTACCCGAAGGCATATTTATTAATCAAGCTAAATATATAAACGATATTTTGAAAAAGTTCAATATGTCAGATAGTTCAGTCATGAAAACACCAATGGCTACTGGTACACTCTTAGACGCGGATCCCTCCGGGAAGCCTGTTGATCAAAAGGTGTATCGTAGCATGATTGGATCTTTACTTTATCTGACTGCCAGTCGCCCGGATATAATGTTTGCCACATGTTTTTGTGCGAGATATCAGTCTAATCCTAAAGAGTCGCACTTAACTGCTGTTAAGCGAATCCTTAGATATCTCAAAGGTTCTCCTAATCTAGGCCTTTGGTATCCAAAGGATTCTCGTTTTGAACTAACTGCCTTTACAGATGCTGATCATGCAGGATGTAAGCTAGACCGGAAGAGCACCTCTGGGTCATGTCAATTCATAGGTGACAAACTTGTGAGTTGGACTTCAAAGAAACAAAACTGTGTTTCAACATCCACTGCCGAGGCTGAGTATGTAGCTGTTGCTAGCTGCTGTTCTCAAGTCCTCTGGATGACGACACAGTTAAGGGACTTTGGATACAACTACAAGTGCGTTCCGATTTATTGTGATTCCAAGAGTGCAATATCTATAACTGCTAATCCGGTACAGCACTCGAAGACTAAGCATATCGATGTACGCTATCATTTCATCAAGGATCATGTAGAAAAAGGTAATATTGAAATGCACTTTGTTCAAACTGACTTCCAGTTAGCTGATCTTTTCACCAAGCCATTGGATGAAAAGCGTTTTCAATTTCTAATCTTAAACCTTTCTCATGATTCTAGGGGGAGTATTCTACGTTTTTATCTCGTGTGTTATTTTCCAACTATTGTTAACGAGAAAGGAATCATTTTCATAAATGATTACCATTGTTTCTTTCACTTATGCAGGTTGGTTCAAGTGACTATGGCTTCTAATCACATCGGATTAGAACCCGCACTTCAGTGCTTTATCTATTTTTACATGCTTTATTTGTTTTAAAAAAAAACTTATGTTAATTTAAGGGGGAGAATATCTGTGATGCTAACAGATTTTTTGGATACTTAAATGATTATCTGACCGTGTGTTCTTAAAGATAAATACTTGCATTTTATCTTGTCAATATACTTTGTCAAGTATTCATACACATAACGGTTCAGAACATTCTATTTTTACTTTGTTATTACCATGTATCAAAAGTTAAATCTTTCTATGGTAATACTCACGTTATTTGTATTCATAGTTGATTGAATCAAACGTCATTTCATGTGCTTTCTTTGAAAATATGTTTATATATTGTTCATATAAACAACATTCGTTTTTGATTCTCCAAAATATTATTCTTCATGAAAAAATGATATGAGCTTAATTGTCAAACTCTTTTAGTTTGAGGGGGAGAATTGCATCGTCAAACATCTTTTGTTTTGATATCTCCGAATATTTTATTCTTCATGTAACAAGTAGTATTTGTGCTTACATGTACAAAACGCCTGTTGAACAACATGTTCTTTTAGGAAAATATATGGGATTCAGTGTGAGAACTTAACAGAACTTCCATGGATTCATGATAACCAGTGTTTCCTACCCAGGAAGTATTCCCTGAGTGATTGAGGGGAGAAGGGTCAAAAGAATTGAGTGATGGTGTGTGAAGAGGTAAAATGGAAAAGAGAGATTGGTTAGAAGTGAGAATTAAAAGAAAGAGGGTGAGCGATCAGAGTAAAAGAATATTAAACTCTGCACCAAATTCTTTCTGAGTCGGGCAGCCACATAATCTGATTGGTTAACATTCTTTGGTGACCATCATTGAAAAAGGCAACTAGCCCATGCCATCTCTTGCATACAACCCCACCAGCTACTCATTCTTTTCTCAAAAAGAGAATGTTTCACATTTTCTAGGGAAGCAGCACATACGCTATTGGTTCTTCATTTGGAAGATACTAATATTGAAAAAGAAGGAAAGTTGCCCCACCTTCGAACCCTTTCTCATGCACATTGAGTCTTTGTATAATTTGTTGTTGTCTCAACAAGTTTACATACTTTGAGCCTAAATTGAAAAGCAATCATCTATGCTTAAATTTTTTCATACACACGCACGAGCACACAGAAATTTGTTTTCTGTCAGAACGTTCATAGATAACCATGTGTTATTCGATGATTGAATGGAAGACCTGGGGAGTCTACATCAAACCAGCTCCTTATATAGTAACTTTGTGTTACTGACAGGCATTCTAACTGAGTCATTTGTTGATTCAGGGTTATACTTATAAACTGTTTGAATTTGAAAAGATTCGAATAGTTACTACTTTTATGTTATTTGAATCTGAAAAGATTGAAATAATCACTCTTTCCATCTGGGAAGACTGCTCTTATTTCCATACAGGGCTCGTTACATGATGAAGACTATGCTTACATGATGATCATACACAAAGGGGGAGATTGTCTTGAAAAGGGGGAGATTGTTTTGCCAAGTTTTGATGATGTTGATTCTCACCACTCATCAAAAAGGGGGAGAAGATATAAAAAGGGGGAGAAGATACAAAAAGGGAGAATACAATCTGAAGATCTGAAGATTTTCAAAATTTTAAAGATTTGAAGATTATTTAAAGATACCAAGTTTTGAAGTTTTGAAGCTATCAACGTCATATCTGAAGATTCTCAAGAGAAAAGTGAAGACAAGTGAAAGACCCGAAGACAATTGCAAATTTTTTTAATCTTGAATCCAAAGGGGGAGATTGTTGGATCAAATAATTGTATTCAAGATTAAAGTTAAAGTTAAGGGTTTAAACTGCAATTGTGCTAAAGTTAATTAGAGGGTTTATTATGTAATAAGTCAATAGTTATTAAGCTATTGGGCCCAAGCCCATTAGAAAGCCCATTAAGGTTAAAGCCCATATGGCTTAGGTATTTAAAGTTTTGTTTAATTAGTTTTAGGGTTTAATCCTCATATTTACAATAATCATATTATAGTGAGGTGAAGGTTTCTCTGTATTCAAGGGTATCAAGAACACTCAAGGGTTTCATTGTTTATTCAAGGGATTGGTATGTTACTCTGATTTATATATCTCTTGATTATTATTGTGTTGCTTGATTACTTGATTGATTATTTACCAACTAGATTAATCTGGGATAACACTTTAATCTTGCTCGAATCTGGTTGACCTTATCAGCTGTCACCTGTACAATTTCCGGTCCCGCTAGATGTCTTTCACCCACCTCATTCCAACATAAAGGTGTTCTACATTTACGTCCATACAATGCTTCAAACGGGGCCACTTGTATGCTAGCATGATAACTATTGTTGTAAGAAAATTCAATCAACGGCAAATGAATTTCCTACGAACCTTTGAAATCAATAACACATGCACATAGCATAGCATATCTTCCAATGTCTGTATGGTTCTCTCACTCTGGCCATCAGTTTGTGGATGATAGGTCGTACTCAACTTAAGTTGAGAGCCTAACTCCCTTTGCAAACTTCTCCAGAAAGCTGATGTAAAACGAGCACCCCTGTCTGACACAATTGACGACGATACTCCATGTCTAGTTACTACCTCGTCGATATATAATCGAGCCAATTTTTCTAGTGAGTACGTCTCCTTAATTGGTAGAAAGTGTGCTGATTTTGTGAGTCTATCCACTATCATCCAAATGGCATCATGCCCCTTAGGTGATCGAGGTAACCCGGTAACAAGATCCATCGTAATCTCGTCCCACTTCCAAACTGGAATTTCTAACGATTTAAGCTCCCCATAAGGTCTCTGATGCTCAACTTTAACCTTCAAACATGTCAGGCATCGCTCGACGAAATGAGCAATATCTTTCTTTAAACCTGGCCACCAATAGCTTTGTTTCAGATCTCTATACATCTTGTTGGTTCCTGGATGTACTGAATAACGTGATTTATGCGCTTCTTCCAATTTTCTCTTTCGTGGTTCTTCTACTTTTGGAATCCACACTCTCTTATTGAAGCACTTCACCCCACGATTATCAACGACTAACGAATTAACAATTCCAACTATTCTTTCACTCTTCCAGTTTTCTTTTGACGCTGCTTCTTCTTGGTACTTTATGACTTCTTCCAAGAAATCGAAAACAACATCAACTCGATAGGCTATCACTTTTGTTGTTTCTCCACATTCCTTACGACTTAGAGCATCCGCCACGACATTGGCCTTGCCCGGGTGATACAGAATATCACAGTCGTAATCGCTCAACAACTCCATCCACCTACGTTGCCTCATATTAAGCTCTTTCTGCTTGAAAAGATAGTGAAGGATCTTGTGATCCGTGTAAATCTGACACTTGATCCCATACAGATAATGCCTCCAAATTTTCAAAGCAAAGACTACCGCTGCCAACTCTAAATCATGCGTTGGGTAATTCTTTTCCTGTTCTTTCAACTGACGAGATGCATAAGCAATTACCTTGCCTTCTTGCATTAACACACATCCCAAACCCAACTTTGAAGCATCGCTATAGATTACGAATCCTTCCGTTCCGTTGGGTAAAGACAAGACAGGAGCACTACTTAGACTTTCTTTCAATTTACTGAACGCTTCTTTCTGAGCTTCCTCCCATACAAACTTGACATTCTTTCTAGTCAACGTTGTTAGTGGTGTGGCTATCCTCGAGAAGTCCTGGATAAACTTTCTATAATAACCCGCCAATCCTAGAAAACTTCTTACTTCTGATGGTGTTTTCGGCGCTTCCCACCCTTTAATGGCTTCAATCTTAGCCGGATCAACCTTAATCCCATCATTCGACACCACATGACCTAGAAACTGAACTTCTTTCAGCTAAAATTCACATTTTGAGAACTTGGCGTACAATTTCTCGCGTTTAAGCAATTCTAAAATCACTCGCAAATGAGTTTCATGATCTTCTTTGGACCGTGAATAAATCAGTATATCATCTATAAAAACTATGACATACTTGTCTAAAAACGGACTACATACTCTATTCATCAGATCCATGAAAGTTGCTGGCGCATTGGTCAGACCAAATGGCATAACTAAAAACTCATAGTGTCCGTACCTCGTACGAAATGCAGTCTTAGGGACATCCTCCTCCCTCACATTCAACTAGTGATACCCAAATCGTAGATCTATTTTTGAAAAGTAACTCGCTCCCTGAAGTTGATCAAAAAGATCGTCAATTCTGGGAAGCGGATACTTATTTTTGACAGTCACCTTATTGAGCTCATGATAGTCTATGCACATTCTCATAGACCCGTCTTTCTTCTTAACAAATAACACTGGTGCTCCCCATGGTGAGGTACTAAGGCGAATAAACCCCTTGTCTAACAACTCCTGCAGTTGAGTCATCATTTCTTTCATTTATGCCGGTGCCAGTCTATACGGTGCTCTTGCAATCGGCGCTGCTCCGGGTACTAAATCAATACGAAATTCCACTTGCCGATTAGGAGGCAGAGTAGTTAAATCTTCCGAAAATACTTATGGATATTCACTTACCACTGGGACTGACTCTATTCCCTTCTTCTCTTTCTTAGCATCTATAACATAACCTAAGAACCCCACACACCCTTTTACTAAACACCGCTTAGCCTTAATCATTGAGATCAAGCACGACTTTCTATCCCTCCGATCTCCAAACACTACTATCTCTTCTTTACCTAGTTGCGCTATACGAATTAATTTCTTATTGCATACTATATGAGCATCATTAGATGCCAACCAGTCCATTCCCACAATAACATCAAATTCTCCCATACCCATCGGGTATAGTCGAAGTGGAAATGACTGCCCATCAATGACAATACTACACCCATCATACACTTCCTCCACTAAAATTTGACTATTATCGGCCACTTCTACTTTCAATTCATGCCTAAGCTTCTTAGGTTTCTCATTCAATTTATGCACGAAATTTGGAGACACAAACGAACGATTTATGCCTGAATCAAACAATATTTTTGCATAATTCGAATCTATAAAGAAAGTACCTGTCACTACATCCGGTATCTCCGCCGCTTCTTCGGCTGTCATATTGAAAACTCTAGCCCTCACTTTAGATGGCTCCACCTTCTTCTCACCTCCCTTATCTACATATCCTCCGACTGATCCCTTTTTCAATTGTGGACAATTAGTCCTGATATGATCAGGAGATCCACATTGATAACAAGACCTCGAACTCTGGAAATCCTGAGCCATATGCCCCATCTTTCCGCATTTATAACAACCATCTTGATCAATCTTACATTCTCCTTTATGCCTTCGGTTACACTTGCTACATGGATTACTTTCAAACTTATTAACAAACCGCTGATCAAATTTTGCAGCTTTAAACGGTTTGGAGTCACGGACCGTTCCATCCCATTTCCTTTTATCTCCACTTCTTTCAGTAGCTTGCCGATTCTTTTCCTTCTCTCTCATTTCAGCTGCATTTACCGCCACTTGAAACGTAGACGGTTCCTTGTTCGAGACAAATTCTCAAATATCACTTCTCAGCCCAAAGACGAAACGTTCTACTCGTCTTCCTTCATTAGGCACGTAAATTTCTGCAAATCGAGACTTTTCAATAAACTTTGTAGTATATTCTCGAACTGACATCCCCTTCTTCTCTAAACTCAAAAACTCTTCTTCCAACTTTTTAACTGCCGCCAGAGGGCAAAAATGCGCTTTAAATCTTTTCACAAACTCGCCCCAAGACATTTATTTGGCTACCGTCGAACTTTGACCTCCTGCTTCAACATCCCACCACATTACGACTTCATCTTTCAACATTGACAAAGCATAAACTACTTTATATTCCTCAACACATTTACTAGTATCAAATGCTAGCTCCATCCCTTTTACCCATCTCAGTGCTAACACTGGTTCGCATTCCACTTTATAGGTAGGAGGTTTGCAGGCAGCAAACTCCTTAAAACTACATCCTCTCCCAGCTACAGCTTTAGTGGTCATAATGGGGTTTGATTGAGGGTGGCTACCCCCTACAGTTACTGGTGATCATGCTACCTCTGTCTCCACTTTATCTTCACTCTTTTCTTTGCTTGACGAAACCTCATTAGTGCGCTGAGACAATAAAGCGTTCAACGTTTCTTGTAATTTTCTTGGGTAACAAAACCCTGAGTTCTACCTCCACTACGGTTTCTTGTCTGCTTTTCGGCCCCTCACTAAAGCTGAACTTTCCTGATTAGAAGTTTCTTGTTCTGATTCCACTTCAACACTTCTAGTTCGAAGAATACCACGAGTCGTCTTCCCGCCTCGAGTTCCCACAGTGGAAACCCTTACCTGAGTAGTCGCCTTCTGAGTCGTTTTACCTCTAGGTCGACCACGACTTTTTCCCCGGATAGCAGTCGGGGTGACCGCAGTCGTTCGCTCTTCGGCAACGACTTCATTAACTGGCTCAATTTTCAGGATTCGGCATAGACCTACTCCTTGTCACTCGCTCAGACATACTTCTGATAAGAAGAAACATAAGACATTCAATCTAACATGCTACACATTACGGCAGTTTAAGCACAAGCATGTACTTGTAAATTCACAATTACACTGGCCAGATGAAATTCCAAATTTACCTTACATGCTAGTCCTTATTACCTTAATGTTATCTTCCTACGGTCTTCCTACTGCTCAGTTGTGCTTCTACTATCTCAGTTTAAGTCTAGGCCCATCTGGTCACCTAGATATCTTAAACTAATGCTCTGATACCAATTGTAACAACCTGTACCTTTATACATATCAAAATAACATTTATGTCTAAAAAACTACCCCAGGCTTACATTTCAGAGTATAAGGTTTACAACTATCATATATTACACAACTGCATCAAAAAGGTAAACTATTGCAGGAAGTCTTCTAGCTCCTGGAAATAGCTCACATCTTCTCTTTACCCTTATTTGTACCTGCTACCTTTCGATAACTTGTAACAGGATTATAATTTTGAAAGAGCGAGGGTTAGACCAATGGTCTAGTGAGTCCCCTCCAATCACTACTGCAACAGTTCAAATATTATTTAAAACATTTAAACAAAGCTTTATATCTCAAAAACATAACTTGCTCTTTTAATCAACCGTTAAAATATTTTATGCTACGCAGGCATAACTCAATCTACTGGCTATCACTGACCACTTTTTACGCTTCGCAAGCGTACCTTAAGCTACTGACCAACACTGCCGTCAAAGACGGTATGTCTGTCTCATACTGCCTTATTATAGGGACACACCCTAATGGCATAAACGGGTCACACTCCCCGGTACGAGCATGTGGGTCACACTTCCCGACTTAGGTCAAACTTCAGACTCAAATGTATGCATACACTTAGTCCTGACTATATATAAAACAAGTTTATATACACTTTGTCCGGTAATGAAACTTGATGTAGCGCGTTACGTTGAGCGTTGTGTGACGTGTTCGCAAGTTAAGGCCGAGCATCAGCGACCATACGGGAGTCTACAGTCTTTAGAGATTCCCGAATGGAAATGGGAGCATATCACCATGGACTTCGTGACGAAGTTGCCTAAAACTCTTCGAGGTCACGATACCATTTGGGTGATAGTTGACAGATTGACAAAGAGCGCTCACTTCTTGGCCATGCGCGAGACTCTACCGATGGATAAGTTAGCAAAGCTTTATATCGATGAGGTGGTCTCGAGGCACGACATACCATTGTCGATCGTGTCGGATCGCGACAGTCGGTTCACTTCGAACTTCTAGGATGGATTTCAGAAAGAGCTTGGTACTCGAGTGAAATTGAGTACGGCTTACCATCCGCAAACCGACGGGCAGAGCGAGCGAACGATCCAAACATTGGAAGACATGTTGAGGTCTTGTTTCATCGATTTCGGGGGTAGCTGGGATACCCACCTGCCTTTGGTGGAGTTTGCTTACAACAATAGCTACCACTCGAGTATCGGAATGACACCCTTTGAGGCTTTGTATGGGCGAAAGTGTCGGATTCCTGTGTGCTGGCTTGAAGCGGGAGAAAAGCAATTCGCCGGACCTGAGATCGTGCAAGAGACTGCCGATAAGGTCAAGGGCATTCGTGAAAGAATGAAAGCGGCTCAAGATCGTCAGAAGAGCTATGCCGATACGAAGAGGCGACCGATGGAATTCCAAGTAGGCGACCGCGTTATGCTTAAGGTATCGCCATGGAAGGGCATTATACGGTTCAGAAAACGTGGGAAGTTGAGTCCCCGTTTCCTCGGACCTTTCAAAGTACTTAAATGGGTGGGTTTGCAAGCCTACCAGTTGGAACTGCCACCGGAGTTGAGTAAAATACACAACACGTTTCATGTTTGCTACCTCCGGAAGTGTTTGGCGGTGGAAGACAGCGTCATTCCCCTCTCAGAATTAAGGGTAGACGAAGGCAACCGTTGTGTGGAAGAACCCGACGCCATCTTAGAGAGAAAGTCTAAGAAGTTGCGTCACAAAGAAGTCACCTTGGTCAAGGTGCAGTGGAAGCATCATCGGGGAGCGAATGTGACATGGGAAGCCGAGGAGGATATGAAGCGAAGATATCCTCATCTTTTCGAATAGTTAGGATTTCGGGGACGAAATCATTCCCAAGTTGGGGAGGATTGTAACACCCCGTATTTTCATTGTGTAACCTTGCTACTCTTATGTTAAGCTTTTGTCGTTAGCTCCATGTTTGGTTTGATGTTGTTTGGAGTTTTGAGAATTTTGGGGGAGAAACAGTGAATTACGCGAGTTATACCGCGACTAGAGGTCGCGGCACAACCTGTGAAACCCACTGGATGATTAGGGTTTTGGGACACGGGCGAGTTATGCCGCGGGTTGAAGTCGCGGCATAACCCGCGAAGTTGCATTGACCGTCTTAAAGAGGTTCAGTTTCCCAAATCACTTTATCAAAAAAAATCAAAATATCTCTTCTCTCTCTAAACACTCTCTTTCTTTATCATTCGATCTTCGAAGTCTCGTTTGGTTGCTAGCTTTCGGTGTTTCTAGCAAGGGGTCGGTGTTTTAAGCTTCACCTCTTCGTCGTGATCGTTATCTGGTTTTCTAGGTTTTATTCCAAAAACCTATCGGTGAGTTCCTACTACCATTTTACAAACTTTATACATGTCAAAACTCTTATTTGCGAAATCTGAAGTATTTCTACGGTATGATTTTATGTTCTCAACATTTTGTTATAAATAAAGTTTTTGGTGATTTTCGGGGTTCCCGGTCAGATTTGACCAAAATGACGGGTTCCGCCTTATTGAAGTAAAATGATGTTTTACTTGCACATTATGTGGTCGTTTGAAAAGAATGTTTATGACATCATTTTAATGATTTTCATTCTTACCAGAAGTTGAACTGAGAATAGCATTTTGGTTATAAAATGTACTTATACCATATATTGATTTATGGTTGGTCACATATGTTGTTGTGACGAGTCCTTACCATTACTAGAGGATCCCTAGGTTTTGGAGTAGACTGTTTTGTTGGGAGGTTATATTCCCCAAATTGTAGCTATGGATCACATGTTCCTCGGGGGCAACTTGGTACGGTTATGTGAGGCCGGATACTAGCCATGGTTCATGGTGATCCTAGTGAAGGAGTATACATTGGTTTCCCTTGGGAGCGCGATCTCACCTCGTAGCACGGACTCTGGGTTCATTGCTGAGGACTCCAAGTGTTTAGCTCATAACTCGGATTTGTGGTCTACTTTGTGTTACACCACTATCCTTGGTAAAATGGTTCTTTTGTCATCATATGATAAGTTTTGTACCGAAAAGGCCCGGTTGTGGCGAAATGTTATCTTTATGAATTAAACCTTTATGAAAAGATTTCCTTATTATATTGATGTTTATATCTTTCGAGCTTTATAAACTGTATGTTCTCACCAGGCTTTAAAGTCTGACACTTTTTCTCAAATGATATGTATAACAGGTTTCCCTTAGCGGTGGGATACACCGGGTTTTGAGAGACGAGTTGGGTCTCAGGGCTTTTTGAGAGGATTAAAGTGTTGATAGTTGGGCATTGTTAAGTCCCATTCTTTTGATGATTAATGGATGTCAACTGATGTAATCTAGATAGTTATGTTTAGATTAGTCTGTTGATGAATTCTAAATCCGTACAGGTTTTTGTAAAGTCTTAAGGACTGATCCCCTTCTTTGGAGTTTATTATCAATACGAATGTCATGTTGCCAAGTTTTATAGGTTTTAATTTACTCTGATTTTAGGGTGTTACAAGTTGGTATCAGAGCACTAGTTTAAGCGAACTAGGCATGAATGTAAGATGTCTAGACTTAGACTGAGTATGCTAAGAATTGATCTGCGAGATTTGGGTAGAGCTTATAAGATGGGTTGGTCTTAGAGTCAACGGAAAGTACGTTTATCAGGCATTGTGGTGATCGTGACGAGAACTTTTATGTGTTATATGTTCATAATTTCACTTAGCTAATGTTATTATGAAGATATCGTACGTAAGGGTGCTTGGATTTCTATTACTATGACAATTGGTAATGTGGTAGTACGTTTCCTTTGTATTTATTCCACATCTCTCTTATCTCTGTCTCTGTTCTGTGAAACAGTTCAGTATGGTGAATACGCATGGTAGACCGCGTACTCGTGTTGATGGCCTGGAAGCGACAGCCTCCACCGCTGATTGACCGGAAGGAGTTGAGGTTGTCGTGCGTCCGCCAGTTCAGCAGGTGCTAGGTGGAGGGCCAGAGGTCATTCCTCGAGTAGACCTGTCTTCGTCTCACCCAGTCATCGGGGATGCTAATCCCCAGTCCGAGTTACTGGCCAGCGTGATGTTGGCAATGAGGGAAGAGATGGCAAAGCAGCAGGAGTTTCTGCTGAAAGCAATGGAGGACCGCGACGTAAACAATCGGATAAGTGAGACGGTTGTGGAGAACGTCGTAGCAGGTTCTAAGACGATGGTATAAGGGTCACAGCGGTAGAGCGCGGGATTTCTAGTGCTCCGGGGAATAGGAAGAGTTGTTCCTATAAGTCCTTTCTGAGTTGCGGACCGCCAGAATACTTTGGTTCTGATGACCCGGTGGTGTGCGTAAAGTGGATCCGAGCGGTTAAGCAAGCTTTTGGATCTTCCGAATGTGGTGATGATTAGAGAGTGCGGTTCGGTACCCAACTGCTGAGGGACACTGCACTCATCTGGTGGAATATCATCCAATCCACTCTATCTCCTGATGTGTTGGCTCAGTTGTCTTGGGCCGAGTTCAAGAAGAAGCTGCTAGAGGAATTCTGCAACGAGAGGACCATGGACCGAATTGAGAAAGAATTCCGGTCTTTGGTGAAAGGGAGCCTGACGGTGAGGGAGTACACCCGTCAGTTCATGGAGAAGCTAGATCTGGTGGGGCATGCTGCCTCAACAGAAAAGGATAAGATGAAGGCCTATCTGAATGGCCTACCTGCGGACATGCAACCTATGGTCCACAATTCTAAAGCTTCTAACCTCCGTGAGATGATTGAAGAAGCTCGGTACTTGGAAGAGATGTTCGCGAAGAGCAAATATGAGAAAGCAGTGGTGGTGCCTGATAAGAGAAAGTGGGAAGGTGGCTCAGTACCTCCCAAGCGGGCCCGACCTTTTGTCGGAAATCGCAACTTCAATAGTTATCAGGAAGCAAAGTGGTGCCCGAAGTGTTGAATCAAGCATCACAGTAACTGTTACAGCAATTCTCAAACTTGCTATAAGTGTGGGAAGTCTGGTCATACTGTCAAAGATTGCCCGGTCAGGGGAATCATCTGTTTTGAGTGTAAGGCACCGGGGCACGCGAGGAGAGATTGCCCGAAGCTTGTGTCGGGTAGCGTGTCAGCAAGGAAGGAGAACCCTCCTAAGGTTCAGGGTCGAGCTTTTCAGATGACGGCTGAAGAGGCCAGGGCATCCGCTAATGTGGTATCGGGTACTTTTCTTATAAACTCTGTACCTGCTCGTATTTTGTTCGATACGGGTGCTAGTTTCTCTTTCGTATCTGAATTATTCCGACAGAAAATTGCTATGCCCACTACTAGTCTTGAGGATGCATTAGTAGTAGAAATAGCTGATGGTAGTCAAGTTCTGATCCACGAGGTTCTGAAGCAGTGTACTCTTTGTATCGAAGGTAGAGAATTCTCGATCGATCTACTGCCGATGTTAATCGGGGGTTTTGATGTTGTGGTCGGTATGGATTGGTTGACAAACAATCATGCCGAGATCTTATGTTCCAAGAAATTGATTCGACTTCCCGACCCCTTTGGTGAAGTCGTTGTCATCTATGGTGAAAGGAGAAAGGGTGAAGTGGCAGTAATCGCAATGGCTAAGGCACGCAAGTGTCTAGTAAAAGGATGTTCGTCTTTCCTAGCCTATGTGATCGAGGCCAAGTTGGAGAGATCAAAGCTGGAAGATGTGAAGATTGTGCATGAATTTCCAGATGTCTTTCCGGACGACTTGCCCGGGTTACCACCCGATCGTCAGGTAGAGTTTTGGATTGATCTTGTGCCTGGCGCTGAACCGATCGCTAAAGCACCCTATCGCTTAGCGCCGTCGGATATGCAAGAGATGGTAGCACAACTCCAAGATCTATTGGAGAAAGGTTTTATAATACCGAGTTCGTTACCTTGGGGAGCTCCGGTCTTATTCGTCAAAAAAAAAAAGATGGCACAATGAGAATGTGCATTGACTATCGTGAGTTGAACAAAGCTACAGTGAAGAACAGGTATCCGCTTCCGAGAATAGACGACTTGTTCGATAAACTTCAAGGAGCGAGTTGTTTTTCCAAGATCGACTTACGTTCAGGTTATCACCAAGTGAAGGTAAGAGAAGATGATGTTCCGAAGACAGCTTTCAGAACGCGTTACGGCCATTACGAATTTCTTGTAATGCCTTTTGGCCTAACGAACGCACCAGCTGTGTTTATGGACTTAATGAATAGAGTGTGTCGACCATTCCTCGACAAGTCGGTCATTGTATTCATTGATGACATACTCGTGTACTCCAAGAGTGAGTCAGAGCACGAGCAGCATTTACGTGAGGTTCTGGAAGTGTTGAGAAGAGAAAGATTGTACGCCAAGTTTTCCAAGTGAGACTTTTGGCTTAAAGAAGTACAATTTCTGGGGCACGTAGTCACTCGGGACGGAGTGAAAGTAGACCCCTCCAAGATTAAAGCGATGATGAATTAGGAGCCTCCTAAGAGTCCGTCCGAGATCCGAAGTTTCTTGGGTCTGGCGGGATACTACAGGAGATTCATCCAAGACTTTTCCAAAATCGCTTCTTCCTTGACAGTTCTGACTCGGAAGAATGTGAAGTTTGAATGGACCGAAACCCAAGAGAAAGCGTTCCGGATCCTTCAAAAGAAGTTGTGTGAAGCTCCGATCTTGACGTTACCTGAAGGGTCGGAAGATTTCGTGGTTTACAGCGACGCTTCAAAGATAGGATTGGGTTGTGTGTTAATGCAACGAGGCAAGGTAATCGCTTATGCCTCGAGACAGCTCAAAATATACGAGCAGAATTATCCAACTCATGATCTGGATTTAGCAGCGGTGGTGTTCGCCTTGAAGCTTTGGCGACATTACCTATACGGCACGAAATGTACTCTTTACACGGATCACAAGAGCCTGAAGTATGTCTTTGATCAGAAAGAGTTTAATATGAGACAAAGGCGGTGGCTTGAGTTGCTCAAAGATTACTACTGTGAATTGCTTTACCATCCCGGTAAGGCGAACGTGGTGGTCGATGCGTTAAGTCGGAAGAACTATAGCGGAAGTATACGAGCTACCCATTCAAGAATCGAGCTAGTGTCTAGTCTTGTTGAGAAGATCAAGACATCACAGGTGGAAGCACTGTTAGAAGAGAATCTAAAAGATGAAGTCATGACAAAACAACGTTTACTCTTAACGGAAGATAGCCGTGGAGTAAAACTGTTCAGCGGTCGTGTGTGGGTACCCAAGATTGGGGGTAACCGTGATCTGTTGCTAGAGGATGCTCACAAGTCCAAGTATTCCATTCATCCGAGGAGTACAAAGATGTACAGGGACTTGAAGCTTCACTATTGGTGTCCGGTAATGAAACTTGATGTAGCGCGTTACGTTGAGCGTTGTGTGACGTGTTCGCAAGTTAAGGCCGAGCATCAGCGACCATACGGGAGTCTACAGTCTTTAGAGATTCCCGAATGGAAATGGGAGCATATCACCATGGACTTCGTGACGAAGTTGCCTAAAACTCTTCGAGGTCACGATACCATTTGGGTGATAGTTGACAGATTGACAAAGAGCGCTCACTTCTTGGCCATGCGCGAGACTCTACCGATGGATAAGTTAGCAAAGCTTTATATCGATGAGGTGGTCTCGAGGCACGACATACCATTGTCGATCGTGTCGGATCGCGACAGTCGGTTCACTTCGAACTTCTAGGATGGATTTCAGAAAGAGCTTGGTACTCGAGTGAAATTGAGTACGGCTTACCATCCGCAAACCGACGGGCAGAGCGAGCGAACGATCCAAACATTGGAAGACATGTTGAGGTCTTGTTTCATCGATTTCGGGGGTAGCTGGGATACCCACCTGCCTTTGGTGGAGTTTGCTTACAACAATAGCTACCACTCGAGTATCGGAATGACACCCTTTGAGGCTTTGTATGGGCGAAAGTGTCGGATTCCTGTGTGCTGGCTTGAAGCGGGAGAAAAGCAATTCGCCGGACCTGAGATCGTGCAAGAGACTGCCGATAAGGTCAAGGGCATTCGTGAAAGAATGAAAGCGGCTCAAGATCGTCAGAAGAGCTATGCCGATACGAAGAGGCGACCGATGGAATTCCAAGTAGGCGACCGCGTTATGCTTAAGGTATCGCCATGGAAGGGCATTATACGGTTCAGAAAACGTGGGAAGTTGAGTCCCCGTTTCCTCGGACCTTTCAAAGTACTTAAATGGGTGGGTTTGCAAGCCTACCAGTTGGAACTGCCACCGGAGTTGAGTAAAATACACAACACGTTTCATGTTTGCTACCTCCGGAAGTGTTTGGCGGTGGAAGACAGCGTCATTCCCCTCTCAGAATTAAGGGTAGACGAAGGCAACCGTTGTGTGGAAGAACCCGACGCCATCTTAGAGAGAAAGTCTAAGAAGTTGCGTCACAAAGAAGTCACCTTGGTCAAGGTGCAGTGGAAGCATCATCGGGGAGCGAATGTGACATGGGAAGCCGAGGAGGATATGAAGCGAAGATATCCTCATCTTTTCGAATAGTTAGGATTTCGGGGACGAAATCATTCCCAAGTTGGGGAGGATTGTAACACCCCGTATTTTCATTGTGTAACCTTGCTACTCTTATGTTAAGCTTTTGTCGTTAGCTCCATGTTTGGTTTGATGTTGTTTGGAGTTTTGAGAATTTTGGGGGAGAAACAGTGAATTACGCGAGTTATACCGCGACTAGAGGTCGCGGCACAACCTGTGAAACCCACTGGATGATTAGGGTTTTGGGACACGGGCGAGTTATGCCGCGGGTTGAAGTCGCGGCATAACCCGCGAAGTTGCATTGACCGTCTTAAAGAGGTTCAGTTTCCCAAATCACTTTATCAAAAAAAATCAAAATATCTCTTCTCTCTCTAAACACTCTCTTTCTTTATCATTCGATCTTCGAAGTCTCGTTTGGTTGCTAGCTTTCGGTGTTTCTAGCAAGGGGTCGGTGTTTTAAGCTTCACCTCTTCGTCGTGATCGTTATCTGGTTTTCTAGGTTTTATTCCAAAAACCTATCGGTGAGTTCCTACTACCATTTTACAAACTTTATACATGTCAAAACTCTTATTTGCGAAATCTGAAGTATTTCTACGGTATGATTTTATGTTCTCAACATTTTGTTATAAATAAAGTTTTTGGTGATTTTCGGGGTTCCCGGTCAGATTTGACCAAAATGACGGGTTCCGCCTTATTGAAGTAAAATGATGTTTTACTTGCACATTATGTGGTCGTTTGAAAAGAATGTTTATGACATCATTTTAATGATTTTCATTCTTACCAGAAGTTGAACTGAGAATAGCATTTTGGTTATAAAATGTACTTATACCATATATTGATTTATGGTTGGTCACATATGTTGTTGTGACGAGTCCTTACCATTACTAGAGGATCCCTAGGTTTTGGAGTAGACTGTTTTGTTGGGAGGTTATATTCCCCAAATTGTAGCTATGGATCACATGTTCCTCGGGGGCAACTTGGTACGGTTATGTGAGGCCGGATACTAGCCATGGTTCATGGTGATCCTAGTGAAGGAGTATACATTGGTTTCCCTTGGGAGCGCGATCTCACCTCGTAGCACGGACTCTGGGTTCATTGCTGAGGACTCCAAGTGTTTAGCTCATAACTCGGATTTGTGGTCTACTTTGTGTTACACCACTATCCTTGGTAAAATGGTTCTTTTGTCATCATATGATAAGTTTTGTACCGAAAAGGCCCGGTTGTGGCGAAATGTTATCTTTATGAATTAAACCTTTATGAAAAGATTTCCTTATTATATTGATGTTTATATCTTTCGAGCTTTATAAACTGTATGTTCTCACCAGGCTTTAAAGTCTGACACTTTTTCTCAAATGATATGTATAACAGGTTTCCCTTAGCGGTGGGATACACCGGGTTTTGAGAGACGAGTTGGGTCTCAGGGCTTTTTGAGAGGATTAAAGTGTTGATAGTTGGACATTGTTAAGTCCCATTCTTTTGATGATTAATGGATGTCAACTGATGTAATCTAGATAGTTATGTTTAGATTAGTCTGTTGATGAATTCTAAATCCGTACAGGTTTTTGTAAAGTCTTAAGGACTGATCCCCTTCTTGGGAGTTTATTATCAATACGAATGTCATGTTGCCAAGTTTTGCAGGTTTTAATTTACTCTGATTTTAGGGTGTTACAAAATGTTTTAACGTACTTTTTTAGTAGATAAAAGACAAAAAGACTAAAATACCCCTCATTTAACTGAATGACGATTTTTGGAATGAAATCTAAACCTTGATGATGATACTTGTAATTTCAAAAAATCTCCTTCTTATGAAAGAGGTCCTTCTTCTTACAACCTACAACATTTCTAACCCTCCATGTTTGAAATATTACCTTTTGTCACCTTGGCAGTTTTTCTCACTACACCAACTTCTCTCAGTTTTCAAATCAGCCACTTAACTCTTTCCACTCACACATTTACTACTTTTAGCCATCATCATTGACTTTTTTGCACCTACATCTAAAGAAAATTAATGTTTTGTTTTCATATATTTTGATTAAAAAAAATCCCTTTACTTATAATCAATAAATATCTTATAATCTTTATATATGTAAAAATAAGAATCATAATCAATGATATGACACCTTACAATTGATTATTTTCATTATTGAATTATGATTGAGTTTTGTCTATCTCACATTAATAAAATAAAAAAAATGAAAGATGAGTATATGAAAGAAGGTTACAATGTATTTGTATACCTTATGGGACTGGCTCATCTTGGCCGATCCTCTAAGCTCACGTCATTGGCTCATTCTAGCCTACCTTCCAAACTTATGAACCAACTTTTTTTTTCAAGAAATTAATCCATATTACAATTTAATTAAACAAATAAATGAAATCAATATATATATATATATAGAGAGAGAGAGAGAGAGATAGAGAGATAGAGAGAGAGAGAGAGGTGGTTTCATTTGAAAATCACTCTTATATTGAAAACTTTGCAAAGAATTTATATACCGTAGATCTCATCAATCAAAGGTCAAAATGCAATTGGGCTATTTATGTTAATAATTGAATTAATCTAATATTATAAATTAATAAAAAATGATGGAAAGGTCATATTGGTACATTTGCATTCTAAATTCAATTAAGAAAACAATCACATAATAAATCTCATTTTCATCTACTTAGTAGAACGCTAGTTTGAGTCTAGATATTCAAAATCAACACCTAAACCTCTCAAACTTAAGTTATGATACCAACTTGTAACACCCTCAAATTGGAAAGAACAATTAATTTAAAATTTTCAATAATACATCAAATGAAGGATAAAATCTCCTTCTACAAATCAATACTTGAAATACCTCAAATGGAAATCTAGATTTAACCTCAACAAATAATAAATCAAGTCTTACACCAAGACTAAATAAGTCGGGTGCTACGAAACCCAATCCAAGTTGTTAATCCCCAAAGTGCGGAAGACTTCACCCAAGCTACTCTCTCTTGTGCATAAAACTAGCACTCATCTCTTCACAGTGTCACTAGAACTATTCCCAACCGTAACCTGTTGCACATGCCGACAAATAAAAAAGTATTAGGCTAACGCGTAGTGAGTTCAAGAGTTTTCATCATAATTAAATATATCGTAAAAAGGAAAGAAAACAACTTAAATCAAAATCTTTCAAAAATTTTACTTTAAAAATGAAAATGACCCATTTCCAATAATACACATGTTTTAAAGATGGACAACCCAATGCAAAACATACTTTGATGAGGTGATGCAACCCAAAACTCACTCAAAATGTGAATAGAAATCGATCTCCCAGTTTATAAAAACACGGTTAAAACTTTATATCCCGAAACACCCAAAACACGGGTGAGGCATAATACTCAACCCATAAGTCAAGGATATTAATTCATAGATGCAAAACGTCGCTGAAAAAATGGATACTAAAACTCAATACCCAAAACAACACATTTTGGTGATGGGGGAGACCCGGTTCCATCGAATGTGGCGAGCACACAAAGTTAAACCACTTATCAATATTTTCGAAATTCACATAGGGTCATGGATCCCCGTATACGGCTCCCTACCAAGCAACCATCGCAAGATGCCCTAATAACTCTAATGTCTACTCGACCTCTAGATGAGTGTCACTACAAAAGCCACAAGTCTCTGTATACGGCTCCCTATCGAGCAACCACTGCAAGACTTAGATCCGTATACGGCTCTACAGACACCACCGCAAGCTTAAATAAAAACATGACTTGGGGACCACTCACTAGACTTAAACGCAAACACTAAAGTTCCACGATGAATGAACAGACTAGATTACACGAGCATCAAGTTCAACCACCCACGATCTGTACCTCGAGCCCTTCGCCAAATGTTACTCGGTCATCAAGTTCAACCACCCACGATCTATACCACGAGTCCCCGCTAACCATAAACATTTCTAGTTCTAAAACAAGGATAAAGTTCTTAATTAAACCAACTGACTGACTCATATGCCTATGGATCCAATGCATTACTGTCTAAAACATTACATGACTCAAACGAATGAACTAACACATTCAAAACATGTAACTCTCAAATAAGATGCAACTAAGTACATCATACGTCGAAGGCTCCTTATCGAACTACTAAAACTGAACAAATACCCCAAGGACTCATTTGAGCATAAATCAAGCCCAAAAGGCATAATAAACGTTTGGCTAAAATACATGAGCCAATATGGTTACATAAACCAAATTGCATCTTTTCCCAAAATCTTTGTCTCTCAAATCACAATTGGCCTTCGGCCCAAAACCAAAATGGTTTACAATTTCTAAAATGTTCACGAGGTTGGGAATGACCAAAATCAAATGACTCACACGTTCGTATTTTCAAAACGTCCCATTACATAAACTATGCATATTTCCAACAAACACCAAAAGTGCATTTTGACCAAATAATCTTCATTTATACAATAGATCATCAAAACACCTTCATTTATGACTTATTTATCAAATCGCCTAAAAATCCCAAATGTGTGTGTTTTACAAGGTTTATAAATCCAAACACTTCAAATAATCAAAACTCACCAAATAATTCAACAACTGATAATTTCATGTGAAACGCATAAACACTTTAAAATGGACATTTTGGCATGTACAACGTTTTCACAAATCAATTTGAACTCACCTTGCTAGGTTAAGTTAAACATAGGTTACACACACAACCATTAACCTCCATTGATGTAGAGTCCATCGATTCCAAGTCATCCTCAACAAAGAACTAGGGTTTTCAAATAACCCATTTCCCCAACTCAAGAAATGAATCAACAATAAGTAAAATCTTCAGATCTACAAAGATCCTTATACCAAAGCTTGGAATATACAAGAGACTTACCTCAAACGAAACTTAAAGTCTTCCCACCAACATTTCTCCCATGACATCTTTCACCCTTTCCATAACCAATCTTCCAAATACCAAACTTTATGTTTCTTTAGAATAGATCCCTCTTGGATGCCCCAAATCTGATACCATAGCTCCCAAAAATCGTACCAAGGATAAGAGAAATGGGGTGTAGAAGTAAAATGAGAGAAACCCCTAAAATTTGGGCATAAATAGCCCAAACTGCTTCCCGCGGCCTTGGTCGCGACCTCAAGTCGCGGGCCAAGCGGCGCGTGCTCCTAGGCTGCAAAACACAGCAACTTACGCGGGTCTAGCCGCGGCTTGAGGTCGCGGGCCAAGTCGCGCGCATCGCTTGTTGTGCCTTCTTGCGTCTCGTGTTAAACCGTTCCCCGACCGTTTCTCTCGGTCGGCCACTAACTGTTTCCTTAGCCGATCATTGACCGTTCTTTAGGAAATTATGGGTGTTACAAAAAAAACTATTCTCTAGAGGAACTAAAACAAAAACAAAAAAAAGAGTTGGTATTTAAAAGTTAATAATAAGTTTAGATTACAAATTCACCAAAATAAATTGTTAATTTATTTAAGAATTAAATTAATAATGATATAAATTTAAGCGTGAAAAATTGACAAATTAATTAATTAAAAAATTGAAAATTAATTAGTTGTATTAATTTGAAGTAGTAAATGGTCCATGTCCTTCTTGTCTATTGCATTAATATTTTGAATTTTTATTCTTTATCATATTTGTTTGTCACCCATGACCAATTTAAATAAAAGCACATAAGCATGAGCCCATGTCTCATCTCCACATGACCTTGTCATAAAGCATTCTTACTTTTTTGTACATACATACAAAATTAAATAAAAGTTTTAACTTTACTTCCGATTTTCATTCACAATTTTTTTTCTTTAATTATATAAAAAAAATATTTAATTTGTTTTTTCTTTTATGCCAGGACGAATGTTTTCATTTTTGAACCATTAAATATTGATGCATTTGTTGTATGTAAAAATAAATGAATATATTATTGTGGATCTTAATTATATGACTTAAAAAATTGGGATGAAATCAACAAGTCGAAGATGAAGGTCATAGCTTAAAAGCCAAGAATAAAATCATAATGGGTTTTCAACACACCTAAACACCAAAGATTTTGAAGCTTTCTTATTAGTCAATGGTGGTTAGCATAATTAATACATTTTATTGGTTAACAAAATAACCTACCTACCTACCTATATATAATATGTGTGTGTATGAGGAGGATCAAACGAGAATTTTATCAATTTGCGAGAAGACGAGAAGTTTCGAGATCATATATGATTACACATGATATGAATATTTAATCATACATGTCTAAACACATCTAAAAGGGACGTGGACGACTTGGTGAACACGACCAAAGGTCACTGGGAAAGGTCACCCGCTATATGTCTGTCAACGCAACATGTGTTTAATCATGTATGATTATTAAGTGTATGTACCACATATAATCATATATGATCTTGGAACTTCTCACCTTCTCGTAAATTGTCAGTCTTTTCGTTTGAATCTGATCCTATATGTATACATGTATGTGGGTGTGTATATATACATATATGTATAAGGTTTGACATGGTTATGCATGCTAGCTTAAAAGCCATGCATTAACTCTTCAATTCATGCCTCTTTCTTCAATTGGGAAGCTTCCTTCTCTTGGGATGAACCATACTTTATCCATGGGATTACCAAGGATCTTGTAAAAAGATGAGAACAAACACCCATAATCAATTCCATCTTTCTCATAAATGCTTTTGCCCTACTTTGACAAATTCAAATACATACAACCATATTATTATAGATTAGTTTAATTTGGTTCAACATGAGTCTTTTCAATAGTAATTATAGAATCAACTCATATATTATGGATATGTTTGGCAAACTAGCTGATAAACTAGATTTTCAAAATGCTACTATGAGTAGTTTTTCAATAAGTTAGCTTATAAATTAGTTTTTGATCATCCAAACATGTACAAAAAAAAAGCTAGCTTATAAACTAGTTTTTTTTTTTGTTGCCAAACAATGCCTATAAGATATATATGTGTATTTTGATGATATGAAAAAAAAAATGGACACAATTGTAGTTTTGCATTTGAGGAATCATGAAAAACCGATGGTTTGTTCTTGCTATTATACAATTAAAACACTATCTATACTATATTATAAAACATGGGACATGTTTAAACGATAAACTAAATATTTTGTGAGAATGCGAGAAGTGTAATATCATATATGATTAAACACATGTTACATTGCCAATTTATAGAGTTTAATTAATCATATATGATTAATCACACCCACAAGCCGTGTAATCATATATGATATCACATTTCTCGTTTTCTCGTAAAATGTTTAACTTCTCGCACGATTCTTTTTCTATAAAACATTTGATAAAAACTTTTAAGAACAATTTTTTATGCATCATGTACTGTTTATTGATGCATATTACTTAAAATTCAAGATTACAAGTAAAATGATGTATATGTACAATCTTTTAAAGCTAAATGTTTGAATTCATAATTAACTGTTAAACATAATCAAATATAAAATAAACATTTTATTTTAAATATAAAAAAGATATCTTAAAACTGCGACCTCTCCCTTCAGAAACGTCGTACCTTCACCCATTTTTGGCTTTTTTTTATTATTATTTATAGACCAATAAATCAATAAGAAATAATACGAATTACTAAAGAAAACTAGTGTTGGGCCCGTGCATTGCACGGGAGGATAATTTTTTTGTTGGAATATTGAACCGAGTTAAAATAAAGCGTAATTTCTCTGTTAACAGTTAATGAAATACAATGTGAAAAACGAATGTATTTTCATAAGTGGTTAACTTAAATATATTCTTAATCGTTTGTTGTTATGCGTTTGTGCAATAATATTGGTAATAGTTTTGTATTATATTATTTAAAACTCAAACAACATGTCTCACAACATATTTATCTGACTATTGACTTCAAGACCTCATAGTATTAATCGATAAAAAATAAAGATATGTATATATATCTTATTCCCCTACTTCGAAAAATATGATTGTGAGTTTTGAAAAATATAAACAAATTCTCAGTAAATAAAATAAAATAAAATATAAAAAAGTAGTTTTTCAAAGAAACAAAAATATAGTGGAATACCTTTTGTTCAGTTGCAGGTTCCGCCATTGACACCCGACCGTTCGTCTTCTTCTTGTACTCGGATGATACATAGAGAAGCTATATATATTTATAGTGAATGTAGAGAATATTTTAAAATCTTTTATTTTCATTTTCGATTTTACATTTAAATGTAAATATATTAAAAATATGGAAGAATATTTTTATATGTATATCGTTTCTATTTTATTTTCTTTACACTTGGTTAATTTGGAAAGTATTGCGGAATATTTTTATTATAAAGAATACGATAATTTATTAGTGTATCTCGTTATTTTTTATTTTTAATTCATATCAACCTTCTTTTTTTTTTCTTTAATGTTTGTGAAAAAAATACGTGTAGATTTTATATTATAAAAAAAATACGTGTAGATTTTATATTATGCTAATATAAAATACGTGTAGATTTTATAAAATAAAATAGATTTTATATTAGCAAAAAAAAAATACGGAAGAAAAAAGAGTTTATATTATATTACATCTCATTATATAAAAAAATTTTATAAAATAAAATATGAAAAAAGATTTTATAAAATAAAATATGGAAAAATCATTATGAGATGTAATATAAAAAAATACGGAAGAAAAAAGATTTTATATTACATCTTATTAATATAGATTTAAATGTAAAATCTATATTTAAAATAGATTATTTATAAAATTCTCCACCAAAAAAACAAATAGTTATATTAATAAATGAATATCCATTCCACAAATAGATGATTATGTGAGATACTGTGCTTGGAAAGGTTGTACCAAAGCATTAAGAAATTGTAAATTAAGTAAATGATTTTAATTAGTTGCAGTTTGTACTTAAAATATTGTAATTAAAAGTTTTTTATGCCGTTTTTATAATATAGTATAGATATTGGTTTCTATCTTTAAAAGCAAAAGGGGCAAATGGGTAATTTCAAATGACTTTGAAAATTACAGTACAAATCATGACATAGGTCTTTGGCCATCAACTAAAGTCAAACTTGTTTTTAAAATAGAAAAGTCAACGTCTGTATGTCTACATTCATCTTTGTGCATTTAAGATGCATGCTTTGCATCTTTCCCAATGCAAATGGAGTTTGATCGTTTTTAAGTTTTTTTTTCTTTCTAAAACGAAATAATCCTCCAATCAAAAGAAGGGTTATCGATAGTTTTTAAAGACTCATCTAATTTGATGAAATACTTTTAAGTGTATTTGGATCAATTTCATTCTTTTATAAATTTTGTTTGCTTTGGTGGTGTTTATATTTTTTTTAGAGGTTTCAAGTCTTAAGTCTTATTTCAATTCTGATTAATAAAGAGATGGTATTGAAGTCTGAAATCTGAATCAATAAGACTGTTTGTTTTTTTTAATGTCTGGAGGTGAGGATATATAAGAGGTTTTAAGAAGTTAGGTCATCACTTCTTATTTCATATGTATTTAAGAGTTAAGAGATTTTAAAAATTGCAAAAAAAAAAATCATTTAATTCCAAATGTAAAAAGGTCTAACCGATTTAGATTTAAGAGTTATTAAGAGTTTTTTTTTTAAAACAACCCCTTTGTATGGTTTGGAATTGAACGAGATTTAACTTTTTGTAAATATATATGTTTTTTTATAAATAATTTTTTTGTTTCCGTAAGATGTGGATGCGATTTACAGATCATAATATATCTTATGAAAAAGACGAGTTTTAAGATGTGATGGAGACAAATGACATCCATAGAATTTGAAATTGAAATGACAGTTATCTTCAAAAAAAAATCTAAATTCATTGGTTGTGGGATTTCAATGAAGTATCATGATTTCAAATCTAAGTTTTCTTTCAAACAAAACATGAGATTGAAATGAAATTAAATTCCAAACCCTACAAACCAAATAAGCCCTAAGTTTTTTTTTTGGCTCTGTAGTTTATTATATGAATTACGACTTTCATCCATATGCTTTCAAAATTATATATGGTTTTTGTTTGCCGTTAAGCATGAGGGATGAACAAAAAATGAATTATAAATCAAATAAACGAAATATCTAATTTATAACAAACCATATCTCTTTCAATGCATTGTATTTTAGTAGACTTAAATCTAATTTAACATTCTTTTTGAGTTATCATTAAGAGTAAACTACTTTTTTCCATGTGGTTTGTTATAAATAACGACTTCCATTTATATGCTTCCAAAATTATGGTTTTCGTTCTTATATATAGTTTGTAACTTCTTGTTATTTTCGTCCATAAGTCTAACCTTGTAAATGATTTACAGTTAAGTATGAAAGACAAAAGCAATAATAAATTGTAAATTAATAGGGACGAAAAAAAAAGCAATGACTTACAAACCACATAGACGAAAACCATAACTGATAAGAAAGAAAACAACAATTTTCTACATACTACCGACACGGAAAAAATATATAATTTACAAAGTACATTTGATTAGAATAAAATAATCAAATTTTTATTAATAAAAAATAAATATACAACAACCTAATTTTTTTTCAATAATAGTAATCAACAAACATATATAGAGTAAAAAAAATTTAAATTAATAATGGGATTTTATTAATTCTCAAAAGTATTATTATTAATTTAAATAATGTTTTTGTGATTAAGTGAAATTGGATTTTGGTTATATCAAATAATAATTCTACATAATACAAATGAAATTCAATAAAAAGCAAATGTATGATGTATCATTTCTTGTGATGTTAATTATTTCTTAATTATGTTCATTAATTTGTTGTCGATTTATTTTATGCAATTAATAATTCATTGTAATATTTATTGTCTCTTAATAATCAAATAGTACTATTCGTTGTATTCGTAGTAAAAACATTCAATATACCATGGTGATGAGAGAATATATTTATTTAAACAAAATAAAATTTTATCAAAATTGTACGGAATTTAAACATTAATAATATATTTTTGTAATTTCTTTCACAAATAAAAATATATAATTAAGCATATTTCACTAAAATTGTTGTAAGAATATTTTTAATTTTATGAATTATTTAATTACGGTAATATATATATATATATATATATATATATATATATATAGAGAGAGAGAGAGAGAGAAGAGAGAAGAGAAAAGTTCAATTGAAAACCGATTTACAGTTGTAAACTGAGTGACAAAGAAGAGCACAACACGTGTTCCGCATGTTCACATTCAGTATGAACAACAAAAGAGGATGTTCATGTATTATTCATAATAAATAATGTATCATTCATAGTAAATAATACAAGAATTCATGATCCATTTTTTATTCATCATGATTGTTGTATTTATTCACCATGAATAATACACGAATGACCCGTGAATGTGTGGACTTGTGGCACGCTCTCCTTTATCCCCTGGTTTACAACCGAAGATCGGTTTTTCATTTGAACCTACCCTATATATATATATTATCTTTATTATGTTGTATGATTTTTTAAACTAGCTCATGTCAAGTCGGAGAGAGAAAAATGTTATTTTCGAGAGTTTATTAATTTTACCTACAAGGTACTATCATAGTTTTTTTAACCATAGTGTCCGGACCAACTTGTATGCTCCTCGACTAATCTCAGGGTCTTGAAGAACAGTCAACATAATCTCTGTGGCCTTGGTGACCAGGAAAGATTCCCGAAGACCTAAATCTTATTGCAAATTGAGCCAACTCACAAGGTTGGTACTACCATAGTTTTACTATGACAAGTCGAGTTTTCACTTGGATAGTATGTTATGATTTAATTTCTCTTTCAATTTGGTTGTTATTATCAATATTATGGCAAAGGATAATGAAGTTAACTATTAATGCTATAAATCAGGGCTCAAAATTAATTAAGTTGATAATTTAGTCAAAAATTGCTTTTAATTGCCTATCTTATTTCTTTGGTCTTTAAATTTACCTAGTCCCATCTCTACTAAAGAGTATTTATTGATATTACTCCTGACACTTTTATAACCCAAGAAATAAAGACGGATTAGCGACAATAATACAACATTCATCAGTGATCCATCGTTGATCAACAAGGATTATATAAACATCTTTGGCATGGCCCATTATTTTGTCGCATATAACAGCTTAGAAGACGTTGAAAATGGTGTCGGTGAAGTTTCCCGACAAAAACTTTCCATCGACAATGTCTCTTTACGATGAAATCCAACGAGTAATAGTCGTTTTTTCTTACAATGAGTCAACCATCATCTAAACCCGGAAAAATCTAGCTCCCTCACAAAAGTTAACATGACTCATTATATATGGTTTGTAATAGGATCAGGATTCGAACACAACACGTTGTGTACGTCTCTAACGTGTGTCAAGTTCCCAACTCTAGGCATATTCACTGCAAGAGTCAGCACTACAAGAAAAAAGACTTTTAGAGAACATTTTATTTGGTATTTAAAGGTCTAAAAAGCTTTTCTAAAGGTTTTAGAGAAGCTTTTCAATTCCGTCACAAAACTTCTCTATATAAGGGTAGCTAAATGTTTTAGGGAGGGTTTTCATAGGCTATTTTTAAGTCAACTTTTAGATACACTTGTTTTGGGTTTTAGGTATGCTTTGAAAGCTTCTTTAAAGGCCAGTTAATTTTTTTTCAAAAAACTTCTCTAAAAATATGTTTTAGTGACGCTTTTAAGCATTAGTGACAGTTTACAAATGTCATTAAAAGGTACTTTTAGAGAAGATTTTAAAAAAGTTTCTCTAAAAGTATAGGCTTTAGCGACACTTTTGGTAAACCTTCCCTAAAACTATCGTTTAGATACACTTTTGCAAACCTTCTCTAAAAGTTATGTTTATATACCCATAACAGAAACCTTCTCTAAAGTTATCTTTAGTTACCCTTTGATAAACGTCAAATCCTTCTCTAAAAAGTATACTATATATATTCTATATTCTATATTTATATATGATTATATAATAATGATAAAATAAAATAATAAATAAAAATTAATCAACAACATAAAAATCCTAAAACAATAAAATTTCATATATTGCCGTATAAAAGACGGAATTTTCAAAACAAATCTTAACGTTCAACCAATCCGTACATTCGTCCAAAATTTTAAAATAACATACTAAGGTGTTGTTCGGTTCGTTTTCTGTTAAGACCTGAATGAATATAGCTGTCTGTCTAGAAATAGTTGTCTGTATATTAACAGAAAAGTTGTTGTTTGGTTAGTATGCTGAATAAACAGTCTGAATGTCAGAAATGACCATTTTACCCCCAGTCTTTATTTTTGTCTGAATAAAATAGCCGTTTGATAAAAATACGGAATAAATGACTTATAATTATTAAAAAAAAATCAATTTAAAAAGTTTTCTAAATAAAAACAACTTGATTAAACATAATAATATGAATTCAATGTTGCAAGCAAAACAACATTAATAAGTACTTATAATAGGAACAAGTCAACAACATAAGTTTGGATACATTTAAAAATTTAAAACATTTCAAACTAGTCCATTTGCAATTTGATCACGCAAATTAGCCATATATTGTGTGCTATTAGCACCCCATTGTGATCCATCTATTTCCGCTTCTCCACTTCCAACGTCTTCTTCTTCATTGGTGAAAATGGTGTCTTCATTGTACTCCATAAAAAGTTGATCTTGGATATTACATTTTCTTATGAAGTTATGTATCGCAAAGCAAGCAATGACTACATTTCTTTGTTTTGTAAATGGAAAAGGAGCCATTTGCTTCAAGATTGGGAATCTAGCTTTCAAGACACCATAAGCACACTCAATGACATTTCGAAATCACGTTAAAGCACGTCTACGTCGATAATCTGCTCCTCGATATTGAACTTCTCCTCTTTAGTTAAAGCACGTCTACGTCGATAATCTGCTAACCAATACCTTGTGTTACGATACGGAGAAAAAAATCCACGAGCATTGGAATATGCAACATCACAAAGATAATATTTATCTGCAATCGACATTTGATTAGGGAAACATGCAAACATCATTCCAAGTTAAACGAGGTTGATATAATTAAGAATGTATACCTTGAGGTGGAAAAGGGAAACCAGAATTTGGGTTAAATGCAACTTCAGTTAGCACTCTAGAATCATGCGCTATGCCTTCCCATCCGGCCCAAACAAATGTGAATATCATATTGAAATCACAAATGCCTAGTACATTTTGGTAGCATCGACCTCCTCCTCTTCCTCTATATGCAGTTTGATGACTAGCAGGCACTACTGCATGTATGAGAGTCCCGTCTAGTGCACCAATTGCACCCTCGTAGAACTTCATGAAAACAACTATGGACAGTGTCGGTGGAATGTTGAAATCTTCGTTTAATCACTCTATAACGTTCATTGTGTCCAATCATTGTAAAAAACATAGCTAATTTCTCCTCGACACTTACAACTCTACCATCTTTTACCCAACCCCTTTGTTTAAAGTGATTGCATAGTAATATATATGCTTCACGAGACATACACATCAACTCTTGACATTGCAAACTAGATCCATGTAGCAATTCTTGTGTATATGCATGTCCACTCATAACCGAAATGTTATCACGTACCCTCTCGATTCTCATTGAAGAATTCCTTTTTCGTCTTAGATACCAAAATAATAGAATTATGAACAAACGTTCTTCCTTGTACGTCAACATATCTATAAATGCAAAAATAATCGTAAATCACTACTTCCACACACCATTTATAAAATCCCAAAAATAATCGTAAATTACTACTTGCACACACCATTTATAAAAATGCAAAAATAAGCATAACACAACGTGATAACATAAAGTCAAATATCATATAACTAACCATTCCAAATACATCAATGGCCAAAGTCATCAACAAAAGAGCCATTGGAAATGTCATGAGCATCAACAAAAAAGCCATTGGAAATGTATCATAATAAACATCAACAAAAAACAAGCACAATCATAAACATCAATGGCCAAAATACTCTAGAAACCGACAACCCCCTGCTTGTAGCCTTGTTTATCTCCAACCGTCTTAACCCAATCAACCGCAAACTCGGGTGGTATCATCAACCAAGGCTCTCTATTCTCCTTGTCACCAAGAAGAGCCATTGCAATATGGTACAATGCACCATCTCTTGGCCATCCAAGCTCATTGAGTTTTTGAAGACAAACCATGTAGGAAGGAGGCTCAACACCATCGGGGTTCGAATGTTTTACGGCCAAAGCTTTTAAAACCGACAAAATCTCCTCATCTATGTCAGATTGGGTAACTTTTCTCTTGTTAGTTCTCACTTGAGTACGAGCTGAAGATACGGGAGTCGAGGATGTGGGTTGGGAATTGGAGATATCCACTTCCTCATTGTTGGAAACAAAGAAAGGCTCGATAGTAGGCTCGGGATCATTTGATAGCGGTCCAAAGCTTCCGACACCCGTGGAAACACCGCCTTCAAACAATTGCGTACACAACTCGGGGAATGGAAGGTTAGTTGTCCTTAACGATTCAACATATTTATTTGACTGTGTTAAAAAAGGAATTATAAGTAACCAAGTAAACTAATTTGAAATAGAAGGAAAAGGTTATAATAAAAAGTGACCTGAATCTCAAGTTCCCATTGTTCGGGTGTCAAATTAAACAAGTTCGTTGAAGGATCGTACACATTTCCCGTCTTATTTTTAAGCTTCAACCACACCCCATATTTCCCCTTTAAATAGTCATAGTGATTACGCATTTGCTTTCTATCAACTTCAAAGTTGTGGGTCTCTTTCAAAGTTTCAGAAACTTTCTTCCATGACATCGATTTTAGGCTTCCACCTTCCTTTCCATTCAATGCTATTTCAAGGATACAAGTTTCTAAAAACGTTTTCACAACAGCCATATTTTTCCAGCTTATCCTAGTTCTTTTAGGTTGATGTGAATCGGCTGTTTGTTCCATACCTAATGATCTATAGCTAGATCAGAAACTCAAAAACCAGGAAAACAACATATACATTTTAAGAACATTATATAAGGATGCTACCGTGAACCAGAAAAAACAACATAAATCTATATATATAAAAATCTACTGTGAAAAGAACATATATAACAAATCTACCAGAAAAACAACATATACATTTTAAGAAAATTATATAAGGATGCTACTGTGAACCAGAAAAAACAACATAAATTTATATATATAAAAATCTAATGTGAAAAGAACATATATAACAAATCTACCAGAAAAGAAACATATACATTTTAAGAACATTATATATGTGAACCAGAAAAAACAACATAAATCTATATATATAAAAATCTACTGTGAAAAGAACATATATAACAACTCTACCAAAAAAACAACATATACATTTTAAGAACATTATATAAGGATGCTACAGTGAACCAGAAAAAGCAACATAAATCTATATAAATAAAAATCTACTGTGAAAAGAACATATATAACAAATCTACCAGAAAAGAACATATATAACAAATCAATCCCACATATGCTACATTTTCAACAAATCTACTGTGAAAAACAATATATGCAATCGTGATGGGTTTAAACTAAAAAAACGACATATGCAGTCGTGATGGGTTTAAACCAGAAAAACAAAGAAATCGTAATGGGTGTAAACCAGAAAATCAACAGAGAAATCGTGATGGGTTTAAACCAGAAAACAAACAAAGAAATCGTGAGTGTAGTTGATGGGTTTAAACCACAAAATCGATGGGTTTAAACCTAAATAATCGATGTATACACTTGTGATTTTAGATCGATGGAGAGGACAAGCAATCGATCCCACAAAATCGATGGGTTAAAACCACAAAATCGATGGGTTTAACCCCATAACACAGGTTCCATTCGTGAGAGAGAAGAATGGAGAAGAAAGATACCTGTCTTCAATGGTGATGGAGAAGAAAGCTACCAGTGTCTTCTGATTTTGCTCGGCTGTCGTTTTTAATAGCAGGTTAGGTTTTCATAAATGGGAGTAGTTGGGGAGTTGGGAGTTGGGAGGGTAGATGAGGAAAGAACAATATATTTAATAGCTGAATGTGGAGGAGTTTATTTTTCTAGCTGATTTGGTCAGCCACCAGCTGACTGATTAAGCTGCTACCGAACAATGAGATATGGCTGACCGAATAAGCCATATCTCTTATTCAGCCCATTAAGCCGCTACCGAACAGGACCTAAATCATATTGCTAATGTTCCAATGTTAGTGCATTCAACACTTTTGTCAACTCATTGGCAACAACATATGACAAAAGTTAGTACAAAATCCGCAAAAAGTATTGTCATTAAACAAGAAGTTTGAATTAGAGATGGCATACCACCATCGACATCATCTGGCATGTTGAAATCATCTTCATCATTATCAAAATCAATGTTCTCCACAGTTGATGTATTTACAATAAATACATATGCATCTTTATTCAACAATTACCATTAGAGACCCTTTTTATGTTTTTAACTTTAAACAAGAGAAACTCTAAAAATTGGCAACCATACATACGTATATATAGAAAACATACCTGTTCATAGTCCTCACTGTTGTCCTCTTCTTCATCAAAAACATTTTCATTGTCCTCATCCTCATCTTCTTTTTTATCCTTGTCACCATCATCTTTGACCCTAGGCAACAGAATCCAGATTACACCATGCTTTGTTTAAAGGAACTTTCAGATTTTGAAAATGATAAAAGAAATTTTTTCCAATATGGGACTAGGCTATAGGGGTGAGCATAACTGGGTACCCGCCTATATTTCATGGAACCGGAACTGGCGGTTCCTGGGATGAAGGAACCGGAACCGCTTGCATCGGTTCTCTATTTTTTGGAACCGGAACCAGAACCGCCAGGAACTTAAAGTTATAAATACAACAAATGGTGAAAAGTAATCCCACAAAAACTAACTAATACATAAACAAATTAGACACTCTCGAGTCTTGACCGTAACAAAACGACTTTCATTACATTTTTCACATCAAATAATCGTGATGTGGGAGGCGGGAGCAGCCATGTACAATTGAAAGTATGTAATTGTAATGTGAATTTGAGAATCGTGAAAGGAACCCTAAATGGTAATAGTTTTTTTAAACATATAAAATAATTATTAAAAAACAGCGGGTACCCGTCGGTTCCTGTTCTGGGTACCCAGCGGGTATCGGTTCCAAAAAAATGAGAACCAGAACCAGTCTTAATCGGTTCCGTATTTTATAAACCGGAACCGGAACCAATCGCATCGGTTCTGGTTCCGAAACCGGCAGTTCCAAAGCGGTTCCGGTTCCAAAAGCGGGTACCCAGTTCCGATGCTCACCCCTACTATGCTAGACATTGAGAATATATGGAATCCCATTAGATTATTCTTCAAAAGAAATAACCCTTATATGTTCTTTGAGCAAACATGATAGATAGCTAGTAGGGTCATTAATGGTGTTTTGAGATGAATTGATACAACTTACATCTTTTGACAAAATGTGGTCGATATCAATGTTCAATTATGGATTCACGGTGGCAAGTTTCATCTATAAAACCTGCATGCATTTCAAAACAAATTATATTATCATATCATTTTCTTCTACTTCTTTGATACGGAAATTAAAGAATGAATTTTTAAAGATGTAAAAACTATGAAAGCTCCAAATAGAAAGCTTCATCAGCGACATACCTCGACTTGTTGTTGGAGGGATTGCACGTAGTTGATGATCTCATCAAGCATTGCAGCTTTTCAGTGATCTTGAATCAATTTAACAAAGGGTGTGTGAGTTGAGTTACATGTAGGTATAATACTTTTAAAAAAGAGCATATAATGAGAAAACATCTTGTTAATAGAAATACCTTATTGCAGCCAGGAACAAGGTCTTGAAGCAACTTCATTCTCTCACTGATCCTCTCTCTTTTAACCTAAATAAAGCAATTAAGCAAGATCTATGACTATGATCATTCAAAGAGATAGAAAATATTTTTTATTTATTAAAAAAAAGGAGAAAGAAAGAGATAGAGATGGGAAGTTTACCCTTTCTGCAAGGTTGGGACTGTTTGTAGCCTGACCTCTTTTGGCTCTCACATGAATGTAGTCTTCCTTACCACTATTAGAAGTATTGTCTTTTGCTTGTTTTCCTATTTGCTTACCTCTTGAATTGGTTTTCTGCTTCTTTTCATCTTGTCCATTTATTATGTTCTCTAAACTATAAACCGAACCGAGCCTAGATTAGACGGAGCTTCATTGGCTGGAATAAAAGCACAATAAGTTACTTCCCCAGATGCATCACTATTCTGCACACCACAAAAACTAAATCAAATCAAGTTTCTTTTTTATATGACATTACCATTCTAGACCAGAAAAACAAAAACCATTTTCAGCAAAACAAAAACCATTTTCAGCAAAACAAAACATACTATGTATGTGCAATGGCGATTTTGAAATGCCAAAAAAACATCCCATAAACTTATTGGAATACTTTTGAAAATCCAATATTGTTGACAAGTTTACAGAATAAACATGGATCTTTTGGTACCTTAATGGGATTGAAGGTAGAAGAATGAGGAACTCTTCTTTTATCACTCCTATCTCGAGATGAAGCACTGTTATCGGGTTCAGATACTAAGGTACCTGAAAAATATCAGGGATGAACTCTGATTTTAATTTTTACTAAAGTTGGGTATCCCAAATTTTCATGTTTTTTTCTTGTAGAGTCTGATAAAGTAGAAAAAGTCTCCCCCCTACGTATGTTCTCTCCGAACAGAATATCCTCTCTTACTCACCCATGATCATTTCCATTCCAACAAACAAGAAGACAAGTCTATTTCAATACTAGAAAAGTGTGAAATATCGACGGCAATTACCGACGGCCCACCAACGGTATCTTTTTAATTTTATTTTTTATTTATTTTTAATAAGTCGTCGGAAAACCATCGGAAAAATTAGTGAAATACGGACGGCTTACCGACGGTTGTTTTTTTCATTTCATTTTATATTTATTTTTAATAAGTAAAAACCGTCGGAAAACCGTTGGTAACTGTAATTGTCGGTAAGCTGTCGGTAGTTGTGTCGGAAAACCGTCGCTGAATATTACCGACCAACTTTTTACCAACGATCATTCCCGTCGAAAAACAGTCGCTAAAGCCTTTTTCCGACGGTTTACCGACTGTTTCAGCCGTCGGTAATACGATTAATTTTAGTAGTGTTTCCCTCCTCCTCGGTGCATCCTTGTTTTCTCTCTGTTACCCATAATTTTTGTTGTGGTCATGACCTCTTAATTGGAACAAATCCAAGAATTTTGGTGTAGAATGCCACTGATTCTTCTACTGGTTGGCGTACATGTAACACCCTGAATTTCGTGGACCTTTCTTTTCTTTTGTCTAGCCAAAACTAGACTCGGGCGTGAACTGTTAATCAAAAGTAGTTGTTATACTTTCTTAGCCACGTTTTATACCTTAGGACTTATGTTTGACCTTGGGTGTTGACCGTCTTGGTAAATTAAATCGAATCGGGATTGAATCGGACAAAAATTGGAATCGGGCAGCTTTCGGGTTGGGTTCCGCGACTATGCCTGACGACCTTGCCTTGGGCACTGTCGCGGTGTCAAGATCGCTCCCCAACACCCCCTCTCGGTACGTTCGACACGATAGTGCCGGTGATTGTGATAGTGTCACTCTCGTCGTGGCACTATCGCTGGGAGACTTATGGTTGCGGTACAATCGGCGCGATTGTGCCCCGACGATTGTGACAAGGGCACTATCGCCCTGTCACTATCGTCCACGGTCCAGACCTCATTAAAACTCAGATCGTTTTACTCCACCATTTGCACAAATCAGATTCAACATTGAGGAGCCTACTCTTTCTCCTTCCAGGTGCGATTTTCACCCATTCCATCTCTCTTCCTTGCATTTAATTCACCATTAACTCATCTTGAGTTCATTAAATGTTGGTCTAGGATTTCTACTCCATCTTGTATCAATGATCTACTCTTCTTTTAAAGCTCAAGACTCCCACTCTAACTACTTCTAGAACCTATAAATTCTAGGGTTTTCTCATACACACCCAAATTGAGTCTCCTAACCCTTATATCACTATAAATGTTTTATTATTTGCTTATGTGAAGATTTGCAAGGAATTGTTGTTATTCTAATAACTAGGGTTTGTGTAATTGCTAGTATGCAAGTAATTGTTCTAGTGAATGGTTGAAAAATTATAAGTGTTCTCTAACATGATGTTGCTAAATGGGTTATTTATTGGTAAGAAAAATATTCCACAAAGTGGGTTTGGTTATAAATGATGACATCGGTAACTAGGTTTATCACTTTAGTGTAATTGTGCTTGTTATTAGCAAATGGATTATATGATTTAACTATGAGCATGATATGTGCATTAATATGGATTGGGAAGAAATATGTTGTGCTTGAGATATGCTACTTTCATTTGGTCATGACCTAAATGTGAATATTTTTGTCTATTCTCTTGTGCACGAGGATTTAGATGGTATATATTATGTGGCTTTAAATGTTGACCTTATGGTCCCTAGAGAGTGGGCAATAGGGGACGTAGGTCCTTGAAGTGCAACTCGTCTAGATTGGATAGACACCCTTGTCTGTAAGTCCTTGAGGTGTAACTCGACGGAGTAGGCAATAGAGGCATAAACGGTTTGAGGATTGTGATGTCTTTTATGGCATGAGAACTAGAATCGGGATATGTGGTGAAATCCAATAACATCACGGACGACCCCATTCACGTGTTCTCGTCACCTAAGATGGAAACGGGTTTCCCCCGTCTTTCAAGAGTTATCTCTTGTGTATTTGTACAGGCATGAAACATTATTTACAAATTGAATATTGGCTTTGGTCCAACTGTAACACTCTAGATTTTCAGAGTAAATTAAAACCTGGAAATACGACAACAAGACATCCGAAAGGATATAAACTTCACATAAAGGGGATCAGTCCTTAAGACTATTCAAAACTCATACGGATATAGAATTTATCAACAATACTAATCTAAACATAACCGTCTAGACTACAACACTTGACAATCCAAAATTCACTAAAAGATGGGACTTAAACAATGCCCAACACCAAAATACTAGACATCTCAAAATATGCCTCGAGTCCACGCTCGACTCTCAAAGACCCTGTGCAACCCACCGCTAAGGGAAACCTGTTATACACATCATTTGAGAAAAAGTGTTAGGCTTAAAGCCTAGTGAGAACATACAGTTTATTCAAAATCAGAGATATAAACGTCAGTATCATAAGGAAATCTTTTCATAAAGGTTTAGTCTATAAAAGATAACATTTCGCCACAACCGGGCCTTTTCGGTCCAAAACTCATTATATGATGACAAAATGACCATTTTACCAAGGATTGTGGTGTAACACAAAGTAGACCACAAATCCGTGTTATGAGCTAAACAATTGGAATCCGCGGATACGAACACAAAAGTTCGTGCTTCAACGTGAGATCAAGCCCCAAGCGCAAAACCAATGTATACTTCTTCGCTAGGATCACTATGAACCATGACTAGTATCCGGCCTCACATAACCGTACCAAGTTGCCCCCGAGGAACATATGATCCATAGCTACAAATTTGGGGAATATAACATCCCAATAAAACAGTCGACTCAAAACCTAGGGATCCGCTAGAAATGGTACAGACTCGTCACAACAACATATGTGACCAACCATAAATAAACATATGGTATTAACACATTTTATAAACAAAATGTCATTTCCAGTTCAACTTTTGGTAAGAATGAAAATCATTAAAATGAGTTCATAAACATTCTTTTCACATATCCACATAATGTGCAAGTAAAACATCATTTTACTTTTAATACGGCGGAACCAGCCATTTTAGTCAAAACTGACCGGGAACCCCGAAAATCACCAAAAACTTCATTTATATCAAAATGTAGAGAACATGAAATCATACCGTAGAAATACTTCGGATTTCGCAAATAAGAGTTTTGACATGTATAAAGTTTGTAAAATGGTAGTAGGAACTCACCTGTAGGTTTTAGAATAAAACCCGGAAAACCAGATATCGATCACGACGAAGAGGTGAAGCTTAAAACACCGACCCCTTGCTAGAAACACCGAAAACTAGCAACCAAACGAGCTCTTATGATCGAAAGAAGAAAAGAGAGAAGAACCAGATGAGAGAGAGAGAGAATTTGAGAAAATGAGATATTTTTAAGAAATATCTCTCAAAAAGATATTTAAGCCAAACTCAAAAAGCAACTGGTCGTGCGCCCTCAAAGAAGGAAATGCGCACGACCCGTGCGCTAGCACTATGCCTCGGCCCTGGATCATACGCACGACCCGTGCGTTTTCTCTGAAGGAGGACACACGACCCGTGCGTTCTGTAGACAGCCACAAAAACCTCTTTTTCCTCAATACAACTTCACAAACCAAACGAAATTCGGGGTGTTACAATACTCCCAACCTTAGAATGATTTCGTCCTCGAAATATACTCTTCTCAATGGAACACTGTCCGCAGAGAAGATCGTCTCAAACCCAAATGCCAGAAACATTAACGAGATCCTAATACCGACATCCACATTAGCTACCCTTCTTGGGCACAATTTACTCCTAACCGAGCGAACTCTCAACACTTCAAAGTAACCTTTACTCCCAAGGTTACGGTTGCCTCCCAACCTTAGGTGACAATTACTACCTCCAAGAAATTAGCGACCTCGACTTTCCATCTACCAATTTCTTTCAAACTGCACGGTTCCGAACTCAAAGCTAACGGTCGACGCCAATCTTCCCAAAACTCTCAGATTTCACTGATCCATTCCTAATATTGATAACGATATTCTTACAAGGCGCACTAATGCGTCTTTTCGGCAATCGATTAACACAGATTCTGCTATCACTCAACTCCGATCCGACTCCAAATCTGGGAGTAACCCTTATTCAATTTCTTAATACTTCCATAATACTTCGTCTACAACCACATATAAAGATTAACCTCTAAACATATCACCACTCTATATATTCGGACCATAAAGGACGGGCGCTACTAAAACCCACAACAGGAATGATGCACATGCTGAAAAATAAAAAGGATTAGGCTTAACGCCTAGAGAGATCAAGAGTTTTACATAAGTAAAAGCAATTAAATTGATGAACTTCTCTTTAAAACAAAACCTTTCAAATAATGAATTTAAAAAAAAAACATGGTACAACTCCTTTTTCAAAGTTATGCAATTTCAAAGATGGATCCTTCATTTAAATGATACTTTATAAATTGACACAACTTGTACTAACTCGAAGTATGGAACATTAGTAACACCATCCACATCGTATGTCCGAAAACATGGACACTAGGCCCAAATACTCACACAACCAAAAACGAAAGAAAACTAAATATCAATATGCAGGAATAACACATTTCATTCAAACCTTAATATACGTGGGGAGAACCCAATATTAAAGCCATCATTTACCGTCGACTCTACATAACCAAAGCCGATAAAAATATAACATTAGTGTTTAAAATACCTCGGGTCTACGACGGAGAGACCCGTACATAAAGAGAATAGAAGAACACGCAAGTAGGCCGCCCATACAACTTCCTCGCATGACCTCTAAACGTTTCCATCTTGGGTGGCGAGAACAATTGAATGGGCCACCCGTGATGTTATTGGATTTCACCACGTATCCCGATCTTAATTCTCATGCCATACCAGACATCACAACTTCAAACCGTTTATTGCCTCTAGCCATACTCTGTCGAGTTCCACCTCAAGGGCTTACGGACACGGGTGTCTACCCAATCTAGACGAGTTCTAACTCAGCAGCTCGTGCTACTTATTGTCTACTCGCTAGCCAACCCGAGCGGTCACTAAGTGTAACCCAAAACCTCAGGCTTTACAAAACAGACACACTGTCTATGGATCTACAGTACTGTCTAACATTACATGACTCCAACTGAAAACCAAAGCTCCCAAAACATGTAATTCCCAATGGCATGAAATAATCACCATCATTCTCCAAAAAATTCCACAACTGTTTTTTAAACCGTACAAATGTCCTCAAGACTCCATTTAGTCAAAACTGAGCCAACGACCCAACAGTTTACGTAAATACCCAAATGAAAGCTGATATAAATATTGAAACACGTTTGACCAACTATTATGCAAACACGACCAAAAGTATAATTAACTCAAATCTCATCGTTGGTTGAAACATACTGTTTTCCAAATGTACTCATACCCTTATGTTTTCAAAAGGCCACATAACACAATAATATGCATTTTCTGAAAAGGTTTATAAGATCAAATACACCCAATGACACTTACGTCGATTGAACTCCAATTATTTATGTAAAATCAACAAAGAAACACTTCAACATGAATTATTTACCAAAATGACCAAAACTTAACAGCAGTTAACAATTTAATGTAAAACACAAACACTTTTAAAATAAACATTTTGGCATGAACATCTTTTTCACAAATCAACTTTAACTCACTAAAAACACAAATAAACTCCATCATACGAAAATCTTTCATTGCGGTTATAAATCCGGACAAATGTCCACACGACTCATTCAGTCAAAACCCGAGCCAAATGCCCGACACTTCACGTAAATTTCCAATGAAAGCCTCGTATACCTTAAAACACATTTTAACCGACATTTAACGGTTTTCCCAAATAATGCAATGTCTTTAAACCATGTTTATGAAAACACACACCACCAGGACATCATTTCTCAAAACTCAACACGTATTGAGACCAAAGATTTTCCAAAAGTTTATGAATGCAAATATACTAAGATGCACAAAATCATCAAAGATGCATAAATCATAATGTAGATTTTACGTGTACAAAATCACCCAGAACATGTAAATCACACTATTTACTTGTTGAAATATTCAAGCTCGACATGAGCAATTTATGATGTTAAAACAATCCCAGTTACCGAATACGAAAACTTAACAAAATACTCGCAACTTTGAGAATTACCGAGTAAAACATACACAATAGTTTATACTATAAACGTGAAAATAGGTTCTTGCACTTCAACATATGCAACAATTGTTTGTACAACTCCAAAGGGAAAAATCACAATTTTATCTTTAAATTTCCTCCTCTATAACCAAGAGACGTTGCAGCTAAAGAATTTTCAACTCACCCCATATGCAACAATTCATTCCCCAAAGGGCGGTAAAATAACGGGGATGCAAATAAGATTTCAAATCGAGTTTAAAGCTTCATGTTGTAAAGATAAACACATTTGACAAAATAGAAACTACAACGACAAAAATACCGCTAATTCGCTAAATGCTTTGCGGAAATTTTAACAGTAAGAGTTAATGATGGAATACGATCAGAACGAAAGTCTTGTTTTAAAAATAACATAAATCGTTTATGCAATCATTCACACCAACGTTATACTTAAATCCAATGCACATAGTACACGACATATGAAACTTGATAATAAGACCCCGAAATTAACACACATAATGATGCACACGCACATGCCTCTCAAAATTATTTACGCGACGTAAAAGTCGTAAGATGAGACACCATAATCCCACTGGATTTTCATAAAACTCATTAATCGCTAAAATCAAGTGGTGTCCAAATTTCTATTTTTCAACATAAGGTAAGGCGACCATTTTGATAAGATTTTTTGATGAGATACGACGCCCAAAGAACTCATAACTTGCACGCAATGAAATTAAACTCACGCATCACAAAGTATACACATGCGACAAAAGAATCCGTAAAACAAAACTCCATTAAATTCAACAAAACTCGTACAAACTAAAATCTCCAAGAAACTCCGACTCAAGGCATGGAAATAACTTTTCCTTTAAAACCATTGACATACTTGGAAGAGATCCAATGTCAAGGTCAAAATTCCACAGCTACTTGCCCATTAACTCAAAAAGCGTTAAAACACAAATATTTCGACATCCAAAAATAGCATTTAAACACGAGACTTGAATAAAGAGAGTTTTGATAACAATTTGAAATCAGGTGCAACAAACCATTTTAAGCATGCTTATGCTCATAGTTTAAAATATGTTGAGTGCTAAATGTTTTTGGCCAAAGCGTTACAAGGTAAATCACTTTATGTTTGGCAGTCATGAAAAGCAATTTATGCAACCTTATTTTAGAAATAAATTTAATGTATGAATTCGGTCGGCACTCGCATCTTAATACTACGCTTCCCAACATCCCGACGTACTATAATCAACCGGATGCCTCAGGCATCTTATGGCAACCATCCCATACATTAACTTACAATCTCATCGAATAGAATCAATCTAACAAGATATAGTTCTAATTCCTACTAACAAATCTGGCTCAAGATGATTAACTTAATGCGTTCCACGCACTTACTATAATCCCAAAGAGACATTGCTATAAACAACAATCATTTCTTAGCTTACTAGCTTAGAAACTTTCGCACTACTCTAACGGTCAACATACCAAGGTAGAGCAGGTAAACACAAGCACGAGAAAGGGTAAGGAAGAGTTTAACTGGAATACGCACGAAAGAAACGTACCGCTACGTCTACCAATTGTCACAACATTAGCAAACCAATTACACTAACGTAAAATATCCTCATAATCACATTAGCTAAGTTAGATTATGAACATATAACACATAAGGGTTCTTGTTACCATCATCACAACGCTTGATTAACATAACCTCCGTCGATTCTAAGACTAACCCATCTTAGAAGTTCTACCCAAATCTCACAATCAATGCCTATCAAACTCAGTCTAAGTCTAGACATCTTACATTCATGCCTAGTTCGCTTAAACTAGAGCTCTGATACCAACTTATAACACTCTAGATTTTCAGAGTAAATTAAAACCTGGAAATACAACAACAAGACATCCGAAAGGATATAAACTTCACATAAAGGGGATCAGTCCTTAAGACTGTTCAAAACTCATACGGATATAGAATTTATCAACAATACTAATCTAAACATAACCGTCTAGACTACAACACTTGACAATCCAAAATTCACTAAAAGATGGGACTTAAACAATGCCCAACACCAAAATACTAGACATCTCAAAATATGCCTCGAGTCCACGCTCGACTCTCAAAGACCCTGTGCAACCCACTGCTAAGGGAAACCTGTTATACACATCATTTGAGAAAAAGTGTTAGGCTTAAAGCCTAGTGAGAACATACAGTTTATTCAAAATCAGAGATATAAACGTCAGTATCATAAGGAAATCTTTTCATAAAGGTTTAGTTTATAAAAGATAACATTTCACCACAACCGGGCCTTTTCGGTCCAAAACTCATTATATGATGACAAAAGGACCATTTTACCAAGGATTGTGGTGTAACACAAAGTAGACCACAAATCCGTGTTATGAGCTAAACAATTGGAATCCGCGGATACGAACACAAAAGTTCGTGCTTCAACGTGAGATCAAGCCCCAAGCGCAAAACCAATGTATACTCCTTCGCTAGGATCACTATGAACCATGGCTAGTATCCGGCCTCACATAACCGTACCAAGTTGCCCCCGAGGAACATATGATCCATAGCTACAAATTTGGGGAATATAACATCCCAATAAAACAGTTGACTCAAAACCTAGGGTCGACTCAAAACCTAGGGATCCGCTAGAAATGGTACAGACTCGTCACAACAACATATGTGACCAACCATAAATAAACATATGATATTAACACATTTTATAAACAAAATGTCATTTCCAGTTCAACTTCTGGTAAGAATGAAAATCATTAAAATGAGTTCATAAACATTCTTTTCACATATCCACATAATGTGCAAGTAAAACATCATTTTACTTTTAATACGGCAGAACCAGCCATCTTAGTCAAAACTGACCGGGAACCCCGAAAATCACCAAAAACTTCATTTATATCAAAATGTAGAGAACATGAAATCATACCGTAGAAATACTTCGGATTTCGCAAATAAGAGTTTTGACATGTATAAAGTTTGTAAAATGGTAGTAGGAACTCACCTGTAGGTTTTAGAATAAAACCCGGAAAACCAGATATCGATCACGACGAAGAGGTGAAGCTTAAAACACCGACCCCTTGCTAGAAACACCGAAAACTAGCAACCAAACGAGCTCTTATGATCGAAAGAAGAAAAGAGAGAAGAACCAGATGAGAGAGAGAGAGAGAGAATTTGAGAAAATGAGATATTTTTAAGAAATATCTCTCAAAAAGATATTTAAGCCAAACTCAAAAAGCAACCTGACAGTCGTGCGCCCTCAAAGAAGGAAATGCGCACGACCCGTGCGCTAGCACTATGCCTCGACCCTGGATCATACGCACGACCCGTGCGTTTTCTCTGAAGGAGGACGCACGACCCGTGCGTCCTGTAGACAGCCACAAAAACCTCTTTTTCCTCAATACAACTTCGCAAACCAAACGAAATTCGGGGTGTTACACCAACCTTCGGGCGCTTCGGTAACAATTAATTATGTTGTGGATATTTACATTATTAAATGTTAATTCTTGCAATATCTCTAGACTTTGTCCTAACACTTTTTTGGTGTCATCGACTCACAGGTCATCCTAGTATCGTGCATAAGGCACCCGGGTCTGCCGGACGCACACCTAGGAATCTTGAAGGACCGGCCATTGTTGGGAATCGTGAGAGAAGAGCGTTTTTGAAGTCATAGCGACACCCACCCTAATCTAGTTTAGTTTAATGTTCTAGATTAAATTGGTTGTCATGTTTAATGTCTTATTCTTCCGCTACTTTAATGATGCAACTATCTCAACTCTATTGGGTTTTAGTCATTCATATTTATAGGTTTTATAAATCCCCATATTTTAGACGTTATATTGCCGAAATTTCAAGTTTTAAATTTACCCAATTTTTAGGGTGTTACAATACAAGGGAGAAGTGATTCATAGACTTGAGATTCAGAGGAAAGATAGGCAAAAGTGCAAACACAATGATAAAATCTCAATTACTTAATTATGTATGACATGCATGGCATAATAGAAGAGATGATGTCTGAATTTACTAAATAAAAATAGGACCCTCATTTTTCTCTTATGTGCAATCTCTTTTCTTGCGGTTTCATAGTTTTGTTGCACTTTTCTTCTTCTATTGTTGCGGTATCTGACTTTCGTGAGGTCAGACTCTCTCCCAAAGGATTCTGCCCAAAGAAGGGTAATTTCTTTGTGCCTTTGTGTGCGCTATGATAATATACTACTACTACAAAGAAAAAGTATTAGAAGAAAAGAAGAAGAAAACATTACTTGTAACACAAAGCAATTATATCTGCAAGTCAGGAATTTATACATACATACATGACATTTACCAAATGTAATATCAAGAAAGCATTATGATACTTTCCATGTCTTCTTTTATCCATATTAAGATGCCATAAACTCAACATTCATATTATCCATAAATTTGTGAAAGTTGAGTAATCATGCACGTTATTAAACCTTTTGTTTTCTTCGTTGATAGTCCATAGTTTTCACATTTTACTGCTTCATAGATTGATAGATAAATAAATAAGCCATACAAAATACAAAATATTGACCATATATATCCACATACAAATCCCTTCTTTTTTGACATGGATTATCTTTGCCATTTGTTTGGAGGATTGTTAGGCAAACACAAACTGGGAACTCCAAATGTACACTCATTGTTTCAACATTTAAATACTACTAGCTAGAGGAAGCAAGCAGCATGAAAGCTACTTTTAGGATTCAGATTCATGGGGAACTGTTATTTGGTTGAGTTAAGAGTAATTTTTTTAAGTTTAGAATCAGAAGTTGATAGTGATTACTCTGATTCCAATAACAATATTGTTGTTTTAGGAGCTATACTCGAATAATAAATTCCAAGGAAACATAACACAGGCGTTAAAACAATTTAAACTTCATGATGTGGTGCAAGATATGTAAAAATCGAAGTATGTCATGTTAAAAATAAATATAACTTGTTAAATTGCAAAAGCTCCATGAGAAAGCTCTAGTATCGATGAATATAAATACACATCTCTGTGAACCAGTCAAAACTGTTGATGAAACCATAACCTAACAAAAAACCACTTTCTTATCTTAAGTTGCAATATAGGACTTCATTATGTCATAATTTGTGGATATAACACGCATTTTGTATCTTTTTCAGTATCTATCACAATGTAATATCCTCTTCTAGGAAGATCCTAGAGGGGCGAACTGTGAAGGGCTAACTCCTAACTATGCGGTAATCACACACCCATCAGTTCACCTGAGCACTATTTAATAGGAAGAGTGGTGACACTCCACCATATTAACAATTGTGAAAACTCTAAAAACACGAATCCTTAATCCCAACCAGGCTAGAGTAGAAGATAAACACAAAATATATGTTATGGAGGTATAATCAACAATCAATGTCATTGATTACTTAGCAGCAACAATCTTTCGGAATAAGGGCTACAACAATCATAAGTATATAAATAAATAAATTCTCTTCATTACCCTCTAATTTAATTTCCTCAATAAATAAAAGGTTGTAAAGGTTAGAGAGGATGGTTCCGTTAAAGACCCCACCTTGTAAAATGATAAAGTAAAAGAAACAAGAGAACAAGCTACAGGTAAGAGTGTGTGCAATTGATTAAACGGGTATATTAAACAAAAAAACTCAAATATGAAGAAAATAGGTTAAAACAAACACGGACACGCAAAGCGTAATACTGCAGCTACTAGTATATAATGAAAAAACAAAACTAGTGTAAAGTAGGAATGTTATACAGAAAACATCATAATTCACCGAGAGTTTGTATGAAGCCGCATACTCAGGTGCTAGTTAACTATATATCAAATTCATAAAAAGAACATGAGAATAATTTGACAAAGCTTGAAATTCTCATTTGTACTCTCAATGCATTTAGGTGCTAGTTAACTATACATATCAAACTCATAAGAGTTTGTGATGTAAACAATAATTTAGACCAAGAAACACACACACACATACACATAGAGAGAGAGAGAGAGAATGGCAAAATATGTACATACAAGTAAAGAGAAAATAATATGTGAAAGATGATACTTACAACAAGACCAACATCTGCCACAACTCTTAATATTAACTAGAAACTAACCTCCTCCCTATATTGACCAATAACCAACACCTACGTGTAATTTTGTAAGCTTCTATACATGGAAAGGAGTTGCTCATAGAGCGAAGTAATAGAAAATATATGAAGTTTTATCAATCAAATATTCCATTCAAGTATATTTAGGTTAGAGCACCATGGCCTAGTGCATAAGTCAGGTGTAGAACTGAAAAGACGAGACACACGTTTATGTACGAGGGAAGCCACCATGTAAATATAAACTCATACATTATTTATAGAGCTTCAGAGATATAAGAGATTGTAACACCCGTGATTTTCGGTAAGTAAATGTCGCCCGGACATTTCTGGGACTTGTAAACAGTGGGGTTTTGTTGGGAAATGTATTGTTTAAAGTCCCTCGGAGTATCGGGAGTTCGGGCATTGAAAAAGTCGGATTTTTGGAGTTCGGGGGCACCCGGGCGACCATGCCAGCGATTGTGCCAGAGGGCACAATAGCCTGGCACTATCGCTGAAGCTGAGGAGCTCACGGTACATGCTTGGCAATTGTGCCAAGCTGTAACACCCCGAATTTCGAAAGGTATCATTTTAAGCTAATGCAGAAATCAGTATTTGAAGGGAAAAATAAGATATATGATCTTGGACTTGAATTCTATATTTTATAGTCTTAATGGATGAATAATTCAATTACGAGTCCAACGGTTCTTTCCGGAGCGAAATTGGAGCTATAACAAAGAAGTTATGACCAAATCATGTTTTGAGAAGGAATTGAGGCTTCTGCCTCATGCGCACGGGTCGTGCTCCCCAGCAGTGAGTCCAACAACTTAAATCGATTTTCAGCCTCATTTCTCACTCTCACCTCCTTTTTCATCCTTATTTCTCCTCTCTTCTTCTTTCCTTCTTAGAAACCGATTCTAGGGTTTTTCTTCACCCAAATCGCACCATCTATTTCTATAAGTTGGGTGTTTCATCCAAGTGTTCGGTTTGGAAGCTTCACCACCATCTTCATCTTCTTCACCACTTCACCATTGTCATCTTCAACCTCAAGCTTCATTTTTGGGTTTTCTAGGTTTTCATCAAAACCTAAGTGGTAAGTGTATCCCTTCCATTTCTAAACCTTTATGTAAGTTATAAAATGCTCCATTGATGGTTTCTTAGTGTTCGGTTTCTCAAATCTCAGATTTGTTGCTTTTGGAGAAATTAGGGTTTTGATCTCATTTGGGGATTTTGGTATATATGTTTGGGAAATGATTCTAAGTGATTGATTATATGTTTTGATGGTTGGAAACTTATGGATCTAGGTTTTGGAAGTTTTGCTTGAAGATTCAAGTTTCTTCAAAGGAGCTCAAAGTGGGGTAAAATCTAGATTTAGCCTAAATCTAGCAAGGTGAGTTCAAGTTGATTTGTTAAAACGGTGTACATGCCAAAATGTGTATTTTGAAGTAAAAAGGTGTTTTACTTGGTATTTGCCAAAGTGTGAGTATTTTGATAAGTTTTCATATTTGGTAAACTTGAGTTGTGTTAACCTCATAAAATGCTCATATTTGGGTTCCTAGCAATTTTGCACAAATAGAGTCCGTTTCATGGGTTATGCATCTTTGATGATTTTTGTACCAACAAAGTCTAGTTCATGTTATATGCATTTTGGTGTATTTGCATTCATAAACCCTTTGGAAAACCTTTGGTCCCATTACGTGTTGAGTTTTGGGTTAAACACGTCTTTGTAGTGTGTGTCTTCATAAACGTTATTTTTAAAGACATTTCATTAATTGGAGGACCGATAATTATTGGTCAAAATGGTTTTGAGCATCTTAGCTCGGTGTTGGCTTAAAATGAGTTGTGTGGACGTTTGTCCGGAATTGTAACCAGCGGGGGTTTTGAATAAGATGACGATTAATTTTCTATCGTTGGGGAGTTACATGTCTTGAGTGCGTTGGTCATTCAATTGGAGTCATGTAATGATAGACAGTGTTGTATTAGATCCATAGGCACGTAAGTCTGTCTGTCTTGTAATGCCTGAGGTTTTGGGTTACTTTTAGTGACCGCTCGGGTTTGCTAGCGAGTGGACAACGAGTGGCACGAGTTGCGGAGGGGGAAACTCGTCTAGATTGGATTGACACCCATGTCTGTAAGTCCTTGGGGTGGAACTCGACGGAGTAGGGCCAGAGGCATTAAACGGTCCGTGGTATGATGTCGTGGGAGGCATGAGAACCAGGATGTCGGGATCTGTGTGAAATCCAATAACATCGCGGGTGGCTCCATTCACTTGTTCTCGTCACCCAAGATGGAAACGTTTAGATGACATGCAAGGAAGTCGCGTGAACGGCCTACTTGCGTGTTTTCTATTCTCAGTGTTTACGGATCTTCTCATCGTTGATTCGTGGTATTTAAATGGTAATGTGGTATTTTACCAAATTGGGTTTTTACGTGGTCGACGGTAAATGATGGCTTTAATATTGAGTTCTTTCCACGTATATTAAGTTTTGAAAGGAATGTGTCATTTCCACGTTTCGATGCTTGAATTAGTCCATATCTTGGTCGGGTGAGTTTTGGGACATGATGTGTTATTTACTTTTTATAAATTAAAGTATCGAACTATGACCCCGTTTTGGGTGAGTTTTGGGTTGCATCGTTTTATAAGAAATGTGTGTTTGGGAGCATTGTCTTTAAAAGTGCATATTATGAAAATGTGTCGTTTCCATTTTAAAGTATAAGATTTCGAAGGATCTCGCTTTAAGCTTGTTTTCTTGCTTTTAAAGATTTATTCATTCATGTTAAAACTCTTGAGCTCACTAGGCGTTAAGCCTAACCTTTTTATTTGTCGGCATGTGCATCAAGTTCCTGTTGGGGGTTCGGTTCTAGTAATGCTTCGAGAAGTCGAGCCTTAGAGTTGTGCAAGGGTATGTAGTGAGGGAAGTCTTCCGCAAGTTGGAGATAGCGTTTGTTATTGGGTATTAGGAGCACCCGTCTTTTTAACCTGTGTGTATAGATTGTGTACGTGTATTGAGGTTGAATCCAAATTTGTGGTTGTAGATGATTCAGTTATTGATGTATTTAGAAATTTTTAATTAAGTTGCTATTTCTAGAATTGAGGGTGTTACACAAGCGATTGTGCCACTAGCATAATCGCCAGGCACTATAGTCTGCGTGTACCAGTGGGTTAAATGTGCGATTTTCACCCATTTCCTTCATTTCTCATTTCTATCTTCTCCCATTTTCTCTCCCAAACCCTAAAACTGAACCCTAACCCTTTTTGGAGGCTTTTCTTCTTCATACCACATGATTCTTAATCCTCTAGCTAGTTGGGATGATAACCCATAAAACCTTCATCTTCCTCTTCCTCATCAAGTTCAACGGTTGGGAGCTTGGGTTGAAGTGTTGGATTAAGTGTTCTCGGAAGTCTCTTTGTCTTCAAGGATAAGTTTTCTTGTAATAAGGTTATAAATGTTCCATTGATGGTTTCTTAGTGTTTGGTTTCTCAAATCTCGGATTTGGTAAGTTTTGGAGAAAACTAGGGTTTTGATCTCGTTTGGGGTTTTGGTATATTGTTTGGGGGAAATACTTCTAAATGGTTGAGTATGGGTATATGGTTTGAAATGTTTGGATCTAGGTCTTGGAAGTTTCCAGCTTGAGGATTCGAGTGGTCTTCAAAAGAGCTCGTTGGGTGAAATCTAGATTTAGCCTAAATCTAGCAAGGTGAGTTCAAGATGATTTATGAAAACGGTGTACATGCCAAAATGTTTATTTTAAAGTGTTTATGTTTTTCATCAAATATCTTAACTGCTGATCACCTGATAAGTTTCGGTTATTTTGAAATGTTTAGTTTTATAAACATGGTGAAACACCCATTTTTGGGGTCTTTGAGAATTTTGATAAATAAATCATGTTGAAATGTTTTTTTGATGATTTTACATATATAATTGGAGTTCATTGGACGTAAGTGTCATTTGGTGTATTTGAGCTTATAAACCTTTTCGAAAAATGTATATTATCGCGTTATGAGGCATTTTGGAAATATAAGGGTGAGAGTCATTTGGAAAAAATGGTTTGCCTCAACTGATGTTGAGTTTGAGATAATTATACTTTTGGGTCGTTGTGTCTTCGCCAGTCGGTTAAACGTGTTTTAATGTTTACAAAGGCTTTCGTTGGAAATTTAAGTAAAGTGTTGGGCCCTTGGCTCGGTTTTGACTAAATGAGTCGTGTGGACATTTGTCCGGATTTATAACCATCGTGGGTTTTAAGTGTTGACGATTAATTCGTGTCATTGGTGAGTTACATGCTTTGGGTGCTTTGGTCATTCTTTTGGAGTCATGTAATGTTAGATAGTGTCGTAATGGATCCATAGGCACGTAAGTCTGTCGGTTATGTAAGGCCTGAGGTTTTGGGTTACTTATAGTGACCGCTCGGGTTTGCTAGCGAGTAGGAATATGTGGTTTGAGCCGCAGAGTTGGAACTCGTCTAGATTGGATTAGGCACCCGGTTGCTCGTAAGACCGCGGGGCGGAACTCGACGGAGTATGGCAAGGGGCAACAACAAGTTCGAGGATTGTGATGTCTGTTATGGCATGGGAACTAGAACCGGGGCACGTTGGTGAAATCCAATAACATCGCGGGTGGCCCCATTCACGTGTTCTCGCCACCCAAGATGGAAACGTTTAGATGACATACAAGGAAGTCGCGTGAACGGCCTACTTGTGTGTTACTCTATTCTCAGTGTATACGGGTCTCTTCATCGTTGATTCGTGATATTTTATATGGTAATGTCGTATTTTACCAAATTGGGTTTTTATGTGGTCGACGATAAATGATGGCTTTAATATTGGGTTTCCCCCACGTATATTAAGGCTTGAATGGAATGCGTCATTCCTACGTTTTCAGTATTTGGTTTCCTTTCATTTTATGGTTGCGTGAGTTTTGAGTTAAATATAAGTTTATGAAAAGGCGTTTTATATTGGAATCTTTCTGTAAAATATCTTGGTTTGGTTAGCGGCAACGTGGTGCCTCTTTCGTTTCAAATACAAGTTTATTGGTAAAGGAGTTGTTTCATAGGCAAAGCATATCATTTTGAAAGATTATGACTTTAATTGCATTCTTACATTTTAAACGATTTATTTATATATGTTGAAAACTCTTGAGCTTACTAGGCATTAAGCCTAACTTTTTTATTTGTCGACATGTACATCAGGATTCCAGTTGGGGGTTGGGTTCTAGCAATGCTTTGAAGATGGAGAGTCTTAGCTAGACGCAAAAGTAAGTAATTGGTGAAATCTTCCGCAAGTTGGAGATAGCGATTGTTATTGGGTATTAGTAGCACCCGTCCTTTTTAGTCTGTATGTATAGATTGTGTGCGTGTATTGAGGTTGAATCTAAATTGTGGTTGTAGATGATCCAGTTATTGATGTATTTAGAAAATTTTAATTAATTTGCTATTTCCAGAATTTAGGGTGTTACAGAGACCAAAATTCATCTTTAAAACATAAAAGCGGACTGCGAAGTTGAAAATCGAAGGGAACCAGAAATCTTGATCCATGTTCATCTAAAATGCACATGGATGAATCAATGATAAATATAGATGGGATAATCAGAGAATAGATGAGTAAAACTTTTTGATTGATAAGAATAATTATGTCAAAAATACCCAAATTAGGCTTATGTATCAGCATGTGATCACCAAATAACATGTTTAAATAGAGTAATAGCAATGGTAACCCACCAAAGGACCAACTTCCTCATAAACTTTCATTAAAGAAACTACCAATCCAGAATAATTTAACAAATGAAGAAGAGTGAGTGAGTGACTAATCTAGCTTGTTGGAGGAGAATTTCATCTACTTCACTATGACAATAATGGTTACAGTGTTTCTAAGGAATAAGAAGTTTTCTAGTCATGATGAAGTCCAAAATTAGAAATCACATACAACATAAACATAACCCATTAAAAAATACGTTGAAATGACATATTTCATAAGTATATCATAATGTTAAATTCATTGAACTCACAGTGAATAAGGCCATGCTCTGCCAGACGACAATATGATATTCTCAAAGACAATATTATAGACACTGCACCAAATATGTTCTTCAAATGAAAACGAAATAAAGAGATGAACACAAACTCTAAGTCGCCATTGAAGACCGCAACTCGATGAATCCTCAAGCCCTAAATCGGAGAGATAAGACAAACTGAACTCAAAATCGGTTGAAAAACGAAATCGAATATCAAAATCACAGAGAAATCATTGAATCGTAGAACTTTCAAAACCCTAATTAAAATTGAAATCGAAGAGAATCAACGAACCGTCGAATAGAGCTCTCAATTTTTAATTTTTAGAATTCTATCTTCATCATCTTAAAATTAACGAAAGGATTCGCTAATTTATCTCAATCGTTCGCTATAAATGCCAACATTAACAATTCAGTATAATTTGATTTACTGAAAATAAAGAACTTTTTAGATATGCTTCTGAAAATTATAAAAGTGTAACTAAAACTCTTTTATTAAATTAAAAATAATATATATAAATACTTTATTTTTTAGAGACGGTTTACAAAGTGTTACTAAACCTTCTAATTCAACTTTAAGAAACATTTTACATAAAAAGTGTCTCTAAAAGCTTTAGATACGATTTCCATAGTGTATTATTATTTGGTTTTAAAATCCTTCTCTAAAAGTTATGTTACCTTCTGTTACACTTTTCACTTTTGTTATTAAGTTATTTCTCTAAAAAATTACCTTTAGATACACTTTAAAATTCTTCTCTAAAACTCATTTTCCTTGTATTGCGACAACGAAAGTCTAATCTAAAAACCCTTCATCATTGATTGATTACTACATCTATTGTGAGTAAAATTAGCATACCTAATTGCTAGATTTTCATTTTTGTGTTCCTTTATATCTTTTTTTGAAAAATTACGTCTATTTTCATTCAAAAAAGTTCAAAATTGATTTATTAGTCACGTTTTAAATTCAAAGTCAATTGAATAAATTAGTATTTAAATAAAGCTAATAATTCTAAGGCTTCTAGATTAAAATAACCAAAATAATTCCGAATTAAAATTAAAATATATATATATATATAACGCTTGATCATTCAAAATAAAACCTAGACAATAATTTTGGGACGATGAAATAATACAAGACGTCTCTATTGATCAATTTTTTGTCGGTCTTAAAGGAACGTGCATTAAATATTTGATTGCATCGTTCGGGAAAATAATTAACTAACCTTTTTATTTTTCAGATAATTAAGTAGAAACATCAACCAATATGCTCCATGAATTTAAATTCAAGACATGAAAGATCCCTAAATTATGATCAAATATATATGAGTTCATATCATATCAAGATCACTTTTTTCTTGTTTACCCCATAAAAATTTGCACAAAATTTAATAAAATAACAATTAAAAATATAAGAGAAATTCAAAAACCTAATTCTCATTCATCATCATATTAGATACAAAGAAACACAAAAGGTACACATCTTTTTTTCTAACAAGATGATGAGATGAGTCAAGAAAGGACTATGCGTTACATGACTTGTAGATACTTTACACTTTTTTTCAACACTTAAGAAAAATAAAAAGTAGAGTACTTTTTCCACCTACTTGTTTAAGATCGCTGAAACCCTAGATTTGATTCACACTTGTGTTGGATGAACTCTAATGGTTGGAAGGAATTTAATTAATTAACCCCCTCCATAAACATATATTTAACACCCTATATTCCAAGAACCAAGATCAAGAAAAAAAAAAGATTTTAAAACAAGCCATTACTTTCTTCTAAAGAAAGATTCATGAGGTTATCTTGATCATTTTCTTGAGCATTAGCATCATCAAGAAGCCATTTTTCAAGGAAACTAAGAGGGAGCAATTGAGCCTTTTCTGTATTTGCACCTGGGTTGCTTTCATCTTGGAATAAACTTGTGGCTTCGGGCGAAACCGATTGGGAAACATCAGAAATATTGCTGTAGTTGTGGTAGCCAAACTGCTTATCGAAACCTTCGCTTGGAGGACTTGGAAACCGCCCATCGAAAGAATTCTGAGTCTGAGTGGTACTGATGCTTTCGGAGCTCGTTTGCGAAGATTTTTGGATCTTGTTAATCCAATTTGGGAGCAACCGTGCGATGTTTTCGGCACTCGATGCATAAGTGATTGTACTTTGATTGGTTTGGGGAGGGGGTAAAATCAATTTTTGGTCGGTTTTTGCACTAGGGTTTGTACTAATCGATGAAGGCTTTCTCGAAACAATGGATGAGGATAATTGAGGCAGATTGACGGATTTATTATCGAGAGATAACGCATCACAAAGGGCTTGTTTCGCCATGTGAATATCCGTTTGAAGCCTTCTCTCCCATTGACCTTTACACACAGCAGTTTCCGAGGATGACGATGAGTTCGATCCCCTTGATCGATAACGGTTTTCTTGATCGGATGACGAGTTGCCTTGAATATTGCTCAGCTTCTTTTTCAGATGGGTGTTCCAGTAATTCTTGATATCGTTATCTGTTCTTTGTGGAAGATAAGAAGCTATTGCTGCCCATCTACAAAATTTAATCAAAACCCCACATCAAAATTCAAAAACACATAAGAAAAAGAAAACAGTTATTGAATCTTTTTCACAGCTCTATAGATAATTTGATAAGCCAATGATTTTTTTCCCAACATGTTAACTAATCCATTAATTTTTTTTTACAGATCTAATTAAAACCCTTTGAATATGTGTAATTCTATACCTGTTGCCAAGAAGGGCTTGCAGATGGATGATCATTTTCTCTTCTTGATCAGTGAAGTTTCCGCGTTTGATACCGGGCCGGAGATAATTCGTCCATCGGAGCCTGCAACTCTTACTACATCTTAACAAACCTGAAACAAAAACAAGATGTAAAAATGATCAGAAAACTGGTCAAAAAATGTTCATTTAGAAAGAAGAAGGTTGCAGGATACAATAAATACCCTAAATTTAATGACTTCAACAAACCCACTTCTAAATAAGAATCTTTACTGAAAAAAATTGAAAACCCAAATGAAAAAACACAAAAAAATGAAAGATTTATATAAATTTAAAGCAGTAGCATAACACATACCTAATTTAATGACTTCAACAAACCCACTTCTAAATAAGAATCTTTACTGAAAAAAATTGAAAACCCAATAAAAAAAACACAAAAAATGAAAGATTTATATTATAAATTAAAGCAGTAGCACCTAATTTAATGACCCACTTCTAAATAGCAATCTTTACTGAAAAAAATTGAAAACCCAATAAAAAAAACACAAAAAAATGAAAGATTTATATAAATTAAAGAAGTAGAATAACACATACCAGTATTGGTAGGAACAGATCTCCAATTTCCAGGGCCATTTTCTTGAATATAAGATACAAGAATTATATCTTCTTCTGGAGTCCATGGTCCTTTCTTCACTCCTATCTTATCACAACAAGGTGGCCTTCCCATTTGCAATCTTTCTTAATTTCCTTAGATTATTGAAACAAAGGGGCTAACTTTGTGTTGATCACGATTTTCTTTATTGGTATATATTAGGGATTGATGACTTTTTTCTGTATTTCACACTCAGTGTGTGTGTTTTGTGAGTGACAAATGAGATGGGGGTTTTCTTGTTTCTTTTTTCAACCTAGGATAAATGGCAAAGAGACAAGGGTCATTGCCTAGGGGTACCCCTTATCTGGACTATATATAGACGGAAGAAAGAGAGACGGTGGTGGTGACGGTGGACTAATGGTGGTGATTTTCAAACGCTGACTAAAAATAGGGGTTTAAAAAGAGGTAAAAAGGGTGGGACTTTAATCTCTCTCTCTCTCTCTCTCTCTCTCTCTCTCTATATATATATATATATATATATATATATATATATAAGTTTGGGACAAATCCGTAAAAAAAATGAAAATTTGAGGAACATCATAGTAATCGTTCATCTGGACAGTATGCACATATATGTATACATGTAATTTGTAACATGCATACGTGCACAAAAACCAAAAAAACAACTTAATTTACTTGTATATACATGTGCATACCGTCCAGATAAACGGTTACTAGGGTATTCCTTAGTTTTTCATTTTTTTTTTGGTTTTCTTCTAAACCTCCATATATAGGTGGTTTCATACGAAAATCATATATGATTCACGCGACTATGCGTGCGACCCTTAGGTCACTGGACATCGCCCGGGTCCGATTTTTTCGGGTTAGTTTAAAATCATATATGATTTTGTACATAACCTGTTGTTTTTTGTTGTTTTCTTAAATAGTCAGCGTTATTATTTGAACCTTCCTCTTATATCTCTATATATATACCCTCATAAACCAACAAAAGTCAAAAAGTAGACGGTAGCATTTACTCTTCTAGCTTGCAAAAAGTCAGCCTTATGGTTCATGGAGATCAAGGGAAAGAGGGGGGGGGGGGGGGGGGGGGGTAAAATGGAAGAAGATGTAGCTTTCTTCATAATGCATTAGTTATTTAGTTTGGCCCCCCATGTATTTATGCAACTAAGAGAATACAAAATGATATATAATAAACAATTGCATAGCCAAAAATGGGTGTCACAAAAAACCATGAAAAGGGAACTTAATGATGAAATTAGGTCTTTAGTGACTATCAATAATTATATGTATTCCTTTAAACGCATCTAATTCCTGGTTAACATGCACTTTAAACCTAAATAGAGTAAGGTTATGTTTGGCAAACTAGCTGATAAGCTAACTTTTCAAAACGCTACTAAGTAGTTTTTCAATAAGCTAGCTTATAAGCTACTTTATGGTCATCCAAACATGTACAAAAAAACTAGCTTATAAGCTATTTTTTTTTTTTGCCAAACAATGCCAAAATACGAAATAGGAATTTGAAGAATTGAAACTATGAAAGAAGGAAAAGAAAAATAGAAACCCTAGACTAGTTATTAGACTACACTAAATAAAATCAAGATATAATTAAGTTGTGGTTTCTTCTCGAGTTTGATGTTCATATGTATTCGGTTTCTTGACTATCGACTGCTATGAGAGAACTTTTTAACTTTGGGTTAGTTGATTTTACCTTGTGTGTTTAAAATCGTGCTAGAACCACTACAAAACAAAGATGATTTACTAGCGGAAAAAATCGTGGTAATACACCGGAAAAAGCTACCACCAGCGGATCTCATCGTCGGAGAAAGTTTGGCCAGTGATTGTAATTACCGGCATATTTACAATCACTAACTGAAAAATCCGTCGGTGGCAATTTGCTGGTGATATTCCAAAAATTACCAGCGGAAAAATATGTCGGACATCGATAAAACCTCTTTGTTTTGTAGTGAACACCGAGCTTGAGGGGAGTTTTTGAAAAAGTGATTCAAACTAAAAATATGATAAGTGTTAAGAGATTTAATATGGTATTTACTCAAATAAATTAACAAATATGAAAATAATTATTTTGAAATCCTTTCTTTCGTGATCATACCTAGCTACCTAGTAAACGTTGATTTATATTTCAATTCGTGATGTAAGTGTATGAAGACGTTTTATTAAAAATCGATGCGGAGCAAATTAATCTAGGTGTTAACATATTTTTATAGGCTAAATTTAGCCTATAAAAAACACCTTTTGTAACCTTTGAATTCAAATATTGATAAATTAAATTAAGAAATTTTATGGATCTTGAGTAATTCTCAAATATCTGGGTTCATCTTGTTTTTCCTCCTAAGTCAAAAATATACGTTCTCACAATTTTATTTATTTACATATGGAATTCTATCACAACCCCTTCTGATCGTATTTTTCTCGAGATGAAAGAAAAGATGGACAGTCTCATTTATATATCAAGTATGTCTAATTAAGGCGAATCAAAAAGTCGATCATAATAATATGTTGGAGTCCATGCCGCTAAAATTGTTAATGAAAAATGCATTAGAAAACATGCAAGTTAACGAAAAAGAAGTAAAATTGGGATGCATGCTAGCTGCTTTGGTACTCAATAGTTTATTTATTGGAAAAGGTGTCACGAAAAAATCAAAGCGAAGATTAAATTTCACGTTGTTTCATAAAATTATTAATGGTGAACACCATATGATAATTTATTTTGGTAAAGAGAGAGTATATATGTAATTAAGAAACATTTTTAAGAGAATTGTTAGAAACATCCAAGTATTTTGGAAAATCATGAAAACATATCTTTAATTTGTGTATATATAAGTGTTTATAATATAAAATGGGAAAATTTGATTTTTTAAAAATCTAATTTGGTTGAGTGTAATGGTCAAAAAGTACTTTTCGACGATTAAAAAGTGTCTCGACCATTTCAAATTAATCTGTACATCCACAATCTCTGAATTCAGAAGTATGCAAAGCTCTGAATTAACATCTAACAAAATTCAGATCTTTTAATCTAAATCACTGCAATATTCAACAAACAAATTCAAAAGCAAAGGAACTACTATATACAACTCAAAAACAGGGTTTTTGATAATTCTAACGGACAAAATGTTAGTAGCGATGTATATTAAGCATACATATAATATTCCAAAATAAATCAACAAATGATTTAATAATTCGAGTACAGAGAATAAGAAGAAAATCAAACAGACGTTGAGACTCGTGTATCACACGATTCCCTTAAACAAATTCGCCGTATGTTCCCATGGTACAACAGCGTAAGCAATAGTACTGTCGGAAATGACCACTTGTCTGGAAAAGTCGCCGGAATAATCAATCCTTTGATTCTGTTATCTTCTTGGTTACATCGATTCTATTCCAGGGCTTCCAGACGAAGACCATGAAGATGATTTTAACATTGTTTGCCAGTTGATGAACGATTGATAAGAAACAGTGTAAGGGGAACATGCGTTGTTTCTGAATCTGAAAAATAAATGAACGATTAACAGTTTTTGCCCAGTTAATATTAAGGATTCTTGTGTGAATTCATGAACTTTTAATTCATGGAATTTTAACAAAACATTGAAGAGAAGTAACCCATTTTTTGGATTCATGAACACCTCCATGTTTATTGGGGTTCATGATTTGTTTCATTAATTTCGATATTCATGAATTTGTAATGGATTTCTAATTCATTAATTTGTAAATCATGAACACCCCGTGTTCAAAAACTACCTTACCGATAACAAACGCTAAATACACAAAAAGTCAAAAACCTTCACCCCATTTAGCTAAGCATTTAAGAGAAATGAACAGCCCTTCGATTGTGAGAAGGATAGGATCTTCGGGTAGGAGAACAAGTATCGGACAGGAGAAACCAACAACCCTTCGATCCGCATCGGACATGTTTGCCGGAAGCGATAATATTAGGGATGATAATGGTTTTATGGTCATATATCTAAGGGATACTTGGCGAAATGAATCACCATCATTAGCATTGGGAGACCCCCATTTTGGTTGAGCTCTATCGAAATAGCAATGACGGGCTATGATATTTAATTAAATTACAAATCATCAATTTCAATTCATGTAATATTAAATTAATGAAAATAAAACAACTAAATAAATATGTGAAATGAGGTATAAATAATATTTGCTCCTGTTATCTTCATAAAACACTACTTTTTTTTCTTGATTTTCCATAATAATGAAATATTCAGGAAAAAAAAACTTAAAAGAAGGCAACAATTATAATATTTCAATATATAACCGTAATATCAAGAACATGCTCTCATAAAATCCCTATAAAATCGGCATACATTTAAAATAGTAATTAATTGATAAAAGTCGTAACTATCCTTTACAAAATTAAATTAAATAAAAAAGGAAAATAGAATTTTAAGCAAAATGGATGGTCCTGATCCGTTTATAAAGTTTGTTAGAATCATCTAGTTTGCAAAAGAAACGCACGTATCAATGTTGTCTTCATCAAAACTTAATTTATATACTCGTATATGATTGATAATATTATATTAGCACATTGAATATTATTAAGAGTTTTTGATGTTACTTTTCATATTTTGGTACATGTTGTATCTCTCAATTAATACTAGAGAAAAATGTTAATAGATGAAGAGTAGACTTTAAGTGACCAATATAACAATGTCGTTTTCCATGCTAGTTGCTGGAATGTCAGGACATCTCCAACATATTCTCCAAAATTTCTCTAAAATTGAGATTTAAAAGTCAAAATCTTCAAAAAAAAATTATATTCATCTCCAAAAGATTTTCCATTTTGGAGATAAACCATTAATTATATTATTAGAATATTCTTTATATTTAATAAAATATTATTTCTCACCTAATCATTTTATTTCAAAGTTTATCATTGGTGGGATATAATAAAAAGAAAAAAAAACTTTTCTCTCTCTTGGTAATTATTTTTGAAGATATCTCCAAATTAATTTGGAGAAAATTTTAGAGAAGTTGTTAAAGCAAAAAATTGTCCAAAATCTTCATTTTAGAGAAGGTGTTGAAGATGCTCTTACAAATTAAACACCTAGGAAGGAATTTCACTGTTCATGAACAGTAACTTACATATTTGGTCCTTCAGGTTTTAGTAACTTACAGATTTGGTCCTTTAGCTTTTATCTTTTTTTTTTCTATGTTTGTAGAGTTATAGATTTGGTCCCTATAGTTTTATTTTCCTCTTAGATTTAGTCCCCATAATTTGTTGATTCCAAAATAGACTTTCGATTTTGCATTTGCGTAACGTTTTGGTCTTCGAAACTAAAAGTTGTTAGCTCATGACCGTTAAGTAAATGACATTTCGATCATTTATAACTTTTTCATTTTCTAATTTAAATAAATAAAAGTTATATTATAAAAATTATTTTTATTATATAAGCATAAAATAAAAATCCCTTAACATGCATCGCATTTCAATGACTGTGTCTTCTCCAACCCAAAACCTATGTAAAATTTGTTTAATTCATATTTTTTTTTGAAAAGTTTAATTCATATTTTTATTATAATTTAATTTAGGTTTAATAACAATGTAACTTTTTTTAAGTTTAATGATGTAATGTACCATTTGTCAATTTATTTTCGCTTCCTATCATACACACACATCATCCTCATAGGGCATTTTGTAAATTATAGTGATGCTACTAACAGACACAAACTGTTTTGTTCTCATAGTTGGTGATGCTCAAATTTATGGTCTTAATATTTCTTTTCATCCGCAGCAACGCGCGGGCATTAATCCCACCTCGTTAAACACATATAACAATCATGTACAATTGTAATATAAGGACTCGTTTATAGTTTCCCTATTCTTGTGGGGTTGGTTTGAAAATAATACTCCATCTCATTGGAATTTGCATATAATTATAGTAAACATATACATATGTTCACTTCATTTTTAATTTGGTCTTTAAAATTGTCACCAATACATTGTAACTCAAATTAATGATTTTTATAGCGGTTTCGGAAGTTATATAATTTTTTTATAATTATGGGCGTTCGAACTAGTTTATGTACTTTTCGATAATTAATTTCACATATGAACCGGGAATTAATAACTGGTAGAAAATTTTCTGGTGACCTTCAAGTTGTGTGACATTATTAACCATTTTATAGTTTAGTGGTCTAAGATTAAAAAAAATGGTAGTGTTGCCATTTATTATATTTTGTCCCAAAAATAATTATTTTTCTGTGAATATTCATTTATTCTGAGAACTAGTACATCATGTATTTTATATTAATCTTTTTAAAATTTAAGGCTAGAATTTAGGGTATTGATTAACATATATTTGTTTAATAATGTGTTTGTTTCACATATATTTCTGGCGTGTTTCTTAAACAAAAAATACATGGTAAGAAGTTGAATTTTGTGAACCGAAGACATATGAAACAAACACATTGACACATTGTAAAACAAATATATGTTATCCAATACATTAATTAAATACTAGTCTTAGATGGAAAAAAAAATATCATGTAAAGCAATATCTAATTAAGGTAAAGTTTTCACAGTTATCATAATATATGGGGTTTTCATTTGATTAGACCCTTATATATACACACACATACATACACACGCACACACATACACACACACACCCATATATATATATAGAGAGAGAGAGAGAGAAGAAGAATCAAAGTCAAAATATAAAAACACGAGAATGACATATTTTGCACTGAAATTACATGCGATTATCGAACACGGTCAACACAAGTAGGGGTGCTCAAAAAACCGATCAACCCAACCCGAAAAAAATCAACCTGAGATAACCCGACATATAATCGATACGAAATTAAGGCAACCCGAATCTATTGGGTTGATATTGGGTTAGGCACAAGTAACCCGACCAACCTGATAACTCGATAAAAGTTTTAGCGACTTCTCTAAAATTATTTGTATTTCTCTTTAATATGTATAAGTTACCAAAAACAAGTCGGCAATAGCGAGTAATGAAACTCATGAGAGAACATTATTGGAAAGTTACATGTAATACCTAAATATTTGATGAACTCGTATATTCTTTTGAATGATTGATCGTATTTCGAAAGAAGAGTTCCTTATTATTATTTTTTCAATGTTATTTTTACTTTGTGTCAAACACAACTCGACCAACCCGAACGGGGTTGGTTTGGGTTGGATTGCACTTTTATTTGGGTTGAGTTAGGTTTGGTTGAAAATTTTCAAACCGTCAACATTGTATTGGATTGTTCAAATGTTTTCAAACCGATCAACCCAACCCGTGAGCACCCCTAAACACAAAGGTATGCGGGTGACTTGGCCGTGACCTCACGAATCACATCTAATTTTACACGTAATTTTAGTGTAAAATCGCATTTGATGGACTGTTCTCGTATTCTCTCTTATTTAGTTAATATTATCGTTTTAATTTGACACACTCTCTCTTCACAGACACATATATATATATATATATATATATATATATATATATATATATGTGTGTGTGTGTGTTTATTAATTAAACCATAATTAATTTTTTAAAGATAATAATTATGACCACATTTAGTTAGATCAACATTCAATAGTATTAAGCATTAATTGTTATTTAGAAGTGTATTTTATAAATAGACGAAGAATTGTGTAAAAATAGTTAAGGTAAGAAGTGATTATCTCTTGAATATTTTTAGGGGGTGTTTGGGATTGTTTATTTAAAACAACTTATGTTTTTTATTTAAAGTGTTTATCAACTTATGTGGTGATAAAAATGAGTTTTATAACAAGTGTTTGAATTAATTTATTGTGGTACTAAAACATAATAAACTAATAAGTTGTTATTTATGGGTGTTTGAGATTGCTTATACATGTAAAATAACCAAAAAAAAGTCATAAGTTGTTTCAAATAAGTTGATAAGTCACAACAAAATGACTTATGAAAAACTCCTTTTCACCGGTTTGGCACCGGTATAAGCAGTTTTTTTTTTCTTTCCCATCCAAACACTAAAAATGACTTATTATCGGTACCACACCATAATAAGTCAATAAACCCTTTAAATAAGCAATCTCAAACTCAATCATGAATCGTGTTTGATACGGGATTAATCCGATGCATCTCGATCCATCTCATCATGCATTCAAGGTTGGAGATATCTTCTTACACTTTAATTTTCATCATGACTTTCATTCTCACCAGAACTCAACCTTCTATATATGTGTATATATATATATTGGGGGTCTTTCAAAGGAGATCCTCCTATTTTGTAGTAACTATAAGATCTAATCTCATCCATCCATCTTAATAATCAATGGTATACAAAAATTAAGAAAAATATTAATTAAAAACACAATTTACTACCATTAAAATAGGCAAAAAGGGTAAAAATGTCAAACAACAATATAATTCATTATGATCTAATTTTGGGTGTAACACCCTAAAAATTAGATAATTTAAAATTCGAAAATTTGGCAATATGACATTTGTATTTGGTATAAACCTCCCAAAAAGGGGAAAAGTACTAAGCCTTTACAAAAACATGAGAACGGATATGAAAATCAACAACAAACTAATCTAAACATGACTATCCAGATTACATCGGTTGTCAACCCAAAATCACCAAAAGATGGGACTTAAACAAATGCCCAACATCAAATACTAGTCATCTCAAAAATGCCTCTAAGACCATGCTCGTCACTCACGACCTTGGCAACCCACCGCTAAGGGAACTTGTTATACATATAATTTGAGAAAAAGTGTTAGGCTTAAAGCCTAGTGAGAACATACAGTTTATAATTTCAAGAGATATAAACAATTGTATCGAAAGTAAATCTTTTCAAGAAGGTTTAGTTTACAATTGAAATCTTTGTCACATAAGGATCGTTCGGTCCAAAAATTCATCTTGCGATGACGGGGGATACCCGATTTACCAAGGACTGTGGTGGAACACAAAAGTAGGTCACAATCCGAGTTGTGAGCTAATGTAACACCCGACTTTTCGTAAGTAAGTTTCCGCCTTTCGTTGGTAATCTCTCCGCCTTTTGCCTATCTTTTGAGTGGAAAACGTTGTGCCTTTGAATCTTAAATCGACCTATGCGTGAATCGCGAGTTTTTGGACTTTTCGAGCCTCGGTACCTTTGGCACGATTGTGCCACGCGATAGTGACCGACAATGTCACTATCGCCAGGGCACTATCGCGGGGAGAATGTTAGCCGCGGTACACTCCGCGCAATTGTGCCACGCGATAGTGACAGTGTCACTATCGCCAGGCACTGTCGCGTGCGGGGTCTTACCGAATTAAAGTCGGATTTTAGCCTCATTTCTCATACAAAACTCATTCTCTTCTATTGCTATTCTCTCTCAACCTCTCCCTTTCATAAAGACCGAACCCTAACCCATTTTGGGGGTTTTCTCTCCCCAAACCTCATGATTCTCAATCATCTAGCTAGTTGGAACCTTGAACCACAAAACCTCCATCTTCATCTTCCTCATCAAGTTCTTTCGGTTGGGAGCTCGGGTTGGAGTGTTGGATTGGGTTTTCTCGGAAGTCTCTTTGTCTTCAAGGGTAAGTTTTCTTGTAATAAGGTTATAAATGCTCTACTGATGGTTTCTTAGTGTTTGGTTTCTCAAATCTCGGATTTGGTAATTTTGGAGAAACTAGGGTTTGTTATTATTTGGGGTTTCTTGGTATATTGTTAGGGGAATGTTTCTACATGGTCGGATATGGTTATTTATGGTTTGGATTGTATGGATCTAGGTTTTGGAAGTTTCCGGCTTGAGGATTCGAGCGGCCTTCAAAAGAGCTCGTTGGGTGAAACCTAGATTTAGCCTAAATCTAGCAAGGTGGGTTCAAGTTGATTTATGAAAACGGTGTACATGCCAAAATGTGTATTTTAAAGTGTTTTACATGAAATGGTTAACTGCTGATAAGTTTTGAGTATCTAGAAGTAAAATGGGTTTTACTTAGTTATTTGTCAAGTGTGAGTATTTTGATAAGTTTTCATATTTGGTAAACTTGGGTTGTGATAACCTCTTAAAATGCTTCTTTTGGGTTTTGAATGTTTCCAACAACTAAATAACATGGATTACGTATTCTTGGTGATTTTGTACAAGTAAGGTTTATTTTATGAGTTATACGTCTTTGACGATTTTGTACAAGTAAAGTCTAATTCATGTTTTATGCATTTGGTGTATTTGCATTCATAAACACTTTGGAAACCTTGAGTCCCATCTCGTATGGAGTTTTGGGTAAATCTAGTCTTTGAGGTATGTGTCTTCATAAATGTTATTTAAAGACATTTCACTATTGTGGAGACCGGTAATTATTGGTCAAACGGGTTTTGAGCTCTTTAGCTCGGTATTGGCTTAAACGAGTCGTGTGGACATTTGTCCGGACTTTTAAATCGTTGTGGGTTTTGGACATGAGGACACTTATTTGTGTCATTGGTGAGTTACATGTTTTGGGAGGTTTGGTCTTTCAGTTGGAGTCATGTAACGTTAGACAGTGTGTAATGGATCCATAGGCACGTGAGTCAGTCTGTTTTGGGATGGTCAATTGGGTATTGTGGGGTTGAACTTCGGTACCCATGTTTTATGACCGGAAACTTTACAAGTGATCGCTAGGAGGGTTGAGTCGGCTAGTGCTACCGGATTAGTAGGCGCTAGGACCTCCGTCGCTTGAAGTAATGCCTGGGAGGTAGTCTTTAAGTGTGTCGGGCCTTCGGGATGGAGTTCTTCGGAATGATCCATCAAGGTCAACTGACTTGGGGTGACACTTGTAAAGAAGTCGTAGGGACACCGGGCTGGGATGTCGGGAGGTGTCATGCGATTAACGTTGTTGGGTGGTATAATTTTGTGTTCCCTCCACCCTCAACGGATACGGGTTTCCCCCGTTGTTGGCTATCAGTATGTGGAGTATAAGAACATCTTATTTTATTGTCATTGGTTCCTTACGGTCGCGTGAGTATGGGACCAAGTGTCCATGTTTTTGGACGTACGGTATATGTGGTTTTGATAGCGATTTATGGGTCGAGCACTCTGTCCCGCCCATGTTTTGGGTGCTTTGGGATATAAACGGTTATTCATGTTTTACCAAATAAGTGTCGAACTATGATCCCGTTTGGGTGAGTTATGCGTTGCACCATTTTATAAGAAACGTGTGTTTTGGGAGCATTGTCTTTAAAAGGATATATTATGGGAAAATGTGTCGTTTCCATTTGGAAGTATATATATTTCGAAGAATCTTGATTTAGACTGATTTCCTTCTTTAAAGATATATATTTGTTTATGTTAACACTCTTGAGCTCACTAGGCGTTAAGCCTAACCTTTTTATTTGTCGGCATGTGCATCAGGTTCCTAGCGGGGGGGTTCAGTCTAGCGGTGCTATGAAGAGTTGAGCCTTAGCCTTACAAACGTAAGTAATTGGTGAAGTCTTCCGCGAGTTGGAGATAGAGACGTGGTTTGGGTTTTAGTAGCACCCGTCCCTTATAGTCTGTATATATATATATATATATATATATATATATATATATATATATATATATATATATAAGATGGTATACGTGTATTGTAGCTAAATCTGAATTTGTGGTTGTAGATGATTCATTTATTGATGTATTTAGAAAATTTTAAATAAGTTGCTATTTCCAGATTTGAGGGTGTTACAGCTAAATATCTGGAATCCATGACCACGAACAACTTCGGTCCGTACTAAGATGTGAGGGAGGGCCCCCGAGGAAACCAAGTCATACTCGTTCACTAGGACTACATTGTGATCTATGGTTAGTAACCGGTCTCACATAACCGTACCAAAGGCCCCCGAGGGTCAAATGCATCCATAGCTACAAAAAGGGGAATAGACATCCCAATAATATAAGTCGACTCAATACCTAGGGATCCACTAGTAATAGTCTAGATTTGTCACAATTTCATTTGTGACTAACCAAAGCTAAACATATACCTTTCAATAACATTTATTTTCCAAAATATATTTCCAAGTTTAACTGTTGATAAGAATGAAAATCATAACTTGAGTTTATATACATTCTTTCAAGTAACTCACATAAATGTGTAAGTAAGACATCATTTTACTTCAAATAAGATGGAACCCTTTGTTCTTGTTGAAAATGATTGGGAACCCTAAAATCTCTCAAAACTCAAGTTAGGTCAAAAATGTAGAAAACATAAACCCAAAACCATGGAGATATATAGGAGTTCAAAATGTAAGCTTTGACATGTATAAAGTTTAGAAAATGGTAGTATGAACTCACCAAGTGGGTTTTTGAAGAAAACCCAAACCCTAGCTTGAAACCCTTGGAGAAGATGACAATGGAGGTTTGGTTCAAAGTCCAAAACTCAAATCCTTGGTTGAAACTCCAACTTCTTAGCAATAAATGATGTAGATTTGGGTGAGGAAACCCTAATTTTCGAATGGGGAAGTTATGAGGGTTGAGAGAGAGTTGGGGAAGGTAGTTGAAGAAATTAAATGAGAACCAAAGGAGGAAACCCGTATTTAAGCGTCCAGGGGATCTCGCGGGTTATGCCGCGACATAAGTCGCCCGTGTTCCTGAGAAGATAACAGGGAAATGGGTTACGCGGCTTGTGTCGCGGTTTGCAAGCCGCGATGTAACTCGCGTAAGCCCCTGTGATTCACCATTTCCACCAAAACCCAAAACTCAAACTTGAAACCAAACGCGGTGCTAACAACAAAAGTTAAACACAAGAACACTAAGATTGAACGATAAACAAGGCTAGAAGTCTTAACGCTAGAATTTACATAACGAAAATTCGGGATGTTACATTGGGCGCTCCGATAATTATGGCATGAAATCAAATAGGATAAACTCTCAATATTGAAACGAATCACATTCTGTATCACCGGAGGAACTCGATTGAAACAGGCCACTAATCACATTGTGTATCACCGGATTTTTGGAATCAAAGGCCACAAATCACATCTGTTGTGATACAGTGTGATCACTTACCTCTGTTGTTGATCACTTCCCTATGTTGTAAATTAATTTGATCACTTGCCTCTGTTGTGATACATTATGATCACTTGCCTCTGTTGTGATCACTTGCCTCTGTTGTGATACATTGTGGTCATTTGCATCTATTTATTATAACTTGCCTCTGTTGTGATACATTGTAATCACAACCCATTGTGGTTACCCAAGAACTTCTATACAGTAAAACACAAACTGATTGTGATACATATCGTGATATCACTATGATACCCATCGTGATACAATGTGATCCACTATCTAAAACCCATAAACACACTCTGATATGGTCCATTGTGATCTACCTAAAACTAAACAAAAAAAATGAAAACCATAGAAATCTTCGACGAGATGGTTTTGGGGTGCACCATCGAGGTCTTCGGCGAGATATGGGCTTCAGTGCATCATCGAGATCTTCGACGAGATCATGTTGTGGTGCATTGTTGACATCTTTGCGACGTTGTGGTGCTACATCGATGGGTGTAGGGGAGGTCGTTGAAGTCGGTATCGGTAAGGGAACCAGAGACGGTAGAGAAGATGGAGGATGCCATCAAAGACGGTAAAGAGGGTGGAGAAGGCCATTGAAACCGCTGGAAAAGATTGGGGGGAAGGTCGTCGGAGTTAATGGTGTTGCATCAAAGTAGGGATATGGATGAGAAATTAAAAGAAATTATCATGGAATGAGAAAAATTAAGGAAATTATAATGGAATGAGAAAATTAAGGAAATCATCATGGCATCGGTTAAGGATATGGATCAAATAAAATAAATGATTTGCTGAGTTGTTGAATATATAAAATTACTATTTTACCCTGTATTTATTAATTAAAAAAGATATTAATTACATAAAATGAGTAGCTCATATTAGATCTCATAGTTACCACAAAATACTAGGGTCTCATATGATTAGGCCCATACATATATACATATATATATATATATATATATATAGTGGAAGGATATTTTGCAACCCTGAAAAAGGTTGCAACCCTTGCAACCCACATCTTAACCGTTGGATTCATGATCGACGGTTATTTTATTTTTATTTTATTGTTTTTTTTAATTAAAAATATTGGGCCCCATATCTATTGTAACCGCCGATCATGAATCCGACGGTTAAGATGTGGGTTGCAAGGGTTGCAACATTTTACTAGGGTTGCAAAATATCCAACCCCTATATATATATATATATATATATATATATATATATATATATATATATATATACGGAGGTTCAAGAGAAAACCTCAAATAAATGAAAAACTAAAAAATAATTTATCGATCGTTAGATTAGATGATCTGATGGATATGATTAAACAGGCGGTTACAACAATAATTTTTAAATTAAAAAAACCTCTACCCCTATTTTTTATTCGAAAAATGAACAAAATTCGAGCGAAATAAATTACACCAAATAAACGATCATATTTTTCTCGTTAATTTGACATCCATATTCATATACTTTTTCATTCGTTTTTTCATGGTTTTTCAGTTTTCCATTTATTTAGAGTTTTATTTTTGAATCTGACCATATATATATATATATATATATATATATATATATATATATATATATATATATATATGTTAAATAATTAAAAAAATCGTGAATTTGATGAGATGGAAACAGTAACTTCAGAAAATATTTAATATGTAACTAAGACAAAAAAAAAAAACATTAATGCTGAAAATATAGAATTTACATTTTATAAAAAGAATTATGATTATGAATAATTTAATTTATAAATTAATTCATGATTTGGACGCCACAATTGGAAAGCTTGAGTCCACCCATTAACCAATTATATTAACATGAAGTTGTGCGGAATTTATAGGTCAAGCATCAATTCAAGGGGACGACTCACTATTTTTTGGGATATTTTGGAGATAATTAATTAACATTTTTATTTTATTTTTCAAAAATATATTTATTTAATAAAAAACTCGATATTTAGTCACATTCAAATTAAATTTTGTTGAAATCATATTAAAGTTCGTACAAATCATTATATATATATATATATAATATAATTTTTTGCTTTTACATTAATTTTGCGTTTTTTGAAGGGAAAAAACCTAACGAACCATTCCATTTTTTAATGATTAAATCCTCGAACTATTTTTTTGAATGAAAAAACCATTAAAATTTCTCATTTTAAATGATTAAGTTCCTGAACATTTTTTGAATAAATAAAACATCAAACTTTTGAAAATTGGTAATCTACATTTTTTTAACAAAAGGAAAACTACTTGTAACCAAATAGAAAAGTTTTAAGGTGAAAATAAACCTAAGTCAGTTTTACCATTCCTAAATCTTATGTTATTCAAACCCCTTGCAAACATCAGCATCACTCCCCTCACCCCAAAGTTTTTCGTTCTCCATATCACCTTCACGTTGTTAACCCCTGCCATTGATCTCCCTCTTTTTGATTTATTTTTTACCATTCAAAAGAGAAATAATCAAAAGATCAAAAAGAGGAAGATCGATGACAGGGGCCAATGATATGGAAAATGGACAACGATAAGGCGACGAGGAGTGGCGAGGGAGAGTGATATCGGTGTTTGCATGGGGTTTGAATGTCATAGGATTTAGGAATGGTAAAACTGATTTTAGGTTTCCTTTTACTATAAAACTTTCCTAGTCGGTTACCATTAGTTTTATAGGTTAAAAAGATGTAAGTAACTAATTTCTAAAAGTTTGATGACTTATTTTATTGAAAAAGAAATGTTTATGAATTTAATCATTCAAAATGAGAAAGTTTAATGATTTTTTTTTCTTTCAAAAAAAATAATTTAAAGACTTAATCATTCAAAATGATAAAATTTAAGTTTTTATATAATTTAAAGACTTAATTATTCAAAATGGGATAACTTTTAAACTTTACCCTTTTTTTGGAAAGCAAAAAACCAAACAAATACAACATTTATTAGGGTTTATGTTTACAAAAAAACAAAATTAATTTACAAAATTATGTATACAGTAATTATTAATTGTAAACTTGATTGTTACAATACAAGTTTAATATATATTGACAAGAGAATTAATGAACATACCAATTGATATATGACTAAATAAATGATAATGCAAGTTGCATAAGAATTTATGATCATCAAATCCCACTTATATAGGGTTTGTGTTCACCTATGGATATCTAAGAATTTATATACACTAGTTAATACACGTGTGATATGTGTGCTACAAGGTGTAAAATTTTATTGTAAACAAAAATAAGAAAATAAACAATTATTTATTGATAAAAATCCAAAAATTATGCTTTAATATAAATGCTTACAGTTATATGGAGTACTCTGTGTATTAACATTATTGATATTGATCATTATTTGAACATGTTTATCAATTAATTCTATAACATGAAACATGAAGATTTAAGAAGTTTAATAAGTTTAAATTTGAATTTTAAAATATTTTAAGAGTGTGAACAAACATCTTATAATAAGTGAAAATGTATCAATGTTAAAACAATAACTTTTCTCAAATTAAAACATCGTATACATTGTTTAACTTTTCTCAAATTAAATAGCAAAAAACATGTAAATACTAAATACCTACAATATTTGAATTGATATACGATTAAACTTTTTGACCTATTTGTATTTGCATCTCATTATATGCCATCATCATCTTGTACTCAAACGGTATAACTAATACTATCAATACTGTTATAAATTATCAAAGGGTTTTTGACCTAATGGTATTCAGATTGTCGTATATAAATATATATACTTAAAAAAAAGATCCTAACATGACTGAAGGTCAAAGGTTCAAATTTCACTAAAGATGAGAGAACGTATGACGCAACGGGGATAGTGCGGAACGGATCGACATACGTCTGGATCCAAAGGATAGCGAGTCTACCAACGTAGAACCTGAAAAATAAGAGAAAACTCTTAAACTAGAGATAAAACTCTAAAACACTTAATTTATTGATCAATAATCTCTTAGCTCTCCCTGTATCAGTCACCCTCACATGAAAAGAACCTGCCCTCAAGTTCATTTGAAAAACAACTTCATTTGACTCGTAGAACATCTGTTTCTTCACAACGCTTGGATTCACAACTCGGACTTCAAAATTCAAAAAAGTTGACATGTCTTCAAATCCTAAAGGTGGTTGTCACGGTTGCTTCCATACAAGCGATACTTTATCAAACTCGTAACGGTAAGAGGCTAAAAGAAGTTTACCGGGAACTGTTTCGATTTGATCTGGAGCCTTGGGTAATGAACTGTTTCGATTTGCAACGGGTGGTTGTTTGACTAGGGTTTTTATACAAAACCTAGATAGTGAGTTCTTTCTTAACTATTTTAAATGAGATGCATTTCTTTATATGTTTAATGTTACTTTTACTTGTTTCTCTAAATTATGTCAATCACCTAATAAGTTTGACTTACATGTTCATATTTGGATAATGTTAGGGTTTTTGGCTAAGGTTCATGATATGAGTACTATGAGTGTATTTATTGACAAAGGTTGGGAAATGCTATGGGATACCATGTGAACGAAGAATATTGTTGATGAGCTTACATGATATATGGTTTTGTACCATCATATACATGTATTTTACTTAATGTGGAATATGTATATATAGTGATGGAATGATATGAACGTATATTGGATGAACCGTGAGTAAGCACTAGGAGGATGTAGTCTTAGGGTGTCGCCTTGACGGTATGCACCTAGGACCTCCGTCATTTGAAGTAATGCCTAGGAGGTAGTCTTTAGATGTGTCGGGCCTTCGGGATGTTGCTCATTAGAGTGAACATCAAGGTACATTGACTTGCGGTGAAACTCATTGGTGTGATGGGTCTCCCCTATTGATTCCTTTATGACTCTTGTTGTCTATAACTGTTTAACTGATCATGCTATATTATTGTTGAACTCACTAGGCTCGTTTGGCCTAACACTTGATTGCTTTGATGTGTATCTCAGGTTCTAGCGGCGCGACCGCCAAGATGGTTTGAGTTGACCTTAGAGGCGAGCTTGGGAATATTTTTTTGGAATGCCAATAATAGAAGTCACATTTTGGGGTTGGATAACAACTTGAGTTAATCTTTTTCCTAGATAGGATTTAGATTAGAGGGTTGTTTTCCCCTCATTGTTTGTTTATTACAAACTTGTAATTATTAACAGACGTATATTGTTCCCTTTTTGGGAAAGCTCGTGCTTTTGCATATTTTATATACCACATTTCCAATTCCGGAAATTTTTGTTTGTCCCAATATTTGGGGTGTTACATTAAGTGTCCATATTACTATTTTAGTTTGTCCCAAAATAAATGTCCATTTTTAAAGGTAAGTTTCCAATTTCCATGTTACCCTTAATTATAAGGTGGAAAAAGTTTTTCTCTATTATAAAGGGTAAAAGTGTCATTTGGTTATTTAAAAGTGTAATAATTATACATTCCTAAAACTGTATGTCATTTTCATTGTGGACATTTATTTTGGGACGGAGAGAATACACACACAAAAGGATAATATGAAGAAGGTATTCATAAATGTTTTCAAAGTATTAAACAGTAATTAATACTAAGAGGACTTAATTTTCAACTTCGTATCATTTATATCAAATTCAAAGTAAAATACTCCCTCTGTCCCAAAATAAGTGTCCACATTTCTATTTATACTTGTCCCAAAATAAGTGTTCACTTTCAAAAAGTAGATAACTATAAATTCTCATATTTACCCTTAATTAATGCACAAATATACAAGTGTAGTGAAGAGAGAGAAATTAAATAAGGGTAAAAATGTCATTTGGTAACAAAAAGATGTAATAATTATGCATGTCTAAAACTATGTGTCAAGTCAATTATGGACACTTATTTTGGGACATAGGAAGTAATCAGGTTCGATTTTTAATTTAATGTTTCATAAATGTTTGTACTTTTAAATTTAAAAGTTTTACTTAAATGATTTATAAGATAATATAGATTTAATATTATATATAGATTTATAAGATATATATAATTATACTATTGTTATATTTTAAGGAAAAAAGTATTTATTTGATAATTATGTATTAAAAATATTTATTTGGTAGTTATACATTTTTTATACAATTTTATTTATTAAAATGATGTATATTAATGTTCATTAGGACTAGATGTTTTCTAAATATATGTTTGAACCTTGAAATTGGACGAATGAAGGAAAAAAATTCAAGCCTCCGTCGTAGAATAGTTTGGATCAAAAGATATGTATATGATACGTCGATTATACGTGTATCCACCATAATATCTTAAACAATATACTAAAAAATTTACTAGTATTTTTGTATCTATATCGGTGATACAAAATAAGTCAAGAAACGATGATGCAAAAGGGACACATTTAGCATCGCTCTTACCGATGAGTCCAAATTTCTCTTTATCGTCAATAAGTCAACAAATTTACAAACATTTATAAAGTAAAAACAATCCACAAATGGTCACCGATGATGCAGTCAGTTTTGACCGTGGAAGATTGATCTTTGTCGCACCTCTACAAGCAAACGTAAGAAGATACACGCGAAGAGGCTAACTCATTTACTCCACAATCGTGGTGTGCTTTTTCGTGTTTGAGTTTGATACTCGTAAGCTTCGTATAAATGCATGTTCTAAAGCAAATCTAGAAGAGATGGTTTACGTTGTTTCGACACTTGTCGCTTGCACAAACGTGCATGTGGGATGTTGATGAGCACGCACAATTTCAGTTCTTTGTAATGATCAAACCGCTAAAATATACGTATGCATTTCAAATACAATGCTTTGTATTTATCTCAGATGATGATGATCACAAAATCGACGCATTCATATTGTTATTGGATTGAATGATTTCTCATGAGTAAAATTTTGAGACGCCATTCGCACAACGGAGTCAAAAAGTTTGTTTTCTGTATTAATTGACTGCTATAACGTTTTAATGAAATTTTGTCGTTTGTTTATTTGACATATTTTTACTAATCTTAAGAAATACATTTTTAAATTTAAAGATTGCAACTTATCTAAATAAGCTTCAACCCTGGAAAAATATAATCATTTCCAAAATGTCTCAAGTCTGTTAAATAATTTTACCAAAGATCGAAGTTATATAAAAAAAATAAGGAAGTAATAGAGCAAAGAATTACAACTCATGTGTCTGAAAGTTGTTTAATTTCTCATATTTTATTTTGTAACGGGTCAAATTGGTAAAACTAAAAAAATTAGCTAAGCAGATAAGTGCCAAATCATTAAAATGTATTGAAGGTTGCTTTAGTAATTCTTTTTTTTTTTTCCCTCAATTAGTGTAGCGAATTTTGAAAATTTTCTATTTTGATATAAATTTACGAAGTAAAATCTAATTTGTCACTAGTTTCTTTTAGTTGTGCAGACAATTCTTTTTTAAGAAAATTACCACATGACATTATAAAGCAGTATTATAATGTAATGAAATTTGACTTTCAAAATCTTTATTTTGATACTATTTTACATGATAATCAAGTTAAATCTTATAAGACATCGTTTTATATTGAGTTGATAATTGTTTTGTAAGAAAACAACCCGGTAACATTATAAATCAGTATTATATAAACCTTATGGGTTAGTTCAAATGCCAATAAAGTTTGGGTCTTTGAGGATTCTCATAAGAGATCATCAGTGATTTTCTTGATTGTTCTCCAGTCCCCTTGGGATTTGTCGAGGTGTGTGTAAATTGGTTCGGACACCTACGGTTAACAAATAATCAGTACTATATGAAGTCATGCATGTATTTTTTATTTAATAATTTTATTCCTCTCTTCCTCCGTTTTTTAGGGTTCATGTTTCTTCGGTTTTCTCTTAATTGCTTCTCTTTCTTCAATATTAAAACTTTTAAACATCATAAAGTTTTTAATTTTATTACTCCCCTCTTCAATACAAGTCAAAATAAGTGCAAAATAGAAAATTAGGGAAGTTTGTTACACCAATTTTGAAAGAAAAAAGAGTAAGGAGCCGTTTACCAAACGCTTACCCGGATAAGTGCTTACCAATAAAATTTAACACTATCACTTACTTAGCAGATAAGATTTTAGTCCACCAAAATGTTATCGTATGCAACAATTTTCCCGAGAAGCGCTTACCGGTAAAATTTAACACTATCACTTACTTACCGGGTAAGATTTTAGTCCACCAAAACGTTATCGTATGCAACAATTTTCCCGGTAAGCACTAACCGTGGTAAGAGTCTTCGCCATCACTTACCAGGATAAGACTTTTGGTCCTTGCCTTAGATCTTACCGGGTAAGATTCTTGGTTATTGCCATCTTCATCCATAAGGTAATATGACTTGGTAAACGCTTACCCGGGTAAGCATTTGGTAAACGACCCCTAACTGTTGCACCAGATAAGAGCTTAGAGTAACTTCATTTCATTTTCAATGTCATCGACAAATCACCTACAACAAAAGAATTAATTTTCATATCAGCAACATTTAACTTTTTAACCTGTTACCAAACAAAATAGGTACGAAATAAAAAGTTTTGAAAGTTTGTTATATTAATTAGAGAAAAAAAGAAATTCATCATTACTATAAATAATCAACCAAGACAAAATTTATTGCATTTTGATACATTTTGCTAAAAAAAACAAGTCAACTGGTTAAAAGTCGACAAGTAATTAAAGTGCTTACAACATCTTAAAACAGTTTTAGTACATAGAACTACATCTTGACTTAATTCAAAAACATTCAACATGATACATATTAGCACGTGATAATGACTTGTGTACGCGATTAATACATATAAGTTGAAATCGTGCGTAAAACATTTTTATATAAATTGAACGAAGCGGATATTACCATTAAATCAAGATTTATGCTTGATGTTCATTTGATAACTAAAACGTTAGGTTAGTCTCAGTTTTTTTATGGTTTACTCATTGATACACAATATAAACAATAGGTTATTACGTAGAGTATCAAAAAATGTATATGTTGTACTCATCATTCGAAAATATACTTATAAGTGTATGCAACTAGATTTGTTATCAATTTTAAGATTTACCATTTGTTAACGGGCTTCTGTCCTAAAAATCAATCAGTCATATCTTCAGAGTATCCAATTGTTGGTCTTAGCAATTAATTTTTTTTCCCGAGAAAACTTGGTCTATATTGGCAGAAATTGTATTCGCAAAGTTCGATTTTTATTGTATATATATATATATATATATATAGAGAGAGAGAGAGAGAGAGAGAGAGGGGGGATGTATCAATTGGAAACCAACATAAAACCGGAAACTTTGGAAACCAATATTGACAAATCAATGAATTTCTCTTTTTTACTTGTTTTAATTGATAAGGGTATTTTAGTATTTTACCTAATTTCGTAATATATATGGTAATTATTATTATAATATTACTTATTTAATTTGAATGCATTTTATATATGGTAATAATTGATGTTATATTAATTTAAAGTATGCACTTTTTGATTCCGGTTTCAATTTCTTTTTAATTTAAAATATTTATTTTTTAATTCCTATTACTTTAAACTATTTTCCTTGATTCCGATTTCAGTTTCATATTAATTGGAATAATTAAGGTAAACTATTTTTTATTTATTTGATTTCCGTTTCATCAAATTTTGGAAAAAAGTTATTTTTATAGAAAATTTAAATATGTAATTATATTTAAAATCAATATTTGTTTTCATTGAATTGAAATATTTTTAAAATATATTCTTTTCATTATTTGTTATATATTTGTATGGGTTTTTTTTAATTGGAGTGTAAAAAATTAACCATACGGAGCAATGAAGGGTAACATGTTTGATGGTGTTCCGGCTAACGAAATTCATGTTTGAGATCTACTCGACAATGATGAAACGTTTTTATCGTATTTTATTCGTCTGATTGATGAAATTCCTAGTAATAATTTTGATAAGTTTCCCGATAGATGAAACACGTATTTGATGAAACAATGTTGAAACTCATGAACCAATATTAAAGAAGATTGTATCATGTCACTATAGACCATTCTCAAATCCAAGTGGAAGTCAATGCAATGCATTTGAAGAATTGACGATTACTTTGAGTAATTAATCAATGTCATAAATAGTTATGAATGTGAATGAAAAGAAATTGTGATGGTAAGAGATGGGTTAAATACACTTTTATATATTGTTAAATACATTTTTATAATATTCTTCAAATTTAGAGTATTTTTAACAGATTCTTTAAAAATGAAGATCTTGAAATTTTTGTTCCAACATATTTTCAACCTTTTCCAATATAGAAAAAGTATGACAAAGAGGACGAAACTCTCCAAATTTTGAGATTTCTCAAAAAAAAAACCACTTATGAGAAAGAAAAAAATGATTTTTTATTTATTCTACCAATAAAATTGCTTGAAATTAAAATTTTAGGTGAGAAAAGTATTTTTTTTATGAGTTGTATTCAATATTTTAATAATAATATGTAATTTTCAAAATAAAGAATTGAGTAAATTACGTTTTCAGTCCCTGTGGTTTGTTTAGAATTTCTATTTTCGTCCTTATGTTTTGAAATTATGATTTTTATCCCTATTGTTTATTATTCATTACTTTTTCATCCTTATGGTTTAATTTTTATGACTTTTTTTATCCCCATAGTTTACAATTCATTTTTATTTTAGTTTTTCATACTTAAAATTAGAGTTTTGGCCTCAGGGACGAAAATAGAAAAATGAATTGCAAACCATAAGGACGAAATTCACAATTTTTAACAACCCACAGGGGCAAAAAAACGTAATTTACTCTAGAGAATATGTTGGAAATGAAGACAATTTTTTGTTGTTGAATATTTTGACTTTTTATTTCTCCATTTTTTAGAATCTATTAGATATGTTCTTTAGAACTCCAAAAAATGATTACTTATGAAAGAGAAATTATTTTTTATTCCTCCTACCAAATGAAATCCTTGAAATTAAATGTATAGTAGAGAGATAATATTTTATGTAAAATATTCAATACTTTAATAAGAGTGAATTACAGTTTTGGTCCTCAAGGTTTCGTATTTTCTTTGAAAGGAGGACTTATACTTCAATATCTCAAATAGTGGTCCCTGATGTTTGGATTTTTGCTCTGAAAGGAGGTCCTCCTCACTAACCCTGTTAAAAAACTTGGTTAAAGTCAGGGGTATTTTTGGCAGTTCACTTTTTCCTCTTAAACGACGACTTCTTCTTATTCTTTTCTTCTTGTACACATTGTTAGTATCAGGGATAAAATACCCCTCCCACAGTCCCACTAACTGTGATTTGGGTAACTGTTCCAATGCAAACCAAGTTTATTGGAGATGGATAATGGGGTCGTCCGAAATAGACAAAATCACAGGGGGCAAATCACAGGGCCAAAATCCCATCTCCAAATCACAGAGGCCAAAATCCCCGTCAAAGACAGAGCCAGAAATAGTTTCTCCGACGTTGTAGAGGTGGTGTCGACTGTCGAGAAAAGGACTCGATGTGGGTTTCTATGAGAAATGGTCGATGATCTGGGTTTTATAAGCCATAGATATTGATTTGTGGTTTGGGGAGTACACTACATATTTAAGGGACTAAAATGGGGTGGGGGAGAAATTGGCCGGAGATGTTGCCGGAGAATACATGTATATAAACAGTGATGAAATTGTATGTTATATCGTCCATGTAAGATATACTAGTGGTGGTGATAACATCGTATTTGGCCAACGATGGGTAACATGGGTTATATATATATATATATATATATATAGGGGCCTAATCAAATGAGAACTAACTAGTTTGTGATAACCGTGAGATCCAATATTGACCAATCATTTAATTTTATTGATTTTATTTAATAATTAATAAAAAAGGTTATATTGGTAATTTAAAAAATTACAATTCAATCCCTAAAATCATTCCTAAAATCATGGAGACAATTTCCATCCTTTTAAAGAATCTCAATATTGTCAAAAACATGCATATTTATCTTATGGTAATGGAATAATGGTAGCCATGTCCACCGTCGTTCAAAAACGTGCATATTTATCTTGTGAGTTTCCGATTCTGACTTCAATAATCAAATGGTATCACAGTGTAACACAATGTATTTTGAGTGTATCATAATGGTAATTACATGTGGTATCACATGTGGCATCACAATGTAACATAATGTATTTTAAGTGTATCATAATGGTTCATAAAGTGTATCTCAATGGTAATCACAGTGTTACACAATGTTTTTTGGGTATTGCAATCATGATCGTTGTATGTATCTTTCTTTAACAGTGTCCCTTTTTTTTATGTATCACACTGTGTATCCGTCGGAATAAGATTCACCGGAAGCCGACTGCCGGAAAGGGGAGAGAGGAGAGATAAAAAAAATTAAATACCTAAAATGCCCTTTAAATTAAATTTTAGTCAAAATTACCAAAATTAATAATTTCCTAATTTATCCTTTAATATGTGGCTCATATTGGATCTCACAGTTATCACAAACAACTTAGTTCTCCCTTGAATGACCCTATATATATATATATATATATATATATATATATATATATATATATATATATATATATATATATATATATATATGGGTTTGGGGTTCACCGGAGAAGTCAAGGAAGAAGACGAGTGTTGTAGGTTATTCGATTTTGTCACTCACCGGAGTAGATGAACGACGGTGGTGTTGGCGATGGTTTCTACAAAAACAAAAAAAGCTTCATGAGTAGACCGAAGCTATTGTCCCTGTCGTTTGTTACAAACCAGAAGGGGGAAATGGGAGTCACGAGTGGTCAATGGAAATAATGGAGTTATCAAAACCGTGCGTCGCTGGAAACATTGGGAAGGAAGGTGGTTATACAAAATGTATAGAGTTGGTCCCTAATTGTTGGTTTGAGAGGGAAAACAAGTGATATGACCAAAATACCCCTCCCACTAACTGAGTTTTTTAACGGGGTTAGTGAAGAGGTCTTCCTTTTAGAGCAAATACCAAACCTCAGGGACCACTATTTGAGATACGGATGTATAGGTCCTCCTTTCAAAGAAAATACAAAACCTTAAGGACCAAAACTATAATTCACTCTTTTAATAATATAATTCATATTGTAATTTCCAAAATAGAGAAGCTGTAGGAGATGAACATAAACTTTCTTTAGAAATTTTGACTTTTAATTATCCATTTTGAGAAATTTAATATTTATTACACACATCAATACTGAGACTTATTTTTACATTCTCAAATCTCAATATATGATTTAACTTAATTTTGATATAAAAATAGATGTATATAGCATTAAATATAGTTGTGAATTGTGATCACTTTGCTACTAAAATTTGAAACTTTTTATTTAATTTTTTTAATATATTATAAACTATGTATTTAACATGAAAATATAAAATAGTATTAATCAGTAATACCAATATCATCTGATAAAAATTGTGAGTAATATTTAATATTATAAAGCATATATTTTATGTTCTTGAAATATTTTTAAAGTTAAGTTTACAAACTTTAATGTATACATACAACTTTTTAAATCTTTATGTTTAAACTTCATATAATTAATTGATTAATATGTTGAAATATACGGATACATGTTGAGCCGTACAAATAGTTAATTAAAAACTGTTATACGTTGATTTACCTCCCTTATGATGACCGTGGGACCGGTGTGATGGGGGCGCCTAAGAGGGAGACGTCTACCCATAAATAATAAATTGTCATTTGTTCGGAGATTTTTCTAAAATGAAATAGACATCATTTTCTGTAATTAATATCAACAAAAGATTAAAGTTGCCCATGCACAGTGTAAATCATAAATATCATTTATTTTTGTGTTTGATATAGACTATAAAATAAAGACCTTTCGGCACGTTTAAACCATATAAACAAGTAGCTAACATAAGTAGACAAAAAAAATTGGTTCATGTCTTCTGAAGTAACATGATTGCAGTTCGTTACGTATGTTTCAACTTTTGTACCCTTTGGGGATTCACAACCATAGGGTACGGTCTTCTTTTCGTCGGTTATATCATATATGTTAGAAATGAGAGAACAAAAACCTTAGAAAATGACAACGATTTGTGATGTTAACCAAAAAATGTTCGATTTCTTTTTGGTGTTTACGAGTTTTTGCTATTTTCTATAAAAAAAATACTAGTATAAGGAAATATGGTCATGATTCAAAAACGTTTTTTTTGTCAAAGGGTAAACCATGAAGCGAAAAATCTTTATATATATTAAAAGAGAAACCAAGAATAATGACTTGGCAACATGGGGTTTGAGTATTCCTCAAATTTTGAAATAAGGTTGAGTTTCAACATCCCACATTGGTGGAAAGATGATAATTTGGAAGAAGATGATGGGTATATATAAGAGCCATGGATGTCATTAAAATCTAAAACCATGGTTGGAAACAAAACCAACCAAAAGGTAAAAATTATAGTGTAAAACACATTTTAATGAGGTTTGAGTATTGCTCAAATTTTGAAATTTCATCATCCTACATTGATGGAAAGATGATAGTTTGGAAGAAAATAATGGGTATATAAAAGAGTGATGGATGCTCTTGAAATCTAAAACCATGGTTTGAAGCAAAACCAACCAAATGGTAAATTTTATAGTGCAAAACACACATTTAAAACGAGGTTTGAGTATTTCGCAAATCTTGAAATAAGGTTTAGTTTCGTCATCCCATATTGATGGGAAAATGATAACTTAAAAGAAGATAAGGGGTATGTAAAAGAGTGATGGATGTTTTTGAAATCTAAAACCATGGTTGGAATCAAAACCAATCAAATGGTAAAGATTATAGCACAAAACACACACATAAATGAGGATTGAGTATTCCTCAAATCTTGAAATAAGGTTGAGTTTCAACATCCTACATTGGTGAAAAGATGATAATTTAGAAGGAGATGATAGGTATATAAAAGAGTGATGGATGTTTTGAAAATATATAATCATGGTTGGAATTAAAATCAAACAAATGGTAAAATTATAGTGAAAACACACATAATTATAATCTTTATATATTAAAGTAAAACCCATAATAAATGAGATGACATCATAAGGAGTGAGTATTTACGAATATGCTAGTGGTATAGAAAGATAAATACATCAGTGTAACAGATGATAAGGAAACAAACAAACAAATGATTAGACAAAGACCTCATTAAATATAACAAACTTTCAAGATGCTCATACACCCATGCAAAAAATTAACTTGCATAGATACAAGGGACCTTCTTTTAAAAACTTAATTCATAATTCGTGAAATCTAATTTAGACCATAAAAAATTAATTAAAAAATAATATCTAATGTAATTAAAAAAAACTTTGCCCTCTCTCCATAACATACACACACAATTAAATGCATAGACAATGTAAACATGTTGTGAACATTTTTTTAAAAATACAATTATAGTTTGTAAATACATTGTGAGCATTTTTTTAGAAATACTATTATAATTTGTTAACACACTCTAATTAAATCTACGAGATTTGGTATATATTGTGAACATATTGTGAATACCAACTAAAACAACAAAACTAAATCTAAACTTACCACTTGTGAACACCCTAGTACGAAATTTCTTAAGGTTGTTTTCATTGTACATGTTCACCTTGTGTACATATTTAAGTTTGAATGTGTATGTGTGTATGTTATAGGAGAGAGGAGATAATAGGATATATATATATACGGAATTTGAATTTTTCCTAAAAATACACTAATTATCACATTAATTATCTTAAACTTGTGGTTTATGATCTCACGGATCTCACAAATTGTAGAGTTTTCAACTGATTAAGCCTTTATATATAACCCTATATATAGGTGTAATCAAATAAGAACTCCATATGTTATGATAATCGTAAAAACATTTACTTTAAGAACAATTGCACATGAATTTTTCTTATCAAAGGCTAACATTGAATGTATTGATGAACATATATTTATTTCACAATGTATTTGTTTCACATCTAAGGAATCCGATGTAAAGACCCCAAACAGACATGGCATAAAAAATAAGATAAATTCCAAATCTGGTCCCAATACATTTCAAAGTAAGGATCAACATAAGTTTAAATGACCAAAAGTTCTATCACAGTCGAGACATCTAAAAGGTCCGCACCTAACACCGTCACTAACCAAGCGCCTCCGACTCCCTAGCTCTCAACATTTCTCCTTTCCATTCCCAAAAGCACCAACGGCTCCCTTACCTGAAAATGGTTTTGAGAAAATTGAAAGTGTGGGTTAGACCAGAAGGTCTAATGAATTCCCTCCCTCAAACATTTTAACTGTAAAACCCTCAAATCTGGAAGAGCAACTAATTTAAAATTTTTCAATAATGTCTCAAGGGAAGATAAAATCTTTTACAACAACTCTATACTTGAAGTATTAATCTAGGTTTAACCATCAACAGAATAAATAAAGCCTTACACAACGACAGATCAAAGGTCGGGTGTTACTAAAACCCAATTGCAAATTGTTATTCCCAAAAATAAAGGCGGAAAACTTCTCCAAACCAATCTCACTCGGGCGTGCAACTAGCACTCATCTCTTCACAAAAATGCTAGTACCATTCTCCAACCTGAACCTGATGCATATGCCGACAAATAAAAAGGTTAGGCTAACGCCTAGTGAGTTTAAGAGTTTTCAACATGAACAAATATATTTGTTAAAAGGAAAGAATGCAGTTTAAATCATTATCTTTCAAAATGATTTACTTTAAATATTAAACAACTCATTTTTTCAATAACACACTTTTTAAAGACAAGTGTCCCAACATAGGCATTCCTCTGTAAGGCAACTTCAACCCCAAACTCACCCAAAATGTGAAAATTAATTGGACTCCCAATTTATAAAAAAAACATGAATAAAACTTTATTTCCCGAAACACCCAAAACACGGGCGGGGCATAATACTCAACCCATAAATCTTGAATAAATTCATATATGCAAAACGTCACCGAAAACATGGATAATAAAATAATACAATTTAATACTCAAATAACACCTTTCGGTGACGGGGGAGACCCGATTCCGTTGTACGTGGTTGTAACACCCCGAAATATTTGGTCGAAAAGAAGACAGAAAAATGGCGACAGTGCTTCGCGCTACTGCTTGTGCGGGTCGAACCGTACGGTGATCCGTGCGAGACCCTGTTAAGAGCTCCGCGCTACTGCCTGTGCTAGTCGGGTCGCGCCACCACTCGCGCACTGTGCGCACTTAAAAGAGGGGAGCCAGCCACCAAACCTCATTTCTCACCAAAACCCTAAATCTCTTCTCTTTTTCTCACCCAAACTGACCCCCAACCTCTAAAACAAACCCTAACCCAATTTTGAGGGTTTTTCCTCCTAAAATCACATGATTCTTCATCATCTAGCAAGTTTGGAGGTTATAACCATAATCCTTCATCTTCATCTTCCTCACCAAGTTTCTTGGGGTTTCATCCAACCATTTTCATCATTTGAAGATTTGGAGTTTGTGGTTTATTTTGGTGACCTAGAGATGTGTTGGTAGTGGATTCAAGCTATTGGTCAAGGTAATCTTCTCCTTCTTCATGTATGGAAAATTAGGGTTTGGTATAAGTTGAGGTCTTCATGTATAATGTTTGGGGAATGATTCTATATGGTTGAATATGGGTATTTATGGTTGAAAATTTATGAACCTAGGTTTTTGGAGGTTTTGGCTTGAGGATCCAAGTTTCTTCAAAGGAGTTGAAGTTGGGGAAAATGTAAATTTAGCCTAAATCTTGAAAGGTGAGTTCAAGTTGATTTGTGAAAACGTTGTACATGCCAAAAATGTTTATTTTAGAGTATTTATGTGTTTTACATGATTATTATAAAATGTTTAAATCTTTGATGAGTTTTGCTATTTGAACAAATAAGATTTTATAAACCTTGTGAAACACCATATTTGGGATTTTTAGACATTTTGGTAAATAAGTCATAAATGAAAGGGTTTTGATGATTTATTGCATAAATGGAGATTATTGGATTAAAAAGGCACTTTTAGCATTTGCTTTGGAGAAATGCTTAATTTTGTGTTATGGGATGCTTTTGAAGGAATAAATGGTATAAATTCATTTGGAAAGTAATTTGTCCCAATCTAAACTGTGTTGGAGTTCATTCATGCATTTTGGAGCGTGTGTTTGCATGACGCAAGTCGGTTGCGTTTTATTATTTGGGGACCGCTATTTGTTGATCAAAAAGGGTTTTGAGCACTTTAGCTCGGTGTTGGCTTAAAAGAGTCTTGGGTACAATTTTCCGGTTTTAATGGCTCAGTGTAGAGCCCAGTTATGATTTACATACTAATGCACCTTGTTGCATATTGATGTTCATTACATGCTCGAGTGCGTTGGTCATCCCTGTGAAGTTATGTAATGTAGACTGTGTTGCATTGGATCCATAGGCACGTAAGTCAGTCTGTTTTGGTGGTCAATTGGGTATTGCGGGGTTGGACTATGGGACCTATGTTTTACGACCATAAACTTTTCAAGTAGGCACTAAGAGGGTTGAGTCTGAAAGTGCTACCGGGGAGGTAAGCACTAGGACCTCCGCTGCTTGAAGTAATGCCTTTGAGGTAATCTTTAAGTGTGTCTGGCCTTCGGGGTGAAGTTCTTTGTAATGTTCACCAAGGTCAACTGACTCTTAAGGTGAAACTTGTTAAGAAGTCGTAGGGACACTTGGGCTTTTATGTCGTGAGGTGTCATGCGATTAACATTGCAAGAGTGGTATACTTGTATGTTCCTCCACTCTCAATGAATACGGGTCTCCTCCGTCATCGGCCAATAATAGTGTAATATTAATGCCTTACTTTATTATCATTGGGTTTGTGTGGTCAACTGTAAATAATGACCTTAATATTGGATTTATCCCGCGTATATTAAGGTTTGAATGAAATACGTCATTCCCATGTTTTTGATATTTGGTTTCCTTCCATTTTATGGTCGGGTGAGTATTGGGCCTATTGTCCATGTTTTAATGACGTATTGTATATGTGGGTTAATAACCATGTTTTATGGGTTGAGTATTTTGCCCCACCCGTGCTTGGGTGTTTTGGGATCCACGTTTTATCCGCGTTTCTTAATTAAATTGGGAGTCAAATCTTATTCTCGTTTCGAGTGAGTTTTGGGTTGCATAATTTTATAAAGAATGCTTTGTAAGGAGGTGTTCATCTTTGAAAATGCATGATATTGGAAAAGAGTCATCTCCAAGTTTAAAGTAAATCAATTGAACGATTATGGTTTTAAGTAAAGTTCATTCCTTTTAAAGATACATTTATTCATGTAAAACTCTTGAACTCACTAGGTGTTAGCCTAACCTTTTTACTTGTCGGCATGTGCAACAGACGTAGTTCTAGTGACACTGTGAAGAGAGAAGCGCTAGTTGTGTGCTCGAGAGGTGAGTAGCTTGGTGAAGTCTTCCGCAATGGTTTTGTGAAGAGCAACTTGTGTTGGGGTTAAGTAACACCCGACTTCGGTTTAGTCCTTGTATATTATTGGAGTTTATATTTGTTGAGGTTAAATTTAGAATTTTAAATTGAGGTATATTGAGTTTTGATTTGTAGGAGGAAGTTTTGTTCCTTACTTGATGTTATATCGAAATTTTAATTAGTTGCTCTTACCAAATTTGAGGGTGTTACAGTGGTGGAACACAAAGTTAAGCCATGTTGTTGAACTACACCTCAGATCGTAACTGTATTGCTTGCTCTGCCGAGCTACACCTCCAGTCAGACTATATTCCAAGTCCTAAAAATACTGCATCCCCCATTGTCTGCTCCGTCGAGCTATACCAAGATACACGATCTTATTGCCTGTTCGTTCTCTAGTGGAGTTTCATCCTCAGGGTACTCATTCAACCCCTAGTGCCTACTCCCTAGCATTCAAGATAGGAGCCTCAGCTCCTTACTTGATAACTCATGATGTCTAACCCTCATGCAAAAGAATTAAAACATCAAATCACAAAACTCATGGTCCCGAAGTACAACCCATAAAGGTTTCTCTCCTTAAAACAACCGGGACAACAACAATGCCAACACGGTATAATTCCCAAGGTGAGAATATCAAGACTCCTCACCCTTAAATATGACTGACTTACATGCCTATGGATCCAATGCATTACAGTCTAAACACATAAATCCAAATAAATGACACATGCACTCAAAACATGTATTCTCCAAAATAAAGTGCAATAAATGCAACTCACACTTAAGTGTCGCATTAAGTTATTAAAGTCAGACAAATGTCCTCAAGACCCGACACAGACGAAAACCAACTTTAAGCCCAAAATCAAATGACCATATGTTAAAATCCACGAAATGCAATAAAATGCTACGCCCAACGTTTATGTAGACACATGCTCCAAAATACATGAATAAATTCCAACATAGTTTAGATTGAGAAAAACCATTTTTCAGACAAGTTTATAATCCCATTTACTCTTTCAAAATGTCCCATAACACAAATCAAACATTTCCCATAGCACACATTAAAATGCAATTACTCCAAGGGATATACACTCGTATGATAAATCATTAAAATATCAATATCACATGTTTACTCAATAAAATACTTGAGTTACATCTTTCCCCAAAACCAAAAGGTTTACAACTTCTAAAGCGTTCGCAAGGTTGGGAATGACTAAATATCACTAACTCATACGTTAATAATTTTTAAAACATTTCATGACACAAAATACACGTAATACCAACAACCATAAAAATGCATTTTTACCAAATAATCTTTATTTATGAAAATAAGTCATCGAAACCTTTTCATTTTGATACATTTATCAAAATACCCAAAAATCCTAAAAATGGGTGTTTTACAAGTTTATAAAGTTATACACTTCAGATAATCAAAACTTATCAAATAAGTCAATAGTTGAAATTTCATGTAAAACATACAAACATTTAAAATTTGACATTTTGGCATTACACCGTTTTCACAAATCATCTTGAACTCGTCTTGCTAGATTTAGGCCAAATCTAGATTTTACTCCACTTAGAGCTTCCTTGAAAAAACTTGAATCCTCCAAGCCAAAACTTCCAAAAACTTAGATCCATAAATTTTCGACCATAAATATTCATTTTCAATCATATAAAATTGTTCGCAAAACATTTTCATGAAGATCTCATCTTATCTCAAAACCCTAGCTTCCATAGTTGAAGAGAAGGGAATATTACATTTACCAAATCTTAAACCCATCAACAATACTCTTCTAGATCTCCAAAATAAACAACAAACTTCTAATATTCAAGATGGTGAAAAGGGTTGGATGGAACCCTAGAAATTTGGGTAAAGAAGATGAAGATGAAAGGATTGTGGTTCTAGCTCTCAACTTGCTAGATGAAGGAGGATGACATGATTTTTAGAGGAAAACCCCCCAAAAACGAGTTAGGGTTCGTTTGGGGAGGATGGGGGTGTAACACTCGTCAATTGTTTGGGGTTATTTGATTTTTATAAGAAAATGATGTAATTTTGAAAAATTAAGGAAGTTGAGGGACTATATTGAAATTTGTCATAAAAAGGTTTAAAACCCTAGTCTATTCATTTGGGGTATGTCTGGTGTGGATTTTGGGTGCGGCGTTGGGGACGAACAAAGAAGAAGCCGATCGACGCCAAACTAAGGGAAGAATCGTCTGTCTGATCAGGGAAACTGATAGCATTTGGTGAGGCTCTTCAAGAGGTAAGCACTCAAACCCTTTTCCTCTATTGAAAGCTTTTCTATTTTTGAGGTTTGTAGGTGGATCGATTAACAGTTCGTTTAGGACTGGGGTTTTTGTTCAAAATAGTCGATTGCTGGGTATTGTAGGGTTAAGATCTGATAGAAGTTAGAGATTATCGCGGTAACTTAAACCCTACAATCGTGTATTGATTAGTGAACTGCTTTGTTAATGCCATCGATTGGATTCTGGGTTTTGGTATCGGGGCCGTCCTGTGTTAAAGAACTAAGGGTCGCCCGGCGTTAAGGACCGGGGTCGCCCGGTGTTGGGCCGACTGGGGTCGCCCGGGACTGGCTTCGACCGGGGTATCCGGGGACCGGGTTACCAGCGAGTTTTTTTTCTATTAGGTGTTGATTATTAGCAGATGTATGAATCTTAATAGGATCTATAATCGGATATTAAACTGAAATGTAGGGCTTTGAGCTTTGCAAGACTAGTGTTCGGTTGTGTGTCAAGTTTCCTCGACCAGGTGAGTTCCCTCACTTTGAAAATTGTAGTTACCTTTGAACTGGAAATGGTTTTCACTTGATAATGACCATTAAATTTATCGTCAATAATCGATCAATCATATTTTGGGATTATGGTAATTGGTTGTTATATGAAGCTTTGTTTCACTTTATGTTCTGTCTCATGTACATGCATAAATGCATGTCGACGTGTCAATATGAATGAATGTTTTGCCATGGCTAACTATAACCATCGGGGATGGTTGAACCGTGTGGTTGGAATCTGTTTCCCTACACACGGAAACGGCATCTACTGGGGGGGCATATGGGGATCTACTGGGGGCCCCGAGGACGAGTAGTCCTGTTTCGCGAGGTTAGACTTCGGTATGGATCTACATCAATTTTGGTGATTTACAACTGTGGGATCAATCTTATTTATTTGTACATGTTTTCTGTTTTTAATAACAACAGGACGAGGTTGGGAATTCACTAGACCTTTCGGTCTAACCCTCGTTTCCATTTTCTTAAAACCCATTTTCAGGCAACAGAGCTGCTTCGGGATCTGTTAAAGGGAAAGAGAAATGCTAGACGTCTTAAGATCGAGAGAGCGGGCCTTAGTGCGGCATAGTTACAGTTTTGGTTTTATAGATTCTCGGTTGTAATAGACTTGATTTTGACCATGTCGATCTTCTCATATAAATTTTGTTTTGGGACCCATTTGTGGGAGTTGGATTTTATTTAAATTGTTATGTTAAGTTTTGGGGTTGTTACATTTGGTATCAGAGCCATAGTTTAAGGGATTTAGGCGACCGGTTGGGCCTAAACTTAAACTGTAGGACATGAGACACAACCGAGAAATAGGATGTCCTAGGGGTTACCGCTATAGGAATATTTCGAGAAGTGAGAACTAGCATGTGAGGTAAATTTGGAATTACATCTGGCCAATGTAATTGCGAATTTACAGGCACATGTACGTACGCGGACTACTTCTCTATGCTTGGAAGTCAATAGAATGTTGAGTATGCGTGGATAGTTTAGTCCTCGTCGCGGTCGGAATGTGTTATTGAGGGGTTAGTCTTTGAAGGGGTGATGGAAGGGAATAAAGTTCTAGCCCTGCATTGTTGGCAATAGTTTGGGTACGGTGTGTGAGGTTGCTTGTGATGAAATTGATGATAAACTCTAGAAAGAGTATTACACAAAGCAATAACAGACTGACCAAGGAAGGACTTTATGTGTGCGAGTAAGTTCCCATGATGGTAGATGGGGTGTTTATCTGTTCGGACAGGAGAAAAGGATTTGGGTTAGAATTCTGAAAGGTGTATATTCAAGGTTTGGAGAAAGATGAAATCTCATGACTTAGCAATCGGTATTGAAGTAAATTGTTAGAGGAACCAATCAAGGGGGAAAATGTGATTGGGTTATTGACCTGTAGGGGTCAAAATTCGAAATCATACGAATTATACATTAGGGCTCAAGGCGAGAACTTGGTAGGATAATCAATTAGCTAGAGTGTGAAACACCTGAACTGCAAGTTGCTATTGTTACGAGAAAATGAACGACAGATAAAGGTTGGATGCCCTGATAATTGGGTGAGTGCAACAGTTGACTTCGATTGAGTGAATAACCTTTAATTGCAAGTGAGTTCATGCATTGTGTTTGTAAAGGTATCCCGAGAGCTCAATCATGATTTAAAGGGTGATGCACCCACAATGAACTTCATGTTTTGGAAATAATTTGATGTGTGCAAGAGGGCGTTAAAGAGGAAAGACAAACCTATCTTTGTTGCATGATAAAATTTTACTTAAACTTAGTGAGTTGGGAAGTACACCACTTCTTTTCATGTTGAGATAAATGTATTGCAAAACCTATGAACACATTTGACAACAAGCCTTTATAACCAAAATGAGTTTGAGACGATCTTTTATAAGCGAGTGTGAGAGTCGTTTATTTTATTTCGTGCAAGCGGTTTCGTTCAGAGCTTTTCTAGTCGTGTAAGAAAGTTCTCTCTCTATATTATGATTGTCGCGACGTTGGTTTAGTTGATCACGGTGATGTTTTACCAAAAGATTGCGTGCAACAATTTTTCTGATCGTTGTGTATGATTTTGAAGTTATGAAAGTGTCGAGTCAGGTGTGCTCAAAATGTTTTCAAGTGTTTTGTCCTTTGAGTGTTCAATTGAGAGAAATGTTTTTTAGTATTTATCGAGTCATCATGCATGAAGGCTATGAACTCATGAAGTCGTGAAAGTTATCGGATTAGGGACAGGGAACGGTTCAAGCGTGGGGAACGTTTCGGTCAAGCTAATGTTAGATGATTTATGTCTTCAGTGTTCTTACTAAGGAAGAGGTGGGGGATATAGAAAATGTTGAAACATGGACTGTGACTGATGGTATTACGGGAGTTTGAAATATTGCTTGGCAAAATTTGGCATGTTGTTGTAGGTGAATGGTCGTAATTGGGGTGAAAGACTCGAAGCCGTCGAAATTCTGATGTTAGTGAATAATAAAACTTGAAATGTTAAAGAGTATTGAGCCCAAGCTGGTTGGAATGGCCCTGCAAGTTAGACCTTGCATCATGTAGACCTTGAACCTCCTTCAGATAAGGAGAGGGAAGTGTAAAATTAAATACAGTAGGTTTGGGAAAGGAAGATGGCATTATTAACTCTTGTTGCCAGAGATATAGTGGAAGTACGATCATGTCTATTATTTTTACGATGGAAGCAGAAGATGTTTAAATTATGCCGAAATAAGGGCGTCGATAGGAGTTGGATTTTACGAGTTTATCTTCGTGATTCATTTGGATTGGAGAAGAGATGGAACCAGGAAATAAACTGAGTATTGCATGTGAGTAAGTGTATATGAAGGCAGGTTTGATTATGTATGTGGATGACCGGGAGGACTTGGACTCGCCTACCAATATATTCAAGTGTAACTGTGTTATGTTGTTGAGCATGAAGGGGGTGTCTAGGTTATATAAAGAGGGTTGCGAAGGATGAGTTAATGGCATAATCAAGTGGGTGATATGTTATGTCGGATTAGACGTGTAAGTCTACAGCGTGATAATGGACTGTCATGATATTTGGATTATGAATTTTTTTATCGTAATGTATGGCCAGGATAAGCGTAAATCTTGATTGGAAAATTTAGAAGGAAGATTCAAATGGCGACAGTCTAGAAGAAGAACTTGTATTCTTCTCGGCTATGGTGAACTCCGGGTGAGTTCATCTGTTTCCGACAAATCGTTGATGAGAAATTTTTATGTGGTTGGTTGTAGTGCCTTGTTGTGGATTGAAGTTCGACAGAGGAGGTGAAGCATTTTTGGGGATAAGTAAATCCCGGTAGTCAGATCGAAATTGTTAGTGAGAAAATGAGGCTAGTATGTCTCCATAATGGAAGTAATCTGAAAATGGGAAGTTCGCCCAGTGGAACAGAAAAGTGTGGAGTATGGCTAAGAGAGTCAACTTTGCGAGTATATGAACAGCACGCGACAATATGAATAAGCTCTCGGTTATGGGTTGGGTATTATTATTTCCGCGTGTGTTTGGTCTAAAACTTGCCACCTTGAGTAAGCCTTTCTTTGAAATTGAGTGATCTATGTTTTCATTGAAGCAAGTAAAGTGATTGTTTGAGATGCTCGAAGGGAAAGACCGAAGGATGTGAGTAATTGTTAGTGTGTTAAGCATTCTGAGTGAGTATTGAGTTTAACGTCGGGAAATTAAACTTGTATTGTGAGAAAGTGTTGTTCCTCTTGTAGGGAAAGTGAAACCGGAATAAGACTAAGAGAGTTATGAGTACGGGTGGGTCAGTGGTAATCAGTTATATGTATGGGGAAGCTAAAGTCTTCGGCAGACTATTCGGGCAGTGAAAGTGTGGAATGCTTACGTTCTCAAGTGTATGCAAATGTGCCAAGGGATAGGTGGAAATGATATTTCGGTCGAATGGTGCATGGTATGGATAAATTGGTTATCAACAATGTATTAGTAATCGATGATGGGGGTGGGAGTAGGTGTTAATGCGATGTATATTTTCGGGGAGTATTGTGTTTAATTTTGAGAAAATTGGGATATTACATGGGTTTGTGTCGCTTTACTTTTAAGAAGCGGACACTGAAGCGATTATAAATGTATGGGATTTGATAGATTCAGTGGTGTACTGTTTTATGCCTTTGGGACTGACTCATCTTGACAAGGGAATAGATTGGCAATAGATCAAAGGATGGTGTAAGGTTAATTATAAATATATGGATATCCACAGGATTAAGGGTGTTTGATGTTGTGGTTGATGGGTGCATTGTGCGGTTGAATGGTTACCATCAAAGAATTAGTGATCGATGTTGTGTTATAATCAAAGAGTTAGTAGTGTTGTGAGCGATTTTAGAGGGCTTTGCTAAGTATTATGTTGTGGAATACAAGAATTCTCACCTGTAGCCTTAGGGGGGTAGATCAAGAGTGACCCTGTGTCAAGTTGGCAAGATGGGTATTTAATATTTGTTGTCAGGAAAGATTGAAGGTGACTCGTGTTTGTCGTAAGAGCTATGTGGTTAAACGGAGGGAAGACGTTGGATTTCGGGTCAGAATTGTATGTTGCTTAAGGTATTCCTTGGGAAAGGGGTGGTGCGAGTTGGAAAGAAAGGAAAGTTGAGCATGTGTTACATCAGACCGTTCGTGAGTGTAAGAGAAGTGGGGAAATGTTGAGCAATCTTGACCTACCGGATAAATTGCAAGGAAATCCGCAGTATACCATCACAAGTTGAATGGGTCGGGGAGGTGGCGTACAAGTTGGAAGTACTTGGGGAGTTGAGAAGTATTCACAACACCTTTCACGTCTCAAATCTGAGACAGTATCTTGCAGAGGTCGATATGGTTGTACCTTTACAAGATATACGGGTGGATGAGGAATTAAACTTCACCGAAGAACCTGAGTCTAGAGTGGATCGTAAGGTTAAGCGACTAAGGACAAAAGATATTAATCTAGTGAAAGTTCATGGAAGTTTCATAAAGGGCGGGAAGCGACGTGGGAGATTGAATCGGACATGATGTCCAAATACCCGCACCTTTTTGGCAATGAAAATTCCGAGGACAGAATTTTTCTAAGGGGGGGAGTGTTGTAACACTCGTCAATTGTTTGGGGTTATTTGATTTTTATAAGAAAATGATGTAATTTTGAAAAATTAAGGAAGTTGAGGAACTATATTGAAATTTGTCATAAAAAGGTTTAAAACCCTAGTCTATTCATTTGGGGTCTGTCTGGTGTGGATTTTGGGTGCAGCGCTGGGGACAAACAAAGAAGAAGTCGATCGACGCCAAACTAAGGGAAGAATCGTCTGTCTGATCAGGGAAACCGATAGCATTTGGTGAGGCTATTCAAGAGGTAATCACTCAAACCCCTTTCCTCAATTGAAAGCTTTTCTATTTTTGAGGTTTGAAGGTGGATCGATTAACAATTCGTTTAGGACTGGGGTTTTTGTTCAAAAGAGTCGATTGTTGGGTATTGTAGGGTTAATATCTGATAGAAGTTAGAGATTATCGCGGTAACTTAAACCCTACAATCGTGTATTGATTAGTGAACTGCTTTCTTAATGCCATCGATTGGATTCTGGGTTTTGGTATCGGGGCCGTCCTGTGTTAAAGAACTAAGGGCTGCCCAGCGTTAAGGACCGGGGTCGCCCGGTGTTGCGCCGCCCAGGGGCACCCGGGGGTGTGACGACCGGGGTCGCTCGGGGTGAGTGGCGACCGGAACTGGCTTCGACCAGTGTATCCGGGGACCGGGTTACCAGCGATTTTTTTTTTCTATTAGGTGTTGATTATTAGCAGATGTATGAATCTTAATAGGATCTATAATCGGATATTAAACTGAAATGTAGGGCTTTGAGCTTTGCAAGACTAGTGTTCGGTTGTGTGTCAAGTTTCCTCAACCAGGTGAGTTCCCTCACTTTGAAAATTATAGTTACCTTTGAACTGGAAATGGTTTTCACTTGATAATGACCATTAAATTTATCGTCAATAATCGATCAATCATATTTTGGGATTATGGTAATTGGTTGTTATATGAAGCTTTGTTTCACTTTATGTTCTGTCTCATGTGCATGCATAAATGCATGTCGACGTGTCAATATGAATGAATGTTTTGCCATGGCTAACTATAACCATCGGGGATGGTTGAACCGTGTGGTTGGAATCTGTTTCCCTACACACGGAAACGACATCTACTGGGGGTATGGGGATCTACTGGGGGCCCCGAGGACGAGTAGTCCTGTTTCGCGAGGTTGGACTTCGGTATGGATCTACATCAATTTTGGTGATTTACAATTGTGGGATCAATCTTATTTATTTGTACATGTTTTCTGTTTTTAATAACAACAGGACGAGGTTGGGAATTCACTAGACCTTTCGGTCTAACCCTCGTTTCCATTTTCTTAAAACCCATTTTTAGGTAACAGAGTTGCTTCGGGATCTGTTAAAGGGAAAGCGAAATGCTAGACGTCTTAAGATCGAGAGAGCGGGCCTTAGTGCGATATAGTTACAGTTTTGGTTTTATAGATTCTCGGTTGTAATAGACTTGATTTTGACCATGTCGATCTTCTCATATACATTTTGTTTTGGGACCCATTTGTGGGAGTTGGATTTTATTTAAATTGTTATGTTAAGTTTTGGGGTTGTTACAGGGGGTCAGTTTGGGAGAGAAAAGGGGAGAGATTTGAGTTTTGGATGAGAAAATGGGGTTGTGGGCTGATTTTTCTCTTTTATGTGCCCACAGTGGCTCCATGCGAGTGGTGGCGGGACCCGGCTAGTGCGGAGGGGCGCGCGGAGCTCTGGACAGGGTCTCGCACGGATCACCGCGCGGTTCGACCCACGCGGACAGTAACGCGGAGCACTGCCGCCATTTCCCGTCTATTTTTCAACCAAAGATTTAGGGGTGTTACATTAACACAATTTAAGAATTTAAATTCACAAGCATATGATTTAATAAATGACCATCAATTCACAATAATGAAACCATACTTAATTCCATGCTCGGGAACAATGCACCAAACAAACCTCGCCAACACGTGTGATAACCACATTCGGGGCCCCCACTAGATCCCCATTCTACCCCCTAGTAGATGTCGTCCGTGTACACAGGAAACGGATTCCAGGCACACGGTTTAACCATCCCCGATGGTTTCCATTAAGCCATGGCTCCCATTCCTCACAGTGCAACAAAAGTTCACATACAATATAATTCATAGGAAATATACGTACAACAGTATTTGTAGGCAAATATTTCATAGTTCCACGGAACACATTTCATTTAAAGAAAATATGGTGAAAACCATCACGACATCCATTTCCAGTTAACAGTGAATTCGAGTAGAGGAACTCACCTTTTGATTCAAAACCGACACATACAAATATTATGCCCCAGAAGGAATAGTCACCTACAAATTGGTTAAACAAGCGAGGTTAAGCTCTAGCTCGATCCTAGTTACATCTCGGTTGCAACCCGTCCCAAAATACAAAAGTTCTAAGTGCCTCGACTAAAAATCTCGCTTAGTCGGGTTTGAATTTAAGTTTTGAATCGAACTACTTGACTCAAACAATCACAACCCCCCCCCCCCCAAACGAGATTGGGCTTCGACCCGGATTGGGTATGCGGCTCCCGACTTTGGCCGGGTTGAGACACTCCCGGGCCAACCGGGTTTGGTGTTGGGCTCTACCCGGCTCCCGGTAACACCTGGATTAGAAGAAGTCCCGAGGCCACCCGGGTTTAACATTCCCCGGTCTTTACCCGGGATGGAGGCCACTCTCGGTTCCTCCCGGGTTAGAGATCGCTCCCGGTTCTCCCGGGTTGGAGGACGCTCCCGGTTCCTCTAGGGTTTTGGCAACCCCCGGTTACCGATTGAGGCAACTCCCGGGTTAGGCGATTTCTTGATTGAGAGTCGGGGTTAGTCCCGCATTAAGAGGTTACTAGTCACCGGCCTTAAAGGGGAGAGTCGCTAAGGTTTTTTCCGTTCTTCTCCGATGAATGCCAACAAAATCAATAAAGCAACTCAAAAACAAATACCCACCCCCAAGAACAGAATAACTTCTCAGAGTGGACTCTAACCCTTACCATCACCCAAAACGAGAATAATTTCCATAACCCACAATGGAACTTCAAACATCTAAAATATAAGAGTAGGATTACGATTATGGTACCTCTAATGAACCAGTTCCTGTAACACCCGTAATTTTCGGTAAGTGATCGTCAACCGGACGCTTCTGTGACATGTAAACAGTGGGGTTTTGTTGGGAAATGTATTGTTTAAAGTCCCTCGGAGTATCGAGAGTGTTGGCATTGGAAAAATCGAGTTTCGGGACTTGGGGAGGGGTTCCGCGACTATGATAGTGTCATAGTCGCATGTCACAATCGCTGAGGAGGTACCGAGGGCTGGTACACTCCAGCGACTCTGCCTAGCGTCTATGTCACTGGCATTGTCGCCTGGCAATGTCGCCAGGGTGTGTCATGCCCCTTAAAGTCGCGATTTTCAGTGTTCTTCTCATTTCTCCTCACCCAAATCAGTTCCAAACCCTCTCCAAACCTCTCAAGAACGACTTAGCACCACCCCTTTAATGTTGTGGGGTATTTTGGCTCAAATCCTTGGATATCTTGGTGGTAAACCGGCGTCAAGTTTAAGAGTAAAAGTTAGACATCAAGGATCTCCATCTTCATCTTCCTCATCAAGTTCATGTTTGGGAGCTTGGGTTGAAGAGTTGGAAAGGGTGTCCTCGGAAAGTCTCATCACTCAAAATGGTAAGCTTTCTTGTAGTAAAGTTATAAATGTTCCATTAATGGATTCTTAGTGTTTGATTTCTCAAATCTCGGATTTGATGGTTTTGGGGAAACCAGGGTTTTGATCTCGTTGGGGATTTTGGTAATTAATGTTTGGGAAATGTTTCTAAGTGGTTTGGTATGTATGGATCTAGGTTTTGGAAGTCCTCGATTTGAGGATTCAAGCGGCCTTCAAAAGAGCTCGTTGGGTGAAACCTAGATTTAGCCTAAATCTAGCAAGGTGAGTTCAAGTTGATTTGTGAAAACGGTGTACATGCCAAAATGTTCATTTCAAAAGTGTTTTGTGTTTTACATGAAATTGTTAACTGTTGATCACCTGATAAGTTTTGGTTATTTTGAAATGTTTAGTTCTACAAACTTGGTGAATTGCCCCTTTTGGGATTTTTGGAAATTTTGGTGAATAAACCATGTTGACGTGTCATTAATAATTTTGCATATATATATGGAGTTCATTTAATGTAAGTGTCAATTTGTGTATTTGAGCTTATAAACCTTTTCGAAAAGTGTATATTATTGTGTTATGAGGCATTGTGAAAATACAAGGGTACGAGTTCATTCGGAAAAGGGTTTTGTCTCAACCAATGATGAGTTTTGAGTGGATTATACTTTTGGTCGTGTTTGCATAATAATGGGTTAAGCGTGTTCCAACTTTTATATCGGCTTTTATTTGGGTATTTACGTGAAGTGTTGGGCTTTCGGCTCGGTTTTGACTAAATGAGTCGTGTGGACATTTGTCCAAACTTTTAACCATCGTAGGTTTGAGTATGATGACACATAATTTGTGTCATTGGTGAGTTACATGTTTTGGGAGCTTTGGTCTTTCATTTGGAGTCATGTAACGTTAGACAGTGTGTAATGGATCCATAGGCACGTGAGTCAGTCTGTTTTGGATGGTCAATTGGGTATTGCGGGGTTGAACTTCGGTACCCATGTTTTATGACCGGAAACTTTACAAGTGATCGCTAGGAGGGTTGAGTCGGCTAGTGCTACCGGAATAGTAGACGCTAGGAACTCCGCCACTTGAAGTAATGCCTGGGAGGTAGTCTTTAAGTGTGTCGGGCCTTAGGGATGGAGTTCTTCGGAATGATCCATCAAGGTCAACTGACTTGGGGTGACACTTGTAAAGAAGTCGTAGGGACACTGGGCTGGGATGTCGGGAGGTGTCATGCGATTAACGTTGCTTGGGTGGTATACTTTTGTGTTTCCTCCTCTCTCAACGGATACGGGTCTCCCCCGTTGTTGGCTATCAGTATTTCAAATAAAAGGATGTCTTGTTTTATTGTCAATGGCTCTTCACGGTTGCGTGAGTATTGGACCTAGTGTCCATGTTTTCGGACGTACGACATATGGGGTTTTGGTGATGATTCATGGGTTGAGTATTTTGCCCCACCCGTGTCTGGGTGTTTTGGGACATAACGTTTTATCCGCTTTCCTTAAATGGGGTCGTTTCATATTCATGTTTCGAGTTAGTTTAAGTCATTTCAAGTTATACATCATGTTTGAAATGAAGTGTCCATCTTTGAAAGTGCATAACATTGGATCTGAGTTACTTTATACGTTTTAAGGTACATCAATTGAACGGTCATGATTACAAGCGAGATCCATTCTTTTAATGCTATATTTTCTCATGTAAAACTCTTGAACTCACTAGGCGTTAAGCCTAACCCTTTTTATTTGTCAGCATGTGCATCAGGTACCAGTTGGGGGTTTGGTTCTAGCAGCTATGAAGAGTTGAGCCTTAGCTTTGTGCAAGTGTAAGTGGTTGGTGAAGTCTTCCGTGGTTTGGAGATAGTGACTACTATTGGGTTTTAGTAGCACCCGTCCTTATCATAGATTGTATGTATAGATTGAATTTGAGTATTGGGGTTAATCCTTAAATTGTGTTTGTAGATGAATCAATTATTGATGTATTTAGAAAATTTTAAATTAGTTGTTATCTCATATTTGAGGGTGTTACAGTTCCTCAAAGTCGTGTCTCCTTCTTCACCCACTCAAGAGTTGGAAGATCACAATCTAGGTTTTCTTCTATTTCTCTCATATTTCTCTCTTCACCCGCTGCTTTGCCCAAAATAAAGAAATGAGAGTTGATTAGGGTTTTTATCCTTAAAGGAAAGTTTTAATATTTTGTCAATAACCCCTTTAAACTATTCCCTTTTTCCAACTTGACCACCAATTTTAAAGGATAATAGAAATTTAGGTTGTTACATCCGATAACCATCCACAACGTGTGACGTGTTCCTCTTCATTATGATTCATTCATCATGAATAATATATTCATGATGAATATTGATGCGTTATTCATTATGAATCACACATTGATGATAAATATGTTATAACACTTATAATGAATAACACATTCATATTTCTGATAAATATGACCCCTATAGCACTGTGGGTAGTTCCTAAGAGAACCTGCTATATATATAGAACGAGATCTTATTGTGGTATAAACCACGTCAATGTTCTCTCGTCTTTGTTTCATATATTCTTCATTATATGGAGTTCATTATTTGATATAAGTCCAAATATACATTTTGTGATGTCCACCCTTTTTAGTTAAATACACACATCTATAAGTTAGAAATCATTTTCTTCGATACAAGCATTTTAGCATCATGATTCAAAATAATTATTGTAATACAACTATCTAATAGTAAGTCTCTATACTCTTATTCAAACATTTAACATGATCTTGTAAACATGGTCAAAATTAAAGTTATTTACCTAAGCACAATAAGAATTCTCTATCTTAAACTGGACTCTAATTAAGTTGAATTGCAGTCATCCTCTAAGTATCTTGTTTCTCCTGGTTCCTATATTTTTGATCGTCTTAATCATGAACTCGAGTTTTGCATATAATGCAAGTCAAAATACAGTGTTATGTCACAATGTGAATGCAAAAAATACACATGAAAACTAATCACATCATGAAACAACGTACATTTTTACATGCATTTTTTTCACAATATAAAACAACAAATTACTTCTTCTCATAGTTCTTAATCTTTTTATGGTTATCATTTAATTATTCCCCTCTATATTTAATTTATGTAAAATTTTCAGATAATAAATCTATCTGACTTAAACCGCTCCAATAGTTGGTGTTTAGTACCCATTGTTGCATCAAGGGCCATCGTCTACGACAGTTTTGCCAAATCGGCAGTCCTAGGGTCATCATTTATTACACGATGGAACTCCTTTAACAAATGAGCATACTCGATTTCTTAACTAGCATTATCACTACAAAACAAATAACTTTTATACATAAAAGGGTGTCAACATTCAGTATGAATAACGAAGGTAAACGTCCATGCACAATTCATGATGAATAATACAACATTCATGATGAATAATACACGAATTCATGATCCATGTATTTTTCATCATGAATGTTGTATTATCTATACTATATTATAAAGATGGCATAAAAAACTCTTAATTACAACTCACTAAACTTTATGTACTATCATTTAAAGTTATCTACTTAAAATCTCTTAAAAATAACTACTAAAGTCTAATATACTACCTGTAAAGCTTTTAACCCTAATTAATATATTTCGTCCTTATCCCCCAAAATCCTTATCTCTAATCCCCAAACCCTAAAATTATGAAATTTGAATTCTGATAAACATAATCAAAACAGGATAAACATCTCAATTTAAATATAAAAAATTTAAAATATATAAGATAATTAATGAATTTCAACAAACTACTTAATTTTTTTATATAAAAAACATTATATTGTTAAGCCTAAATTAAACAAATTTATATATAAAAAATCATTATCACTCAATAAAAATCATCCAAAATCGTACTGTAAATCAATAAAAAAACAAAAAATAAAAATAAACATTAAAATCGTGATGTATTAAGCATTAAGTACTATTATTTAATGTTAATCTACTTAAAATCTTTTAAAAAACAATTAATGAAGCAATATGTACTACTTTTTAATGTTTTGAACCCTAATTAATAAATTTCATTCTTATCCCCCAAAATCCTTATCTCTAATCCCCAAATCCTAAAATTATGAAATTTGAATTCTGATAAGCATAATCAAAACAGGATAACCATCTCAATTTAAATATAAAAAATTTAAAATATATAAGATAATTAATGAAATTTAACAAACTACTTAATTTTTTTTATATAAAAAACATTACATTGTTAAGCCTAAATTAAACAAATTTATATATAAAAAAATCATTATCATTCAATAAAAATCATCCAAAATCGTACTGTAAATCAATAAAAAACAAAAAATAAAAGTAAATATTAAAATCGTGATGTATCTCGCTACATTGCGCGAGTACGTTTCTAGTTCATCATAAATGATACATTATTCACCCTGAATAATACATTAATGATCTGTGAATGTGTGGACACGTGGCGCGTTCTCCTTTATCCACTGGTTCACAATCGAAAATCAGTTCTCATTTGAACTCGCCCATATATATATATAATATATATATATATATATATATATATATAGAGAGAGAGAGAGAGAGAGAGAGAGAGAGATTTTTGTTAACCGTCTAATTAGTACAAACTGTGATAATCGAGGTATTTTTGTCTTTTTCATATATTGATACCACATTTCTTAATTATCTCATTCACTTAATTATCTAATTCACTTACCATTTTGAAGCAAAACCATAACAAAACTTTAAACAAAAATTCATTTTTTTAGTTATGACCGTTTTGGCTTTATCTATGAACTTTGGTAAAAAGAAATGGAACTACCAAAGTTAATACACGAAACAACATCATTAATTTTAAACAAAAATCGTAGTTTTACTTATGAACTTTATTTAAAATATTTTAATTATCTCTTGTACTTTATGGTTTTTACTTATGAACTTTGGTAAAAAAAAATTGGAACAACCAAAATTCATACATAAATGGAAATAAATTTAATTCCAAAAATAACCGAAATTAAGGGATAAATGGAATTAAAATTGAATTTAAAGGATAAAGGAAATGAATTTAATTCCAAAAATAAATCACAATTTGTTTCAATATTGCTCTTCATTTAATTTTATTTAATTCATTTTCTTTTTTTCATTTTTATAACCTCCAATTTAACCATAACTATTGATCAAAAAAATGAACGGCTCAAATAAGTTTGTCAAGTTAGGATTAATTAATTGATTAGCAAATGATTACGGCTATATATGTGTATATATATATATATATATATATATATATATACTATATTATATTATAAAAACGGCATAAAAAATTCTTAATTACAATATTTTAAGCACAAGTTACAACTAATTAAAGTCAATTACTTAATTTACAATTTCTTAATGCTTTGGTACAACATTTCCAAGCACAGTATCTCACATAATCATCTATTTGTGGAATGGATACTCATTTATTAATATAACTATTTGTTTTTTTGGTGGATGGTTTTATAAAATAGATTTTATATTAGCATAATATATTTTAAATGTAGATTTTACATTTAAATCTATATCAATGAGATGTAATATAAAATCTTTTTTTTTCCGTACTTTTTTTATAATACATCTCATAATGATTTTTCCATATTTTATTTTATAAAATCTTTTTACATAATGAGATGTAATATAAACTCTTTTTTCTTCCGTATTTTTTTTGCTAATATAAAATCTATTTTATTTTATAAAATCTACACGTATTTTATATTAGCATAATATAAAATCTACACGTATATTTTTTTTCACGAGCATTAAAAGAGGAAAAAAGAAGGTTGATATGAATAAAAAATAAAAAATAACGAGATACACTAATAAATTATCGTATTCTTTAGAATAAAAATATTCCGCAATACTTTCCAAATTAACCAAGTGTAAATAAAATAAAATAGAAACGATGTAGATATAAAAATATTCTTCCATATTTTTAATATATTTACATTTAAATGTAAAATCGAAAATGAAAATAAAAGATTTTAAAATATTCACTACATTCACTATAAATATATATAGCTTCTCTATGTATCATCCGAGTACAAGAAGAAGACGAACGGTCGGGTGTCAATGGCAGAACCTGCAACTGAACAAAAGGTATTCCACTATATTTTTGTTTCTTTGAAAAACTACTTTTTTATATTTTATTTTATTTACTGATGATTTGTTTATATTTTTCAAAACTCACAATCATATTTTTCGAAGTAGGGGAATAAGATATATATATATATATATATATATATACATACATATATTTATTTTTATCGATTAATACTATGAGGTCTTGAAGTCAATAGTCAGATAAATATGTTGTGAGACATGTCGTTTGAGTTTTAAATAATATAATACAAAACTATTACCAATATTATTGCACAAACTCATAACAACAAACGATTAAGAATATATGCAAGTTAACCACTTATGAAAATACATTCGTTTTTCACATTGTATTTCATTAACTGTTAACAGAGAAATTACGTTTCATTTTAACTCGGTTCAATATTCCAACATAAAATTTATTCTCCTGTGCAATGCACGGACCCAACACTAGTATATATATATATATATATATATATATATATATATATATATATATATATATATATATATATATATATATAGTGGGAGTTTCAAATACAAAACATGTAATCGTTACAAAACTCTACAAACTAATCTTACATGTCCATGTAGATAATCAACAATGTGAATTAAATCGGTTCGTAAATTTAATCTTAATTGCCTTTTCACTTGTTTGATAACCACCTTTAAATTTCAAAACTAAGGGTCAATATTTGGTTTATAGGTTTATAATAATTACATGGTTTGTATTTGATATCCAAAAAATTAATTACATACATACCAACTAAAGAAAATAATTTAACATGCATGTGATTTCACTTAACCACAGTGACCATACATGGTCCTCCATGCATATAAACCATAGGGACTTAATTGTTACAAGCCATGTAATTGGTATTGAAAACTTTAAAAAATTAAAAATTAATTGTTACAAACTATGTATCTATCATATATATATATATATACCAATTAAAAATTAAAAAGCGCACATAAGCAAAGGAGTAAATTACAATTTTGGTTTTTGAGGGTTAGGGAAGAGATAAAATGGAAATCACTCTAATTTTGTAAATCGTGGAAATCGTAAGTTAATGAAATTGGTTCATTAAATTGTTTAATTTGATAAAATTGTGTCATATAATTCTTTTGTTTATGAAATTGTTTCATATATTTGTGTTTTTATGTAAAAATGAAATTGTTTCTCTGCCGCCCCAATTCACATGAGAATGATCACTACGACACCTCCAACCTCGGTTTAAGTTGGCAAGAAATATAAAAATAGAGAAAACTCTCTACCTTTTGTCATTGTCGTCTCTTCTATACCTCAAATTTCAATTTTCTTACCCATTTCAGCATTGCCAAAAGGGAAAAAACTCATTTTAATCCCGAAAAAGAACCCATTTCCATCCAACAACCAAAAACATGTCGGTGTTAACCTAATTGATGGTACGATGAAGAAGCCCAAGGACCAAAAATATTATTTACTCTAGGTAAATTTAACACCTTACTAACAAATTTTTTTAGCAAAGGACCAAACAAGTACGATGTTTAAATTTAATTAGTTAATTGAAAGAAAAATAGGTTGAACCCATATAGATACATGACCGGAAATTCGGGCATATTTGATGTTACGGTGATGTTATATTTCATTGAATAATTCTTTTAATTAAAAAAAATTATAAAAAAAATATATAAACATATGTTATTACACTTACCTTATTGTCCTTATTTACCTGTAGTTACTTTTTATGATTGGTCATGTCTCATTAGAAATACTTGTGACAATTCAAATTCATTTGCTCCTAGTTCTTTCGATGAATTAATAATATATGCGGTCCAAACGTCGTATAATAATTCTTTACTATTGTGTCCTAATAACCTACCACTCATCTACAAGATAAAGATTTTACAGATATTTTTGCTATAACGGCTAAAATACAATGTATGCTAAAATAAAGAAAATAAGAGAGATGTTGGAAATCTCCAAATTTAAAAAAAAATCTCTAAACACAATATTTAAGAGAGAAAAATGCTAAATGCACTAATATGTATTAATTTTTCCCTATAAACATCAACATCAATACTTACTTTTCCATTCCAATTATATAATTTGATTTGATTCTAACATACAAAAGTGCATATGGTATTACCTTTTTTATTTATGGGATCCACTTTTTATAAGGGTAGGCACTGGGCTAAACACACCCCTATATGTTGTTAAATATAAATATATATTAATTTTATTTTCACACACATCAATATCAAAAATTACTTTTTATATAAAATTTAATCTGATTATCACATCAAAATTTGATACAACATCACCCAAAAACAATAAGCCAAACACATTTGTAATTTCACTTCTTAGCCATTCTTCCCTGATTTTTGCAAAAATAGTCCCAGGTCCACATCCGCAATTGCGGACCTAGGGGACACGTGGCATCCTCTGCTTCGCTCACTCACACACGGTAGAATCTAACTTGACAGGTATACCACCGCAATTGCGGACCTAGTTCCACATCCGCAATTGCGGACCTAAGTAACATGTGGACCCGTTGCGGACCTACCGCAATCCGTGTTTTTTTTTTCTTTTGTGGAGGTATTGAGGACCTATAGATTGCGGACTTGAAGCTATTTTTGTAAAAATAAGACAAAAATGATTAAGAGGTGATATTACAAATATGATTATGTTATTTGAACCAATTTCCGATTTCTATATCATCAACTAGGGATTATCAAAACCATCCCATCTCTTTCAATCATTGGTCACACGTCATACAATGTCAACACTGCCACGTGTCATGTGGACACGTGTACGGTGATTAAAAAAAACAAGTAGTCTCAAGTCAGTAAAACAAAAGCAATTGATTGGGCCTGCAATTTGGGCCCACATAAATACTTCAATAGAAAGCTTTTGTCTTTAATTCTTAAACGATTATGGGCTTAGTGACACGATTGCTTTAGAATTAAATGGGCTTTAATTTTTTTTTATTGTGAGTTATAAAAAATTGACACATGTCAAGTTACACGTGTGGGTTTCTTGGACACGTATTCACGTTTTAAAATATTTTTTGTTTAAAATAATTCAAGAAAATTGTCAAATAATATTCTTACTAAAATCCAAATCAAAATAGATAATTCATTATAAACGAACTGACTAAGGATATAGATAAACTAAAGAGTTTTAGGAGTTGTTTGTTTTAGGGGTGCTCAAATTTCCGACCAACACGATCAATCCGGCCAATCCAACCCGAAAAAACGTAAAAAAAACTCAAATCGAGGTAACTCGATACATAATTGATACAAATTTTGTCCAAACCGCATCTATTGGGTTGGAAACGGGTTGAGCCAAAAGTAACCCGACCAACCCGTCAACCCGATGCTTTTTTTTATTTATTTTTATTTATGATTTTAGACTTTTAGCGACTATTCTTTCTATCAATTTTCAAGTCTTCCTATCTTAGCCATAGTTTATATTTGTCAACGAGACCACGCCGATTAAAATCGTAAGAATCTAACCTTCAAGTTTTTAAAAATCTTCAACATCGATAGAATCAAGAGGCAAGAGATACTCTTCGTCTACTCTTCTCTTTTCTAATTAGCTTTATTTTTATATTTTCTTTTCGATTTTAATTTTTTCAAACGGAATCACTTGGTTAGATTGTAAAATGATGTATTAAAGTTTCAACCCGGCCAACCCAACCCAACCCGCACGGTTTGGGTTGGGTTGGGTTGCGATTTTCCAAACCGCAAACATTGGGTTGGGTTGTTCAAGTGCCTTCAACCCGGCCAACTCAACCCATGAGCACCCCTAGTTTGTTTCATGGGATTGAAAGGAATTTGAAGGAATTGGAATGATCAATTCCACTGAACAAATTTCAAGCTCATGTTTAGTTCATGGAATGAAAACGATGAAATCCTTCCAATTCTATTGAATTCTACAATTTAAGAAATGCATCATTTCTTCACTTAAGTGAATGAATTGAATTTCTACCAACCAAACGCTTAGTCAAATTCTATCAAATTTCATTCTAATTCCTTCAAAGTCAAATTCTTTCGATGGATTCCAATTCCATCAAATTCCATTATGTGAACCAAACGCCCCCTTATATTCATCATATAGAAAGAAAGAAAAATCAGAGTCCATTTATCTAAATGTAACACCCGGTATTTTCGCAAAGTAAGTTTTCGTCCTTCGTTGATCTTTAATCCGTTTTCCGTTTATCTTTTTGGGCGAAATGTGTTGTACTTTCGAACCTTAAATCGACCCATGCGAGAATCTCGAGTTTTGGCCTTCTTTCGGGCTCGGTACGAGTGGCGCGAGAGTGACTCGCGATAGTGACATGTGTCACTACCTTGTGGCACAATCGTCGGGGGAGTACCACCCGCGGTACAATCCCCGCGAGAGTGCCCTCGCGATAGTGACAATGTCATTATCGCCGGGCAGGATCGCGAGCGAGGTCCAGGCATTAAATCAAACAGCTCCGAATTTTATTTCATTTCTCTGATTTTGGGGTTGCTTTCATACGTTTTCTCCCAGAATATTGGTAAGGTTTCTTCTTCATTTCTCCCTCTTCATTAACTTCTCTTCCATCTACCTCTAATGTGGTTTGTGTACTTCTCATCTAGGTTATTTATTGCTCTAGTGAAGATCTCAAATGTTCTACCTTCTCAAGTTCACCATCCTCTCATCTAGGGTTTTAATAAGATCCATATTGTGAGTTCATATAACCTCTTTTCAAACCTTATACATGTCAAAACTTGCATTTTAAACTCCTACTTATCTCCTTGGCTTTGGATTGTTATTTATTACATTTTGACCTAAAAATGGGATATTTGGAGATTTTAGGGTTATTGCTATTTTGTTAAAGGGGAGAGTTCTATTTTCATATGTGGTAAAATGAAGTATTACTTGCACTCTTTAGGGTGAGGTACTTGAAAGAAAGTATATAATCTCATGTATGATTTTCATTCTTATCAGCAGTTGATCTTGGAAATGTATATTTGGAAATAAAGGTTATTGAGGACTTTATGTGTTATTAATGTTAGTCACAAATGAAATTATGACAAGTCTAGACTATTACTAGTGGATCCATAGGTATTGAGTCGACTTACTTTTGGAATGTTATTCCCCATGTAGCTAGTTGAGACATTGGATCCTCGGAGGCCATTTGGTACGGTTATGTGAGACTGGTTACTAGTCATGGATCATAGTGTAATTCTAGTGAACGAGTATGACTCGGATTCCTCGGGGGGCCTCCCTCACATCTTAGTACGGACCGGTGTTGTCCGTGGCCATGGATTCCGAGTGTTTAACTCATAACTTGGATTGTGGCCTACTTTTGTGTTCCGCTACAATCCTTGGTAAATCGGATACCCCTTGTCATCGTAAGATGAGTTTTGGATCGAAAGGCCCTTTCATGGCAAATATTTCAATCGAAACTCTATTGTCTTGAAAAGATTTCCTTTCATTATATTTGTGAGAATCGATGTATGAATCAATTGATGAACAAACAAGAAGGTTGAGAGAGATGCAATATGGTTGAACGTACGGCAACTTTGATATATACTGAGTATGCGATTACAAAAGAATTAACCTAACTATGAGACATAAGCAACAAATATATACTAGATAAGTTACAAGTAATTACAAACGAGCCCTTAGACTTTACATATGTACTATAATTCTAACACCCCCCCCCCAAAAAAAAAAAAAAAAAACTCAAGTAGGAGAAGAATGAGCCAAGTTGAGTTTGGAAACGAGATCCCGGAATCTCCCCGGAAGATGAGCTTTGGTGAAGATGTCCACTGTCTGGTCAATGGTTGAGATTGGAAATAATTGAACCGTTTTGCGAACAACATGTTGACGAGTAAAGTGACAGTCAATCTCAATGTGTTTAGTATGTTCATGAAAGACATCATTGTGAGCAATCTGAATGGAACTATTGTTATCACACCACAATGGTGTCGGAGAAGTCTGAGGAGCACCCATATCAGATTGTAATCAGCGTAGCCATACAAGTTCTTGTGTAGTGTCAGCCAAGGCCCGATATTCGGCTTCAGTACTGGACCGAGCAGTTAGAGATTGTTTGTTGCTGCGCCAAGAAATAAAGGAGTCCCCAAGGAAGAAACAATATCCGGTGGTAGAACGACGGTATGTGATGTCTCCATCCCAGTCTGCATCTGAGAATCCACGAAGAGTTAAAGATGATGTGGATGAAAAGTAAAGCCCATGAAACATTGTCCCTTTTAGATACCCAAGAATACGAAAAACAGCGGCATAATGATCGGAACACGGAGAAGACATGAACTGACTAACTGTATAAACCGCATATGCGAGATCCGGCCGAGTAACAGTCAGGTAGACAAGAGATCCAACTAACTGACGATACAGGGTAGGGTCTCGTAGAGGGGTTCTGGCATTAGGAGCAAGATGTAGATTATGCTCAAAAGGTGTAGATGCAACTTTGTTGTCAGTAATCCCAGCTTTTGATAACAGATCTGAAATATACTTGGCCTGACAAATCACAGAGGTAGATGCCGGAAGAGTCGGATAAAACTTCAAGACCAAGAAAATAGTGGAGCTTACCAAGATACTTCATCTCAAAACAGGAGCTCAGAGAATGTTTGAGGTGGGCGATACCTGTAGAGTCACTGCCGGTGATGATCATATCATCGACATACAATAAGAGTAGGATGGTACCTGCATATGTGGTGCGAGTAAACAGACCAGAGTCATAATGACTCGAAGAGAACCTCAATGAAATAACAGTAGTGTTGCATTTCTCAAACCAAGCACGAGGAACTTGTTTGAAACCATAGAGAGCTTTGCGAAGTCGAAATACATGACCTTGTGGAGAAATCACTCCTGTAGGGGGAGTCATGTAGACTTTCACTGAAAGATCACCATTTAAAAACGCATTCTTGACATCCATCTGGTAAAGTGGCCATCTTTTGGTGGCGGCTATTGAGAGTAGGCTATGAACCGAGGTTACACGAGCCACAGGAGCAAAAGTCTCCTCGTAATCGATACCATATTCTTGGTTGAAACCTTTTGCCACAAGACGTGCTTTGTATCGATCAATAGATCCATCAGATTTTGTCTTGAGTTTGAAGACTTTGGAACCAATGGGTGACTTACCCGGTGGGAGAGGAACAATCTCCCATGTATTTGCTTTGTCAAGGGCCTGAAGTTCCTCATTTATTGTTTGTTGCCAAACAGGATTAGATGAAGCTTCCTTATAGGAAGTGGGTTCATGGATGGATAACAAGGTAGCATAACAATGATAATCACGAAGGTGGGAAGTAACATGTCTTACCCGATCTGATCGTCGTACTTCCTGTGATTGATGTAACACCCCGATTTTCGAAAGGTATCATTTCGAGTTAATACTGAAACCGATATATTAGGGAAAAATAATATAAAATATTTTGGACTTGAATCCTGGATTTTATAGTCTAGATGGATGAAGGATTCAATTACGAGTCCAACGGTTCTTTCCGGAGCAAAATCGGAGCTATAACGAAGAAGTTATGACCAAAACAGTGAACGAGAAGAAAACCAGGGGAAGCGAGCAACTTATGCCGCGACTTAAGGTCACGGCACAAGTCGCGAAACCCCCTGGACGAGCTTAAAACCGATTTTCAGCCACCAAACTTCATTCCTTCATATCTCCTTCATCCCAACTCCGATTTGGGTGATTCAAATTGCTACGGTTTCGTTTTTGAGAGATCTTCAAGGATCTAGCAAGAGATTGGAAGTTTATTGGAGTATACAAGAGTATTTTTGGTGGTAAGCTCCTCATGCCTCCTTCTTCATCTTCTTCACCAAAGTTTTTTAAGGTTTCATCCACCCTTTGTTCTTCCTTTCATAGGTTGGAGGTTTGTAACCATTTTGGTGAACTAGAAGTGTTTTGGTTGGTGGATTCAAGCTTGGGTTAAGTTAATCTTCTATTCTCTTCAGTTATGGAAGTTAGGGTTTCGGTATTAGTTGAGGTATTCATGTATATGGTTTGGGAAACGATTCTTTGTGGTTGATTATGTTTATTTATGGTTGAATATGTATGGATTTAGGTTTTTGGAAGTTTTGTCTTGAGAATCCAAGTGTTCTTCAAAGGAGCTCTAATTGGGGGGAAATCTAGATTTAGCCTAAATCTAGCAAGGTGAGTTCAAATTGATTTGTGAAAACGGTGTACATGCCAAAATGCTTATTTTAAAAGTGTTTGTGTTTTACACTAAATTGTTAACTGCTGATAAGTTTTGGTTATTTGGGTATATTTAACCTTATAAACTTATGTAACTCGCATCTTTGAGGTTTTTGGACGTTTTGATAAATAAATCATGTTAACATGTTTCTTTGATGATGTAAGAGATAAATGGAGGTCATTTTATATATTTGTCCATTTGGTGCATACGATTTTATAAACCGTTGGAAAATGCATATCATGGTACTATGAGTCGTTTTGGGTATCGCGAAGAGAATAAGCTCATTTGGAAAATGTTTGTTTCAACCAACGAGGAGTTTTGGATTATTTACTCTTGAGTCGTAGTATTTTCATAAATGTTGGTCAAGCGTGTTTATGTTTATATTGGCGCCCATTGGAGATTTACGTAATTGTTGGGTCTTTATGTCGGATTTCGACTTTGTCAGAACTTTGGGACTTTTGTCCGGTTTAATAACCTAAGTGGATCTTTGGGGTGTGAGTTGCATTTATTGCATTTTATTTTGGAGAATACATGTTTTGGGTGCGTGATTCATTCATTTGGAGTCATGTATTTTATACAGTGTTTCATTGGATCCATGGGCACGTGAGTCAGTTGTATGTATCGGTGAGGACTCTTGGGATTCTCACTTTGGGAAATAATGTCGTGTTGGCATTGGTGTTGTCCCGGTTGTTTTGCGGAGAGGAACCTTTATGGGTTACGGGACCTTGGGTTTGGAGTTTGATGTTCTAATTCTTGTGCACGAGGGTTAGACATCGAGTGTTATCAAGTACGGAGCTGAGGTTCCTATCTTGACTGATAGGGAGTAGGCACTAAGGGTCAAGTGGGCACCCTGAGGATGAAACTCCCTAGAGACCGAACAGGCAATAAGATCGCGTATCCTTGAGGTGTAGCTCGGCAGAGCAGGCAATAAGGGATACGGTGTGGTGGAGACTTGAAATATAGTCATGACTGGAGGTGTAGCTCGGCAGAGCAGGCAATACGGTCACGATCTGAGGTGTTGTTCGACAACATAGTTATGAGGTTTAACTTTGTGTTCCGCCACATACAATGGAATCGGGTATCCCCCATCACCGGAAGGTGCTATTTGGGTATTTTATTGTGTCATTTTATTATCCATGTTTTCGGTGACGTTTTACTTATAGGGAATTGTTTACTCAAGATTTATGGGTTGCGTTTTATGACATCCACGTTTGAAGGATTTCGAGAAGTAAAGTTTTATTTCATATTTTTATAAATTAAGAGCTTTGCTTATTATTCGCGTTTTGGTTGAGTTTGGGATTAAAGTGGTCTTTACGAGAGAAGGTTCATGTTGGGTTCTTTGTTCTAAAGATGTACTTTTGAAAAATGGTGTCGTTTGTTATTTAAAGTAAATTTGTCAGAGAGTATGTGATTTAAACTACTTTATTTCCCTTTTACAAATATATTTATTTCATGTTGTAAACTCTTGAACTCGCTAGGCGTTAGTCTAACATTTTTATTTGTCGGCATGTGCATCAGGTTCCGGATGGGGGAAGAGGTTCTAGCTTTTTGGTGAAGCATTGAGTGCTTAGAGTTGGTGCAAGGGTGAATAGCTTGATGAAGTCTTCCGCGTTAGTCGTTGATAAGAGCAACTGTTTCTTTGGGGTTTAAGTAACACCCGACTTTGATTTGTCTTTCTGCGAGACTTGACCTTTTAGTTGTTAAAGTTAAATCCAGTATTCTTTTGAGGTGTCTCAAGTGATGATTGTAAAATAGATTATATCTTTTTTGTTGTTTAATTTGGAAGTTTTAAATTAGTTGCTCTGTTCATTTTCGAGGGCGTTACAATTGAGAAGAACTAGGATCCACAGACTCGGCAGATGGCTCAGAAGTAGTCGTTGGAGGTGGTGCAAATGATTGGTCATGGTCAGAGGGCACAGATGGAGATAGATCGGAAGAGGGCACAGATTGAGGTGAATCGGAAGAAGGTGAGTCGGAGGGAGGTGTGAGTATAGGATCTAATTGGAGTGAGTCCAATGAGACAGAAGTATTAGTAAAAAAAAGAGGTAGATGAGGTGGATGTGTCCTGAAATTTGGACACCGATGAGAAAGGAAGATGTTCCCAGAATGTAACATGACGAGATATACGAAGTCTCCGAGCGATTGGATCCCAAAAACGATAACCTTTGTGTTCAATTCCATAGCCAAGAAAACAGCATAACCGAGAACGAGGTTCGAGTTTGGTGTGTTCATGAGATTGCAACTAAACGAAACACGCACAACCCCACACTTTTCGGAGTTTATATGCAGGAGGTACCCCATGAAGTGCTTCATAGGGAGATTTGTGATTGAGAATGGGAGTCAGATGTCGATTGATGGTGTAGACAGCCGTGAAGGCAGCTTCACCCCAAAAACGTTTTGGACACTTGGCTGAGATTAATAGAGTACGAACAGTATCAAGGATGTGTCGATGTTTGCGTTTTGCACGACCATTTTGCTGAGAAGTGCCTGAACAGGAGTACTGAGAGAGAGTACCCTTAGATTGAAGAAAAGAGAGGAGGGAAGACTCTTTATATTCCATAACATTATCGGCTCAAAGAATCTTTATGGACTTAGAGAATTGGGTTAAAATCATACGGGCAAGGGTAATATAAATTTGAGGTAGTTCTGAGCGGTGTTTCATGAGATATATGTAATATCCAGACCCGAAATTTTTATTAATTTTGGAAGTTGGGTGAAAAGTTAAGCGAGAACCAAAGTTCAGGGGGTTATTTGAAATTTTGGTTATATAAAACCTTTAACCCTTAAGATTTTGTTTTCATAACAAAGTCTGATAATTTTGTTGAAACCGACTTAAGAGAAAGAGAAAGAACAGAAGCGAGGCAGGGAGAAAGAGAAAGAGGTTTGAAGAATCGATCCGTTTTGGTCAAATAGAGGTATGATTCTAGCTTAACACTTCTATCTGCATGTTATAGTCGGTAAATAGTCTTGTTATTCAAGCTTTTAACCGTATATTTGATCGATTTAGAGATTTGAGGTTTTCTGGGTTTTTTGTAAAATAGCCGACTCTGTTTGAATGTCGACCGGAACGAAGGTATTGACCGGTAGAGTTGTTGACCGGTAAAAGTCGACCGGTATAGCTATCAACCGGAACCTAAGGCGACCGGTATATCTCTTTGACCGATATATTAGTCGACCGGTAAGATGTAGTGACCGATATCATAGTCGACCGATAAGATGTAGTGACCGGTATAATTGGTGCGATCGGTGTATGTATCTACCGGTATTATGTTAACCGGTCGTGGTGTTGACCGAAGTGGTTTTGACCGGGTCGCACAGTGTGATGAATTATTTAGAAAAGAAAAGATTTTAGTCACAAGTTAGCTTACCTTTGTATTTTGATACCATCGTAGGTGGTGTTAATCGGTAGAAGTCAGAGTTTAAGCAAGAAGAATAAGAGGTGAGTCTTTCAAACTAAATCTTTTATAATTTTGACAGTTATTTGATAAATGTGGGTTTTATAAACTGCACGTTTATAGTATTGAAAGTTATGCAGATTTATTGAAAAATGTTGTTTTAATCATTTTGGCATGTTTATGCTATGATTATATAAACTTATTTTATATATATAGTCAGGACTAAGTGTATGCTTACATTTGAGTCAGAAGTCTGACCTAAGTCGGGAAGTGTGACCCGCCTGCTCGTACCGGGGAGTGTGTCCCGTTTATGCCATTAGGGTGTGTCCCTAAAATAAGGCAGTACGAGGCAGACATACCGTCTTTGACGGCAGTGTTGGTCAGTAGCTTAAGGTACGCTTGCGAAGCGTAAAAAGTGGTCAGTGATGGCCAGTAGATTGAGTTATGCCTGCGTAGCATAAAGTATTTTAACGTTTGATTAAAAGAGCAAGTTATGTTTTTGAGATATAAAGCTTTGTTTGAATATTTTAAATAATATTTGAACTGTTGCAGTAGTGATTGGAGGGGACTCACTAGACCATTGGTCTAACCCTCGCTCTTTCAAAATTATAATCTTGTTTCAGGTTTTCGAAAGATAACAGGTACAGATAAGGGTAAAGAGAAGATGTGAGCTATTTCCAGGAGCTAGAAGACTTCCTGCAATAGTTTACTTTTTGACTCAGTTATGTAATAGGTGATAGTTGTAAACCTTGTACTGTGTAATATAAGCCTGGGGCAGTTTTTAGACAGAAATGTTATTTTGATATATGTATAAAGATACAGGTTGTTACAATATATCCATGTGAAACGAGTATGATCATCAATAAATATAACAAAATATAGAGCACCTCCCATGGATGGGTGAGGTGCTGGTCCCCACACATCAGAGTGAATAAGATCAAAAGAAGAAATGGACTGAAATTCATTTATTTGGAAAGGTAAAGCATGTTGTTTACCAAGTTGACAAGATAAACAAGAAACATTTTTAGAAGTAGTTTTTCCTAGCAATCCTGAACTAGCTAACAATTTTATGCTAGCTAGTGACAAATGTTCTAAGCGCGCATGCCATAACTCAAACGAGGGGGTACTGGAAGCAGAAGCAACAAAATTTGACGTATGTAAAGGAAGACGAAGGTAGACCACTTCAATCATTCGACCAACTTTACGGCCTACTCTAAGGATCTGCCTGGTCTTTGGATCCTGCACAACACAACCAGAGGGATGAAAGAGAACAATTAGACCCGATTCCATAAGTTGCATGATGGATATAAGACTCAGAGATTGATTAGGAACATGAATCACATCAGGTAATAGTATATTAGAGGTAGATATTGTCCCACTGAAGGGTACTGGCAAGCGTGTACCATCAGCGGTACGAACTGATGAAAGGAACTTAGAAGTTTGCTTACAAACAAACACGTCAGCATAAGGTGTAATGTGATTACAACATCCATAATCAAAAAGCCAAGTGTTACCTGACGCAGACTGAGCATTCATACCCATAGAACCTGTCATGAGTTGCTCCATAAGCTCTTGATTTCGTCGCATGAGTTCCATAAGATCAGGCGATTAAGTGTTGTCGTGCGGTGCCTGAACTGCAGACGTAGGGATATCCTGAGTGATTGAGCCAGCAACAGATTAAGTTCGAAATTGTTGTCTCTGATTACCTGAGTTCCTTGGATGCTTTGGTCAATTAGATCCATAGTGTCGTGGATGTGTGATTCCACACCAACGACATTTTCGAACTGGGCAGTTGAGGAGAAGGTGAGATGTAGAGTGACAGAACGTGCATTCACTATTGTTACCCTTTCCTGCAGATTTAGAATGTTCATTATTGCTCCACTTACCTTTTGACTTTCCTGAGTTAGGAGTATACAAAACAGTATCCGAAGATAGAGGAGAGCGTTGTTGAAGGTGAGTTTCTACACTCAGCAGTTCAGTGATAGCTTCTTCAAGAGTAGGTAGTGGATGCCTGTGCAGTAGAGACGCTCGAACATTCTCAAATCAATCAGTGAGTCCCATCAGTATAGTGATCAAATGCAGTTGACTGAAATAGACTGTAAATTTCTGAGTTGTGTCATCAAAGATTTGAGGGGCGCCTAAGCTCAAGTGATCCCTAAGAGTTTTCATCTCAGAGATGTACGAGTTAATGGACTGATCAGGAAGTTGTCGTTTGCTCTGAAAAGTAGTCCATAATTGATACTGATGTGAGAGACCTGTAGAAGTGTACCTTTTTGCGAGAAAATCCCACAGTTCTTTTGCCGTTGTATACCCCAGAAATTGTTGATTGATCTCAGCAGTTGTGGATGCGTTTATGAATCCCAGGATGCGAGCATTCATGATATCCCAATCATTCATACGTTTGGAAAAATCAACCGCACTTTCCTTTTTGCCTTGAATAGGAATTTGAGTGGCACCCGTGACATAGGTATATAGGCCATAAGACTTGAGAAGAATAGTCATGTGATGATGCCATAGAATGTAGTTATTCCCATTGAGAACAACTGAGATAGGATTGGAGTGACTAGAATTGAGAGCCATCTGACTAATGAGGAGTTCCAGGAAAAAAAATCTGCTTTAGAGATCCGGAATTAGAGAAAACCAGAATTGACACCGGAATAAGAAAGATCTGGAATTGAGATCGGAGTAATAAAATCGATTTCGAAAAATATAGGGTTTATCGCGGACAAGTAGTCACGATAAAACAGAGGGAATCGATCAATCAGTGGAGTAAGTGAAGCATACCTATTGCTCTGATACCATGTGAGAATCGATGTATGAATCAATTGATGAACAAACAAGAAGGTTGAGAGAGATGCAATATGGCTGAACGTACGACAGCTTTGATATATACTGAGTATGCGATTACAAAAGAATTAACCTAACTATGAGATATAAGCAACACATATATACTAGATAAGTTACAAGTAATTACAAACGAGCCATCAGACTTTACATATGTACAATAATTCTAACAATATTGTCAATAATTCTATAAATTATAAACTGTATGTTTTCACTAGGCTTTAAACCTAACACTTTTTTCTCAAATGATGTATATAATAGGTTCCCTTAGTAGCGGGTCGTCAAGGGGTTGAGTGGAGAGCGTGGTCTCTTGAGGGCAATATTGTCAATAATTCTATAAATTATAAACTGTATGTTTTCACTAGGCTTTAAACCTAACATTTTTTCTCAAATGATGTGTATAATAGGTTCCCTTAGCGGCGGGTCGTTAAGGGGTTGAGTGGAGAGCGTGGTCTCTTGAGGGCATTTTTGGATGATAGATATTTTGGGTCTTGGCATTTAAAACAATTTATTATTTTTTGGATTTGGGTTGACAACCTATGTAATCTAGATAGAAATGGTTTAGATTAGTTTGTTGTCGATTTCTCATGCATCTTATACAGGTTTTGTAAACGCATATACTTTTACCCTTCTTGGGTGGTTTGCCCCAAATGCAAATGCCATATTACCGAATTTTCAATTTTTAAAATTACCCGATTTTTTAGGGTGTTACACTAAACACTTACCCGATAAGTATTTACAGATAAAAGTTAACATATTAACTAGCTTTATCAGGTAAAATTGTAGTCTATCAAAGCGTTACCAGCTAAGAGTCATCAACCTCACTTGCTGAGTGCGGCTCTCCATCCTTATCATCGCTTTAAATGGATAAGATTTGTGGCCCTTGCTATGTTCAACCTGTAAGGTAAATGACTTGTTAAACACTTATCTGATAAACGTTTAGTAAATGAACCTTCAATTTTTGTTTGTAACAACTTGTTGATTGTTTTTCAAAATCTGGTATACCGACTACAAATGTCTGAAACTCTGAATCCAACCTTTAGAAAATCGTTGAAGTGGTGATTGGCAATTTAAATCGTAATAATGATTTGCAGAACATTCAAACACCTCATAACTGACGTAAATGGATAAATTGGAATGAAAGTAAGGGTTTCAGAAAAAGAAAAAAAACGAAACCGAATAAACCAACTGACTGATTGAAGTTGAGGACATATGGTCAGGTTTTTTGGTTTTTTCAATATGATTATATACTTATTCGGTTCAAGTACTAAATATTCAATCAATCCAATCTAACTTTTGTTTAAAGTTTTGATAAAAAAAAAAGTATATTACAAGTTACAAAAGCATTTTCCTAAAATCCCTTGATATTTTAAGTTTTAAGTTTTGAGGGACAAAATAAACAAAAATTTATTATGTTCAAACAAACCTAATTAAAATAGATGAATTATATTCATACCCTCTTTTATAGAGAGTATGTGAATAAGATAAAGGATAAGAAATAGGTGGTATGTAAGTGTGAAAGGGGTATGAATAGTGACCCAAAGCTGAATAAACCGAAAAACTAACTCAATAAAAAAACATGAAAAATAACAAATTAATAATTAATAGGGTAAATTGTATTTTTGGTCCTTTTGTTTTACCCATTTTATGGATTATGTTTCCTATGTTTTTTATTGCACATTTGTCCTTGTGATGTGCCTTCATGTTTGGTTTTCGTCCCTCTCACTAATGAATTAGGTTTAAAAAATCCGTCAAATGATAAATATTTTAGTATTTATCTATTTTATTCTCAATATATATTAATAATAATAATTAATACAATTTATTTAATAGAGTAAACTCCAACTTTGGTCCCTGAGGTTTATAGATTTCTTTGAAAGAGGTCCCTATGGTTTCATAATTCAAGTTTACATCCCAGGGTTTGGATTTTGCTCTAGAAATGGTCCCTGACCCCTAACGACGTCAAAATGGTCCGTTAGTGTCAGGGGTATTTTCGTCCAACCATGTTTTTATCCTCTTTTTGCACTCTTTCTTGTTTCTTCTTTTTATTGTGTAAAATCATAAAAACATAGGGACCAATTCCTAAATTTCTTCTCTTCTTCATTCTTCCTTCTTCTTCTTCTTCTTCTTCTTCTTCTTCTTCTTCTTCTTCTTCATCATCATTCGTCCTCCTTTTTCTTCATTTTAATGAAGCAACAATAGTGACAACGAAATCCATTCACCAAACTCAAAACAGTGACAACTCCTCCATTCATCAATGGCACCAAAATCCAACAAACTGTTTCTACCCATCCACACCAGAAACACAATCAAAACTCCAAAAACAAACAACAAAACCATCTTTTTTTTCCTTGATTTTAAAAAACCCATCAAATTTCAGGGATATATATATATATGTGTGTGTGTGTATGTATGTATACTTGTTTACCACCACAAGGACGATGGGTGATAACGACTCCCCCTGCTCCACACACTTTCTATACATGTTTTAATCATTAGTTTCCACCAAAAACAAACCCAGAATCGAGATTAAGTCCAAAATCAGTCCAACAACACAGTCAAGTTCGAACAATAAAAAAACCAAGTCAGTCAAAAATCAACGGTTAAATCCAAAAGTTAGGTTTATATATGAAATTGTAACAAGATTCCCATATCAAATTCACCATTTAAGTTCATGATTAGTCCAGATTCACAGTTCCAAGACCACGAATTGAAGAACTCGGTTCGAAGGCTTTCTTGAAGATGAACAGTCAATATGAACAGTCAATCAAAGAACCAAGCATTTGCGATTAATAATCGAAATTGATGATTGAAGTTAGTTAAGAATCATAAATCGACTATGAAACAACATATTACAACATCAAAATCCTACCTTGAAGTGTGATTAGAACCTGAGAAGTGAAAAGTCGAATATAGGTTCTTGAGAGAAAAGTCTAAGTGCAAAACTCGTAAGCAAGGAGTGTGGCGGTGGCGGTGGTTGTGTAGCAACGGTAAGACACAGTGGCGACGTTGCATGATCGAAGGGGAAAGGGGGGAAGGTCGATGGGGGTGGTTCCGGTGAATCGGTGGTCCTGTATATCTTCCTCTGAAATTGTAATTGGGGAAGTTTAGAATCAATTGTCTATTTAGTCCAAATATCACAGGACGATGACGATGAAAATTTCCAAGACTTTTGGCCGGAGATGAGGATCTCGTTCCTGTGAACTTCACGAAGGTTACCACCCTGTGCTTTCGGAGAAGAGACGATGGTCTCTGTATTATTTCCCCAACATCTATTCGTATCATTAGTCAAACAATCAAATCCAACCGGTGATCACCATTTTTTTCGATGAAAGGTACCTTCGACTTTGATGAAAGTCAGAACTCATAACCTTCATTTGATTTTGTGACCCAATGGCGAAGGGGATGGGATGGTGGTGGCTGAGAAACGAGTGGAGAAGGAGGCGGTGGCGGTGGCGGTGGATGCAGAACGAAGGAAGCAAATTTAGTTTTCTATTATACATACATGCATATCACACGCATACACACTTTTATATATATATATATATATATATATATATATATATTAGATTTATTAACATATTTGGTCCCTAAGTTTTATGATTTTATATAAGAATAAGAAAAAATAAAAGAATATTACAAAAGGGGGACAAAAATATGGTTAGACGAAAATGCTCCTGCATCTAACGGAGTTTTTAACGGTGTTAGTGTCCAGGGACCTTTTTTAGAGCAAAATCCATACCCTGGGGATGTAAACTTGAATTATGAAACCATAGGGACCTATTTCAAAGAAATCAATAAATCTCAGGGACCAAAGTTGGAGTTTACTCTATTTAATAATATAACAAGAAAGTCAAAAAAACCAGACAGATATTTTGATTTTGAACAATTATGTCTTTGAATAAAAAAATTGTATAAATAAATCCTTGAATTTTCTAAAATCCAATAAATAGATTCTATTACCTATAAAATTGATTAATGTTGTAAAAGTATGATAAAAGTCTTAAAAAAACCCAACGAACTTTCATATTTTGAAGGATTAAGTCTTAGAACAATTTTTTTGAGCTATCCTTAGACTTTCTAAAACCGATAAATTAGATATTTAAATGGAATCCATAAAATAAAAATGAATGTATCGTATGCCAACCAACTTTTTGAGGGTAAACATTGTACGGTACCAAGTTTTTTCCATACATACTGAGTATCAACCGATTATAATTAATATGCAAAATCATATTTCATATACCAACTAACTTTACTTGATACCTAGGTGCGTATCTACCACGAGTCGAGAGGCCTAAAAGGTACGTCCACTTAACTTATAGAAGTGATTTGGAATATTTGAAAATACAAAGATGCAGTTGTACATTTACAAAGTTAAGGGAGCAAATTAAATATTTATATAAAACAGAAAAAAAAAAAATTGAGTTACTCGTAAGGGACGTGATTCGAGCAACCGTGTCTAGTCGTCAATCTCTATCCCCCACTCGTCTCTCTCAGACTTAGAGGCCGTTTACTAAATATTTACCCGGGTAAACACTTACCGGTATAATTTACCTTACGGTCCTTACTTATTGAGCATGAAAACTACCTATAATCTTACTCGGTAAGAGTCATAACAAGGACCTAGACTCTTACCCGGTAAGTGAGAGAAATGACTCTTACCCGGTAAGCGCTTATAAGGTTTAAGATGCTTAACAACAATCAATTTTGATGGTCTGAATGTTATACGATAAGGTAAGTGAGGGTAATGTCCTTATCGATAAGCGCTTACCCGATAAGCATTTTTTTGGTAAACGCTTAGCCCTTGCCCTTTCTCATTCAATTCTCTGAGGGTTTTTTTTCCAAAAATCACGACTCAAAATTGTAAATCTACCTTAAAGTTTATATCTGTTTATTTAACAATGACTATTCATAAAAGGTATCAATAAATATTAAGTTCAATTTGTGTTGTATTTTCTTATTAACGTGACACTGTTTTTTTTTTTTTTTTTTACTATTTGTGTATAAAATAAAAAATTAATTTTATAAAATTGTAGGTATTAGGTCATCTTATGATGTGATACAATCACATAACTAAGCTCAATTTAATCAATGCATCTTTTATGACAAATTTAACTAATTTAGGGTCCAACACATATATTAAAATATCATATATGAAGATAACATTGAAAGCATTAAATTTTTGAAAGAAAATATGGTTTTGTTTGTTTTAAGTCAAGGATGCATAAATGATTGCATACATTTAGCCATGTTTAGCACCTACAATTTATAAGCTAAATTATTTTTTAAGTAAATTTAAAAAAAAAAAAACTATGTTTGATTGACAATAAACTATTCTATAAATTGATGTTTTTAAAAGTTGCTTAAAATAACGTTTCTATAGACTTTGAAAGGTTTTCCACCTTTTTCTTTAGCTATGCTCCATTTATTATCTACTAGAAGCGTACTCGTGCAATGCAACGAGATATATCACGATTTTAATGTTTTTTTTTTGTCGATTTACAGTACGGTTTTGGATGGTTTTGAGAAAGTGATAATATTTTTTTTTATAAATTTGTTTAATTTAGGCTTAATAATATTATGTATTTTATATAAAAAATTAAGTATTTTGTTAGAATTCAATGATTATCTTATATATTTTAATGACATCTAGAAAAAATTATCAATTACATATTTAATAATATAATTAAAACAAATTTATAGTAATATAATATATTAATTAATAGCGATACTGATATATGAAAAGATCTGCATAAAAGGAAGGTCCTGCTCATACCAAATTGGTAGGTGTTAGAACCTCCAGTAGTAATATGTATCTTGTGCTTTGATACTTATAAATTAAAAAAATTTAAAATATTGCATAAAATGATGGTACCTTATACCTAATAATTTTTATTTAAGAGTTTTTTATCCGTGCTTTATAATATAGTATAGATTATAAATGATTAATTATTTTAAATTATCATTAGTCATATTAACTATTTTTTATATTGTTGTTCTTATTATCATTATTATTTTTTATTATTTGATAGATTTAGTCTCTCAATCTTTACATACAAAAATTGTAAAAATAATTCTATAAAGTTTTTTATATTATATTATTTAAAATAATTACTAATTTTATTTTTGAGTTAATTGTAGTTTTCACTTCTTAAACTTTGTTTATCACAAACATTTTCTAGTGCATTGGATTTTGTTTTGGTTTTTATTCCTCCTACTAACGTTCGTTATCTTTCTTCCGTCAAGTGTCCTATTGTCCTATATATTCCTTACATAAGAATATTTTGGTCATTTACAAGAAAAAATGAATTATGATATTTCAAGAAAAAAAAAAGTAAACCAAAAAATCTAACCCCCCCCCCCCCTCACCAAGCCCTGCTTCCACGATAACCAGTGGCGGATCTAGAATTTTTGCATAGTTGGGACACCTTTAAAGGTCTACAAAGTTGTCCGGTGTGTTTTTAGCCTAATTATACGGTTTTGAGAGATTTTTGAAGTTTTTCGGTTGATTTCGAGAAATTTTTAAGTTTTTTTCTAGATTTCGAGGGACTTTCTCAAATTTTTTGGTTGATTTAGAGAGATTGTTTTGATTTTTTGGTTAATTTTGAAGTACTTTCTTTGGTTTTTTTGGTTGGTAGGGGCACAACCGAGAAAACACCGGAGGGAAACCATCATATAACATTAAAAAAATTGTTTTTATACTAGGAAAAAATGTTTTTTATTGTTTTGGTGGGGGCCATCCCCCCACCTTTTGTTAGTTGCATCCGCCCCCGACGATAATGTGTAATTTCTTTTTCTCGGTTCCTGGAGTTCTCGTTCGTGGCAATTTGGATGCGTTTGGTACATTTGACAAGAAAGAAAATAACATGGATCACTATTCCACGTTTGTCAGGACTTTTTTGTGAAACATACATGAACATGATGGAACAAAGTGGAACAGGTTTGTTCCACCCTCGCCCTATGAAATAAGGTGGAACGGACTTATATTTTACTAATCTAACTTTAAAATGAAACTTAATTCTCTTCTATCACATCAAATACGTCCCTTCTTTATATTTTATCCATTTTTTAAATTTTATTTATTGTAATTTATGCTTTTTAAACTCACTTTATTATCCTCAAAAAGTTATTTTTACAAGGTTTTTATATTTTGATTAATTTATTTAAGTTATTTGTAAGATCTCATATTGGTTGGGGAGGGGAACGAAAGTTGTCTTATAAGGGACTGGATACCTCCTCTACTAGACGCGTTTTAAAACCGTGAGTCCAGGTGTGTGGACAAAGCGGACAATATCTGGTACGGTTGGACTGGGATGTTACATTATTAAAAATTTAATAATAAAAAGATAATATAGAAACTACATAAACTTTTTATTTTGGTGATTTCCAATGATATATTTTGTCATAAAAATATTTATTTTATTATAATGTAATAAACTACATAAATAAATCAAAATATATAAACTATATAAACGACTGATTGAGGGGTAAATTGGTCATTTTATTTGTTCTGTCATGTCCAATTCTGTCTTACTAAACGCTAGGTGTGTAAATAGGTCAGGTTGGGTTGGGTTCGGGTTCAACCCATTTATTAATTGGGTTGAAAATCTCAACCCAACCCAACCTGTTTAATTAAATGGGTTGAGATTTTCAACCCAACCCAATATGTTAGGTTGATGGGTTGGTAGCGGGTTGACCTGTTTATTACTATCTCAACCCAACCTGTTAAATAAATGGGTTGACCAATTTAAATTTAAAATTGTAAATGAAATAAAAATGTTTAAACTACTTCATTCCACGACAAATACACGACAAAGTCAAAAAAAATTGTCCGAAGTTTAATAAAACACAACCACAAAGTTAAATAAATCATAGTTCCAAAAAAGTTTAAGAAGTTGTCGTGGTCTTGTGGAACAATGGAAGTCTGGATTCTGGAACTGGAGTCGTCGTGGACTGGAGTCGTCGTGGTCTCGTGGAACAATGGAAGTCTGGATTCTGGAACTCGTCGTGGTCCTCGTGGAAGTGTGGAACAGTTGAACAGATTACAGAAGGAGAGGACTCCGGCGTATGAGGAGTCGCCGTTAACAAAGGGAGAGGAGAGGACGGTCGACCGCCGTGAAGCGTGAACAGTACAGAGCCGAGAGGGAGGAGACTCGAGAGGATGGAAAATTGAAATGAGGAAGAAAGCGGGTACCTATTTCCTTTTATGGTTACTTTCAATTTTAATATTGAAATTATATTATATTTATTAATAACTAAAAAAATTATTAGGTAATATTATAAATGGGTTAGAAACAGGTTATAAATGGGTTAGTAACAGGTTGTAAATGGGTTAGTAACAGGTTGTAAATGGGTCGAAATCAGGTTGAAAACAGGTTGAAAATTTTAACCCAACCCAGACCCAATTAATAAATGGGTTAGGCGGGTTGACCCATTTAACTTAAATGAGTTGAAATTCTCAACCCAACCTGCTACTATTGGGTTGGGTTCGGGTTGGGTTGGCGGGTTGGGTCACTTTTTGCCACCCCTACTAAACGCTGAACCCTGCAAGGGGGTGCAGAGGTTCGGCCTCCTTGACCACGTCATATGGGGCCTTGCAGTGATCTCGGGTTCTATATAGCTTATACAATTGTGCACTTTCCACCTGTTGTAACTTGACTATAAACCCTTTAGGGGGCGTTTGGTTCGCAGAATGTTTTTGGATGGAATGGAATATGTCAAAGAAATTTGACTTTGAAGGAATTGGAATGGAATGTTGTCAGGTTTAACCACCTGTTTGGTTGACAGAATTGGAATGGAATATGTTAAATGAATTGAAAATTTTCTATTTGGTTTACATATTGTAGCTTTAGAATTGGAATGGAATTTTGGTAAATGACCAAAATACCCTTTTTGTTTATTTTAATTTTTTTCAACAAAAATTACTTTAATGAAATAGTCATTAAATAGTTTAATTTTAACTAAAATTGCTTTGACTATTTTAGCACACAAATGATGATGAGAGAGAGGGAGAGAGAGAGAGAGAGAGATAGAGAGGGGAGAGAGAGGAGATGAGAGATAGAGAGGAGGGAGAGAGAGGAGAGAGAGAGGAGAGAGGGAGAGAGAGGAGAGAGAGAAAAGAGAGAGGAGAGAGAGGGAGAGAGAAGAGAGAGAGGGAGAGAAGACAGAGAGAGAGAGGAGAGAGAGAGGATAGATTGAGAGAGAGTGTAGAGAGAGAGAGGGAGAGAGAGGAGAGAGAGGGGGAGAGGAGAGATAGAGGAGAGAGAGAAAGAGGAGAGAGAGGGAAAGAGAGAGAGGAGAGAGAGAGAAGAGAGAGAGGGAGAGGAGAGAGAGGGAAAGAGAGAGAGGAGAGAGAGAGAAGAGAGAGAGGGAGAGAGATAGGAGAGAGAGGGAGAGGAGAGAGAGAGTTGGTGTCTGCTAATAATGTTGAACGGTAGTGGTGGCCGATGGCGGTGGCCGGAGGTGGTGGTGGTCGGTGTTGGTAGCCGGAGATGGTGGTGGTCGGTGGTGGTCAATGGTGGCCGGAGGTGGTGGTGGTGGTCAATGGTGGCCGGAGGTGGTGGTGGTGGTGGTCGGTGTTGGTAGCCGGAGGTGGTGGTCAATGGTGGTCGATGTTGGTAGCCGGAGGTGGTGGTCAATGGTGGCCGGAGGTGGTGGCCAATGGTGGTGTTCGGAGGTGGTGGTGCATATTAGGATGAGGCACAATTTTGTACAAAAAAAAAATATGACATTTCATTCCAATGAAATACAACCTCCCTCCCAAGGAATGTTGAATTCCTTCATTTGTGAAATTCATTGGAATTCAACATTCCAATTCCTTAAAAAAAAAAATGAACCAAACGATGTAATGAAATCTGGTCAACGGAATTCAACATTCCAATTCCATCAGAATCTGCGAACCAAGCGCCCCATATTCTCCTGATAATCCAATCACACAAAATAGCAGACAAATCAAATGTGTCAAATCAAATTTTGTAATTACCTTTTACACACTAGTAGTGATGGCCATCACGGCCCGGCCCGGCCCGCCTGAAAGCCCGGCCCGGCCCGGCCCGGTGGAAAACCGGTTTGGAGCCCGAAAACATGAATCGGTCCATGTTTTTGGAGGATTTGGCGGCCCGGCCCGGCTCGGCCCGAGCCCGGTTCATGGCCCGGTTTTTGGCCCGGCCCGGCCCGAATCGTATTTTTAAAAAATAAAGAGCCGTTATGTTACCGTTTATATACGTTTTTTGATCTTTTTTGTATTTTTTACCTCCCCAAACCCCTATAAATACTTGTATTGTAAGTTTGTAACTTAAAATTATATATAAAACGTATTTTTAAAGTGTATTTTAGTGATTTATTATAAATAAAACGCATTTTTAAAGTGCATTTTAGTGATCCAATCCGATTTTTATTTTTTAAAGCTTAGTAATTAATTATTATATAAAGAAATTATTATTTTTGAAAAAAATACGAAAAAAAATGCTCGGCCCGATCACGGCCCGGTTTGGGCCCGGCCCGGTTTTCCTATAACCGGTTTTTTCCAACATTAAACGGGCCACACATATTCGGGTGAAGCCCGGCCCGAAGCCCGATTGGCCCGGTTTTTGGATTTACTATTTGGGCCCGAAGCCCGTTTTGGCCCGACCCGGCCCGGCCCGGGCCCGATTTTTGGCCATCACTACACACTAGAGATTACAAATAACTTTTAAAATGCAGCATAATGCCATATCTAAAACTATTATAATTTAATATCTATTTTTTAATTATTTATAATTTAATGTTATAATTTATATTTAACAATTTATACTTTGTTCTTGGGACTTTTATGTAAAGAATTATATTACATCTTGCAAGAAACTGTAAATCTCACTTGCAACTAAACTGGGGTATTCTTCATGAGGAAGAAGGGCACCTGAAACCTCAACAAATTTGCTCACACCTTTAGCTTCTCTAAGAGCTTCCATTTCTGCTTTTGATCTCTTTGGTGCACCGGAGGTCGATACGACTAACACCGGTAATTTACCTTCTAACCCTTTGAAAAGTTCAACAAATTCTTCACGGGTCTTCACTGGGTCAAGTAGACCCGTCAAGAATGCAGCCGGGACATAACGGGCGCCTTTCTGTTTAGTCAGCTCGTATCTGCTCTCGATCATGGCTGGTGTCACGTTTGTGGAATCGGCATACACATGTGATTTATATTGGGATTGGATCGATTTCTTGTTACTGACTAGAACATTATACATCATCCAACCTACGGCTGGCGCCCTTAAGGTCTCCCTGAGGAGTTCGTATCTGTGAAATATGTTAAAGACAATCAAGAATTTGAACATATGATGATACGACACTACAACAAAGTCAGCTTTATATGATGTCAAATATGTCTAAATTTATGACCTGATAGACTGCTTAAGTTTATAAGACCAAACAATTGTGTGTCATATGCCTTTGTGTTACAATGAGCTATAAAACGTTTTTGGGCGCCCTAATAAGTTTTTTAGAATCATAAAACGTCTTATTATATTAGGACATTTAGACATATTTGTCGTCCTATTAAAGCCGATTTTGTTGTAGTGTGATATGTGTTTGTGTTTGTGTAAAGAGAGATTAACCTCGATTCTGTCTTGGTATCACGACCGAATACAATGGGAAGAGGACCAGACCAGGTGGGAGCAACAGCGGCAATGGCTGTTGGTTTGACCAAACCCTTTTTAGCAGCACGGACAGCTATTGTGGCGGCATGACCTCCTCCAACAATGACCAAATCTTCTGCTGCATTCGAGTACACAAGACGGGACAACAAAGAATAGAGCTTAAAAAGTCAAGCAGGTAACTGGATTTTATGACCAGCCAAGGTGCAATAATCATTCTAGATTTATTTCCATTTAAACCAACACCGAATGAAAATTCAAATGAGGACCATAAATATTTTACGAACCTGAGAACCAACCATTTCATGTATTATTCATAATGAATAACCCTAAATATTCATGAATTTGTTCATCATTAATATCATGCATTTTCATTATGAATATCTATCACGGTATTCATCATGAATAATGCATGAATAGTTGGTTTTCATGTTCTCAAAATATTCACGGTTTTCATTTGAGCCTGCCCAATTAACCCTGTGCTATAAACATGAATGCAACACCTACCCAAGGAGCTTATAGGACTATTTGGTGCAAGAATGAAGTCAACAAGAAACGATTCCATGACATCAGCGTTGTAATCTAGCTTTGGCCGATCAGAATAACCAAGACCAGGCCAATCAACAATGGTAGCTCGCCAATTAACATTCCCAGATCGTTGAATGATGTCTTTAGCCACCAATCTCCATTCTTCCACGGTGCTAACATCAGAAATGGTAGGCATCATCAGAATATTCTTGCTCGGTCCATTACTTTCATCTCCATGCTCTTCATAGTGAATTTTGATAGAATTATCCCTGAATTTCCATTGCCAATTGCTAGTCTGAAAAAATCAATCATGATCAACTGGTACATAAGTACATGTTAATCCCAAACATGGTCACTAGACATCTGCACAACGTTTGAAATTCAACTTTCCAGCCTTGCACCAGCAGAAACACCCAAACCAAACAGGCTCAGTATATCCCACCCGCAGGTGGGGTTTGCCGGTTTGGACAGATAAGATGTACATAGACCTGACCTCTACCTCAAAGAATAGAGCAGTTGTTTCCATGTAGACCCCGACCAGCAGAAATACTCAAAGTGCACAAATATCACCTCACTTCCTTGGATCCATGGTACTAACCTGGCTCCCAAAAAGGAAAAAAACTTGGAATTTTTTCTAGCAAATGTCGAAACTAACTACTTAAACTAATCAAAAAACAACCCTAGTTTCCAAGCTATACATCATATCCAAAGAGTTTCTAAATATACATCTCCTTTTTTTGCCTACCTTTTAATTCAAAGTACTTACTTGCCAATCGTCATCGTTACAAAAGTTCCTTTGTTTTATTATTAATGAAGGACATTCAAGGCATGACATGGTCATCTATTGTTTTTCTTAGGTAACCATAGGTGTCCAGATCAGTTTGGGGGCACTTCAACTAATCTCATAGGGTGCGTTTGGTACGCAGGACAGAACAGGACGACAGAATAGAACAGGACATAACAGTTGTTCAACGTTTGGTAAACTAAAATGGACAGAACAAAACAGATAACATGACCAATTTACCTCTAATAAGTTGTTTATATATATATATATATATATATATATTGGATTAATTATGTAATTTATTAAATTATAACGAAATAAATATTTTTATAACAAAATATAGTATTAGAAAATTCTTTTCAAGATAGATTAAAGTGACCCAAAATAAAAAAATTATATAGTTTCCAATTTTTTTTTTAACCTTTTCTATATTTTTTTACTACTAATATTTAATAATTTAAATAAATTAATCAAAACATAGTAACTATATAAAAATAATTCACTTTAAAGAACATAAAATAAATAAAATATAAAAAAGAAGACGTATTTTATATTTTAGAAGAGAATTAGATTTTATTTAAAGGTTATATTGGTAAAACATAAGTCTGTTCCACCTTATTCCAACAAGTTCCATGGGTGGGGGTGGAACAGACATGTTCCACTTTTGTTCGACATTCTTCCTGTTTGTTCCACCTAACAGTCATGCCTAACGTGGGACAGTGATCCCTGTTCTGTACTGTTATGTCATATGTTCAGTGTACCAAACGCAACTATAGAGTCCTGAAGATAACATCGAGAAAAATCCCCAATGACCAGAGACTCGAACCGATTGAACCAACTAACTACGGAAGTTCAGGGATAATTCTAATGGAAAGGTAAATTATGCAAATATTTAAGAAACTCAAGTCCTAAGATGTGATCATTTCTTCTGTTTACAAGTACCAAATCAAAAAACATTAACATCTATGTGATTCACCTAATTTCTTCAGAGAAGAACAATTTTACCACCTAATAGAATTATTTATTTTCAACATTGGCTCAAAAAATTGAAACATTCGATTACCGTCAATTTCAAAATCCAGCCAGTACACATAATCTAATCAAAGCTGAGAAGATTTGACAGTAACTACAACGATTGTATCATCATAATATATGCAAAAACAACAAACATTTATAACAACATTCAAGTTATTTAATCGACTTAACAATGGCGATAAAGAGACCGACAACTAACCTTTGATGAGATAGATGGTTTATCAGTTGAATAATCGACGAAAGTTGAAGCCGAAACAGTGAGAGATTTGGTGTAGAGATTGGGAATTCGATAGAAAGTGGCTGATCGTGGGATTTTGGTAGAGAAATTGAAGCATAAGGATGAAGCAGAAGAGATTGTGGCAGAGGAAATCATTGACATTGCAAAGATTGAAGAAAAAATATACAAGAAATTTGTGTAGATTTTGGGGGAAATTTGAAACCTAAAAAACTCGTTATTATGGTTTCATGACCACAAGAAACGATATAGACGTGTATTTATATGAAATGCAAATCCTACTACAAAATAATACAGTAATATTTTTTCTCCCTTTCCACGAAAATAAGCTACCTTATTTTCTAGGTACATGTTTTAAAAGGACATAAGCTACCTTAGAGCATCTCTAATGTAACTTCTTATAAAAACCTTATTTTTGTACTTTTTGATGTCACCTCATTTCCATCTCATCATTCACATAAAAGTACACAATGATAATTCTTATAAGAACCTCTTTTTGTAGGTCTCATACATTGTAATATTAATATATATAATATTAGTACTTATTAAAAAATAAAAATAATAAATATAGTGTCACATCTCACACATTTCATGATAAGAACCAATGTTCTTATTTAAAAACCTAGAGAAGTGAAGTTTGGGTTCTTATAATAACTCTCCACAATGTTAGTTCTTACAAGTCATTACACTTTTTACTTATAAGAACCTTGCATTGGATATGTTCTTACAAGCTATTTTTTTGATAAGCTACTTAGAGTAGCTTAGGCATTGTTTGGCAAAAAAAAAACTAAACTTTTTTTTTGTACATATTTGGATGACTATATTGAAAAGCTACTCATAGTAGCATTTTAAAAAGTTGGCTTATCAGCTAGTTTGCCAAACATAGCCTTATGAGAAGCTTTTTGTGATTATTCCAATTATGCCTTCATTAATATCCATCATTTTAATTGATTATTTTTTCTATATATCCTTTTTGATAATTTTACATGATTATAAACTAGTTTTTTCTAAACGTGACTTTTTCATTTGCTAGTTTATCAGCTAGTCAGCTACCAGTTAACTTATCAGTCGTCAGCTAGCTTATCAACTAGTTTACCAAATATAATCTTAATCAAGTTGTAATATTTTTTTATTTTATATCTATTTATACTGGTAATTTACTGAGCTTGTAATATATGATAATAAAAATATTGGTTGATGAGAGATTTAGATAATGAGAAGGTTATGATGAATGGGACTATAAATTTGACATTCACGTAATCAAGTGTTACTAGACGAGTAGGTTACTATTTAATACTTAACTTATTTTTGGATGTAGAATTTTTGGTATGAAATGTGCATTTGCTAAATTTTGAGAGGTGCTCCAGATATTATAAAATACAAAAGAATAACATAAAACCGAAAAAATCCCTCATAATCGACTAAAAAAACGTAAAGTCCTTCGAAATCAACCAAAAACAAAAAGAAAATCCTAAAATTAGCCAAAAAACGAAAAAAGCTATCAGAATCAATCAAGAATCTAAAAAAAACACTCAAAATGATGGAATTCAGTTAAAAACACATCGGACGACTTTATGAACATTTAATTAACGTTAAAGGTACATCTACTCGACAAAAATCTTAGGTTCGCTACTAGCGGTTAAAAGGGTAAAAAAATATGACATTCATCACTTTGTTAATAATAAAATTGTTACACTAAATAAGAACTAAGACAAATTTTGTTACATTTTAATGAATTTTATCTGTTATGGTATTTACATTTTAATGCATTTCACCCGTCATAGTATTTTATTTTAATTCTTGTTATGGATAACGTACTTTTAATTTTTTTATTTTGGTTTATGATATGTAACATTTCAAACATTTAAATATTAGGTAATCGGTTGGGTTTTAGAAATAGAATGATATCTCTAACAAATATTATTTGTATATGGTGCCTATAAAAATATTTTTATATAAAATCATTTTAAATGTATTTATTGTTATTTTTAAATCATAAATTTTTATTCATTATTTGCATTTTATTTTATGATGTGGATCTAACCCTTTTAAGATGACATTGTCTCCTTACAAATAATATTTGTGATATGTATCAAACGTTTTAAACTAGTGTTATATTCGTCCGTTGGTCGGGTATACAACATGACTTTAATTTAGATTCAATTATTTGAATAGTCACTCTTTTTATTATTACCAAATATTTATTTTTTTCAATCGAGCAAAAAGCTTAGTCAAACTATAACCGGCTTTCCATAAACGCAAAATACACCGATTATTCACATGGATGAAATTTTTAATTACAAAAATAATATAACACACATCGATAGTTCAAATGGATGACAATTTTGTAAGAAAATATGTTTCTATCTACCCTCAAAGCCTCCAATATCGTAGTCATCTCCACGTCCATCTAAAAGAGTAAGTCATAAGGGCAGCCAGTATAGTCCTGTAGATTGGTTGTCGCACACACTTGCAAAGCAGGGCTTGTTTCACACACCTGCTCTTTAATAACACAAACATAATTAGAACTTACTATGCAACAGGTAAAACTCAAATAAATGTAAGAAACTGATCAAGAATGAAGAGTACAAATACGGGGCTTTTTTGTTGTTAAAACATAAAACATATTTGTTGGGAACTGAAGATGTGACCAAGTCATTAATGCTGCTAGTTCAGAGTTAGTACTGTCAGAGGATCTCAAAAGTTATTACTGCTAGGTATTACTACTTCTAGTAGAATTAATACTGCTAGTCAAAGTTAGTGCTGCTTGAACAAAGTTAGTACTGCTTAGCTAGTTAGTACTGCTAGTGGTTAGTGCTGCTTAGTAGTTAATACTGTCAAGACTCAGTTAATGCTTCCAAGGTGATTAATACTGCTTCTGAGATAATCTGAAGATAATGTTGAAGAGATCGCGTCTGGAGATAAACATGGAAAGCTTGAATATAATTATGAAGATTATTTTGAAGATCTTTTTATGTTTAGTATTTATCTTTTATTATACAATGATATATAGAATAGAATAGAATTGAAAGAAAATAAGAATATTTTCTGAATTTTTGTTCTAGAGAGAGAATCAACCTCAAGGCATCATTCCTAATTCTAGAGAAGTAGAATTCGTCTTGAAAGAGCCTGTTCTTCAAGATTGAGGTTGTGTTTGAAAAGCTTGTAACTTGAATCATTAAGTAAAGTTTGCAAGTTGTGATTCATACTGTTTTTTCTGTTTATTGAATATTAAAGTGTTTTTCCGCAACTTCTTTAATATTGTTTCTGAGTATTCATAATTCTTGTTGAGAATTCGATCCTGACAAGTGGTATCAGAGCCTGTTCTCTCAGAAACATTCATTCATTCATTATGGAAAACTTTGCAGAATCAAACAGTACTCTTGTCTCTAAGGTTCCAATGCTCAAACCCAATGAGTTTGACATGTGGAAGATCAGAATCAGGCAATACATTCTCCTCACTGACTACTCAATGTGGGATGTCATTGAGAATGGCCCCTCTACTGAAGGACATATTGGACCAGATGGGAAAAGACCTCCACCAAAGACATATGGTGAGAGGAAGATCAGGCAGACAGAGATGAAGGCCTTAAGCACTCTGCTCTTGGTCATCCCCAATGAATATCAGCATCAATTATGCAACTGCACTGATGCTCAGATTCTCTGGAATGCTTTAGAGAAAAGATTTGCTGGAACTAAGAGCACCAAAAGAAATCAAAGGGATGTTCTGAAGCAGCAGTATGAGAACTTCACTTCTTCAAAGAATGAGTCTATGACTCAAACTTTTGACAGGTTCAACAAGCTTATTGGTGAACTGGCTACTGTTGGAGTGAAGATGGAGCAAGATGACATTAACAGGAAGTTCCTCAGATCTCTTGGGGATGAATGGACTATGTACACTGTCTCATATAGACAGAGTGACAATCTGGAAGAGAAGGAACTAGATGATCTGTATAATGATCTAAGAGTTTTTGAATCTGAGGTAGAAGCTAAGAAGAAGCCCACTGGGTATATTCATAATGTTGCACTTCTATCAGTATCTACTGATACTACTTCCAACCCTGAAGCAGTTAGTGCTGCTAGTGGGAGGAACAACTTCTCTCAAAGAAGAGAAGATGGAGCTGATTTTGACAAGACAAAGGTGGAGTGCTATAAGTGCCCCATGAAGGGACACTTTGCTAGAGAGTGCAGAAGTGGTGTGCCAAATAACAACCACCAACAAGCTCAGAATGAAGGCTACAATCAAAACAAGAACTCTGCTCAAGCCCTTGTTTCTCAACAAGGAATGGGGTTTGACTGGAGTGACCAAGCTGAGGAAGCCATTCAGAATCAAGCTCTTATGGCAGAGGTGTCTGATCTCCCCTCTGAGGTAATTTCTAATCTTTGTACTCAATCTTGCATAGACACTGTCAAAAGGTACAGGGATCACAACCAAAACATGTGTGATGACCTCAAAAGATTAGAAAAGGACAGAAGAGATTATGTGTTGATAGTTGAGAGGTTTGAAGAACAAATCAAAGGCTTCCACGCCAATGAACTTCAACACTCTTATGACACAAACTACTGGAAGTGGGAAATGAATGAGTTAGAGACCAAACTGTCTAAGTCCAAAGAAGAGAATGATAAGTTGAAAGAAGAACTAGCTAAGATTAAGCTTGATGTAGAAAAGTTTTCATATGCTTCAAAAGCAATGGATTCTCTTCTAAAGGCTCAGATTCATGATAAGATGAAGCCTGGTGTTGGATACAACAACACACCCCCTCCTTACAACAACAACTACATCCCTCCTACATCAGACTTGTTAGAGACTAAGGAGAAAAAGGACTTGTCTGAGGAAGCATTTAAGATAGATCCTTTGGATGAGGTGGTTGTTGAGGATATGACTGAGAAAGAAGCCAGTGAGAATAGGAACAATGCTGTGAGTAAAGAGATACCCTTAGAAAACAACATTGTTACCAATGAGGGTGGTGGAAGGATCTGGGTCAAGTCTAAAGAGATAGAGAAGACCAAAGGAAAGGCCAACAAGGTCCATTACAAACAGACCACTGTTGTGAATCCTGGCCCTTGTAAACAGTGTGCTTGCAATAAAACTGAGAGCCTAAATTCTGGTACAAAGAGAGGTAATCAAAGAAACTGGAATAATCATGGGCTCAGAAACAAGGAGTTGATCTGAGTAAAATAATCAGACCAAAACCTTGTTTCATATGTGGCAAGTTGAATCATTTGGCTAAGCACCGTTTCTTTAACCCTATTAACCAAAAGATGAACTTTCAAAGATTTGTGCAAAAACCTGTTGGTTATAGGAAGGCTGGAAAGAAACATGTGGCTAAGAAATCTGTTGAAACCAAAGGCCACATGAAGAAAAAGGTTTTAAAAGAGAATATTAAAATGTGGGTGCCTAGAAGCACTAAAACTGTTAGTACTGCTACATCAAATAGTACTGCTGACAGGGATAGTGCTGCCAGAAGCAATACTGCTGCTACCAGTGTTAGTACTTATGAGAATATTAATGCTTCTAACACTGTTAGTACTTCTTCAAAGATTAATACTGCTAACACAGTTACTGCTGCTAACACGGTTACTACTTCTAACAAGGTTAGTACTGCTAAGCATGCAAGTGCTGCTAATGCAGTTAGTACTTCTAAAACCAGTACTGCTTCTAGCAAATGTGCATCCAAACCCATTATTGTGACAAAGTACTCCAGCAATGAGGTGTCAAAGTTTAAAAATCTTGTCAAGAAGAAATGTAAATATTTTGATGAGAAAGGGGTACCCAAGACCACTTTGGCTTGGGTTCCTAATCAATACTAACTGATTTATCTAATGTGCAGGGCAACCAACAGCTTAAGGGGAAGAGCATCTGGCATGTTGATAGTAGTTGCTCTAGGCATATGACAGGCAACATGTCATGCCTTCAGGATTTCAAGCATATCAATGGAGGACATGTTGCATTTGGAGACAATCTTGCAGATGGAAAAATAAGTGGAAAAGGTAATGTTACAAAAGGTAAGATCATGTTGTAGGACATGTTGCATTTGGAGACAATCTTGCAGGACATGTTGCATTTTGAGACAATCTTCTAGGTTTGAGACAAGATCATTGAAGATCATCAGAGAAAAGTTATATTTTCGAGCAGTAGATAAGCATACCAAAGCATAAGCAATGGTACTGCTAAATTGGCTCCAGCCAGTAGTTTTCTTGGAAATACAGTGCATCAGGGTATGAACAAAGAACCTCCATTGGGGTGAAAATTGAGCTTTGAAAAACTTGAAAATCCCTAATTGGCCTTCATACCCCATTCTGGTGAGGTTTGAAAACAAATCCTCATTTGGAATAGAAGATGTACCTGAAGCATCGTCTAGACGTAGACAGATGCGAATGGTCTCCTCAGTAACTGTCAAGGGTTTGTCACAAACCCTTGTTTTGATGCACGGCACTCCGTTTTCAGTGATAGTAGTGGCATTGGCCCAGAATTGTCTTTGATACTCTATGTAGATGGTAGGAGACACAGTGAGAGCATGAGCGATGTGGCTTGACCTCAGAAAATCGACTATCTGGTAAAAACCTTCGGCTTGCTTTGGCTTTTGGAGCATGGCTATCTCGTTGTGCTCATCAATAAACACCATTGAAGCCATCTGTACGCAAGGATTCTTGACTAGCGAGCACTGGATACTTAAGAGAAAAGAGTGATAGAGAAGATGAACAGTAGACAAAGAGTCGTTATAATCTTTTAGGCGGGGAAAGGGTATTTATAGCTTGTGGATTATAAGCAGTATTAACCCTCAAAATTTAGTGAAAGCAGTATTAACAGTGAGCAGTATTAACTGAGAGCAGTGTTAACTGAAAGCAGTATTAACTGAGAGCAGTATTAACTGAGAGCAGTATTAACTGAGAGCAGTATTAACTGAACACTGGCAGTAGTAAAATTGTACTGGCAGTACTAAGACTGTACTGGCAATATTAACCATACTTACACTTTTAAGCTTGTGATGAACTGAGTACTTCTATACATTTCTTGAGAAAGAAGATTAGTAACACCAAGCATAAACTATATACAGGTATTGAACCACTTTTTAAGTAGGAGCTTATTCAGAGTTGATCATTCCCACACTTGTTACCAAGAAAGTGAATCTACCCACATCAAAGGCTTTGGTGAATAGATCAGAAAACTGGTTATCAGTATGAACTTTTACAACTTGAATAAGCTTCTTTTCATTGCAGTCTCTTATAAAGTGATACCTGATCTCAATGTGCTTTGTCTTTGAGTGCTTGACAGGATTATTAACAATGCTAATAGTACTGCTATTATCAATAAAGATTGGAGTGTGTAGAAAGGTTACCCCATAGTCCAACATTTGATTCTGAATCCATAAGACTTGAGAACAGCAACTTGCAGCTGCTATGTACTCTGCTTCTGTTGTAGATGTGGACATTGTGGTTTGTTTCTTGCACTACCATGATACTAGTCTTGTACCCAAAAACTGGCATCCTCCAGAAGTAGATTTTCTGTCCAAGTTTGCTCCACCTAGGTCACTGTCTGAGTATTCAAGTAGGTCAAATGATGAGTCATGAGGATACCAAAGTCCTAATCTAGGTTGCCCTTTGAGATATTTGAATATCCTCTTAACAGCTTGATAGTGTGATTGTTTGGGCCTAACTTGAAATCTTGCACACACACAGACTGGAAACATTATATCTGGCCTAGAGGCTGTAAGATACATGAGAGAGCCAATCATGGATCTATAGTGATGAACATCCATATCCTCCCCCTCAAGATCTGCTGTTATCTGCTTGTGTGTCTCCATAGGTGTGCTGGCAGGCTTTGAGTCTGAGAACCAAACTTGGTTAGAATGTCCTGCACATACTTGAACTGACAGATAAATATAGCATCTGACTTCTGTTGAACTTGGAGTCCAAGGAAGAAAGTAAGTTCCCCCATGGAACTCATTTTGAACCTTTGATGCATTAGGTCCTCAAACTCCTTGCACATATTGTCTCTTGTGGATCCAAAGATGATATCATCCACATAGATTTGGACCAGCAAGATGTCCAAAGTTTACAAACTTCCATTATACTGCTTTCAGTTAACACTGCTCTCAGTTAATACTGCTTTCACTAAATTTTGAGGGTTAATACTGCTTATAATCCACAAGCTATAAATACCCTTTCCCCGCCTAAAAGATTATAATGACTCTTTGTCTACTGTTCATCTTCTCTATCACTCTTTTCTCTCAAGTATCCAGTGCTCGCTAGTCAAGAATCCTTGCGTACAGATGGCTTCAATGGTGTTTATTGATGAGCACAACGAGATAGCCATGCTCCAAAAGCCAAAGCAAGCCGAAGGTTTTTACCAGATAGTCGATTTTCTGAGGTCAAGCCACATCGCTCATGCTCTCACTGTGTCTCCTACCATCTACATAGAGCATCAAAGGCAATTCTGGGCCAATGCCACTACTATCACTGAAAACGGAGTGTCGTGCATCAAAACAAGGGTTTGTGACAAACCCTTGACAGTTACTGAGGAGACCATTCGCATCTGTCTACGTCTAGACGATGCTTCAGGTATATCTTCTATTCCAAATGAGGATTTGTTTTCAAACCTCACCAGAATGGGGTATGAAGGCCAATTGGGGATTTTCAAGTTTTTCAAAGCTCAATTTTCACCCCAATGGAGGTTCTTTGTTCATACCCTGATGCACTGTATTTCCAAGAAAACTACTGGCTGGAGCCAATTTAGCAGTACCATTGCTTATGCTTTGGTATGCTTATCTACTGCTCGAAAATATAACTTTTCTCTGATGATCTTCAATGATCTTGTCTCAAACCTGGACAACAAGAAGAGTTTCTTCATGTATCCCAGGTTTGTTCAGGCAGTTATAACCAATGAATTGACGGATATACCTCACTTTGATGAGGTATATGTACCTAAACCCCCTAAAGGAAAGGTCTTCTCAAACATGAGAAGATCTGCTAGGGACTCGGAAGGAGTTGACACCCCATTGTTCTCAACAATGATGGTGGTGTCCCAACCACAAGAAGGTATGGCCTCAGGGTCAAGGCCCTCATTAGACCAACCCACTGAGAGCCAATCCCAACCTTCCCTATCTCAAATTTTTCCTCAGTCCTTTGCTTCTAAACCCACTCCTATGATATCCAAGACTTATGTCAAGAGAAAGGTACACAAGGCTCCTTCCCTTGTTGTACCTACTATTAACCAAGAGCCTCAAAGCCCTCTATTGGAGCATTCTCCAATAGAGAATATCCAAAGGAAAACCACTAGGGTGTCTCCCAACCCTGAGGAGGTGCTCTCTAAGGAGATGAATGAGCATATGGGTGAGAAGGCTGCCACTACTTCTGCTAACACAGAAAAGGAAAGTGGTAACATCTCTAAGACCTTCCCCATGGCAACTTTGGGTGAGAAATCAACCAAAGGACCCTGGCTCCAAGAAACCAAGGGGGTAGTTGGTGCTTCTGCTAGGCAGAAGGCCACTACTAAAAGATCCAAGGATCCCTCAAGGATGGGCAAAACATCCAACAAGGGTGAGGACAGAACTGAAACTGATGAATTGATGGCAAAAGGTTCCAGTGATCCTTCAAGGGTGGGTAAAACACCTAAAGAAGGTGAGGATAGCTATACTTACTTGGAATTGATGGAAACAATAGCCAACATCAATGTTGATGTGGTTAATCAAGGAAAGGAAATCATGGCATTGCAGCAAGTGGTCATCTCCCAACAAAAGCAGATTTCAAAACTCAAGCAATTGGTGGGAAAACTCATTGCCAAGAAAAGAAGAAAGCAGTTTGTTCTAAGGAGGAGAGAGGGGGCAAACAAAAAGGAGGAGGAGAATGCTTCCAAAAAGGGGGAGAGTTCAAGCTCAGAAAAGATGGATCAACAGATTGAGGGGGAGAATGTTGAAGCAAGGGGAGAGTTTGTTAAAGAGAGGGCTGAAGAAAAAGCTGAAGGTGTGATAGAAACAGAAATATTTGTTGAAGCAGTAGAAACAACACCAGCAGCAGTAACAACCCCAGCAGTAGAAACTGTTACTACTGCTGAGCCAAAAGGAGCAGCAGAAACTGTTAGTGCTGCTGAAACTACACAAGCAGCAGTAACTGGGTTAACACCTGAAGAAGTTGAAGTAGCAGAGATGCTTGTAAAAGCAAAGAATGACACTCCCAAAGCAAAGGGAGTGGTCATAAATGAAGGGGGGGGCAAAGAGAACAGAAAAGAAAGACATGGCTACAAATGCAAAGAGAAAAGGGAAAGAAAAGATGATAGAATCTGATCAACCAACCAAAAAGCAAAAGATGGTTGAGTCAGATGAAGCATTAGCCAAGAAACTGCAAGAAGAGATAAATCAAGCAGAGAAAGAGCAGGTTGAGAAAGACAGAGAGATAGCCAGAGCACTAGCTAATGAATTAAATGAAGCATTTCAGAAAGGTTTGGAAACAGAGAAAGCAAAGCAAAGGGCAATAAGCATGAGAAAGGCTATGATGGCCAGATCAAGTGCAAAGAAAAGAAGACCTTCACAAACTTACCTTGCAACTCAGGAAAGAAACAAGATGATAACTTTCTTGAGGAGTGCAATTGGTGTGAAGAAAGAAATGTTTATAAAGATGACTTTTGATCAAGTCAAGGGCTTATATGAGAAAGAAATGGGAAAACTGCAGAGTAATGAAAAGGCCAGAGTGGAGTTTGAAAAGAAAGCCAAGGAGAGGGATGATGTGAACATTAATCAACCCTTCCCTGAAAGTGAAGAGGGAACTCCAACAAAAGAAAAGGCAGAGAAAAAGGAAGAAAAGAAGAAGGAAGCTACTATAGGGCAAAGTCAAAGGATTCTGAAGAGAACCAAGATGATGGCCAAAAGAAAGAAAACTGAAAAGAAGCCTAGAGTAGAAGAAGAGAAAAAGGTTGTTGAAGAAGAAGAGGCACCTAAGAATGAAGAAAAGAGAGCTGAATCTCAGGAAGTACCACAGAGTTCAGATGTAAATATGTACATGGTGGTAATAGATAAAATTCCAAAGCCTATCACAGCTGAACCTGTTGGATTCAAACCTCCTGAAGTTATCCACTGGGATATTATGAAGGTGGAAGGTAAGGAGTATATCAGACTGAAAAGAAAGGATGAGAAGTATTATGTGTTTTGAACATGGAATAAAATTGTCAGAGAATGTTCAAGATCTGATTTAGAAGAGATGTTTGAAGTTGGTATGAAATTACATGCAGATCAGTTGAAAGCTCCAGGGTTACCAATTGTGAAGCTGGTTATGGAGTATTTGTGTATGTTATTCAATCCAGAAGCAGTAAGGCATATAATCAGAGATGTGTTTAAAACTGTTAGAGGATGGACTTTGTATGAAAGGAGTGGAGTCTATGAATTGGCCATGGATACTTTTCACATGGAGTATTACTTGGTGGATAGGGTCTACAATCACACAAGTCTGAAGCTTCATGCCATGTTAAATAAGAAGCTAAGTTGTGCACCAAATTCAGAAATGGCAAAATATCTAATTCAGAGAACTATCAATCAGAGCATGGGACTGGATCCTAACATTGGATTGAATCAATGAAAGTTTTGGAAGCATCTGAAGAACTTGACTTCTCTTTCTAAAAGTCAAGTTAGGGGGAGATTGTTGGGAACTGAAGATGTGACCAAGTCATTAATGTTGCTCGTTCAGAGTTAGTACTGCCAGAGGATCTCAAAAGTTAATATTGCTAGGTATTACTACTTCTAGTAGAATTAATACTGCTAGTCAAAGTTAGTGCTGCTTGAACAAAGTTAGTACTGCTTAGTTAGTTAGTACTGCTAGTGGTTAGTGTTGCTTAGTAGTTAATACTGCCCAGACTCAGTTAATGCTTCCAAGGTGATTAATACTGCTTCTGAGATAATCTGAAGATAATGTTGAAAAGATCGCGTCTGGAGATAAACATGGAAAGCTTGAATATAATTATGAAGATTATTTTGAAGATCTTTTTATGTTTAGTATTTATCTTTTATTATATAATGATATATAGAATAGAATAGAATTGAAAGAAAATAAGAATATTTTCTGAATTTTTGTTCTAGAGAGAGAATCAACCTCAAGGCATCGTTCCTAATTCTAGAGAAGTAGAATTCGTCTTGAAAGAGCCTGTTCTTCAAGATTGAGGTTGTGTTTGAAAAGCTTGTAACTTGAATCATTAAGTAAAGTTTGCAAGTTGTGATTCATACTATTTTTTCTGTTTATTGAATATTAAAGTGTTTTTCCGCAACTTCTTTAATATTGTTTCTGAGTATTCATAATTCTTGTTGAGAATTCGATCCTGACAATATTTTGTTGTCATCTTATGTAGAGTGGGAGAATAACTGAATAAGTAGAAAGTAAAACGATGTTATGATTGTAAAAGAACATATTTTTTTATACGATCGTAGAGTCCATACACACAATAAAACATAATATCAATACATGACAAGCAATTCGCTCAACCATAACCACAAGTGTTGTGGCGTACTGGTTGAAGCCCTATGGGATGTGGTGGAATATCTCATCTGCCCCAGGGTTCAAATCCAGGCGTAAACAACAATGGTCACTGATGTTTAATCAGGACTGATGTCTTACAGTCATAATTTGCCAAGGGATTATTCTGGGCATAGCCTAGGACACCCTTCCCAAAAAAAATCGCTCAACCATATATGGGTCCGTTTGGGAACAAAGTTTGAACTTGGATTTCCGACTCTATACAAAATACCCATATTTTGCCAACTTAATATCAACTTAACATAAAGACATCATTATTTAAAAGTTAATTAATATTAATATTTCCATTTTCACCACTGACCATAATCGAATTGCTTTTTCCCTCATTGATCATAGCCCTGATTTCATCAAAAATAGAATTATACACTTAGGACACCACACATAAGATCAAGAAAAAGTTGTTACTAACTCGATCGGAAAATGATAATTAGCTGTAAGAGACGTCAGCAACTACAAATACATGGGGGATCAGTTCTCCAGATGGTGCTCCCTTGTATTCATCCGTCATATGACGATCATAGAAATGAGGTACTTTTTGGAATGGATTGATTGCAATTAGAATATTTGCAGTGTAAGGGGTCGTTTACCAAACACTTACCAAGTCACATTACCTTACCAGATGAATATGACAAGAACCAATAATATTACCCGGTAAGCAAAGTTCTAAATGGCGTGAGGCGTGGCGTGGCGGCGAGGCCAAGCCTCAAGCCTTAAGAGCCACGGCGAGGCCATAGCGTTTTCAATGCGTGACTTATGACGTCATTTTTCTAATTCATATATATCATTATATAGAAAAACATATATTTTGTAGTGTTACTCAATTAGTCAATAGTAATAAGCAAGTTAAATTATGGTATATATTAAAAAACTTGCAAATAAGACATTAAAAACGTAAATAAAAATCAAATAATGCATTACGAAATTGTACATTAGGTCATGGCGTGCCACGGGCTTAACGTGGTGTGAGACACAAGCCTTGGTGTCATGGCGGGCCATGACGTCTGTGTGGCGAGTTTTTTAGAACATTGCCGGTAAGTGAGGGAAACATACTTAGGGGTCATTTGACAACACTGATAAGGTAGTAAGTGCTTACCCGTTCAGTAAACGACACCTTAGTCTAAATGTTTGAGATATCACATCTTAAATACCAAAATAAAGGTTTTGAAAATATGTTACACAAAATAGAAAGCATACTAGAGTACATTCTATATTTATGCGATTCGCCAAAAACAAAAACAATCAAAGAAAGATGGCATCCTATAATTCACATATATAAATAAACATATAACATTCGTGTTTTTACTTTGTGCTCAATGTGCCCATACCAGTCGCAGCCATCTAACAGAAAGAACCTCTTGTGGTGTCTTGTATACTTTCTTTCATAGCCATAAAAATTAAGATTTTTGAGGATACATATGAGTCAATGCAACATGCGATGTGCACACAGTACATACAGTTCCGGCAAGGTTCAGAAGCACCCCGATTCCTGTCTGCAACCAAAAATAGGTACAAAATTCTGTCTTTGTAGAAGTAGATAAGAAGATTACTGTGCAGAGCAGTTAAACTTTAAAGGGGAAAGACAGTCTTTAGCCCCATGAAAATTTCAAGAACTAAATTTCTAAATTCACAACAATGTGATAAGAACTGTCCTTCACCAAATGCAATATGATAAAAATAACAACCACTTACAACAATATTTTGATGCGAAAGATTCTTCAATAGCTTCACCTCTTATTCGAGCTCTCAGATGTGAGCCCATCATGTGTAAGAAAACTCCATTAAACTACCATAGCCATATTTGAATGCAATTTGAAACCTTCAATACATGACCTTTTCTGTTTGTTCATTACAAAAAAATAAGCTACATTTAAGTTAGTAGAACACTCTCAAGCAAGAGCAAGAACTACAATGTTGTATAATAAACAGTCAGTCTGTATGGATATGAATCATAAATGCTTGAAACCTACGCAAATAGATTTGAACCACTATTTACAACCACAGAAACCTGAATATGATCACACCAATGTCAATGTTAATATATATATATATATATATATATATATATATAAATATAAGATTAAGTACTACCACAAGTAACATATTTTATAAGCCAATTACGCCTTAAAAACACAGTTGCACGACTTTGCACCTACTTGACAACAAGTAACTCCCCTGAATCAAGATTCATTCCGATATAAACCCTACCAAACGCTCCACAACCGATTAATTCTCCTTTCTGCCATCATATCTAGGAGTTACCCCCGTCTTTTTTCTTCTTCCCCACCGACATGCTTTTGCCAATCAGAGGAGGTAGTGCCTGAATAGAAGAATTATGGGCCGTTTACCAAACATTTACCCAGGTAAGCACTTACCCAGTCATGTTACCTTGCCGGATGAATACAGTAAGGACCAAGAATCTTACCTGGAAAGAGCGAGGCAAGGACAAGAGTCTTACCATGGTTAGTGTTTATCGGGTAACTTGTTGCATACAGTGCGGTTTTGGTGAGCTAAAATCTTAGCCAGTAAGTAAATGATAGTGTTGAATCTTACCGGTAAGCACACTTATTGGGTAAGTGTTTGGTAAATGGCCCCTTCGTGAAAAGTCCCATTTTCGATTTACGAATGCTTAAACCGATCTTTTCAACAAAGCCACCGAAAGAACCACCACCAAGAATTAAGTTCTTGATAAACAAAAGTAAAAGTTTGGTGAAATTATCAAATTAATTATGTTCTAATACACAATAACCGAACAAAATTCCATCTAACTAAACAGAAGGACCCAAGAAGCATTAGAAAATTTATCATACTACTATTGGTGTCCCTACTTCAATATTCATCAGCTATTCCACCAAATAGTAACAATATAATATCTCACAATTCGAATTGTATGCGCCTATTGTCCCAAAAATTAGAATCTCAATTTAATTCCTGAGATTCCAACCTAGTATTTTGTGGAAATCCAACTTACATATACAAATTTCTTAATACAATTTTTACATCTCAATATTTCCAACTGTAAGAATTGAATCATATTGCAATATATGCATACTTTTTTACTCAATAATCAATTGGAGCCTATCAATTTCAAGTTGGCATATAAGATTTATCACTTTAAATTGAAAGGTGTACATTGATTCAGGGATATGGAGACTATTTATTTCTCTATACTTCCGGGTACAAAGCTTGTGGCATCAAAATTCCGAATGAAGTTTCAATGAAACCTCAACGGATGATGAAAAGAACAAAAATGCCCCATTTAGATACAAAGTGCATCGATAAATGTGACCTTTCGATTAGCAGAATGAAGATCAGTATAGTAGCAGAGGATATACCTATCCACCGAATAAAAGAAGCACAACTAACTTCCCATCTGAAATCGCCTTCAACTCCATCTACCGTTTCTCTATATCTTCAAGTTTCCTATCCTCTACGGTTGACAGAGCTCTTTGGCACCGGCTCTATCGCGACTGTCGGTAGCCTGATTCAACACTCACATACCCAATTAAACCCATGAAAACATAATTAAGTTATACAAAAAACATAGGCACATATGAAAAGACAAACCATGTGACTGAAACGAACAACGAATCATTCGATCAATTCTTAGAAGATCTAAGCTTTTCCAAAATGGTAATTTATTAACAAATATTTAGAAAGCAAGAATTAAGAACAGTAATTTACTAATCAATAAAATTTATAACTTATGCAAATATGCACTTTTCTCTACCTTAAACTACTAACAAACAAAAGATTCGCAACAAAGTTAAGAAAACCCACATTTATCACAAATCCAATGTAGCAGTTTATTGCTACATTGGGTCTTTCTATTTTGTTATTTTTCAAAACAAATTTATTGCACAATTTCCATCACCAATTATGTTGATATTTTGAGAAGTTTATATGTATGTATGTATATATATATATATATATATATATATATATATAGAGAGAGAGAGAGAGAGAGATTTCAAACTAAAACAATAACTAAATAATAGAATACGAAACCGACCAAATCACGTGCAAAATCAATATGATCTTACATAAACAGTCAAGGCAAGGGTACATGGGCGACTTGGCCAACGACTTGAAATGGTCAACGCAAGGGTATGCAGATGACGTAACCCACGCGACTAATCACAAGTGAATTTACATGTGATTTTTAGTATAAAATTATATATGATTCAACTGTTTTCTTATGTTTTTATTTAGTAATTGTTCTCATATCAACCTGACTCTATCTATATACATTTATCTCATGCTATATAAGAATCACAATTCTGTAAGAAATGGACAGCTAGCTTGTAAGCACTCTATTGGTTTCAGAAAATATTATATAAATAAGGAATGGACACGGAGCTAAAAACCTTAATTAGAACACAACTTTGAGGATATTCATATTCAATGCTTACCTTATTTTAAAAGACAATACGTAAAATCAGACTATATAATTAACACCATGAGGTCCAGGTCCTGGTGATAACATTAAGTAACATGAAAATACGTACGTAAAATGTTAATTAGCGATAAACACTATAAGCCCCTGTGGTTGCATATGACAAGATGTTCTTCCCACCACACGTAGACATACACACTCCCTCGATTACCTCCTTCCTGACCAACTCATTGCAAACGCTCGCATGTGCTTCATGTCGTATTGAGTTAGCAATCCACAATGTTTCTTAAATAGCCGAACCTAAAACCCAAACCTCCATCGTTTAATTTAATTTTTTTTCTTGGGACCCCCAAAAAAATTTTATTCAATAAAGGAAAAAAAGACAATTTATGAGGGTCATACCCCAAGATTTACAAATTGACGCCCAAGAAAGTGTTTCGGAAAACCCCCGTAAATTAGGTATAATTCTAAACCCTAATATAGAATTAGTAGACCAATCAACAACAATATAGAATTAGTAGACCAATCAACAACAATATAGCAACCCAAATAAGGATCCCAAACCAAGCCCAAATGAAAATTGAACATATTATAGTCCCCATCCCTACGGCCCATGAAGTAAAACTTCAAGATGACCCAATCAACAAAATATTGGGAGCCCATCATCTAATCCATGTTTGCATCCATCAAGAAAAGGTAGACCCAACTAAAAATCCATCATCATTATTACTTTAGTTCCAAAATATTAGTCCAAGAAAGAAGCAAACTTTATCCTTTTCAAGGCAACAAAATTGACAGTAGACCATTGGCAATTTGGCCAATGGCAACTGCAAAAACAATGTAATCACACAGCAGTAGCAATACTCTTATACTCACAATCCAAACATCAAAAATAAAACCAAACCCAATCTTGATGTCTGATTATAGAGGCATAAGAGTGATGAATTCTGATATAAGCCTGATGTGAATTGCCACAATGAAAGCCAACCTTATCCCTCCAAATTTGATTATACCACCAGACCTTATCCCACCAAAATAAATGGCCAAACTCATTTGTAATGGCCGAAGGCCAAATTACCCCAAAAGCATAAAATACATAGGGTTATACAAAACTGATAGAAAACTCAAAATCCTTATTACTCTATAACCAGAAGAGCCAAAAAACCACCATATCCCTCCATACCAGAAACTGATCCCAATTGAATGTAAACCAACTTAAAAGACCAAGGAAACATAAATAGAACCAACAGTTGATCCAGAGGTGTATTGACCCAAAAAAAAAACTTTTGACTCCCACACTTTTAAATAAATTGAATGCTAACCAAAAAGAATAAGAAGGTTCCACATATAGGTAAGAACATAGATTGGACCAATGATCAACAACCCATGACTCACTTTGCCAATAGTAGCATGGAAAAAGGTATGCAACAAAGCAGGATCAGTGATCAACTACTTCATTGTAACCTCTATTTTAGACTAAAGGAGGGGAAAGAACAAAGACCCACACACACAAATAATGGACAAGTTAAGCACAGCAGATAAGAGACTCCTCAAGCTCCAAAAATCCGTAATAGCAGAGGTCTGATCCAAAGACATCCATATCAGATCAAGAGTATATAAAATCACAAGTAAAGGCTATAGCAACTCAAAAACCAGCCTTATGACTCCCAAATCAAGGTATAACTCCAAAGAGCACCAAACCTGTCTATACAACTGCATGGGAGTAAAAAACATTATCAACAACCCAAATCCACTCTATATGTAAAGAATATCCCAAACCCATTGAAGAAAAACCATCACTGAGAAAGAACCAAAAGTTTGGTCTTTCCTAGATCTGGAAGAATCAAATATTAGAAGAGCAGGAATGTTATCATGCATTTATTAACTCTAATAAAGATTAAGAGCAAAGGTTATAAGTAAAACAAAAGGCGACAACATCAAACACATAGCATAATCATCTAACATAAGACACATTTATAATATCTAATCTGTCAAATATTCACATAAATTCTTGTATTAAGTATTAGACAAGTGAATCCAGGCACTAAAGTTGTTACCTTTTACTGTTTATTATATGCTCTCTAAGTTAGGGTAAATGGTATTAAGTCGTGTGGTATCGAATGTGACTGCATATCAAGAAAAAAAACAAAATATGATCTTCCAACATATTTGTATGCTTGTTGAAGCATTGTTAAGCAATATATACTATTGTAAAAAGCTCATTTACTACAGAAATATATCAGATTTCCATCAAAATTTAGAAGCATGGATTCAAACTATAAATAACTATTGCTTGCATGAACTGCATCCAAGCTTTAGTGGTTGAGTGTATTTGTTTCAGCACGTGTAAAACAGTGGATCAACATAGATGCCAAGATTTAGAAGAGGTAGTTAAAGATGAAGGAATTTGCTTTGAAACATATCCTACCTTGATATTCCTTTACACCACATATGAGAATTTAGATGGCTAATTTCAACCACCTTTTTTCTGAAAGGGATAATTAAAATTAAAATTTCTCCCATTCAGTTAAAGACTCTCATAAGTATAAAAATGCTTGTAAATTTCACCCTAATTGAAAGAAAGAACTTGATTAAATTCAAACCTAGAAAGGTAGAAATAAAACTCCAATAATCATCATCATTAAACCAGAAGTCTTTCATCAAATACAAATATACATGTAGACACGGTTGTAATCACCCTAGGTACCTTTGGGATTAGCACAACTGATTGATTTATGGTGGAGTGAAGAAATGGCAATGAGAGCAGCAGCCGCAAAGACCCTAAACACCAAATTGAACATTCCCTACCTCAAAAGAAAACTATTGCACATGACAAGTTGATTCATATTTCTCAGAAGAAACCAAAAAAATACAGAGGAGACCATTGAGAAATTTAAACCCACATCTGAAACTTAATTCCAATTGAAAACCCAATGAAAGAATTTGACCAAATTAAATGAAATAAGAAGAGAAAAATACAAATTACCATTTCATCAAAACAGGAAAAATGAGTAATCTTCCAAACCCAAAAACCAAATAGAGGAAAAATAGTACCTTACAGTCCCACCAGGAACACGTCAACTGCAGCTTCAAAATCCCACTCAAAGTTACACCAAACAACCTTCAGATTGTAAACATCAAAGGTAATCAAGCCAATACTCCATCCTCGTTGGATGATAAAATCAATGAAAAAGAGGGAGAGATACAAACCTGGAGATACTCCATCCTCGTTGGAGACACTCTTAATGGGTAGACCAGTCACCAACAAATGCAAACTACAAATGGGGAAGATGCAAAATACTCACATTCACGAAATCTTTCTGGACCAAATTGAAGAACGACAATTCGCAGATTGATGATGTCGGATGTGAAGAATGGCAATTCCAAATAGTAGAAGCAATTTTATAGTTGTAATTTGGGGGAGTTGGAACTCCATGAGGTTGAAGGCCGGAGAGAAAATAGGAGTGGAATCATGTGAGATAAAATAGGGAGTGGAGTCATCCAATCGGGAGATCATCGTCTGATTGAAGGAGAGCTCGTGGAGGTTGAAGGCGAAGACATGGAGAGAAATCAGGCGTGAGGGGAGAGAGAGAAACAAATGGCGGTGAGAGTTGTTCTGCTGTTGAGGCTGCTACGTGGGAGAGTTCGTGCGAGATAAATCAGCCCGTGAGGGATTGAATGGGCTAAAAGAGAAGAGAGGCCGTGAAATGAGGAATTTGAACGAACAAGATTAAAAGTTGGCTGAATTTTAACTGTGTAAATTGAATGGAGGGATGGTTGACTCGTCTCCATCCATATATATATATAATTGAAAGGGGTCTTAACTCTTAATGTAATAAACTTGAGATGATGTGACATCAAACTGCTTTTGTGAAACCGTAAGACTATATAAATAATATTAAATGGATGTTTGGTTATTGCAGATGAAAGAAAATGAAAATAAAAAGAGAATGGATTTTCATTCCCTCCAGTTTAACCTGAAATTAAAATCTAGGCTTGTAGGGAATTAACCCATTATATTATATAAAATCAAACAGTTTCTTTTATATTCAATCTCAATAATGACTACTTACTACTTGATACTTCTAACTAAACACCCCACAAACCTTCATGGCAAAAACACTGCTTACTACAAATGTTTTTGCTATGAAGGTTCGATGTTTTTTGTAACTTCACAATTTTTTGTTGTGAAATTTCAGTATTTTTTTTGTGGTGTCACGGTTCTCATGAAAACAAGTTGGTTTCACATGAACCCAACCTCAATGTAAAATGTGTCAGAGGTTTTCAGGGAGAAGGAGGTTGATAGTGTGGTCGAAGGTTTTAGCAAGAGACGAGAGTGAATGCAGGTTCACTATGGTATTAGGGGGGTTTTATGATAGTGTAAGGGTACTAGGTTTTTATGCGGGAGATGAAGATGAAGATTTTTTGTTAGAGAAGATAAGCGGAGTTAGAGAAGGGCCCAATATAAAGAGATCAGTGCAAAGGTGAAGAAGATGTGCAACAATGAAAGGTCAAGCGGAGGTAAGGGTTGCGATATGGGACAGACCCGTTTCTGACATTTTATAGGCCCTGAGCGAGATTTCAAAAACGGCTCTCGATAGGTACGAAATTATTTTCAATGTATTGTTTATATCATCGAAAATAACATGGATTCAAAAATACCTATAATTGATATAAAATTGTTTGTCCCAGTATACCTGATAGCGGAAAACCGTATAGTTCCACACAGTGGCCACAGTGTTCCCACAGTGGGGGCGCAAGTATACACCTCAACTATGATTGCTATAAGTAATAAAATGGTAAGTATACCGAATATCGTTTCCACAGGGACTCGTCTACTGAGAATCAGAGAGTTTCATGAACTTCTTGCACACGCTTTGGTTGTGAGAAAAATTTGTCGTTTTGTTGGTGAAATATCGAAAATAATTAAGAAATTTAACAATGAGTTAAGGATTGGGTATGGGTGTAAGTTTCCTTGAGATAATTGTAGTTACCAAATGGTTAGGCGCTTAAGTGCATAGAACTATGTATAAAAATTCCGATCTCTCGAAAACGAATTTTTATAGATTATGCCCAAAAGTGCTTAAAAGGTGCCCATAATTATTGCACTTGAGTTTGCCGATTTATCTAAGTTTGACTCTAAGCGTCAAGTCCTACCGGTATGAGGATTTATACCTGTTGGGTCATCTGAAGATTTGAAGATGACCTCCTGATCTTTTATCTTATATCATCCTACTTAGAATATGTTTGAGGTTTTTTTAGCAGCTTGGTTTCTATACAAATGTTCGGTGAAGTCGGAGATCAGCCGAAGAAGACAAAGAAGGAGTACATCTCTCATAGCGGATTGAAGATAGTCTCCTCAGCCTAAAGCCAAACATGCCCAAGTGATCAACACCATCGGCCAGGATGGTGTCAATCACATATCTTCAGGAGTATGAAGGTGTTCTCACATCTTCAGGAGCCGAAGATCTCTCAAGTCTTCGGCAGCCGATGATCTCTCCTTAGAAGTTGAAGATGTTCTCACATCTTCAGGAGCTGAAGATGCCTGAAGATTTCTTTCAAACACATTATACTTTTATGACAAAGTATATTTGTGATATATTGCATTGACGTGGACCTCATCCGAAGATTTCTTTCAAACACATTATACTTTTCTGACAAAGTATATTTGTGATATATTGAATTGACGTGGACCTCATCCGAAGATCAGAAAAAGTAAGTTTGTCTCCTACACTCTTTTGAGGAAAGGTCCACACCATCCCTGCAGGTCAACACTTCAAGACAAAGTCACTCCAAGACAAAAGGTACATCCTGTACCTTGCTGAAGACCTGTGTCCATCCCATGCTCAACAGGTGTCTCATGCATTTAATGCATGAGGCACTATAAATATGGAGGATGGTTCAACATGCAAGACAACCAGCTCTACTACCTTCAAGTTCTCTAAGTGTCTGGCAACTTTCTCTCTACGAAGATCTTATTGTTTTCTAAGTGTTTTACAGTTGTTCTTCATTCTCTATGTGTAAGATTGTTTGAACATATCTCATATGTTCTCTTCCGCAACAATCAAAGTTTTCTATGTGTAATTCTTGATTTCAAATCAATAAGAATTAAATTAAGTGAAAAACTGTGTGTATTGTATTCAACCCCCCTTTTACAATACTTTTCTTATTTACTTACTGCTATTTGGGACCAACAATACCCAAATCTCTCTGTGATATAAATTCTGACCAACATTTGAACCTTAGTAAATCATACAAAACCCGCATCTCTGCGTGGTTATCAAAGACTTTCTCAAATCCTTGTGCATCACTTAAGCCGTATTTCGGATCCGCCCCTCTCGAGGTTTAAGATCTAATATTAACACTTCAAAGTGATCGACTTATCCGCATTGAGTTATGTCCCGACTCAAGTGACCAAACTCAAGAACAAGTAATTATGGACACACCCAAGTGTATCCTACTAGTCTCAAGTTCACTCACACCCACACCCAATAAGGTGCTTAGCTCATGACTAAAAAGAAAGACATAATGAAATAAGCGAAATAATTAATAACTACTTGCATAAATGTAAATTACGGAAATTAAATTACAAGGGAAAGTAAATGACTAGAAATGTAAATTGCGGGGAAAGTAAAGTACTAGAAAGTAAATGACTAGAAAGTAAAATTACAATCTTCAAGTTAACAAGTAACTTGAAGATGAACTAGAGCTTAAGAGAATTTTTATGTCTTGTGATTGATGGTGGTGATAAGTTGATGAGTTGATGAAATAAATGCAAGTCCTTCCTCTTTATATAGCCTCCAAAAAACATAAAACCCAAAGGACTCTTCCTTACAAAACACAAGGGGCAAGACCCACCTCTCTTTTCAACCCATGCTTAAAAGATTTTCAGAGATTTTTTCAGACAAGCATGCTTCAACAAATATATTTTAATCTGCTCCTTATCGTCCGGATAAACGCAGCATCCGACAGTTTCTTCAAGTGGTTCATCGACGCCCACAGTGGGTAGAGTACCTGCCCACAGTTGGCCACAAAAGTGCAGTTTTTCCAAAAAAAATAAACTTTTGATAATTCATCACCTCTTTATCACATTTTTAGACCAAATGAAAAGAATAGAAGCAAAGTGGGTATAAAAACGATACAAAATCCTAGAAAAAGAGTGATAAATAACTCTCAAAATCGAGAGTTATCACACCCCCAAACTTGAGGTTTTACTTGTCCTCAAGTAAAAAAATGAACTAAAAAGAAATTTTACGAAATGAGAGAAAGAACGAAACCTACAAAAAAAAATGCTTGAATGTCTCCTTTAATCGAAAATTGTACAACTTCCTTGAATGACTTCTCTGATGTCGAAATTGATCGGTAGGACTTTCTCGGGTTAGTGTTTGCGGCTTTTCACAAAAAAAATCTTCCCCCAAACTTGAACTCAACTACAAAAGGGTGTAAGGTATTTCTTTTCTTGACTTTCCTTTTGAGTTCAAGATTTTCAAAACCCAAAGTTTTGTGATATTTCAATTTGTTGCACGATCCTTGGGTTTTAAATTGCCTCCCAATTTTTCGAAGGTCGTCTTCCAATTTTTCGAAGACTTTTTATTATAAATATATAACTTTTTTCTTTTGTTTTCTCCGCTTTTCTTTTTGTTTTTTTTTCATATATGCAAATATTACATATATATTTTATATTTTTCTTTCCCCACCCCCAAACTTAAAGGCAGACAATGTCCCCATTGTCGAAATAATGACTAGGGTAAGGCTCGAGGGGAAATGTGTTTAGGCCAACAATAAAGGGCCTACGTCCTTTCAATTTTTGACCATCCAAAAAGTCATCCAAAGAATTCGTACCTGAAAGAAATTGTAAAACATAAAGGAGACCAAAAGTATCAAGCATGAATTATAATAAAAAGTAACCGAATCAATACCCACATATCATACACAAAAGGCGGGATTCAGCAAGTTTGAAAGGTTACAGATACCCAAAAGACATAAACACAGATATTGTTCAAAAGATTAGTGATGAAAAACCAAAAGTTTTTTTTTTGGATCCTGCTGCCCGGTTAAAACCAAAAGGGATGTTTTGGGGTTGTCGGCTTTTGAAGGTACAGAGGGTTAGTGAAGTCGCCGGTTGGGTTGAGGGTTTAGCGGTGGTATGGTGGTTGCTCGGTGGTGTGAGCGACAACGATGGTGGTCTGCTCGACGGTCGATGAGAGTGTAGAGGCAACGGCGATGGTGGTCTGTGGTGCTTCGTCGGCGGCGGCCATGGTGGTATTGTCGACCGGCGGTGGAGGTGATGAAGGTGCGACGGTACTCCGACGACGGAGAGACCGCCTTGGTGGTTGCGAAGGTCGGGATACGAGGTGCTTTTGCCTGGCTATTGATGGGGTTCACAAAATTTTTTTTGAAGGTATAAAGAAGTGTATTGGGGAAGATGAAGTGTTGTGACTGAAGAAACTTTTAAAATGTTGACATTTGGTTTCTTTTCCTTTGAAATCCAATTAGGGGCCCACTAGATTTTAGAAAAATCCAAAAATTTTGGAGAATACTCGGTTAACACTTTTAACCAAAAGAATTTTAAAAGCTGAAAATCTTTTGGTTAATGCTCTTTGTACCCTTTGTTGAATAAACAAATACTCTTACCTTCCCCATGCAACTACTTTAACCCTTTTGCAATTTTAAAATATTTCTTTTTCTCATATGCAAAAAAAAATACAACTCAAATCAATCCATGTTTTCAAGACAACCTATCATAGCAGTTGCTAATTTCTCACTAAAAATCAACTCCACCTTCCCAATGCATAAAAAAAATATTATTTCATGTCAAGCAGTAATAATCATCCCATCAGATTTTAGGAGAACCATCATTACCCTCACAACCATATCCCATGCCAACCACCTATTTCACCATGACTTGATCCGAGATAAAAGCCTACAAAATGTAAAAATAAAAAAAATAAAAAATTATTTACAATATTCACAATAGAGATTCAAATTTTTACTCTTCAGAATTAGTGGGTCTGGGCATTCCGTGAGGAATAAAATGCTTGACCCGGTGTCCATTAACTCGGAAAGTACTGCCATCATGTAGGTTTAATAAATCAATCGTTCCATATTTTCCCACATCCATGATGGTAAAAGGTCCTGACCATCTTGATTTTAATTTACCCGGAAATAACTTCAACCGTGAATTAAAAAGGAGCACTTGTTGATTTTTTTTCAAAAACACGTTGTTTGATCCTACGGTCATGCCACACTTTTGTCTTTTCTTTATAAATTTTTGCGTTTTCGTAAGCATGGTGCCGTAACTCCTCTAGTTCATTCAGTTGAAGTTTTCTTTTCTTTCCGGCTTCATCAAAATCCATATTTAATTCTTTTGTTGCCCAAAATGCCTTATATTCAAGTTCCAAGGGCAAGTGACATGCCTTTCCAAAAACCAATTTATACGGTGACATTCCTAACAGGGTTTTAAAGGTTGTTCGATATGCCCAAAGTGCATCATCCAGTTTAAGAGACCAATCATTTCTGTCGGGTTTTACCACTTTCTCTAAAATTGATTTTATTTCTCGGTTTGAAAGTTCAGCAAGACCGTTTGTCTGAGGATGGTATGCGGTTGAAACTTTATGCTGGATGTTGTATTTACTAAGAGCAGTGGCTAACATTTTATTAACGAAATGGGTCCCTTCATCACTAATCAAAGCTCGGGGAGTCCCGAAACGAACAAAAATATTTTTTTGAAGAAAAGAAATCACTGTCTTAGCATCATTTTTAGGACACGCAATCGCCTCTACCCATTTGGAAACGTAATCAACGACCACCAATATATATTGATTATGGAAGGACATGGGAAACGGGCCCATAAAATCAATGCCCCAAACGTCGAAAAGTTCAACTTCTAAAATGTTGTTTAAGGGCATTTCATTTCGTTGGGACAAGTTTCCCATCCTTTGGCATTGATCACAACTTTTAACAAACTCGAAAGAATCTTTGAATATCGTGGGCCAAAAGAATCCGCTTTGCAAAATTTTCGCCGTCGTACGTTGACCACCGAAATGGCCTCCATATGGTGACTCATGACAATCCCTCAAGATATCTTTTATTTCAAAATACGGGACACATTTTCGCAAAATTTGGTCCGCTCCTAATTTATACAAAAAAGGATCGTCCCAAAAATAATTTTTGCAATCGTAGAAAAACTTCTTGAGCTGTTGACCGCTCCTTTGGTATGGTTTGATACCGCTTGCAAGATAATTTGCAATATCCGCATACCAAGGGAGGTCCTTTTCAAAATGATTGATTGTCAAAATATTTTCATCCGGAAAAATTTATTTGATCTCGTGACTTCCCCCACTTGACACTTGTTTTTCAATCCTAGAAAGATGGTCCGCAACTTGATTTTCAACTCCTTTCCTATCAATTATCTCAAGATCGAATTCTTGTAAAAGAAGGACCCACCGAATAAGTCGTGGCTTGGCATCGGTTTTGTTGAAGAGATACTTAATAGCGGAGTGATCCGTGTGAACAAGGACCTTCGTGCCAATCAAGTAGGATTGAAAACGGTCAAATGCAAATACTACGACAAGTAACTCTTTCTCGGTTGTTGTGTAATTTATTTGAGCTTCGACGAGAGTTTTACTTGCGTAATAAATGGGGTGAAAATTTTTATTTTTCCTTTGTCCTAACACGGCACCTACGGCTCAATCGCTTGCATCACACATCACCTCAAAAGGCATGGTCCAATCCGGGGCAATTATAATAGGTGCCGTCACAAGGGCATTCTTGATTGTTTCAAAAGCGTTTTTACAATCGGAAGTAAAATCAAAAGTTTGATCGACATGCAACAAATTACAGAGTGGTTTAGCAATTTTTGAAAAATCTTTTATGAAACGTCAATAAAATCCCGCATGTCCTAAAAAACTTCTAATGCCTTTAACCGAAGTGGGTTCGGGTAATTGCATTATTACTTCAAGTTTCGCTTTATCCACTTCCAAACCCTTTTTAGAAACCATGTGACCCAAAACGATTCGTTCTTGTACCATAAAATGGCATTTTTCCCAATTTAGAATTAAATCGTGAGTTTCACATCGTTCTAAACTTTTTTCCAAATTTTTAAGACAATTTTCAAAAGATGTTCCAATTACTGAAAAATCGTCCATAAAAACTTCCATTGTATTCACAATCATGTCCGAAAAAATAGACATCATGCACCGTTGAAATGTTGCGGGCGCATTGCATAAACCAAATGGCATTCTCCGGAAAGCAAAAGTACCAAAGGGACAAGTAAAGGTCGTTTTTTCTTGATCTTCGGGTGCAATGTGAATCTGATTATAACCCGAATATCTATCCAAAAAGCAATAAAATTCTTTTCCGGCTAAACGATCTAGCATTTGGTCTATAAATGGCAAAGGAAAGTGGTCCTTTTTGGTGGCAAGATTTAATTTAATTGTCTATAATCCATGCAAATTCGCCACCCGGTGACGATCCTAGTTGGAATAAGTTCGTTTTTCTCATTGGTGATTACCGTAGTACCACCCTTCTTTGGGACACATTGCACCGGACTCACCCAACCACTACTCGAAATGGGGTAAATAATACCCGCATCAAGCCATTTCAAAATCTCTTTTTTAACGACTTCTTTCATGATGGGATTAAGTCGTCTTTGTGGTTGCACTTTACCAACACTATTTTCTTCCAAGATCATCTTATGTTGGCAAAGTGAAGGACTAACTCCCTTGATGTCGGCTAAGGTCCAACCTATGGCTTTCTTGTGGTTTTTCAACAATTCTATCAACCTCACTTCTTGATCATCACTTAAGTTGAAAGAAATAATTACGGGCAATTTCTCTTATTCCATGAGATAAGCGTACTTAAGGTGATTGGGAAGTGGTTTTAAGTCCAAATATGGGGCTTTTATGATAGAAGGAACCTATGTTGGCATATCTGTAAAATCAAGCTGCTCAAAAGCATCTATAACCTCAATCAAGTCTTCTTCCAAAATTTCCTCGTCACTGCCCATAGTGGGCTCACTGTGGGCACAGTCTATCAAACTTAACTCGAAGTTATCACCTAAATTGCTAAGGGCAGAACAGTCCTCTACTTCACCATTAAACTTAAGAGATTTGAAAACATTGAAGGTCACCTGTTGGTCATTCACTCTCATGGTCAACTAGCCTTTTTGGACGTCTATCAATGTTCGGTCGATCGCAAGGAAGGGTCTTCCTAAAATGATGGGAACATTTCTATCCGCCTCATAGTCCAAAACTAGAAAGTCAGACGGAAAAATAAATTTATCAACTTTGACCAAAATGTCCTCGATTTTTCCTTTCGGATATGCCAAAGATCTATCCGCGAGTTGCAAAGTAACCGTGGTTGGTCGAACTTCTCCAATTCCCAATTTTTCAAAAACAGATAAAGACATGAGGTTTATACTTGCTCCCAAGTCACATAGTGCGAGTCCTACTTCTTGTCCTCCAATGGAGCACGGGATGGTGAAACTACCCGGGTCTTTCAACTTTGGAGGAATTTTGCAAGTAAGAATAGCACTACATTCCTTGGTTAGCGCAACGGTTTCAAATTCTTCAAGCCTTCTTTTTTTATTGAGAATGTCTTTTAAAAATTTAACATAACTTGGCATTTGCTCGAGAGCCTCTACCAAAGGAATGTTAATGTGGAGTTGCTTGAAAATATCTAAAAACTTTTTAAACTGAGCATCCACATGTTTTGATTTTAATCTATCAGGAAAAGGTAACTCACACAGATCTGGTTTCGGCGCTATTTTACCGGGTGTGGGCACAGCCTGCCCACAATGGGTGAACTGTGCATAATTTTTTTCAAAACTGGATGGATCAACTGTTTTGGACACAGAATCTGGGTTCTGCGTTTTTTCAACAGAAGGAAAAAAAAACAGCGAAATTTTCTTTGTCAAAGAGGTGTGAATCTTTTTGCAAAACAGGAATGGAAGATGATTTTGTGTTTTGGCACGAGTCATCTACATTCTCAACTTCTCTTATACTTACGGCTTTGACATGTTCTTTTCCCATATGATTCTCGATGTCACTAGGCAACGTCCCTTGGGGTCTGCTTTTGAGCTCGGCGGCAAATTGCCCGAGTTGGGTTTCGAAACCCCTCAAGGTTGCATTGGTTTGGTTTATAAAACTTTTAAGCAATGATTCGATTGAATCATTACTTCCCGATGCATTTTGTTGCCTAGGTGCATGTGATTGTGAGGATTGTCCATGTTGAAAGTTGGAAGGTTGGTTTTGATGAAAACCTGGGGGAGATTTTGTGGTCGGTTTTGGACTTGACTTGCCCCGGGGGGTTGAAGTCCTTGATTACCGGTCCAAGAAAAATTCGGGTGATTTTGCCAATTTGGGTTATACGTTTGGGAAAATGGACTATTTCTAGCATGATTTCCCACGTAGTTCACCGAGGCGGGATTTCCCGGGCATTGTTCAAAACGATGATTTTCTCCACAAAATACACAAGATTCGTTTAAAGAATGATTCATGGCTTGCACTTGACTTTTTTCTTCATTTATGTTCAAATTGTTTTTAACCAAATTAGTCAAGGCAACGATTTGTGCATTTAAAGAAGCGATGGCATCAATATCATGAACTCCCGATGCATTTTTCGGAACGATGGCACGAGGATTTGACCACTCGGTATTATTGTTTGAAACTTTTTCTAAAATGTCAAATGCCTCGTTGTATGTTTTGGAAACAAAAGCACCATCGGCCGTAGCGTCAAGAATGATTTTTGCAGCATTAGAAAGACCATTATAAAATGTTTCTAATTGGATGCAATGGGGGATTCCGTGGTGAGGACATTTTCTAATTAAATCTTTGAATCTCTCCCATGCATCGGAAACTGCTTCATCTTCCTCTTGTCGAAAATTCATGATATCATGTCTAAATTTCACATTTCTTGTTGGTGGAAAATATTTTTTTAAAAACTTTTCGGCTAAATTCGCCCAAGTATCAATTGATTCCGATGGTTGTGAATTTAGCCAGGCTTTAGCTCTATCCCTTAGGGTATAAGTGAAGAGCGTCAACCGTAAGGCTTCTACAGTTACTCCGGGAATACGAAAATGATCCGTCATTTCTATAAATGATTTTAAATGAGAGTGCGGATCTTCCGAAGGTAATCCCCCAAATTGACCCATTGCTTGGATCATTTGGAACATTACGGGCTTCGGTTCAAAAGTTTGTGTTGCCATGTTGGGCCTAAGAATACCCGATTTTAATTGACCAAATTCGGGTGTTGCATAGTCCCGTATTCTCCTATCTTTATCATCGGCAATTTTAACCGTGGTTTCAACAATAGGCGGAGGTTGTTCATCCATGTTTCGGTTTTGCCTATTTCTCCTACCTCTTCTACGTCTTTTTACGGTTCTTTCAATTTCGGGATCAAGAGGCAAAAGTTCACCGTATTGTAGCCGTGGCATACAACACGGAATAGGTGCTTGGAAACGAGTGACACAGGCTCAAATTAAATTCAATATCTCAGGATGTAAAATCGCGCCAGTCCCCGGCAACAGCGCCAAAAACTTGATAGCGGAAAACCGTATAGTTCCACACAGTGGCCACAATGTTCCCACAGTGGGGGCGCAAGTATACACCTCAACTATGATCGCTATAAGTAATAAAATGGTAAGTATACCGAATATCGTTTCCACAGGGACTGGTCTACTGAGAATCAGAGAGTTTCATGAACTTCTTGCACACGCTTTGGTTGTGAGAAAAATTTATCGTTTTGTTGGTGAAATATCAAAAATAATTAAGAAATTTAACAATGAGTTAAGGATTGGGTATGGGTGTAAGTTTCCTTGAGATAATTGTAGTTACCAAATGGTTAGGCGCTTAAGTGCATAGAACTATGTATAAAAATTCCGATCTCTCGAAAACGAATTTTTATAAATTATGCCCAAAGGTGCTTAAAAAGTGCCCATAATTATTGCACTTGAGTTTTGCCGATTTATCTAAGTTTGACTCTAAGCGTCAAGTCCTACCGGTATGGGGATTTATACCCAAATCTCTTTGTGATATAAATTCCGACCGACGTTTGAACCTTAGTAAATCATACAAAACCCGCATCTCTGCGTGGTTATCAAAGACTTTCTCAAATCCTTGTGCATCACTTAAGCCGTATTTCGGATCCGCCCCTCTCGAGGTCTAAGATCTAATATTAACACTTCAAAGTGATCGGCTTATCCGCATTGAGTTATGTCCCGACTCAAGTGACCAAACTCAAGAACAAGTAATTATGGACACACCCAAGTGTATCCTACTAGTCTCAAGTTCACCCACACCCACACCCAATAAGGTGCTTAGCTCATGACTAAAAGGAAAGACATAATGAAATAAGCGAAATAATTAATAGCTACTTGCATAAATGTAAATTACGGAAATTAAATTACAAGGGAAAGTAAATGACTAGAAATGTAAATTGCGGGGAAAGTAAAGTACTAGAAAGTAAAATGCTAGAAAGTAAAATTACAATATTCAAGTTAACAAGTAACTTGAAGATGAACTAAAGCTTAAGAGAATTTTTATGTCTTGTGATTGATGGTGGTGATAAGTTGATGAGTTGATGAAATAAATGCAAGTCTTTCATCTTTATATAGCCTCCAAAAAACATAAAACCCAAAGGACTCTTCCTTAAAAAACACAAGGGGCAAGACCCACCTCTCTTTTCAACCCATGCTTAAAAGATTTCCAGAGATTTTTTCAGACAAGCATGCTTCAACAAATATATTTTAATCTGCTCCTTATCGTCCGGATAAACGCAGCGTCCGACAGTTTCTTCAAGTGGTTCATCGACGCCCACAGTGGGTAGAGTACCTGCCCACAGTTGGCCACAAAAGTGCAGTTTTTCCAAAAAAAATAAACTTTTGATAATTCATCACCTCTTTATCACATTTTTAGACCAAATGAAAAGAATAGAAGCAAAGTGGGTATAAAAACGATACAAAATCCTAGAAAAAAAATGATAAATAACTCTCAAAATCGAGAGTTATCAATACCTATATGCAAAATCAATCAATAATTATTTCTAAATCAATATTATCTTCCATATCATTATTACATAGCGTCGTCAATCCGTTCCACTGTCAAACACATCTTATGATATACCTTTAATATATAGATTGACATCATTTGATGTCACAATATTGACTATTCGGATTAACACTTTAAGTAAATCAATATTAATCAATTGAGTTTCCATGCACTTCATGTTAATGTTTTTTATCACAATTTTAAACTTTTAGGGGTGAAACAAACTTTTTAAGAACCATCATTGTTAGAATCAAAAGTCATTTTGGTTATAGTTTGAGATCTTATTCTTGTTTTATAAATAGAATAGTACTTAAGATTCATGCACTCAATATTAGATAATAAGAAGACAATAACATATGAAGAAAAGATAGTTTTGAAATTCTAATGATAGATAGGTTGGATTGTCTTATATAGTTGGTAAAAAAAAATTAGAATATAGGGGTTTTCTTAGTTAATAATAAGAAATATACTATATTCTAACACAAAAAATGTCTCTTTTATTTACTAATTTTTTTAAATACTTACTATATAGTATTAAGAGTAAATTACATTTTTGGTCCTTATGGTTGACACCTATTATCAAGTTTAGTCCCTCTTTCAAATTAATTAAAATTTTGGTCACTGTGGTTGCTATTTTATTTCATTTTTGGTCCCTCTGACTAACTTTAGTTAAAAAATTTAGTTAAATTGAGAGCATTTTGGACATTTTACTTTTTCTTTTTCTTTTTCATTTTTCATTTTATTAAATTATATCGTAAATTACAATTATATTCCATGTAGTTTGTCTTTTTTTTCCTTTTCTTTTCTACCTTTTTTCTATTTTTCATTTTATATCGTTATTATATTAATTAATGATATTTTTAACTAAATGTATTAAAAATATGTATTTGATTTTGTAAATTTCACCATTATAAAAGTTTTGTCAATAATTTTAAAATAAATTAAATATTAAATATTTTTATGCAAATTATCTGATATACATTTCTCCAAATTCGTCAACACTAATCCAAAAAAACTTTCTATTTAAGTTGTCCTTAAGAAAATTATCCTCTTTTATTATGTAATACAAAAATCAAAATTTATATATGTCTATTAATTAAAAAAATGTATCATTTTTAGATAGTTCATTAATTACATGTTTTATAAATGTGTATCAATTAATAAAATTTATAATATACTTATAAAAAAATCAAAATATAAACTAAAATTTACCGTAATAAAAAATATTCAAAATATAAACTTAAATTTAGGTAGATAATTGTATTCAATTTTATTCCAAAGTACGAACCATATACCCAAAAATTCCAAACATTTCCAATTGTAAATCCTTACATAAAATCCAAATCTCTCGAAAACATTACGTCAAACCAAATAAGCCTTATTGCTTTGTTTGAACTAAAATGTAGGCTCATGAACGATGCACTTCACCTTGTAAATCATTATTTTTTGATCTACTGGTTCTTGAAAATAAAGAAAATACGTAGTTGTTAGTTGGTTATTTATTTTATTATGATAAATTTAAATTTTAAAACAAATTAGTAATATTTTTTTAATTATTTCATCCACATTTAATAAAAACATATAATTAAATGGAATATCTATAAACGATACATTTTTTAAATTAATAGACATAGATAAATTTCGATTTTTTCCCTACAAAAAATTATAAATTTCTTAAACACAATTTAAAATAGATTTTTTTTTTCGGATTAGTGTAGATGAATTTGCATATATATATATATATATATATATATATATATATATATATATATATATATATATAGTGTTTGGTTCATTTGAGAAATGATAAATATATGAGAAATATAGAAGTAATCTTAGCCATTCATATGGTCAAGATCGGATTTGACTAGTCAAATATTGCGGCTTTGACCGGTCAAAAGTTGCGGCTATCCCAAAAATAGAAGAACAATTTCGTAAATTTTACAAAACACACGGGATGTGTTCATATATGAACATGTATAATTCACATATGAACTATATGTTCATATATGAATCAGTGCAATTCACAACTGAACTCTTTTAACTGATTCATATATGAACTTTTGTGATTCATATATGAATCTGTATGAATCGCAAAGATTCATATATGAATCACAAAAGTTCATATATGAATCAGTTAAAAGAGTTCAGTTGTGAATTGCACTGATTCATATATGAACATATAGTTCATATATGAATTAACTGAACTAATTAACAAATTCATATATGAATCTTTGTGATTCATATATGAATCTGTATGAATCACAAAGATTCGTATATGAATCTGTATGAATCACAAAGATTCGTATATGAATCTGTATGAATCACAATGATTCATATATGAATTAGTTGAACTAATTAACAGATTCATATATGAATCTTTGTGATTCATACAGATTCATATATGAACTCATCCCGTGTATTTTATGAAATTATCCCTCTACCTTCTATAGATCACACAAGGAATTATCCGGTGCTTCGCGGTCAAAGCCGCAAATGTTGATCAGATGAATGGCTAAGATTATTTCTCTATTTCTCATATATTTATCATTTCTCAAATGAACATCTCCCTATATATATATATATATATCAAAAAAATTGCATAAAAATTTAAAAGTATTCATTACTAAACTTTTTTAAAAGTTATCTACAAAAATTTTATAATGATATAATTTACAAAATAAAATATGTATTTTAATTTATTGTTAGTTAAAATTATCATTAATTAATATAATAAGAGTATAAAATAAAAAATAAAAAAATGGTAGGAAAGAAAATAAAGGTAAAATGACAAACCATAAGGACTATAATTGTAATTTCTAAATATTCTAATAAAATGAAAAATGAAAAAAAAAACAATGAAAAGGTGAAAGTACCAATTTACCCTTAATTTAACTAAGCCTTTTTAAGTAAAGTTGGTCAGAGGGACCAAAAGTGAAGTAAAATGACAACCACAATGACCAAAATTGTAATTAGTTTGAAAGAGGAACCAAACTTGATAATGGATGACAACCACAAGGACCAAAAATGTAATTTACTCTAGTATTAACTAAGAAATTTTGGGCCCCTATTTCTTAAGGGCCCTGGACATGCATCCGACCCCGTCCTCCCCCAGAAACGGTCATGGATATGGATAAGTGGAAATGGTGGTTTAAGGGGAGGTAAAGATAGGTGTGTGTCACAACCCATTTTCAGGATATGCGACGAAATAATAATAATAACGTAATCCAATTAAAACATAACCTAAAATCTTAAACATAACAACGGAAGTCTTAACGTTAAATATTTAATGTACTAAAATAGATAAACATCGTCTAATGGTACTCAATATGAAAAGAAAAAAAATGAACAAGATCCAACTATATCTTCTCCTTTCCTCTAAAGCCTTAAGCCTTATCAGATCCTGAGACACATGTTTGGGTCAGCTTTATGTTTAGTGAATTCATGGTTTACACAAAGCATCATAAAAATATTTTAAAAACATAACGCAAAGATTTACATAAGTACGTCATAAAACATGCATGCATAATAAACCGTTATGAGATCTCAACAAGTACTATATGGGTCAACATCATAACATCAAATCTCCAATACAAAGGTATACCTCACGATACATGTATTGGCTTACATAAAACGACTCGGTATAGAGGTATTTCACAACATATACACGTCCATACATATTTTGCGGTTTCCCGCCATATATACCGGCGTCCCGGCTAATGACCCATTAGTACATAAAATATTTCATGCGTTTCATAATACGTATGTTTAAAATAAATCATCGAGTATGCATTTGGATACATCACCATGAAATATAAATAAACCGTAAAACAGTTTGCAACACATTTAAATGTAAGCATGTATCCCATTTTTAAAATCACATGAAACTCACCTGAGTGCGTAAGCTTTCCTGATTCGTCCAAAATCTCACCTACACAAATCATAATTCCACCTAAGTGCCTTTACTAACCAAACGATTTAATTGGATCAATAAATCTCTTTTTACGATTGATCTAAGACTTACTCAATTAACCACTTAAGATTTTACTAAACTTACTGTCATATTATTATCCTACTTACGAAATCATGTGATCCATTATCTGAATCAATATTTAAATAATAAAATTTATCAGTTTTCCAATTCGAAATCAGTTAGACAAATAATAAATATTTTGTAAAACAAACTTTTAAATTAAAACTATTTACTTAAGTAAAATAGCTATATATATATTTAATAAAAAAAAAGGTGTAGGCACGTGGGTCTCTAACCCCATGCCATGCCTTCACATAATTTACAATTTAAAACAATTGCTGTACATTTAATAAAAAGAAGAATGAGTCATAACAGTTGAAACAAGAGATCAAGATTTAATTTAATAATTTATGGACTTCCAGGTCATGAATGTTAGCCCAGACCCAAAACTTAGCCCAAGTCTCATAGCTTTATCATCTTCTTTCTCAAATTGTAAAACTGCAGCACCGTGGCAATGGATATATATATATATATATATATATATTCCCTTTCCTTTTAAATACCCAAAAATCCGTTTTTCCCTCTTTCTTTTGTTTTAAACCTTTAGTAACACATTACTCAATTCATTGGAACAAAATCAAGTTTCAAATCGAACTAGGAGCTCTAATTTTTTTAAAAGAATTTCGAGTTTTACGCCCTTACACGCCGTTACCGACGATTTGCCCAACACCGATGCCATTAGGCCATTGTTGTGACCAGAAACTAACTCCCAAAAATTTACAATACAAGACGATCACCAAAAGAACTATAAGACGAAACGTCAATGCATTACTAACCTTGAATATGACGAAAAAGCCTCGAAAAGCCCTAGCCCTTTGACGATAGAAATTTCTGTAGCCTTTTCTCTCTTCTTGTTAATTTCTTAGGTCGCGTTTGGTTTGCGAGATTGGAATGAATTTGGAGGGATTTGGATTTCAAATTCATTCCAATCCTGCGTTTGGTTTGCAGGAATGAATTTCATTGACCGGATTTGAAATCCGTTGACCATCTAAAAATCCCTTACCTGATGGATTTCAAAATCCTTTGCAATGAGCCTGGATTTGAAATCCAAATCCTGATGGATTCTAAAACCTTATGGATTTCAAATTCTTATCCAAACACATGAAGTGATTTCAAATCCCCCCAAATCCAAATCCCTCTAAATCCAAATCCTTACTTAAAATCCAATTCATTCCAATCCATTCCCGTAAACCAAACGCACCCTTAGGGTATTCAAGAGAGTTTTATTGTAGAGAATATATTAAGGGGTGATCCTTGCTTAATATTTGCATAATTTGATTTTCATGGACTTATCCCTAGAAAAGAGGAACTAATCCCAATCCAACTCAAAGACCCATTTTCTAATTTTACAATTAGGCCCACCTCACTTCTTTATAATAATCAATCAAGACTTATCAATTCTCTATCTCTCTCTTTTCTTTTCTACCACGATTTCTATTAAAAGATAAAGACTATATATATATATTTCTTCCTATCAAAACATACACACTCACACACATGCACGTACATATATATAGGGAGATGTATCTATACTATTATATGAAATGGCTTAAACGGTTGTTGACGGTTCTTGAAAGTAGTTCTTGAAATTAGTTCTTGATATATAGTTACAGTTTTGGTCCATTAACTCTTTTGATAGATTTACTTTATATCTTTTATATTTTACATTTTCATTATATTAACACGTATAAGCATATATTAACTAAAATACGTTAAAAAAATAATATTTAATTTTAACAAGTTACACAATTATAATCGTCTTTTCGATACCTTCGATATGAGTCCAATATTGAATATTTTTTGATTTAATTATTTAATTATATGTTAAAAAATACGTTTTAACATATCACATTAACATACATAATTACGTTGTATTTTGTGAATATCACATGTGATTAATTGTGAATATTACAAATGTAGATTAATTGTGGATATCATATGTAATTAATTGTGGATATCACAAATTTCGATTATTTTAGGATATCACATGTCGATCAATGAAAACAGAATCATTCGACACACACACACATATATATATATAATATTATTTTAAATAAAGTAAAGTAATTGATTTGAAATAAATAAAATATTATTGAAAACCCTCGTAGACGCAGTTATTCTAACGCACCAATATTTATCAACTCCAAAGATTTTGGTCATAAAGAATCAGCGAGACATAACTCCTACTTCCAACGACAACCCCCTCCCCCCAACTCCATATCTTGATCAAATCCTGAGTTTATTTCATCCATACATCGCATAAGTACAAAATGTATTAGGTGATGAAAATTGTGGATTTCGAGTTATGTCTACTTGTTTCGGTAGTCATGAAGATGCATGGGACACTATCCGTACATAGTTAATGGGTGAACTAACTGGTTATTAAAAGAAGATTACCCAATGTCCACACTCATACACCATTGGACACGTCATGCACTTCCTGATGCATTGTCGTGGATTATCCCATACAACGTAGATTATATGTGAATGAAGAATATATAAAGCTTACTCGTACTCATGAATATGTTGATTTAAATGAATTATCAAATTTGGAATATGTTGGAATAAAAAAATACGCAATATATTTATTATGTTTATTATCTTGATGTTAAAACTTCCGTTCGATGTAATGCATTTTTTTTAAATCGATTAACCAAGGTATAATATATGACATATAATAATATAATTAAATAAAAAAATATTCAATATTGGACTCATTTCGAAGGTATCGACGAGACGATTATAATGGTGTAACTTGTTAAAATTAAAAATTATTTTTTAACGTATTTTAGTTAATATATGCTTATATGTGTTAATATAATGAAAATGTAAAATGTAAAACTAAAAGGTAAAAAGTAAATATATCAAAATAGTTCAGGGACAAAAACTGTAACTATGAATTAAAAATAAAATAAGATGTGATGTGAGAGAGAATTGGAAATCCATTAAAATTAAACATTACATTTACCACCCTTATAATTAATTATTTAATTTACTTTATATCCCTTGTTTTTTCATTTTTTATTTTACACCATTATCATTTTAACACAAATAATCGTATATGGAAAAAAATGCAATGAAAAAATACGTTTCTTTTTTTACAAATTATATCATTATAATCGTCTCGTCAATACCTTCAAAACGAGCCCAATAATGAATATTTTTTAATTTAATCATACTATTAAAAACTATTAATATCTGTGAATTAATTTGTTTTCTATCCATACGTTTTTTTTCCACCGTTAGCATATTAAAAATACATAATTGTAGATCAACTAAAATATATTAATAGTATGTTTCATTAGTATAATAAATTCTAATATTATAATTTTTTGGTCAATAATATTAATATAAACTAATTATTGAATATTTTTATTGGTAGCATAAATATGTAACATTATATCTATACTATTATATTAAAATTGTAAACAGTTATTTTCAAAATTCAATGTTACATTTAAAATATTTACAATTGGTTATTTAATTTACTTTATATCCCTTATTTTTTCATTTTTCATTTTACACATTTGTTATATTAACACAAATAATGGTATATGAACAAAATGCAATGAAAAAATATGTTTCTTTTTTTACAAATTATACCATTATAATCGTCTCGTCAATATCTTAAAAACGAGCCCAATATTGAATATTTTTTTAATGTAACCGTACTATTAAATATCATGAATATTTATGAACTAATTTATTTTATATTCATACGTTTTATTTTTTTCCACCTTTAGCATATTAAAAATAATAATCGTAGATCAACTAAAATATATTAAAAATACATTTCATTATTATTATAAACTAGGCATATACCCGCGCACGATGTGAAACGGGAAAAATCGTGAAATTGAATGAACAATTGACAAAGGTATGTATCCGCTCGCGAAGCATCTCGAAATCAAAATGACAACAACGTTTAATTTTAAGTTTGTATTTCTTCGTCCTTATCGATATTTTAATCTATGATTCACATATAAGTGCACCAAACGAAGAACGAAATGAAAACTAATATATTTAGTCTATGATTCATATACTAAAGTATCGATAAGAACGAAGAATATAAACTTAAAATGAAAACGTTATTGTCATTTTGATTTCAAGATGTTTTGCGAGCGGATACATACCTTTGCCAATTGTTCCTTCGATTGCACGATTTTTCACGCCGCATCGTGTGCGAGTATATGTCTAGATAAAAATTCTAAAACGGTTATTGTACAATCTTTTGTACAATAACATTTACCACCCTTACACTTACTTATTTAATTTACTTTATATTCCTTGTTTTTTCATTTTTCATTTTACACCATTATCATATTAACACAAATAATCGTATATGAACAAAAATGCAATGAAAAAAATACGTTCATTTTTCTACAAATTATATCATAATAATCATCTCGTCAATATCTTCAAAACGAGCTCAATATTGAATGTTTTTTAATTTAACCGTACTATTAAATATCATGAATATCTACGAATTAATTTGTTTTATATCCATACGTTTTATTTTTTTCCACCGTTAGCACATTAAAAATACATAATCGTAAAATACCTTTCATTCTTATTATAAATTATATCATTATAATTTTTTCCGTCAATAATTGTAATATAAACTAATTATTGAATATCTTTATGGGTTTAGGGTTTCATAAGTTGTGATTCTTAGGTCATGGTTTATTGTTGATGACATGTCTATAAGAAAGTAGCATTAATTGTTCATTATTTACTCACATTCCGCTGTATCGCACGGGTATATGCCTAGTATATATGTATATATATATATATATATATATATATATATATTTTCAAGTATTAAAAAAACTCCTATTATAAAAAAAAAATTCCCAAAAAATTGGGTGTTAGAGTGTGACACGAGAATGGATAGGGGGATTTGTGAAGTCGACTGGAGTGGATGTCGGAGTAACATGGAACGAGAAAGGGGAAGAAACTAATTATACATGTGGCGTGTTGTCATTGGTTGATAACATAATAATAATTTATAATTCTTTAAATTAAAACGCTAGAAAAATGAAAGCAAAAAAAAAAACGACTAAAAGCTCTCATTTAACATTTTCTTTTAACAATGTTAGTACAAGGGACCAAAAACCGAACAAAAATTCAAAACAATAACAAATTTTAAATAAGAAAATTGTAGTGACAAAAATCAAGAAAAATTAGGGGTGTTTGCGGTCCGATTTGGGCGGTTTAACCCCCCAAACCACAAACCAAACCGTAATGACGGTTTAAGAAATTTCCAAACCGAGCGGTTTGACAACAAGTCATCAAACCGGTTAAACCGGACCATAAAAAAGCGGTATGGTCTGACCGGTTTAGGCGGTTTGGGCCTCTTATGGGCTTTAAACTAAAATAACATAACATTTATAATCCAAAATGAAATTTCTATCTATATAACATTATTAAAAAAATATATATACCGAATTATAAAAATACGTATATCTCTATAAAAAAAAAGCATTGAATAACTTGAAAAAAATTTAAACAAATCCACCAATAATAGTTGAATTGTGGACAAATATGAGTAAGTCGAATGACGATTTGGAATTTTGGATTTGATTTTTGACGTATTTCAGAATTATGCTAATTTAGATAACGTGTTCAATTGAGAAATGAAAACTAAGAACATAGTGTTTTAGACGTCTTTTTTTAAATTTGGCCATGAAGATTAAGCCTACAACATGAAACTAAATATAATTAATACATAAGTATTTTAGGCGGTCGGTTCGGTCCAGACCGCTCCAAAAAACCCTTAAACCGTAGACCGGACCGGACTAAGCGGTTTGGCTATTTTTCAGACCAAACCGGACCACCAGACCACTTAAACCACCAAAAGCGGTCTGATTTGACTTGGTTCAACCGGTTTGAGCGGTCCAACGGTTTTTTTAAACACCCCTATGAAAAATAACAAACCACATGGACCAAATATGTAATTTACTCTAAAGTTATTGACAACATTACAACACCACCAATAAAAAAAACTAAACGAATCTGAACCGTTGATGAGAAGCATCAATAGCCGTCAGATCTAGGGCATCGTCAGATGAGAAAGGGTTTAACTTTCTCTGCTTAGCAAACCCTAGAGCCTCCTTCCATTCCGCCATTAACAGAGAGAAACTTCGTTCCACAGTGATACTCTCGATAGGCTCCCAAAAATGGTGCAGCGTCTCACCTACCGCAAACGCCATAGCTATGCCACCAAATCCAACCAGCACAGGGTCGTCAAAACCCCTGGTAAACCCTTCCTTCCTACACATACTTGCAAACACTCAATAACTCGATCATTGTTACGTGAACGTATAATAATCTGTGTTGATTTGATTGATAACAGGTGGAAAGTTGGTTTACCAGACTACAAAGAAGAGAGCTAGTGGTCCGAAGTGCCCTGTTACTGGCAAGAGAATCCAAGGGGTAATGCATTTTTTACGCATTTTATTGACGTGATTTACATCGTGTATCTGCAAATTTTGGTTTCCATCGGGTTTCATTGCAATTCGCACTTAATTTCAGTTTGCGTCAAATGTTTGTAGTTTTAGATTTGTGAGTGTTAGTGATGGATTTGAATCTCTGCTACATTTTTTGATAATTTGTTGTTTGATATCGATCGTTAAGTAGTTTTATTGGAGGAATGGTTTGGGGATTTGTAGAATTGATGTCATTTGCAACTCGATTTCAGTGTTGGTTAAATGTTTGTAGTTTAAGATTTGTGAGTGTTAGTGATGGATTTGAATCTCTGGTACAATTTTTGATACTTTGTTGTTAGATATTGATCGTTAAGTAGTTTTATTGGAGGAATGGTTTGGGGATTTGTAGAATTGATGTCATTAGCAACTCAATTTCAGTGTGGGTTAAATGTTTGTAGTTTAAGATTTGTGAGTGTTAGTGATGGATTTGAATCTGCGGTACAAGTTTTGATAATTTGTTGTTAGATATTAATCGTTAAGTAGTTTTTTATTGGAGGAATTGTTTGGGGATTTGTAGAATTTGATGTCATTTGCAACTCCAATGCTTGTAATCTTTAGTTTATGGATCATAAGCAACATCCATTGGGGTAACTTTAGTCAAAATTGCATCTTATACTCATACAGTCATACTTTAGGTTTATTGTAAGCTATAAAATTTGCTTCTGCATTATATAATAATGTGTATTATATTTTAATCACATATAGAATAAACAGTAGGATTTGAAAAGATTTAGATGGATGGTTACTGAATAAATTCTTTAGCTGAACCCATGACACATACTGAAGTTGGACCTTTTTTCAAAGTTGTGTACATCTTGCATGTCTAGCTAATTATGAGAAATTTCATGAAACAGCATTTAGTATGTCTTGTTAAAGTTGTGGTACTGAAGGTGGACCCTTTGTCAAAGTTGTGTACATCTTGTATGTCTTGTTAAATATGCGAAATTTCATGAAACAGCATTTAGTATGTCTTGTTAAAGTTGTGGTACTGAATGTGGACCTTTTTTCAACGTTGTGTACATCTTGTATGTCTTGTTAAATATGAAAATTTCATGAAACAGCATTTAGTAGTACATTCATCATTTAAGGCTTCTTGGCATAACTAAGTTGTCTTCTAGTCGCCCAAGTTCTTTGTTTTGGCTGCCATGTTGGTGATTGCTATCTTTTTGTTAGATAAAGACCTGAAGGCTCATTAATTTGCTTGTGCTTGCCACCCAATAATATTACTGCCATCTATCTATTCATCAAGGCCACTACGTTTTATATTGTCGGGCTTACAACGATGATGATGTGGTTTCGTAGCAAGTTTTTATAGATTGGATGATAGTAGGGATGTTGATGATTTTACCTTAGCGAATGGCAGTTCGACATGTTACACGAGTGGTAATCATTAGGTGAAGAGGGATAAATGGTACCATCAGCCATTTCTTTTACATGTAAATTATTTGGGAACGACTGGGGAGTAAGTGTGTGCTACCTTAGAATTTACTTTGCTTGTTTCATTCATCTATGCTGCACCAAAAGCAAGTTATTTTATATTATCTCTCTGTGAAATGTTACACTATATTGGTTTTAGAAATGAAAAGCCTGTGTATATTTTATTATAGTTCCTTTCTCATGTAACTTGTACGCAACGGTTGAATCAGGCATGGTTTAATCACATGAAGATAGGATCGGTCCACCATTGAATAGGCATGCAAATTTTGGTTGCAGAAAGCTGCATTTGTATATTTATCTTTATGTCTAGTGTCTAGACTATGAAAAAGATTCATATTCGCCTTAAAACTGAGCTTGTTAAGAAGATACTTACTTCGGATAACTATATATTCGTAGGTGTATACTTTTGATATATTTTTTTAGTATTAATGGTCATCAGATTATATGACCCTTCGTCAATCCTCTGTTGTGGTATCACCTAATAATCATACAATAAGATCTTGTAGCACGGTGGTTGATGATCTTGTTTTGCAATGTATCTAACTGGAAAGTGAATGTTCTTTATCTCGCTGTCTGCAGATTCCTCACTTGAGGCCGGCTGAATACAAAAGATCTAGACTATCAAGGAACAGAAGGACAGTTAACCGCGCCTATGGTGGTGTGCTATCTGCTGGTGCTGTTCGGGAAAGGTGTGTGAAATCCTTTTTTCACGGGCATATGAAATTTCCAATCTTTTCCCACTTCGCATGTTTCTTATATTATGTTTTTCCAACTAGCTGTAAGCTGATAAGCTAGTTGTTGCTTGTTGGTTGATAAACTAGTTATGTTTTGTAAAAACTAGTTTGGTTAACAAAACCAAGCGGGGTTTGCTCGACTTACGGTTACAAAACATGGGTTGGATTAACGATTGTTTGTTGCAGGATCATCCGAGCGTTCTTGGTTGAAGAGCAGAAGATTGTGAAGAAGGTGCTCAAGATTCAGAAGACTAAAGAAAAGGCAGCTGGAAAGAGTTGAGTGATGGGTTTATTACAGCAAGACATTTGAATTAGTACCGAAATTTTGACTTCAACAGAATGATTATAAGATGTGAACTTATGGATTCATGTGGAAGGTATTTTGATCGAATTTGAGCTCGTTATTTTGGTTTCGTTTGATTTTTATATTTACGTTATCATACTCTTCGTTCGGATCTTTGATTACATCTATATCAATGTATTGCCATCATTTGTTAACTCTTTTCATCAATCTTATGTTTGTTGGTTTATGTGGTTCGCTTTTCTGTACGTAGACAGGGTTGTGATTTTTGTTTGACGGAAAAACCCGAAAAACGAAAAAGTGTAGTTTATAATTAGGGTCTATTTATTAGCAGCTTAACGAGCTTAATGAGACTCACAACTTATTCAGTCAGCTATATATGACTGTTTGGTAGTGGTTTAATAATATAGAAAGTGACTTATTCAGTAAGATTTCAAGGGGGAGCTTTATGTAGAAAGCCAAGTTTTTTCCAAACCAGTCCCTCCCATTAAAAAACATGGTCCTTCCGTCGATGAAAAAACTCTCTCAAATAAGAATCTTCCAAATCTATACATACAGATTAATCCATACATAGAACTTTATACATACAGAACTTAATAGAAAACCAATCAAACAGCCCCTTAATAGGGTCTGGTATGATTTGTGTTTTATAAATTTAAAATTTATGAAAACGCTATTGTAAGGTACTTTTACAATTCGTGTTTCATAACATTTTCATCACTGACTATGAAACAAGAATGTCTCTGACGATTGACTCGGAACGTGGACCGGTGCGAATTTATGCAGCGGAAAAGCGTGGGGATTAGGTTATTGATATGCTGGTGGTGGTTGTTTCGATTGTGGTTGTAAACGCTCGTTACTGTTGGAGAAATTTCGAAAATACAGAGAACCACCAATGAGTATATAACCGGAATAAAAACTTGAGGTAGCTTGATATTACGAAATAAATTCGAGGATAATATCAAATTTGTATGTTGATTTAGTTAGAAATCATTTATCTTTTTAACTTGCAATATCGTAATTGTTCTTATATTAGTATCGAGAATAAATCTTTGTTAAATGGAAATGATTGTTGTAAAACAAACGAGACGTTGAGCCAAGAGCACTTTCATTTCTATATAAAATGGTGGATGTAAGAATAAGAATTCACACCGATTAGTGTCCTTCAAGTAAACAACGAATGGTTAGGAAAAGCACGAGTTACATATTTGACAAAAAAAAAAAAAACACTTTAAGGAAAAAGCACCGTCAAGGGCACTGTTCTTTGGACCTCATTCCAATTATATAAAATAGACCGATGATTTCACTAAAATTACCAACAATCTCTATGTGTCTCATGAAAGAAACGGAGGAAATTTTCATAATGAAACAAATAACACACCCTACATTTTTATTTCTAAATGTGACACCTAATATTTCTTATGGTTTTAAAAGCTTATCAATCTATCAATACAAACAATGACAGAACACATGATTTTTGCAGTGTTCTTTCAAGGTGTGTTTTTAACCGAATTCCATTATTTCGAGATTTGGTTGATTTCAAAAGATTTTTTCTGAGTTTGTGGTTAATTTTTAGTTACTTTTTTGGTTTTTTGATTGATGTCCTTTGTATTTTTTAGTATCCCGAACATATCTCAAAGTTTAGCGTGTGCATTGTGCATGTTTCATACAAAAAAAAACTACTTACAAAAATCGATTAAACCGGTATACAGAATCCCATTAGGGCCTTTATAGGTCCACCCCGGAGTACAAATATCTATAATATTAATTATTGTTCATTAAAATCTTGGCCTTTATTTTATAATGGTATTTTAGGTAGTTGATAATTGGTTAAATATTTTTTGTTAAGTTAGATATTGTTTTTTAACGGGTAGAAGTTTTCAGGACCAGAAAAAGTATAATTGATTTACATAAGGGTCAAATATGTCTCTTTCGAAAAGTCGAAGTCCTTTTAAGCAAATAAAAAAAATACACAAATAAATTTTTAAAAATTGTCAAGAATGGGATTCGAACCCATGCCCTTTCGGACCAGTACCTGAAACTGGCGCCTTAGACCAACTCGGCCATCTTGACTTCTTTAATCAATTGTTCTATCTATTTTTTAATAAATATTTCCTACTAAAATTAAAAGACAAATTTAAAACTGAATTACGAAACCAGTTCTTATTACACGACAACATTTAGGGGCTGTTTGTTTACCTTTTAATAGTTCCATTAAGAAGATACATCTGAATCTTTAAGAGGTGAATTTTGTTTGGTAAAAAAAAAGTATGTCTCTTAATGGTTTCAAAACCCTCTGAATGATTTTATATGTTGACCATCTCTTAACCATTCAGAGCTCTAATTTTATGCTGAACAACTAAAAAACAACTGTATTTCATTTTGCACTATATCATAAGAGTATCTTAATCATTCTGCATCAAACCATTCAGTAACTGCCAAACAACCCCTTAACTGAAACACATGACTGATTTTATAGAAGCGAACCATATAAAATACAATGTTCCATTCACTCGACATCTTTTTTTATAACGGACATTTTAAATTTTACCCATTTGATCTGTTAAAAGTAAAATATACTCTCCTTGCGTTCTAAAATAAATGATGTAACACTCGAAAAATCAAAATAATTAAGAAATAAAGGTTGAGGGAAGAAAATAATTCAAACGTAAGTGAAAGGTGAAAAGAGAAAGAAAGATTAAGGGGTGATAGTGTAAATTTCAGGGATTAAAGGTGTCAACTCTTGAAAGTTGCATGTTGGGCGACGTGGAGAGGGAGTTACGACCCAAAACCGGTCGAATGTTTATGTAAGAGACGATGGTGTTTATTTCAAGTTTATAGACTGCAAATTTTATATCGTTCTCTTCGTCTTTGGATTTCGAGCAAGTTCGATATTGGTGCGGCACGAAACGGTCGAACGGTTTGGGAGAAAACGGCCGACGAACGTGTGACGTTACGGTGTTATCGCGACGGATTACGGTGAGTTTTTCCGTTCGTTTTCGTAAGTAAAAGTTTAAGTTTGGTATGTTTTACTTGCTTTACGTTTTCTGGGAGTTTTGGGTCGTAAAATAGACCCGAAGTCCGTCCTTTTGGTCGGAAAAGTGATACGGAGAGTTTCGGTAAAAACCGAGACGTTTGATCGCAAATTTTGGGCTCTACGGTGCATCGTTTTCGACGATTTTTGAGCCATTGAATGAGGATTTATATTACGGTGAAATAATGCAAAAAGAATCGTGGAAAAAGACGGAGAAACGAGCCCAAACGGGCCAAAAACGTCGTTGTCGGCGTTTGGCCGTGCGACGACGGTTCGGGTGGTCCGACCGTGGTTCGGTCGCCGGTCAGAAGGTTCGGTGGCACGACGCGCACGGTGTAGAGCCGCAGTTCGGACGGTCCGGTGGCACGGTGCGGGTGGCACGGCCGGTCCAACGCGGTTCAGGCGGTTTGGCCGCGGTTCGGTCAGACCGACCCGGACGGGCAGTGGGCCGGATCCTTCCAAAAGGGTTTAGACCGGGAGATTGGGTCTGCTCAATTAAATTTTAATTGGGTTAATTTAAATGATTAAGATTTTTATAATTAATTATTGGGGAATTATTTAATTACGAAAGGTTGTCGTAATTCATTATTAAGATATTAATTAATTTAAATTAACTTCTAATTTAATTAATATATTAAATCAGATTTAATTTAATTTAATATATTGGTTAATTAGAAATTAATCTATACTATATTATAAAGATGACAAAATAAACTCTTAAAAACAAGTCTTAAAACTTAATGTACAACTATTTAATGCTAATTACTTAAAAAACAACCATTAAAGTTGTATGTACTACACTTAATGCTATTTATTAATTTTCAATCATTATCTCTAACCATTTTAACTCTCCTAAAATCATTTCCCACTTTAACTCCCCTAAAATAACTCTCAGCATATTTAAATATAGAATAAAAATCAAATTTTAAATATAAAAATATAAAATATAATTAAAAAAATCTAACAAAATATTTATAAAAAAAATTATATTATTAAACCAAAATAAATTATATTATATTATTAAGTCTAAATTAAACAAATTTATATAAAAAAATCATTATCAATCTCTCACAACCAACCAAAATCGTAATGTAAATCGACAAAAAATAGAAAATAAAATGAAACGTTAAAATCGTGATGTATCTAGCGGCATTGCGCGAGTACACTTCTAGTATTTATTAACTAATCGATCATAAGGGGATGATAAATATTAAATCATTTAAATGTTAATGGTTTAATGATATGATTTTAAAGCGTCGTTTTGGAGCAAAATAATTAATTAAGACGTTTTAAAATAGGAGATGGAGTTTATAAAATTATGGAGTGATTAAATGGACGTTTTAAGACGTCGATGATCCGAGTGCTCGGGGTTGACCGAAGGTTGACCATAGTTGACTTTTTGACAATTTAGGTCGTTGATTGAGTATATTTGGTGTATGTCGTGTAGGTCACTAAGCGGAGTTTATTGCTTGAACAAACACACTTTCAGGTGAGTTTTCATGAGACTTTTTCTGGGATGCATACATACGTAATTAAAATTATGTTCGTATGATAATTATTTGGAGTACGTATGTGGTGTAAAATGATACATTTTTATGTGCATGTTTACGGTGTATTATTGCATGTATATAAATGTGTTATTTATTTAGAGTACGTATGTTATGCATGATAATTGGTTTATGTACATGTTTACAGGTGAATGTTTCATGTACATTATTTTATAAAGGAGATTGCATGCTATTGTTTTGTTGGTTTATAAACATTCTTAGCATATCATATTTATGGGATGATTTCATGTGACACATTTTGGTGTCGATATGGGATATGGGATCGTGCTACGGAGCCCGTAAAGGAGTTGTGGATACCGCTATCCGAACATCAGATGCAGGATACAATATGTCACGTTAATGAGTGGCACGACCCCGTAATAGGTGTCGGACGGGTGTGAGCCGTGCAACTTAGGGAATGCCAGTGACAGAGCAGACCTACCCAAAAGAGGATTGGCACGACCCCGTAATGGGTGCCAGACGAGTGTGAGCCGTGCGACCCAGGGAATGCCAGTGACAGAGTGGACGAAGAGGTTTAGGAGATCACATTGATGTCAAATGTTTTTTGAAAACAATATGCATACTATTTTATTGGTGCTTAGTTTTTATGCTTGATGGAGTGTGTATTTATGTGCACGTAGACCATGAACTCACATAACTTTTTAGCTAACTATTAGTATGCATCTCAGGAGCCGGTTGTTAAGGTTTGGACAAAAGGGAAGGACAAAGCGTAGATAGATTTATTATGGTTATGTTCTTTTATGTTTTGCTAGTTGTCAAACTTATTATGTAATTTGAGTTTTATATAACATGGTCTGGTATGGGACGGACTAATGTTGGAGACTTGTATTTATTTTAAGTTAAGACTTCCGCTGTGATGGTGATTTGATTGTATCATAATGTCGTATTCGAAGACATAAGGTAATATTTGGGATGAAAGATGTGACATTACCCAAGGGTGGATTTGGGGGTGTTACAAATGTCTACAATGAAAAAGCGTACAGTTTTAAGAATGTATATTATGTGTTTGATGTGGGTGATTTTTCAGATAAATACTATATTTGTGACGTTGTGTACGTTAATGCTCGGGGATTTTTGGCTCTATATCTAACACAAGATATTGGTTAGCGGATCTTCGACGTCGATGTGCTTTGACTAAAGAAGAAAAGTTTAATCATGCACATGCTCAACTCAAGAATGTTATTGAATGTGCTTACGCTGTCTTGAAAGCGAGATTCCTGACCTTAAAGCAGATGACTCATTTTCAATTCACAACACAAAAAAATGTGGTAATTGTTTGCTTTGTGATACATAATTTTATCATAAAACATAATACTAAAGACCAGTTGTTTATGCAGTGTAACGAGGACACTACATTTAACAACAAAGAAAAAGTCAAAGGAAGTGGAGAAGAAAATTTAGATATATCCCAATAAGGTGCTAATAAATACTAACACTTAATGTATGGTTTGCATGATGATGGAATTGCAAATAGTTTGGTCAATAATGTTTAAATTTTTAAGCACTTGTGTTTGAACTTGGATTCTTAAGTACTTTATGAATTTATGTTTTGCCTTTTGTATTATATCAATGAATTTATGAATACTAAAAGCGTATTTGAACAATGCAGCGATATACATCATGGTTTTAATGTTTCATTTATTTCTTGTCGATTTACGATACGATTTTGGATATTTTTGAGAGAGTGATAATGTTTTTTTTTTATAAGTTTGTTTAATTTATGATTAATAATATAATGTTTTTTATATAAAAAATTAAATATTTTTGTTAGAATTCAATTATTATCTTATATATTTTAAATTATTTATATTTAAATTGAGATTTTATTCTGTTTTGATTATGTTTATTAGTTAGTTATAAATTCAAACATATAGCTTTAAAAAACTGTACTCATGCATCATTACTTGTAATCTTGAATTTTAAGTATGTGTATCAATAAACAGTATTTAATGCATAAAAATTTGTTTTTAAAAGTTTATTCGATAGTTTAATAATAATGTAATTTATTTTAGATTAAACATTAAATATTCTATTATATTTTTTTAATAATATTTTATATTTTTTATATTTAAAATTTGATTTTTATCATTATTTAATTATGTAGATGAGTGATTTTAGGGGATTAAAACGGGGAGTGATTTTAGAGGAGTTAAATCGGTTAGAGATAATGATTGAAAGTTAATAAATAACATTAAATGTAGTACATAAAACTTTAATGATTGTTTTTAAAATATTTTAAATAATTAACATTGAATAACGGTATATTAAGCTTTAACAATTGTTTTTAAAAGTTTTTTATCTGTACTTTATAATATAGTATAGATATGGCTTAAAAAATAAACAAAAAATTTATAAAATAACTTATAATTCATATTTGAAGGTAAATCAATCATTTATATTATTCAGACTATTTATTCAGATAAAAAAGTAAACAATAATACCAATTTATCCGATAAGACAAATAGTAATGTAAAACAAAAATGGAATTAAAAAAAGATAACCAATAGAGAGAGACGTAGAGGGACCGGCAGAGGGAAGGACTCCATTCCATCCACACCAACTAGTGTTATACCCGTCCGTTGGTCGGGTATACAACATGACTTTAATACAAATTCAGATTTTGATTGATCACTTTTTTTCATCATTGTTGAATGTTATTTTTCAATTGAGCAAGAAGCTTATTAGTCAAACTATAACCGACTTTCCCGTGCCTTTGACTCTCGGTTAGGTGCCCTTTGGCTTGAAGGGTCCTTCCGTATCTTTCATAATAGATCATAGGCAAAGAAGGGATTGAAATTGGATTACCCTTTCTCGATTTTAAGATTTTCGTGATCTCAAACTGAGTACTTAGGTGTTAATGTTTCATGGTCTCCTCCTTCACCATATACATATCTTCCATATAACCTGCCAAGATAGCTTATAACTTGAAATATTTGATAAAGGAAGCAAAGATAAAACTTCAAGGGGAATGAGCTTAAGTTAAACAACCATTAAAGAGAGTAAGATAGTTGTATACAACTGTACACTACAAGACTACATCAAGAAGACAAAAAGTAGCTAGTCTTGTAGATAAAAAAATCAAGTTGGTGATATAGTTAAGGGGTTGTTTATCAAACGTTTACCTGGGTAAGCGTTTAACGAAAATTTAACACTATCACTCACTGGATGCCAAAGATTAGAGATAATGTTCATTCCCTGGACACTGAGAATACATTTCATCACAAACATTCACAATCAGATCTTATAAGCATGTTGGGAAATGTAAATCTTTTATAGAACTTTTTTTTTGACAAAAAACTATTTCTTGGACTTCTTATCTTCCTTTTTACAAAATTAAAATTAAATTTAAGGGTTGTTCCACTCATGAGATTATGTGAATGACATAGAGTTAAGTTCTGTGATGAGTTCAAGTAGATAAGTAATTACAAAGTTCATATGTACAAAATACCAACAAAAGAAATTAAGGTGATAATCCGGGGATTCCGAATGTAAAATTTAAAACACCATATACAAAGGGAAACTTGTTTTCTGGTGTGAAAAGCATACTTGAAGCAAAGAAGGAATCTATTAAAAGACTCTAGGCTAAAGAAAAAAAAAAGGAAAGCTAAGAAAGCCCGTTTTCGGTCAACTGCGGCCTAAGCAAGAGTTTGTGATTAATCAAAGTTCACCTGAAATTCCCGAGAGTTTTGAAGCATGCTCGCCAATGGATGTTTCCCTATATCACGAACCATAAGCTGATAATTATTCTAGCGGAACTTATGATATTTCACTAATGAATGACGACAACAGTGTGTCAAGTGAATCACGTATAATTAACTCAAACGCCACAACGGATGAAGACTTGCTTGTTGCCACACAACGGTTCGATGTTAGCAATGGCGATGTTATGTGCGCTATAGCAAAAGATGATTTTTCGTAGGCCGAAAGCTTTAGGTTTGCAACTGAAAACATGGAATATAGTAATGATGCTTTTGCTATGGTCGATTCTGAAATGAGTTCCACTGCTACCTCTGGTAGGCAAGAAAAAGAGGGCACCCGACTATTTAAATTCGGTTCAAAATTGGAAAATATAAGCAAATAAAATTTCACCTTTGTTGCACCTTTCACAAACATTAACATTCCATGGGTTGAACCTATAACCCCCCAGTTGTATTTGAAACCCATCAAAATATATTAAAGTAACCAACAATGACTCAATCAAAAGAATTGTATTTGAAACCCATCAGTTGCAAATTATATATTGTGTTGTTTCATCATTATATCAACTAACCTCACATATATGCAATTATATATTGGAACTCTTGTCGGATTTTCCAGTCTGCTTATGAACAACCGTCCATGAAAAAAAAATGAAACTGATATACCCGTTACTGAATCTGTATGAGTCGTATATAGATCGTGAATGATGTCTTGTCTATGTGATTGTGATGAGACCAACACCTTGTACTTTGTAACTTGAGGCCAATTCATTGAAGCAACTGCCTGTAAGAACAAACTTTGAAGCTAGATCAACTAATTAAACCTTGAAACCTTGAAGCCGTGATCAAATATAAACTTGGGGTTTCTTAATTTTTAAAATATAAATCGAATTTCATTTTAAATTTAGAAGATAAAAAACCGAACTTAGGGATCGTTTACCCAACGCTTACCGGTAAGAGTCAACATTTTCTTTTAATTTACCATATAAGGTTTTAGTATACTTACGCTTCTCACCCTAACTCTTATTCTCAACAAAGAAAACATGTGTGTGTGACCAAAAACTGCCATTTGGATCATGTTCATGGTCATCTCATTGAGAAAAAATCATGTTTACTAATAATACCAAAAGGCCACATCAAGATACGAATGTTGAACATATATATATATATATATATATATATATATACTATTTGTATACCCATGCAATGCAGTGAGATGCATAAGTTGAATAAATATAAGTGAAAATACCGATTACATTTTATGAAACATCACTAATTGCATTTGGATATGTATTTACGATGTATTTAATGTATTCGAGTCTATAAAGACAAAAAAACTGAGAAATTTGACTTAGGAAACCAAGTAGATTGGGTGTGGGGAGGGAGGGGTTGGAAGATCATGAATAAATTTCCCAACGGTCGAATCCTCCTCAAGCAACTTCCAAATCCTTTCCATCAGTTTGCGTCTCAAATAAATTAACCCAAACTCACCCGAGTTACGTTAAATAGGGTTGTCCAGCCAGCTAATTCTTTCTTGAAAGTCATGATGTTTGAATAGATCTAATAGATACAAAAAGGGCAACCAACGATAAAGCCCTAAAGTTAAAAAAAAAATTAAAAGAGCAATTCAATGAAAAATTCGAAGAACCTTGTTGAACCAAAACTAACAGCCACATGCCTTCACCTCAACATGACATACCTCTAGCGATAACACGGTATACAGAAAAACAACATAAGAGATCACATACAGCATGATGTTAGAGGCCGATCCACATAAAGCTACCGGCGATCATGGATTCTCCTAGATCCTGAAAGGTGTTTCCTAGAATCAACTGTTCTAACATCTCCATGCTTTTCCGATAACTCTTGATCCACTACCGACGTCCGCCTTCGTTGCAGCTCCTCCACATGCCGCCGCCACAACGATTCCCTGTCTTTTCTCGACATTTTGTTGTATCGGGTATCATCTTTCAGAAGTCGTTTGGCTGTTGACCATGAACTAAGAACCGTCTTACCATCTTCATATTCTTTAGCACCAGCATCAGTCGTTATCACAACAGCTAACAAAGCTTTGAATTCATGTGCAAACCGCTGACAAATGACAACAGATTTAAATGAAAAAAAGTCAACTAAAATCCAAGATGAAGTATTGAGAAGAACCACCAAAGGGTCATTGGCCCAGCGGTACCCAGGTTACTAACCTGGGTAGGACCCAGCATCCCAGAAGATCAAAGTTCAACCCTCACCACAGTTGGTTAGTCCTGAGTGGTTCATGTCCATGAGAGACAGTCTCATTAGAGACATTCGTGTTGTTGAGACATTTTATTTTTTAAGCCAAAGGTCTTATTAACTTGCATCATGCAATAACTTAACGTGTTCACGGAAAAGCTTTTCAAGTTCTGATTTATCTAAATATGGGTTGCTTGCACGCCCTTAAGGATCATTCTCAAGTTTAGGCTTTGCATCAGTCCACGAAACCTGAATCAAAAAAGTAAATATGGTATAATGAAATATTATCTTAAAACCACAAATACTGAACATACGAGAATTTGACTAACCTTCATGTATACTTGTCACGTAGGTTGCATTTTTCTAATTCGGTGTACTCATTGGTTCGTCGCACAAGTAGGGGTGTGTTGTAAATGTTGTAAATTTGGAAACTGTCAATAAAAGTAAGTAACTTTATTCACACATTTTGCATTATAGCACAAGTTGTTGAACTACACATACAGTCACAGTTGTAATTAAGATAAAATTGTGAATCCAGACCCAAGATTCACTATAAGGTTGTAGTTAAGATAAAATTGTGAATCCAGACCCAATATTCACTACAAAGGTATGTTGGTAATTAGCAGATGGTACTCGACCCAATTGGATAGGCAAGACTCAAGAGTGAGGTAGGTGGGTGAAAGGATTCTTTTTTTATTTGAATTAAATATTATAATCCCTTTTTTTTGGAAGTTAATACAGTCCTAAATTATCCATAACGTAATATGACTTTATTGCTCTTTTACTCTTAATTTTAGAAACTATTATTTTTGGAATTAATTTAAAAAATGATTGGCTGAGAATTGTCCCTTTATTCTTTTAAACACACTATGTTCTCGTTTGAACCCACCCCTATATATATATATATACACACACACACACACACACACACACACACATATATATATATATATATGAGAATTGTCCCTTTATTCTTTTAAACACACTATGTTCTCGTTTGAACCCACCCTATATATATATATATATATATATATATGTATAGATAGATAGAGTATATGATTGTGTGTGAGTGAAAGATAATAGATTACCTAAGGAGTAGAAAGGTTGAAGGGATCTATCTGTCAAAGTATTCTCCACGGGTTTTAGGGGGATTAGAGACTGCAGGGGAGAAGGGGAGAGAACACTTTTGTTGAAGGCGAAAGGTGGAGGCAGTGGTTGGAGACTTGGAGGCATGCATCATATGCAAGGGTATATTAATCAGTCACTGTTTCCATAGCAGAACTTCAAAAACCACTTGAAAATATGAAATGAAGATGCATACCTCTATAGTGAAGTTGCTTTGATGAAATTTAATCCAAGCACTCATTGATCTTGCTTGTTTCAAACTTTAAAAAGTATAGCCTTCCATTACGAAGAGGTCCGTTTTTGCTGCCCCTGGACACCTCATGACTATCTCTTGAAGAATTCTTTTGTGTTTTATCTACAGGTTGTTCTCTGATAGTAGAGAAACACACCATCTTGATGAGAGAACCTGGTAAGAGCAAGATTTAGTGAATAAATTAATATAAACAACATATGATTGGAGTTATGTCATGGGAAGGTTGCATTAAACGCAACACAAGGTCGTAAAGATGATCAAATGAGGTCCATAAGTCAAAACAATTTAGTTAGTGGGTTCTAGAAAAATCTGAACATGCAAGAGGCAGATTATATTGAACCGGCTATGCCTATAAAAGAAATTTCGGGATTAAAAATTTAACCATTTAAGGTAGGTTTGACTGAAAAGCCTATGAACATTTTGTTTTATCATTTGAATCAAGGCAGTCGGTCATGTCGTCTCCTATTGTCCACTTTTTTCATGTTGAAATTATATGTTCATCCCTTAATTTATTGACCTTGTAATTGTTTCGTTCATAAGCACATCAACTGAACTTTACATTACTGAATCCATGGGTTATTTTCATCCATTCTAATTTAAATCAGAAGTATGACATATAATTGCATACGAGCATATCATTGCCAATAATAGAGCCAGAACTTCGTACTTGCAGTAAAAGCTATTGTTATATGTATGGCAACAATGTTTAACCTACTACTTATTCAAGTACCAAATGACATGAACCTTTTGCAACTTTAACTCTAACAGTATTTTATTCACAGTGTTTGTTAAAATTTAATGCAAGATGATCTACCATTAAGTTAATCATCCGAATTAGTCGGGAACAATTGAACAACAGAGGCTTAAACAACAATTAGGGGCTGTTTACTAACATATTTTTACCTCTTACCGAGTAGAAAGTCTTACCAGAATAAGAGATTGAGGTGTTTACCAAAAGCAAAAATTTGGACTTGCCTCTGACCGTGCACTGACCAGGGAAAGAGAAGAAAGGGTCTCTTACTCTGGTAAGAGGTGATCTTTCCTTATTCACCCTCATCTAAACCATTACTGCTACTTTTTTTTTGTTTTTTGTTTTTCCTTTTTTCTTTCTGCGCCTTTGTCTACAATTTGTTTAGTAAACAACAATTTTTAGTCAGCATTACTCGGGTCAGATCTCTTATCTCAGTCAGACCTCTTACGGTAGTCAACACTTACCCACAAATTTTAGTAAACAGCCCCTTAGTTGGCCAGCTTTCGGTTGGTGGTCATCACGTAAACATTAACTCCTTAAGTTGCAAAGCTTTCTATAAGACGGTTACTCACGGAGTCACGGGAGAGGGTACTTACCTGTTTAGCAACAAAATTCTGTTGAGATCCAGATAGAATTCCCTTTGCAATGTCGATGTGCTTCAAGCGTAGCAATGGACCAACCAAATACTCCATAAATGTTTGATCAACCTCCTTAGTTGGTCCAACCTCTTATGACAAATCTATGTCCGTGGTCCTAAATTTCCTCAATTCAAAATAATATATCAAAATTAGAGAATCTCCATCATCATTTCAGGTCCATGAAAGTTACCAGAAATTGGTTGTCTACATCAGGTTCTTATTTTTTTCAATGATTTTTTTTTCTAAATCAAGCTAAAAAACACCATCTGTAAACTGATTACAGGTCTAGCTATAGAAAACATAGAATCTGTCGATTGTTGTTAAGCAAATCTTAAGATTAAAACAACACATTTATAGCAAGGTAAGTCCATTAAGAAATCTCAACAGCACTTGTCATGTAAAAACAGTTTCAATGGTGTGCCTAGAAAGAGTCAATATTAGGCTTCATGGGGGATACATACAAGATAAATTCAGCTATCCACCAACAAAAAGATCAATCATAAAAAACTGTGATACACACCTTGGCAAATTCCTTGACAGGAGCAACTTACACTGATGTAGCGTGGGCAGCGATACTCACTCCAGCAGCTTGACCAGGGAAACTGCATAATTCAATTGTATACTGTAAGTAACATATATAACATAAGCGTCATAAGCAATCAACAAAACAAACCAAATGAAATAATAAACTAACTCAATAAAAAACTAAATCAAAATAATAATCCAATCTTACTAATCGTGGCACAATATAACAAACCATATAATTGGGAGTTCCTTCCATATTCAATCAACTTAAAATCGAACTAACCAAGAAACAAACAAATAACAGTTAGTAGCAAAGACACAAACCTCGTGATCGAATGTCATTCTAGAAACGGGAATTGAAGAGAAAAAATTGAGCAATGGAACGGAAGTTAAGATTCGATAAAACTAAAATTAAAAAAAAGTAAGCTGACTGGTATGTTTGGTATGCTCTTTGCGTAACTGTAAATCAAGTTTGACAGTTCTTTCCCTTCATAATCTGTATTTGAAAACCAAATACCAAAAAGGAAGGGTAAAGATCCCTTTCATTACAGACATAGTCTTGACTCTTGAATGTATCAAGAAAATCTCAAATGACAGCTTCTATAAATTTCAGTACATAATTCAATTTAAAAAAAAATACCAATGGTTTTGAGTTCCAGAATGAATTTATTTGCATGGGACTTTAAAATAATTTAAAATCCTTTCCCTACTCTCCTTTGAGAAACTTTCTTTATGTCTATTGTTTCTAACAACATCGACATCTCCTCTTGCCTATCTACTTCACACAAGGCTGCCAAATATTGCAACATCATGACTCACATCTTGTAGTAATAGAGGTAATCATTAAGAGTTTATAATAGATCAAGAGTGAATTAGATTATATACAACAAAATAATAAATAAATAAAAATCCAATTCTAATATGTTTTCAGAACACATTAAAGAATGACCGAATGGTTAAAGATTATCAGAAAACCAGTTAGAACATATTAGACAGCCAAAAAGACATAAGCGTCGTAAATGTAACATAATCACACATTTACACTACCAGAAGTGTATGAAATCATATGCCATCTTATAAAAACGAAAGCAAAGTAATTAAGATTTTACCATTATGTAAAATAGAAGCACCAAAACCTCTGATTCTGTGGTACGGTTATAATCTATATCTTATTTTAACTTCTGTAATATCTTTTCAACTAATATAAATTGTTGGGTGTTTGAAGAAAAAAAAGAAAGTATCAATACCTCATAAGTCAGAAGTAACCATAGATATTTGGCAATCTGGTGGAACAACAACCAATGAATTTGTAAATTTGGAGTTAAATTCAGCAAGAAAGCTATAAAAAAGAAGCCAAAAATCTAGAAATCTAAAATAAAGAAGAAAGGTACCTGATTATCCTTGACAACATCTGCAATCAGTTTCTAGACATTTGAGAGACTCCTACAAATCACAAATCAGAACCTAATTTATTATCCAAAATACTGAAAATAATATTTTAGGGTTTAGAAATTGAACAAATAAGCACTTTTTACAAACACCCATTTGAAATACAGAGAGAAAATGAAAGCTTTTAAACTTTCTTCTATGATAAGGAAAAAAAATCAACAAACATAAACAGAAAATGGTAATATTTTTTGCAAACCCAAATGATGAAAACCCCAAAGTGGATACATCTACTGTCTACATATGAAAGAACCCTAGAAGTCTTCATCCATTTAGAAAACGTGGGCACTTTTCCATTCAAATTCGACATGACAGAAGCTTTCTGATACTCACCGACCCTCTTTTCGAAGAAATTACCATAAGGAGAGGATTTACGGCAGTTTGTGAGGAAGGAAACTGGTCGGAGCTTCCTTGGCGGCGGCGGACATGGGAACTTTTCCGGCAACCTCGATTCCTTTGCTGTCGGAGTCGAACCAGAGTTTGAGCCTTCATCATTTTCACCATTCACTTTTTTCATCAAAACAGACCTTAAAGGAGCAGACATCGTGATTCCAGCAAACCTTAATGGAGCAGACATCGTGATTCCAGCAATCACCCGTATCTTACCTTTGATTGAATCTCCATCTACTTGATACTTTTTTGAAGAACCCATATCAGGAAACCGGAAAACATAGCAGCTTTCTGAATCAAAAACGATTTCAATAATCGAAATTAAATAGAAATTTAAATGAAGTGGGTAGAAAAGTATATAGGAAGGAGATTAATAAGGAGAATTTTGAGATAAATAAGGGGAACTCCATGGAGGTTGAAGCCGGTTGTGCGAGCGAGAGGTAGAAGACGTGGAGAGAAGGGAAGTGGGCTGGGTGGGGATTAAAAGGAGTACGCTGGAGATAGAATAGGGCGTGAAAATAGGAATTTAAACAGTCTAGATTGCATTTCAGATGAATTTAAACGGCCAAGATCAAATGGAAATCAGTTAGACTCGTCTCCATCCATATATATATATATATATATATAATGGCAATCATGATCAAATTCCAATGTTTAATTTTCTTTCTTTATTATTAGAATCGGTTTGATTTCCCCCTTTTCTCTTCTTCCCCCCCAATTTGCAGTTAATTAATTAATTTATTTATTCCCCCATAACCATAATAATCACCAATCACATGTAAACACAAAAACCATCAATCCGCCTTTCCTCCGATGATGTTTCAATTGATCATCATCTTCTGATCACACGCCGGAATTTTCCATCATTTTTCGTCGTCAAAAATCGGTAAGATTTTCCCCACTTTACGTCTCTTTATCGTATCATCTTTAATCATTCTTTTAGCGGACCAGAAATTCGTTAAAAATTCGCTTTACCCAATTCTTTTTGTTTCCTCACAATCATTTCAATTATCCAATCTTTCCCTTTATTTGATTGAGGATTCCGCACTCTATTTATTGAAGATGAGTGAAAGGTAAGTTTCTTCTTTATTGGTAACTGAGAACAGAAAGAATTTTCTATTTTTTAAAGTTTTTTTTTCGTATTTAATAATTTGCTTACTTGGAAATTTGATCGTGTATTTGGAAGATAACTTGGTTTTTGCAAATTTATTATGATATAAAAAGGATGAGACTTGTTAGAGGTGTTAGTTAACAGGGTACTGGTATGCATGTATCTTAATGACTATTAAGTGTTCGACCAAATTACTCAATGAGGACCAGGTTTATGTTGAATACTGTTTTATCTTTATATTGATAAATGTTCTTTGCTGGCTGATTGGAGATGTTAATTTAAAGGGTATATGAAGTTAAAGAAGAAGTAATACTTTTAGTTTGAGTGATTGTTATCGATTGAATGCAGGAAATGAGTTCATTTTAGAAGGTCATTGAGCTAAAAACATTTTAGAAGGTTATGTTTATAATTGGAAACTCGTTTAAGGTCATTTATACAACGGACCCGGGAATTAAGCACCAAAACTGAAAGGAATGCTGGCTATGGAAATGACAAAGTTTACCTATTTGCTGTTTTTTCATAACTACAACTTATTGACACCCTTTATTTGTTCTACAACATTCCACCAACTTATGATTTTCTAGAGAGCATTCAAGAAACTTGACTAACCATGTAGCGGTCAAACGTTGGAATTTTCATGGGAGAGAGTATCTTTGGCCATTTCTTTGATGTGAGTAAATGTTAGCAATTTGCAGTTGCATTAACCACTTGGATTGTGGCGCACTAGTAGGGGATGTAGTGGAAAATCTCATCTACCCCAGGTTCAAATCCAGGTGCTGCCATGACCCTTGTGGCCATCGAGGTTCACTTGCAATGACTCCAGACCATTTGTGGTCGCCTGGGGGATTAGTCGATGTGCGTAAGCTGGCCCAGAAACCCACCGTTACCCAAAAAAAATTACGTGAAACACCCCATGCAACTTAGGAATTAAACCACCATTCTTTTGTTCAAGGAAACAAGATATATTTTCTAGGCTGTTCTCTATCAGTTATTCAGGCAAGTCAAGATTTGATCTTGTTGAAAACCCATATTGCTAATATAATTTCATCATGTTCTTTGTGTCACTTAAGAGAAAGTGGCATTTCAGGGGCATGACGCTTGTTTAAACCAATCTTGAGATCTAACACTTTTGTGTAGCAATCTTTTGATTGTGTCGGTGAATCTTGCAGATCGACTATGGCAACCAAAGGGAATCCAGGAGACAACAGGACTAGGAGATCTTTTTCTGTATTTATAGTATTTGGTTTGTGTTGCTTCTTTTATCTATTGGGTGCATGGCAAAGAAGCGGTTTTGGGAAGGGGGACAGCATAGCACACGAAATAACAAAAAACGCCGATTGTAGTGTTATTTCCAATCTAAATATCGAGACTCATCATGGTGTTGGAGTGAAGAACTCTGATGATTTACGATCAGAAAGTAAGGTTTTCCAGCCATGTGATGACCGGTTCATCGATTACACACCTTGTCATGATCAATCACATGCAATGTCTTTCCCTCGAGAAAACATGGAGCATATGGAGAGACATTGTCCTTCTGATAACGAGAAACAACACTGCCTTATTCCAGCCCCAAAAGGGTATGCGACCCCATTTCCATGGCCCAAAAGCCGTGATTTTGTGCCATTTGCTAATGCACCCTATAAGAGTTTGACAGTTGAAAAGGCAACTCAGAATTGGATACAGTATGAAGGCAATGTTTTTAGGTTTCCAGGTGGAGGAACACAGTTTCCTCGTGGGGCCGATGCATATATTGAGCAAATGGCTTCTGTCATCCCAATAGGCAATGGAATGGTTAGAACTGCTTTGGACACTGGCTGTGGGGTAAGTGTCCATTCATAGTTTGATTTTTCATTGTGAAATATGATATAGTGTGTTTTATTTGTGAGAATATGTGGAACTTCCATATTACTCTCCAAAATATCCCTTGAGGAGAGAACAGAGGTTATAACATATATAGAGGAGAAATGGTTCAAGTGTGCGGGACTCTAACACGCCTCCTCCAACGGAGGCTAGACAGCACAAATTATCTCGGAGTATTGAGAAAGGGCTAGATAGGTGAGGGGGCTAAACAAGTACAAATTTCCCCCAGAGTGTCGAGTCCCTACAGTAGTAGACCTTGGCTCTGATACCATGTGAGAATATGTGGAACCCCTAGATTATTTTCCAAAAGAGCCCTTGAGGAGAGAATGGAGGTTCCAACATATATAGAGGAGAAATGGTCCAAGTCTAGTAGATGAGGGACTCCAACATTATTCATTCTTATTGGTTTTTGATTGTTCCATTTGGTGGTTGCACATAGGTTGCAAGTTTGGGTGCTTACTTATTCAAGAAAAATGTTATAACCATGTCAATAGCACCAAGAGACTCGCATGAAGCACAAGTTCAGTTTGCTCTAGAAAGAGGTGTCCCTGCAATTATTGGTGTTCTTGGTACTATAAAGCTCCCATTTCCTTCAAGATCCTTTGACATGGCTCACTGTTCTCGGTGCTTGATCCCATGGAGCCAAAATGGTATGCCCGTAAACCATATTTGTTAGATTCACATACCTGTTATTCGTTTAGTATATTCTAGAAATACTTGTGATCATCTGATCAGATGGAAAGTACATGATGGAAATTGATCGAGTTCTGAGACCTGGTGGCTATTGGGTGCTTTCTGGCCCTCCTATTAGTTGGAGGACCAATTATAAAGCATGGAAGCGTTCTGAAGAAGAATTGGAAGCGGATCAAAGGAAAATTGAGGAGATGGCTAAACTTCTTTGCTGGGAGAAGAAACACGAGAAAGGTGAAATGGCCGTTTGGAGGAAGAGAGTAAATAAACATTATTGTCAAGAAAGAGAGTCTCGTGTTACCATGTGTGAACCAACAAATGTAGATGATATCTGGTATATAAACTGCGTCCTAATCTCCATTTACCCACCAGATTTATAAGACACTAAATATATCTAATTGTTCTAATAGACTGCTTTGTAGGACCAAACAGTTGTGTTTTCTATGTAGAAGTGTTACAATAAGTTGATAGAATGCTTTTGGGTGTCTTAACAAGTTTTTTAGAACACTTTTGAAATAAAACGTTCTATTAGTCTTTTTTATATGACATTATTTGAAAAATGTATTATAAAAACAACTTTCATGTGTTCATAGGACACTTCTCAAAAGTGTCGTATAAAAAACTAATAGGACTTTATTTCAAAAGTGTTCTAAAAACTTGTTAGAATGTCTATCAACTTATTGTAACACTTTTACATAGGACAAGCAATTGTTTGGTTCTATAAACTGAAGTCCTATAAATTAGTCTTTAGACGTATTTAGTGCCCTATAAAGCTGATTTTGTTGTAGAGGCACACACACAAAAAGCTTGTGTTTATTACAAAACATCCGTTGTCATGTAGGTACAAGAAGATGGAAACTTGTGTAACCCCTTATCCCAACACAAATGATACAGCTGAGGTTGCTGGTGGTGAGCTAAAACCATTCCCGCAAAGACTTAATGATGTTCCTCCAAGAATTTCCAGTGGTTCCGTGAATGGAATCTCTACCGAGTCATTTGAAGAGGACAACAAATTATGGCAAAAACATTTGAACGCTTATAAGAGGGTGAATAAGATTATTGGCACTGGACGTTATCGTAATATTATGGATATGAATGCTGGGCTTGGAAGTTTTGCTGCTGCACTTGAATCTCCTAAGTCTTGGGTTATGAATGTGATGCCAACCATAGCCAAGAAAGATACTCTTGGTGTGATTTATGAACGCGGCTTGATTGGCATCTATCATGATTGGTAAATCCTGAAACCTTTTCACTTCAAATGTTCTATTTGATTTGAAATATCATTCTTTTTCCATATTTTCTTTTTTGGGTTACTTCCAAAACTATCTGTCCTCTTGAGTGTAGGAATACGTGACAACTCGTCCCACATGGAAAGTGGGATCTGTGAGCTCCTTATAGTGACATTCACCAGGGTTTTAAGTTTGGGCTTAGGGATGTAGAGGAAGGTCCAAACGAAAACGCTAACTGTTTAAGGAAACAAGAAAATAAGAAATCATGTGCAAAATCACATATAATTCGGCATTAACGGCAAAAAAATGGATTTGGGCGACTTTGCCTGTGACTTAAGTCGTGGCAAAGTCGCATGAATCATATATGATTTTGTATGTACTCGGCCGTTCTCGTGTTTTCTTAAATAGATATTGTTCTTGTATGAACCCACTTCTAGGGATGTAATTTGGGATGTTACAAATGGTATCAGAGCCTATTCTTGTACTGATGGAATGGAGTTCCGAGGGGGTGGTTCTAACATCTTTGGCGAATTCCACACTGTTGATGAACACGGAGGATGTTCAGGAATTTAAATGGGGGAGTTTGTGACAACTCGTCCCACATTGATGGAAAGTGGGAGCTGTGAGCTCCTTAAAATAACATTCACCATGGTTTTAAGTTGAATTATAAGTTATCGGGCCAGTATGTACCTTTGGGCTTTGGGATGTTACAAATTGTATAAGAGTCTATCCTTGTACTATTGAGATGGAGTCTCCGAGGGGGTGTTTGTAACATCTTAGATAGAAATTCTACATTGTTGATAAACAAGGCGGATGTTTAGGAATTTAAGTAGGGGAGTTTGTTACAACTCGTTCCACATTGATGGAAAGTGGGATTTGTGATCTCTTTATAAGCATCGAGTTTGTGGACTACCAATAACTTCCACATTGGTTTTAAGTTGAATCAGATGTTATTGGGTCAGCCTGTTCAACCACCCGTTTGATATTATACCTTGTAAATTATATTTTTGAACCTCCTTCTTTTGCCAGTTCACAAATGAAGTCAATTTTTTTTTCTTCGTAATTTTCAGGTGTGAAGCATTCTCCACATACCCTAGGACATACGACCTAATTCACGCTCATGGTCTTTTTAGCTTGTACAAACACAAGTAAGTTGATTTTCAAGCACCATTAGTTGTTCTTGTATTCTGTTCAAAAAGATTTATGACCAACATACACGCAGGTGTGATTACGAAGACATTCTCTTAGAGATGGATAGAATTTTACGACCTGAAGGTACTGTCATAATCCGTGATCATGAGATTGAAGTTATTAAGGTCAAAAAAATTGTTTCTGGAATGAGGTGGAACACAAAAATGGTGGATCATGAAGATGGACCGCTTGTTCCTGAAAAGATACTATTTGTAGTCAAACAATATTGGTTTGCAGGCGAAAACAACTTAACGTCTTTGAGATGAAAACAACGATGTAAGATGTTTGTTTCTCTTAGGGGAACCCGAGAAACGTACAAATTTTCTCAAATTTTCATTGTTATTTTACTAGGGATTTTTAGTTTTTAGGCTAATTATGAGTCCTGAAACCATCCTTTTTTATTGGTATACACATCTGGTTTGTGTTATTTTCTTCAGTTTGGGCTTTTCAATACTTGCCTTGCTGCATAATGTAAACAACAGTTTTGGTATTATTTATGATTACAGTTACTTTGAAATCCATTAGAAAGGAGTTAGATATAGTTTTCTGTTTATATCATCTTCCATTACTACCCTTATACATACCTGGTTTATTTAGCTAAATGACCTTATGACAGTGTTTCCTTACAAATCCATGACCTTCTGACAGGTTTTTAGGCATTTATGTGTATGAAAGTGGCATTTTTTTTTTAAGCAGAGACATTCTTAAACATGTCAGAAGGTCATGGATTTAAAAAAAAAAATATGATAGAAGATCATTTAATTGAAGGACCCCTACACTATCCCTCCCCAAAAAAGGAAGGGCATTTTTTTGGGTGCTTTTCGATTTTCTGTTCGTATGAAGATCCGCATTTCTCTACCCTTTGGGGTAGAGGAAAGGTCTGCATACACCCCACCCTTACCTCTATATGGGATTTAACTGGGTTTGTTTGGTTTGGTTTTTATTTTTTATTTTTATAAATATCCACATGTGCTGCTGTGTTTTCAAGAAGGGAAACCTGAAAACAACATTCCAAGTAAGTACTATTTTTCTTCCCTTTATTTATAGGCCTAGCTTTCCTCCAAAGGTTGCACCATAAACACCACCTCTTATAGTAGTTCCTGCCGATCTGTCTCAGCAGTAGAGGTGTGGGTGTAATCCATATGTGTGAGATCTCGGGTTTGAGTCTGGGACCATTTCTCTGCCAATGGGATTCATGCACTGATTTACCTCTCCCATGATAACTGTGGGACTGGTGCCGTGAGGGCCTATAAGAGGGTGGCGTCTACCCTTAAACACCACTTACCAGAAAACATTTTTTTTGTGCAGAACTTGTCCAAGTGCTGCAGAGTTTTGTACCTGCTTTTATTTGGATGGGGAGAAAAAGCCGTCTTGTTGCCAGTAAGTTTCTATGCATATGAGATTTGTACCTGCTTCTATTTGTATGTTATTGCTTTCTCTTAACCAACTTTTTCAAATATTTATCTTTTATAGACCCTCTTGTCAGACTCTTCACAAGCCGGAGGTCTTCAAGGAAACAACCGACTATATAATTTACTTCTACCCCAATTCCAGGTGATATATATTGGGTTCGTTTGGTTATTCTTGTCCTAGAAATTAATGTGAATAGCTAGATACATTTACACGTTGCACGCCATGTGGGTCCCATTTATATATTGGGCGCGGACAAGAATGATATAAGGGGCCATTTAGGAAATGCTTAACGGCAAGAGTTACCACCCTCACTTACCTTATCGGATAAGATTCTCAGCCAACAAAGTGATTTTTGGTAAGCGTCTCGTATCCGATAATTACTTACCGAGTAAGATTCTTGGTTCTTATCAAGCCTCTTACTGGGTAAGATTATTGGTCTTTGCCATGCTGAGTAAGATAAGTGACCCAATAAGCATTTGTAAAAACAACCGCCTAGTTTTAGGTTTATTTGGGGGATCAAATTATATTTTGTTGCTACATCTTTAGGTTTAATATACTTGGTTATTTGAACAATGAATGGCCATGTCTTTGGTGTTTCAATGTTTCTGAATCAAGCATGTTTTTACGGAAACAATCTGTTTACCCTTAGGGTTGGAGGTATAATCTGCATACATTTTACCATCTTACCCTCCTCAGACTCTACTTCGGAGTGGGATTGGGATTAATTCTTAGCATTATGTTGTTTAAACCATGATATAGAAGCCACCAAATAAAGGGCCTTTTGTCATAGTGGCATCTGGTAGCCCAACATTCTTAGAGGTCAAGGGCTAACCTCACCAAAGATGGAGAGTGTGTGAGTTTATTTGACGAATATAAATATTATATATTTTAAAAAAAGATTGAATTTGATTTCCAAAATGGCCATGGACACAAGATTTCTTTTTGTCAACCAAAAGGAAGGTTTATAACTTTATATGGTTTATTGGAACCTAAAGAAAAATGATATCTTCAAGTTAAAAATTGATCTAAAATAAATTTTATAATTTTTTTACAATAATAATTATTGTATTGTTAAAACAATAAGTTGAAGAAAAAAAGAATCAGGACCGAGCGTTGCACCCCGACCTAGAGACTATACTTTGTGCACATCTAATAGCGTTGATGTTAAATTTTGCAAGAAATGGTAAATCTTTGTTTTATATCTCGTAACTTTTGGTAATCGATAAATTAATCTTTTAACGTTCATAACGAGCTTTATTAAGTTTCCTTTTAATTAGATTAAAATTTACCATATGGATTTTGAACCTCAGAAATAGATAACAAGAAGCATGCTAGGTGTCTATCGGTTTTTGAAAACCCCTAATTCAGGACCTTGTTCGTAGTGGCCAATTTGGATACCATGTATTTTCATATCTCAATTTCTATATTTGATTTGTTTGGTTTAGATCAAGTGTTTATTGATGAAACGATTGTCAATACTGAAGCATATTATCATAAACAGTAAACATTAGATAACAATAACTTAATTAAGGTATGTTGACTCACGTTAAGAATATTTCAATTTATACTTTTTGTTTGAAGATCCAATCGAGAAAACCCATGTTCTTGAAATACCATAATCCAGGGTTCTAGGCGTTTATTCGGCTTTTTGAAATACGAATAAATAGGTCAAAGAGGTCAAAGCATAACTCTAGGGTTTTCTTTTACTCACAAAATTGCTCCTAAATTGAATAAATTTTCGAATGACGAGGAGAACCGGAACTTAAAAGGTTTCAAATGGTTTCCTTACTAGACCTATTGTTGATATTTTGATGGTTTAAAAAATCTGTTTATGGGTTTGAAAATTCGAAACCAAAAAGTTGTAATAAGTTATCTTATGATCTTAATTAGGGAGTTCACGACAATACCATTAAATGTAGAGGTTTGTTGGTCAAGAAATTATGTATACCAAGTATCTCAAAACCAAACTCACAAATAAGGTCTGTAATATTTGAATTTCTCTTTTTCTTTTCGGGAATTCATTTCCACATTTCGTTTTCCTTTGTAGACAACGTCATTTTCGTGTCTTTATTATTTTCCTTTTCTAATCTCTCTTTTAACTATCTTCTATTTATTTCATTGTTAGGTTTTAAACTTTTAATTTGACCTTTTCCGTTCACAACATAGTGCAAAAATTATTGAAAAGAACGTTATACTATGTAAGTCAGTTTGATTTCAGGGTTGTAATTGTTAACTTTTTTCAAATAAACATATATACTAGTATTTAACACTTTGAATTATATGAGGCCAACCTGTTTTCATAAGACTCGTGAGATCACAAAAAAAAAAAACACCAAATCTTCACAACAAAACATTGCGAAGGCACAAAATACATTGAACTTTCACAACAAAATCACTGTAAATGCTTGTACCTTCAAAGTGTTTTCTCTATGAAAGTTCAAGTATGTTTTAATGCATTCAGAGTTAGGTGTTGTTTGTTTTTTAAGAGGTCTAAAGTCTGAAATCTTATTTTAGTTATGATTAATAAGAGGTGGTGTGTAAAAAGATCTGGATGATTCAGACTTAAGAGCCATTAAAAGGTTTTTTAAAAAAAACAAACAACCCCTTAGTCTCACGAAAACAGAGCCGTTTTATGGAAACCTAACACTAGTATTTAGGGGGTGTTTGGGATTGCTTATTTGAAGTGTTTTTTAGCTTATTGCGGTGTGACACCGGAGATAAACATTTCCTAGTGTTTGGATGAAGAAAAATTAAAAAGGCTTATAGCGGTGCCAAACTGCTGAAAATGAGCTTTTGATAAGTCATTTGGTTTTAACTTATCAACTTATTTGAAAATTGCTTATGATTTTTTTGGTTATTTTATATGTATAAGTAATCCCGAACGCCCCTTAAATAATAATTTATTAGCTTATTACATTTTGGTACCACAATAAACTAATTCAAACATTTTTTAGAAAACTCTGATTTAGCACCGCATAAGTTGATAAACTTTTAAAAATAAACATAAGTTGTTTTAAATAAACAATATCAAACACAAATTCATAACGATGATTTTTTTTTTTTTTGAAAGAAAAATTCATAACGATGATTAAAAAGTCTATAATTTAATTTTTATTTTGACAAATAAAACTTGAATTTGGGAATACAACGGCCACGATGATGTGTTTGGAGAGAGTGTGGGTCCGCCCTCCGAAGCAGGGAATATTTTACTCTCCAAAACCAAAACCCTAAAATTCTAAACTCCTTAAAACCCTAAACAACACAAAAACCTTGATCCCTCCTATTCCTTTCTCTCATTCTCCCTTTGTTTATAATTAGAAATTAGGTTTTTGATCAAGCCAATTTAAGGTTTTCAAAATGGTGGCTGATAAAGGTAAGAAGCCCAAGGTCGGAGAGGAAATCGAGGAGGATGGCGATGAGCAAATTGACGGTGAGCTTGTTCTATCTGTTGAAAAGTTGCAGGAGGTACAAGATGAGCTCGAAAAGGTACTTTTTGTTGTCATGATCATCGATTTGATTTTGCTCAATTCAGGTGGATTTGTAAGAAATCTGATTTTCTAAATGAAATTGCTGCGATTACTTGTGGAAACCTTCCGATCATTGTTGTTTGTGCCTTATTTTACGAGGCTTTAGTGTAACTTATTACGATCGAACATGAATTTGATGTTTATTTTGCGTTTTATGTTCGGCAATGCTCTATGATTGAGAGAATTTGAGTGCGGCAAAACCAGATATGTAATGTAATTTATATGCATTTTAGGCTTGCTGTTTGATGGATCTTCTTTTGTTAACAAAAGTGAGTTTAGCTTAGATTTTCTTATCCATTAAGAATGTATGTAGTGGATATGTAGTTGGTGTGCTTATTATTCAAGTGTATTAGAAAAGATCATTTATGAATTTGGTTTGTTTGTCGCGTTATTTAAAACTAAACTAGACAAACTCAGTATATCCCCACCGTGTAAGATGTACGCAGACCTGACCCTGACCTCTACCCGAAGGAGTAAGTGGCTTATTATGGCTAGCTTTGTGGGCCCCATATTTCTCTGCATGCTTTAACTAGAGCTCTATCGTTATGTTGAATGATGTATCATTTGTTTTATTTGTGGATCTTGTATTTTCCAAGCATTTACTCCCACCCCATCTTTTAAACGAAACCAAACTGACCCTGTAAATTTGACATGAAAGTAGGATCCCGTCCGCCATGGGGTGCGGACAATGGCGGATCTAGGATTTTTTCCTAGTGGGGCCATGGGGGCACCTTTAGGGTAGATTAAATGCCCATAAAGTTGTTCGATGTATTTTTAGGCTAAATCCACAACTTTTTTAGTTGATTTCGAAAGTTTTTTTTGGTTTATTTCGAAGCACATTTTTTGGTTGATGTGGGCCAGACGAGAAATACTGGGGGAACTAAGGTAGGAAGTTAAAAAAAAATATATGTTTTTAACCTAAGAAATTTCCCTTTTTTAATGGGGGCCCATCCCCCATAATTATATACTATATCAGCCCTGGGTGGGTGCAGAGACTTGATCTCTACACCAAAGAGTAGAGTGGATGTTTTTGTGAACACTGCACGGGCTTGTGCAAGAGTGTGAGCAAACATGTAATAACTGTGTTTCTTAGCTGGGGTTCTACATGTGTTTCCATACATTGCAATTTGGAGTTGTAACAGAAATTTAAGCCATCAGGGTTAGTGGGTATATAATTCTTGTCTTTTATTTTGGCTCCAGATCAATGAGGAGGCGAGCGATAAAGTCTTGGAAGTGGAGCAGAAATATAATGTGATCCGGAAGCCGGTGTATGATAAGCGGAGTGAAATAATAAAATCAATTCCTGATTTCTGGCTGACTGCTGTGAGTTATTCATTCTGAATAGTGGCTTGACTAATGCAAATATTGCTTTCGATTCATAGATCACAGGTTGGCTTCATTCCGTTGAATCTAATGGTTTACTTGTTCATGCAGTTTTTGAGTCACCCTGCTCTATCTGATCTTCTAAATGAAGAAGAACAAAAGGTTCGCTCTTTAACGCTTGAAACAAGATTTAAGTTAATATGTGTAGTGATGTAAATCTTTGCTCGTAGATATTCAAGCATCTAACCTCTCTTGAAGTCGAAGATTTTAAGGATGTGAAGTCGGGTTACTCAATCACGTTTGTAAGTAATTCTTTTTTCTATAAAGAAAAGTAGGCACAATACATCAAGATTAATTGTGTTTCATCTCAAAGTGTTCTAAACGGCTCGCCGCAACAGTCGTCGTGGCTTAAGGCTTGTGTTTGACGCCACATTAAGCGGTTTTTGTAACGTGATATTTGATTATTCTTACCTTTTTTTAATGTCTTGTTAGTTTTTAGTGTATGACCTAATTTAAATTATTTAAGATCATTAACTCATTGAGTAATAGTAGAAAACATATGTTGATATATAATATTATATATGATATAGAGATTTGCCATCATAAGTCACGCCTTGAAAAGCCATGGCTCTTGAGGCTTGACCTTGCCGCCATGCCACGCCTCATGCCATTTGGAATCTTGATCTTAGTTACATCCATGCCTTTGTGGAGAGATGTGATTTATTCTATGTTTCTTCTCACTTTTCACTTGCCAAGGGGTCTTCATGAAAATAAGCGCTCTACTTCTTTGGGTAGAGGTCAAGCTTGTATACATCTCCCCCCCCACCCCCCACCCCCACCCCCACAAAAAAAAAAGGGACCCCACCTTCTGGTGGGATATACTGGGATTGTTTGGTTTGGTGTACATCATATTTGTATTTGTCGGGATATGTTGATTAAGTAATGTATGTGACAAAAAATTATATGATCTTGCTATTGCTTACTTCGTTACTCGTATCTAACTTTTCAAGTCTTAGCTTATCTGTTGTTGTTGTTGTTGTTTTCACTTTCACACACACTAGCTAGGGGTTTCATGGAAATGGACTCTCTACTCTTTTGGGTAGAGCCGTAGAGGTCAGGTCTGCGTACATCTTGCGTACATCTTGCGTACATCTTACCTCATAGATCCCACCCCCCGGGTGTCATATGCTAGGCTCGTTTGGTTTGGTACACAAATTTATATGATTTCACTCTTCTTTCAGAACTTTAGTCCCAACCCTTACTTTGAGGATACAAAGCTCACAAAAACGATGACCTTTCTTGATGACGGAACGACAAAAATTACCGCCACATCCATCAAGTGGAAAGAGGGCATGGTAAGATCTTGTTACTCGTATAATTATCAATATGTTTTTTTTTGGTAGTAATCTAATCTTGGATTATTACGTACTTCTATTAAAGGGCCTTCCAAATGGAGTTGCACATGAGAAGAACGGAAAGAAGCGGCCCCACGAGGAAGACAGGTTATTAATTCAGATTTACCATTAGCTGGCATTGCCGATTTTATTTTTAGAACATCTAAGAAGTGCAAAATTACGTACTTTCGAGAGGGTTCTCTCCCAAGATGCTCAATTCAATATTCCGTAATTACAACTAAATTAAGCATGCCATCTATTCTTTACTGATGCCTTATATATAGAGCTAATTAGTTATGGTAATATTATAATTGCTACTTTTCCCTAATATGCTTACCATATAAAGAATATGGTTATGTGTATATATATATATATATATATATATATATATATTACAGTAATCAAATGAGAACTACAAGAAAGGTAAAGGTCACAAACCCTTGAGTACCGATATAAAAGTATCTTTTCTACATGATTTTTTTTTAATCAAAGGCTGTGATTTAAGATATTGTTTCACATGTTTGTGTTCACATTGTGAAACGAAACAATACATGTAAAAAAAACAATACATTAAATCCTAGCATTTGACGAAAAAAATCATGCAAAAAAGTATTTTTAGATCGATTCTAACGGATTTATAACCTTTTTTTGGTTCTCATTTGATTTGCCCCCTGTACACATACACACACACACATATATATATATATATATATATATAGACAATCATTTACAAACTCAACAAATCGTAAAAACTTAGAAACCAGGTATCATGTGTTGTTTCATATGTGAAAAATTCAGGACTGTTTTGTGTGTGGAACAAAATAATAATGAACGTTTCACATATGAAACAACAATGTATAATAATTAATCATTATTTCTTTATTATGTGATCTTCACATGCCTATGTGTCTTAATCTGTATATTTTCTTGGACTTTTTGTTGCAGCTTCTTTAGCTGGTTCAGTGGAAGCCAAAGAAAAGATGAAGTTTGTGACATTAATCATAGTGTATGTTCACAATATCTTTTAATTACCAACACTTTCTCTCGTGTCTTCATGGGTGCGTTTGGTACATAGACAGGACAAAACAACGACATTTTTCCTCGTGTTTAGTGCGAGATTAAACTGTGTCATGACATGACTGAGTGGGATATATGTTCCATCGGTATAGGTGGAAGTGGAACAGATAAGACAAAATTGGTAAATTACTCAACTACCCATGTCAATTAAAATCCTAAAACCTTTTACGAGATTTTCACCTACCAAACTTTTACCCGTCTTTGTACCAAACGCACACATTTAGAAACAAAGAGACCAACGCTCAGGGTTGCTTGAATCGTACCTTTCTTGATCTTTCTAATACTTCACTCATGTCGTATTTTGCAGATTTCCGAATTGATTAAAGAGGATTTATGGGTTAATCCTCTTACGTATTTCAACAATGTAATCTTTTCACGTCTTTTTTTTTTAAGTTTGACATGTAATATTCATCGCGCTCGTGATTGATGAAGTTTCTTTGTACTGATTGCTGCAAAATTTCTTTGTTAAAAGGATGCCGATGAAGAGGATTTCGGTGACGAAGATGATGAAGAGGTGAACAACTATCGGACTACTGAATTTGCAACGCTTTTCTATTTTGTTATTATGTTTTTCGGGTTTGTGGGTGTTGATCTAATTCGGTTGTTTTTGAATGCAGGATATTGGCACAGACGACTCCGAATAGAACTGAACGATGTCCTAAAGTTTTCAGCATTAGACCATTTTATCGATAACGTTTGGTTTATAGTTAATTTTTGGCGTTTGGTGTTCTGAAAATGTAGCTGGTCATATCAGGTTCGTTTCTTAAACAATCATGGATTGAAATTTCTTGATTAATCTTGTTACATTTTTAATGGATGACAAACCCTAAGTTTATAGATCGGTTATTTTTGAAAATATATAATATTTATATATGGCAAATGACACACACTTCTTATCTTTGGTGAGGTTTGAATCCTTGAGGTTTTACGGGTAACCCAGGTATTGTTGGACCAATCACAGTATCATTGGGCATGGCGACGGGGTGGGGAATGCAATCCCCGGCCCCGGTTTCAGTACCTCATCCGCATTGCCGCCCCCGTTCCCTTGTAACGGGAATCAAATCCCCCTCCCTGCTTTTTGTTGGACCTCTCCCTGGTCAATTGTGGTTCAACAAAAAAATGTTTAAAATTGGTTGAAAATATAATATATATTTATATATACACACGCAAGGATGCAGTCAACTGGGTTCCTCAACGGGTCAGGGCCAATCATCATGTCTAAATTTCACACTGATTATTTGATCGAGTATTGGAAAAGGGGTAGAGGGAAGATGAATATTGAAGCCATCATAGCAGAATGGGTTACATTCGTCTCAAAGAAAGAAAGAAGTGAGGAATCCTCTTTCCGTATTAAAGAAAGAAAGATTGATACTGATTTAAGAGTTTCTTTTACAATAAAATCTAAAACGACACTTTATTTACTTCATAATGAATAATCGTCTTGAATTACGTTCACACAGACAATGGGTGTGTAAAGAAGATGCCATCACCGAGATGCAATCCCACAACGGATGCCTTCTTAGAGCATCTGCAATTCAAGGTTTTTGTAAGCAAAAAGTGAAGCGTCTTGTAAGGACTACCATTGTTGAGAGTTCTTATAAGAACCTAACCCCTTTTGAGTTCTAATTTATGAACCATGGTTCTTACCATGAAGTTTGTGTGAAATGACAATTTCCTCATTTTTATTGGTAGTTAAATTAAATATTTGATATTTATTTATAAATATATAATAATTATTGATGTTGACATGAGGTTTTTATAAGAACTACCATTGTGGAGTTTTATATAAATTTTTAAATTGATGAGTTTGAAATTAGGTGTCACCAAAAAGTGTAAAAATGAAGTTCTTGTAAGAACCTCCATTGGAGATGCTCTTAGATTATCGCCAACCTTTTGGTTGTTGTGGCCAAGACTAGGCTTTCACATGTGACTATGATCAGTTAGAGCATCTCCAATGCAAGGTTCTTATATAAGCAAAAAGTGTAGTGCCATTGTGGAAAGTTCTTATAAGAACCCAACTCCCTCTAGGTTCTTGAATAAGAACCTTGGTTTTTACTATGAAATGTGTGAGATGTGACATTATCTTTATTTTTTTATTTTTTTTCTTGACTTTATAATAATTATTAATATTACATATATTTAACTTGTATGTATATGATACTCACAAAAATAGGTTCTTATAAGAACTACTATTGTGGACTTTTATGCAATGTTCTAAAAAAACTCGTCGCACAGCCGTCATGGCGCGCCATGGCACCAAGGCTTGTGTGTCACGCCACGTTAAGCCCATGATACGCCATGGCCTAATGCACATTTATAGTAATGAGATATTTGATTTTTCTTTACGTTTTTAATGTCTTATTTGCAAGTTTTAAATATATGTAACCTAATTTAACTTGCTTATTACTATTGACTCATTGATTAACACTACAAAACATACGTTTTTATGTATAATATTATATATGAATTAGAAATTTGACGCCATAAGTCACGTCTTGAAAACGCCATGCCTTCATCGTGGCTCCTAAGGCTTGAGGCTTGGCCTCGCCGCCACGCCATGCCTCACGCCATTTAGAACCTTGCTTTTATGTGTGTTTTTAATTTGATGAGGTGGAAATGAGGTGTCACCAAAAAGTACAAAAAGAATGTTCTTATAAGAACTTGTATTGGAGATGCTCTTAGCCTTGTTTTGAAGACCGTTAGTAGGATTGGTCATTAACGGAATTAGGACAAAATCTACCGGTAACGATGGAAACATGGTGGGAAACCATTTCCCCTGACCTGTTCCCTATTTATCCCCAAAACTGTTTCACCTTGTCTGAACCCAACCGTTTTGGGGGATGGAATCTCCATCGAGTCTGGAATCCCGTTGGGTACCTGATATATATATATATATATATATATATATATATATATATATATATATATATATATATATATATATATATATATATATATATATATATATATACATAAATCAACGTCATACTAAAGGCAAGTAGTTTCATTTTCGACCTCGCCCCAAACCTGTTCACATATAGAATTCCTCCTTTCTCTCTGTCTAAGGTGTTGAATCCCCATGTTAAGCATGAGTACCTGTTTTTTAAAGTCAAATTTTCAATTTTATTATTTTAAATATATAATATTTATATACGATAAACTCATGCATACTAAATTACTAATAACTTTTGATGAGACTTGAATTCTTGACCTCTTTAGAGCATCTACAATGTGCTTTTTCAAAGCTTTTTGGGAGGTTTTTCAAAAAACAAAAACCTCATAGTGGAGAGCCTTTTCACTTGAGGTTTTTCGTCATAGCTCGTAACTGCACGACCTGCTTTTTCATAGCTTTTTCGTATTTAATCAGTTTTAACTTTATAGAATTTTATAAAAGTTTCGTATTTAATCAGTTTTATTTATTAACCAGTTTTATTTATTAATATATTTAAAGTAATCCTATTTAAATATAATTATTAAATAAATAATATAAATAAATACATAATGAAAGCAATTATATTTTATATTATTAAAATAATATCTCAAATTTGACATATTTATACAATTTTAACAGATTTTTAATGACCCACTTTTTATTTTCGGTTATACATACTTTTAAATTTAACATTTTTTAATTTTTATTTTACAAACTTTTTATACAACTTTTATATATTTCTTAATAACCTAATTTTTATTAATTTGTATGAATTTTAATGTATTTATTTTTATAAATAAGAATAAAAATGATATAAAGTTAAAAGAGTGAGACCTTGAATAGTTTAAAAAAGTAATGAAAAAGTTTGGGGAATGTTTTTCACATAGTAGAGATACATAAAGATTCTTAAGTTGTTGATGTGGCAAAAATATGTAAGAAAAAAGTTATGAAAAAGTTCGACAAAAAACTCATACACTGTGGATGCTCTTAGAACTGAACTTTTACCAATAATTCAAATACACTTGAACCAATGATGACATTTGGTTTCTTTTCTCCTTTTAATAGTTGTATTTTTGTCTCTTTAACACATGTCAATCAACTATTTTAGTTTAATTTTTTTTAAAATATATTATTATTATTATAATATTATAAAAATATCTTGAAGTTGACTAACCCCTTCCCCTTTGGGTTGAGAAATGATTAGATGATCTTATCCATAATAAAATTCCTCAATGACCACTCATAAGCTGCCATGTAAGCATGCCTGATATCATTGCAATACTATTTGCAATATCATCCCCCATTTATTCCATTATTTACAAAAAGCCTCCTCAAAAAATGGTGATACAAAGCATGAACAATCAAAGTATTTTAAAAAAATCTATTTGTTATGTGAATTTGTTTTGAATAGTCCAAAATGTTTTTTTAATAAGGAAAAATATAATTGCATTAAGATGTATTTAATTTTTTATTTTATTTTTATTGAAATCCAAACAATGATAGTTATTGTAAAAATGTTTTAAAATAGTAATGACGATAGTTTTTGAAAATAAATATTAAATATTAATACCGACATGCTTTTCAAGTTAATTAAAAAATATATATTCAAATCGATCATATTATATAAATTTTCTAATGAACAGTTTGCAATAAATAACAACATAATTTTACTTTATTTGTAATTTAACTATTGGATCTAAAAGAATTGTTATTAAAACCATCCACTTTTCAAAAAAACATTATAAAAGCATTCCAAATTGGAAGTCGATATGAAAATATCATTTATTGAAATAATTCAACCTCAATCATCCATAATAACTGAATTAAAAATTACATTGATTTTTAGTAGCAATTTTTAAAGTGCAGTGATCAAATTAAATCAAAATTATTAATTTCAAATGATAATTATTACTAAATAATGTAAAATAAGTAAAAATTAAAGTGACCTTTTACCATTACATTGTTTTAAATAACCAAAAAAAAACACGTTTTTTCTTTATCGGGTACAATGGTACCATTTTCAAAGAAAAAGTGTCATTTATTGAACTTTTTAAACCACAGTCTCAGAACGACTAAGCCTATAGGATTCAAATCTACTATCATATATCATTGAATCAAATAAATCTATAAGATTCAAATCTACTAAATCTGTAGGATTCAAATCTACAATGCATGATAATACGAATAAAACTAAAAACATGAAACCTTATATTAGCGACATGAAAGAGGTTAGCAGGTGTGACTACCCCCGGCCCCTCTCGGTCCCCTTTTAATTTTGTAATTAATAGGTACTTTAACTATAAAAACATCAAATGAGGCTACACGTTGTGTGATTGTGTATATTTATATCAAATCAGACCAAAATTAAATATAATTTTTATATTTGTTTTGTGACTAAAATATTAAAAGCATACATTAAATTGCTTAATGGTAAAAACACGTTTACTCATGGGCTAAACATTAAAAAAAAACCTTTAGATAAGTTTTAAGTTGAACAATAACAATCCATGACAGGCCAATGTGCGATAGTAAGGTGGGGGACGTGATAAGGTGCGACAATAGCAGGAGTTGATGGGACAGGGGACGTTGACGATTGGGCCGAGGTTGAGATAGCAGGCTTTGATGGCATAGGCAACATGGGGTTGCCGACAGGGCATTGGTGACATTGATAGTCGTTGGTGTGTCCGGTAATGGCGGCGAGGAAAATAAGATTAATTGCAATCGTATTGTATTTTTAATGTACTGCTTAAATATAAAAAATAAAATTTTAATTAAACTAAAATAATTTAGGAGAGTTAAAGGTTGTCATCTCAACCAGGGACGAACCTGTATAGGTGTCCACGATTTTCAAAATTAGAGTGATTTTCATTTGATCGCTCTCCTATATATATATATATATATATATATATATATATATATATATATATATATATATATATATAATTTAGAAAATCAGTGGTTTTGGTTGGGGTGACGCCAGCCCAAAAGTTCCTTAGAGTCCAAAGATTCCAACTGTCTCCTTGTAGGCTCTCCCCCACTATATTCATTATTTTATTTTATTGTATTGTATATGGAATTAGTAAAAATAGTCATTTGCCACTTTTGGTTTTACTTATTAGCCACTTTTCTTTAAGTTTTTATCATTATAGTCATAGGTTCGTAAGAATTAGGTCCGTAATTACGGACTTAGCTCAAAAAAAAAAGAGGTGATTATAGAGAATTTATAAGTTGGTTACCAGTTAGTTTTATTTACTTTGAACATGAAGTTTTAAGAAATTATACGTAGACTAGGGTTGCATACGGGTTACGTTGACTGAATTGAAGGCATTTGAACAACCCAATGTAATGTTTGTGGTTTGAAAAATCTCAACCTAACCCAACCCAAAAACCGCACAGATTGGGTCGGGCTGAAACTTTGGTACATTAATTATTTTACAGTCTAGCTAAATGATTTTGTTTAAACGAAGTACTAAAATAACGAGAACATACAAGTAAAGCTAACAATTGCATAAGAGAGATTTGTATTAGGGTTTCTATTAAAGCTAACAATTACAAAGACAACTATGTACTCCATTTCCTATGCGGTAATAGTGTATAGGTATGGTTACTCAAGGTGCCAGAACATTCAACAAACTCAACATTCAAAGAAGAAGAACAAGAACCAACATGCAATTTTAAAATAATTTCTGCACCCCTAACATTTGATCAGATTATTTCGAGTTGAGTTGATCAGGTTAGTCAGGTTTTTGTGCACTACTAACGTAAACTATAATAACTTGTAACTTATAATTTTAAAATATTTACATTAATAAACAATATGTCAATACTTGATACTTAATAATTTATTTATTAAATAATATAATAAAAATATGTATAGTATGATATCCTATATGGATCAAGACAAGTGGATTAAAAAGGCATGTTTAAGAATGGGGAACATAATTAAGAAATAATTAACTTGTTGGAGATTTAGGCATAATATTAAGATTTAACTCATTAATGGATAGTGTGGGGCTTATAAATGGGATCAACTATCTTTGTTGTCTCATTTGCCTTTTAAATTATCAATGACCATAAAATTTTATATTTTCTTTTAATTAACAGTATTATGTTAAATTGAAGTTACGTATCTGTTTTTTAATATTACTGTAAACTAGAAGCGTACTCACACAATACAACGAGATACATTACGATTTTAATGTTTCATTTTATTTTTTGTTTTTTTCTCGATTTACAGTACGATTTTGAATGGTTTTGAGAAAATGATAATGTTTTTTTTTTTTTATAAATTTGTTTAATTTAGACTTAATAATATAATGTTTTTATATAAAAAAAATTAAGTATTTTGTTAAAATTCAATTATTATTTTATATATTTTAATGACATCTAGAAAAAATAACCAATTACATATTTAATAATATAGTTAAAACAAATTTATAGTAATATAATATATTAATTAAATGGTGATACATGGGAAGATTTGTATAAAAGGAATGTCATGTACATATCAAATTGGTGGGTGTTAGAAGTCTGCAGTAATAATATGTATCTTGTGCTTTGATACTTGTAAATTAAGAAAAAATTTAAAATCTTGCATAAAATGATGGTACCTTGTGCCTAATAATTTGTATTTAAGAGTTTTTTATTCATACTTTGTAATACTAGAAGCGTACTCGCACAATGCAGCAAGATATATCACGATTTTAATGTTTATTTTTATTTTTTGTTTTTTTATTGATTTACAGTACGATTTTGGATGATTTTAGGATTTGGGGATTAGAGATAAGAATTTTTTGGGATAAGGATGAAATTTATTAATTAGGGTTAAAATCATTTAAAAGTAGTACAAATTGCTTCATTAATTGTTTTTAAGAGATTTTAAGTAGATTAACATTAAATAATGGTACATAATGCTTAATACATCATGATTTTAATGTTTATTTTTATTTTTTGTTTTTTTTATTGATTTACAGTACAATTTTGGATGATTTTTATTGAGTGATAATGGTTTTTTATATATAAATTTGTTTAATTTAGGCTTAACAATATAATGTTTTTTATATAAAAAAAATTAAGTAGTTTGTTAAAATTCATTAATTATCTTATATATTTTAAATTTTTTATATTTAAATTGAGATGTTTATCCTGTTTTGATTATGTTTATCAGAATTCAAATTTCATAATTTTAGGATTTGGGGATTAGAGATAAGGATTTTTTGGGATAAAGATGAAATTTATTAATTAGGGATAAAAGCATTTAAAAGTCGTACAAATTGCTTTAGTAGTACATTAGGCTTTAGTAGTTATTTTTAAGATATTTTAAGTAGATAGCTTTAAATGATAGTACATAAAACTTAGTGAGTTGTAATTAAGAGTTTTTTATGTCATCTTTATAATATAGTATAGATATAGATAATTATCATATTATTTTTTTTCGTTCTTTGTATGTATTTGGACATTTGGTTGGAAATGATATAGATTTTACACATTCCTTTTAAATAGGTACAACATGTGATGCTAAGCATATTATAGAATTGACCGAATGAATCATTTATATGCAACGGATTATATCAGAAACACAACATAAAAAAAATACCATTTTCAACCACATATCTTGAATCGAGCGAAATTACAGGGGCTACGACATGTCGATGAAATCTTCTGAATTCCGTTTTCCTATAATTTCATGATTTTAATAATTTTTATATCAATTTATTTGCAATTAAAATTGTTTTCTTTTGTTAACGAGTTATTTTTACTAGGAACCCAAGATGCCAAAAACCAATATATATATATATATAGACGGAGGTTCAAGAGAAAAACTCAAAAAAAAAAAACGGAAAACTGAAGAACACCCTGGTAGCCTTCCATCTGGACGGTATGCACTTGTGCATACAGGTAAATTATGTAGTTTTTTGGTTTTTATGCACAATTGCATTATGCACTTGTGCATATGCACGTGTGCATGTTACAAATTATCTGTATGCACAAGTGCATAACGTCCAGATGAAGGGCTACCAGAATGTTCTTCAATTTTCTGTTTTTTTGAGGTTTTCCCATGAACCTGACTCTATATATATATATATATATATATATATATATATATGTGTGTGTGTGTGTGTGTGTGTATGTGTGCAATGGCGGATCTAGGATTTGTGCATAGTGGGGGCACTTTAACATAGGTTAAAGGTCCACAAATTTGTTCGATGTGTTTTTTAGCCCAATTCTATGGTTTCGAGTGATTTTTGAAGTTTTCCGGTTGATTTTGAAGGATTTTTAAGTTTCTCTTTGTCGCTTTCGATTAATTTTTTCGATTTTTCGTTGATTTCAAGAGATTTTTTGGTTGATTACAAGAGACTTTTTCGGGTTTTTGGTTGATTTTGAGATACTTTCTTTAATTTTTTTGGTTGGTGGGGGCACATGTAGAAAAACACCCCGGGGGGGGGGGGGATTCATAACAGAATGTTAAAAAAATTGTTTTTAACATAGAAAAAACATGTTTTTTTTTGTTTTAGTGGGGGACCATGCCCCCACCTTTTTCAAGTTGCATCCGCCCCTGTATGTGTGCACACACGCTTCTGCGTATGTGTACCTTTTAAAAATAATGATCACATAATTAAAAGTAATAGTTTCGTTTATTTTAATGTTCAAATTTTATTTTTATATATCGTTCAAGTTTGTAGGCAATGCACGAAATGTAAACATGCACTACGTTAAAACAATAACACTAGCTTCCTATGACAACTATCATACATCAGAGATGTCAATAAAAAGCTCATAAACGATATTATTTTGACAATCACATACAGTTGTATGTCTATACAACTATTTTTTCGATTTTCTATCGTCTTTATGTCACTTGAAAAAAAAAATTAAATTTGATCAAACAAGTAGGGTAGTAAAATGTCAGAAAATGTTTTTATTTTTATTTAATTTATTAAAATTAAATATACTTGACCCAACTACAAGTATTTATTAGATTTATGAGATTATTTAAGTCATACATGTGTGATGCTGTATGGAAATGATCAACATCTTATTCAAAATATAACATTTATGTGCAAGTGTTAATTATGTCGAAGCTTGTTTTTCCATTATAACTTTCAACACTTACTAATTAACAAAAATATATCAAAAGACAGATACAAAATTTTCTTATTAGCTTCTTTCATGTATGTATGTTATGTGTGCGTGTATATATATATAGGCCAAGGCTAATTTGCAACCCTTGTAAATCTTGCAACTTATGCAACCCACATCTTAACCGTTGGATCAATGATAAGCGGTTATTCACTTCAAGTTATTCAAAGTGCGTTTTGGCTTCAACTATCTGCTTGCCTTCAACAAATCATATTACGGATATAAGATTTTGTGTATTCATGTGCATATGCATGTATATATATATATATATATATATATGCATAAATCAAATAAGAAACTCAAATATTTTGATATTCATGAGAACAAGGATACATGCGAAATAAGTTTCACAGTGTTGTTTCACATGCAAAACAATATATGTTTATAAGTTATATATGTAAAACAAGGGATCGGTTCAAATAAAAAGGGTAAATACTCTGAGAAAGTAAGAAAGGAATGTTCATATGTGAATGTATTGAAAAAAATCATAAAATTCTATTTGAAAATGCAAATGTGAACCACGTTATAGATTATATATATATATATATATATATATAGAGAGAGAGAGAGAGAGAGAGAGCTAAGATCATTTGTTAACCAACAAAATATTGTTAACTTTGTGAACCTAGTCTAACCAATAGAAATACAATTTAGAGTGTGGTTATTAGTGTTTGTATATTTAATGTTAAAATGGTATAAAGGTAAATTCAAAAATGCCAATATTTCATTTATTTATTTGGGAGTTACAAAAATAAATATCCCATAATTCTAGCTCATGTTTTGATTTAAAAACTTTTTCCATTTTCAGTTTAATTTTAAAATCATATGAACAAGAGTTACTGTTTTGCTTAGTGTTCACTTAGTTTCATCAAGGGTTACTGTTTGTGAACTCAACATGAACATTATGTATGTATTATAGTGTATGTTAACATAACAGACTTCAGATGAAACTATCATAACATACTTTAGATAAAAACATGTGAACATGATTAATGTATTCATTGTATGCCATCATTCTTTCATACACTCATTCTTATATGCACAACATGATTAATGTGTTCATGTTGTGCAGTCATCCTTACATACATGATATCCCTCAATTTTTAGAGTTATTTGTCACTCTTTTTAACCCAGTTTATAACTTTTTTCGTACCCATTTGAGCTTTTCTCGTTTCTTTGGTCTAAAGTGTTCCAAGATTTTCTAAATAACTAATGAGATCAAAAAGTCAATTTTTCGTGACATTTTCATGCGGTGACACTGTGGCAAGTACTGTTCACACGATTTTCTGCAGATTTGGAATGCCATTTTGGTGAAAGTTCAAGGTTGCTTGTTGGAGTTAACACCTGACCTTGTGCAAAAGAAGAGGCTAGATTAAGACAAAAACCTTGGAACAAAGGAATGTAATTTTGGTGAAAGAGCAAAGTTTGTTTGTTGGAGTTAACATCTTATCCTATGCAAAAGAAGAAGCAAGAAGGTGACAAAATCTCTGGAGCAAAACAACATGAGAGGTCACTCTCATGTTGCTAGTAACCCTCTTCTTTTCTTCCCTATAAATATCAAAGGAGTTTGGCTTTGGAGCATCTATCCAACATCTCACACATTACAACACTTGGAATCAGTAGTAGTAGAAGCATTACTTTGTATTTCTAGTTCTTGTAGTAGTTTTCTTGAATTATTATTTACTTTTTGTCCACCACTGTGGTGAGCTTGTGGCCACAGTGGTACGTTTACGCTTTATGAAATTTCAGTTTATGTACTTCTTCTTCTTCTTTATCATGTCTTTTAACATTATGAGTAGCTAAACCCCCCTTGGGTGTGGGAGTAAGCCAACCCGAGAGGTTAAAATGTAACACTTGGGTGTTACCGCACTCGGCTAACTTCTCGGTTTGATCATCCAAGTTGAAGCTTCATCTCAACGCGGATAAGCCGATCACTTGTGTGTGTTAATATTAGATCTTAGACCTCGAGAGGGGCGGATCCGAATACGGCTTGGGTGATGCAAGGAGGTTTGAGAAAATCTTCAATAATCGCATAAGGATATGGATTTTTGCATAATCAAACTAAGGTCCAGATGTCGGTCGAGTGGGTGTGTCATAGAGATATGCGCATTTCTCCATACTGGCGGGGCTAAGATCTTCGAGATCTACTTAGTGATATTGGTAAACTGAAAGTTAGCAAGTGTGGTAATTTTATAATAAAACCGTTATCGCAACCGACACGACGTCGCTTCGAGAGGAGGAAATCGTGTGGGGTCCATTGCGACCGGTTTTGTTAACCATTTAAGTTACTAAAATACTCTCGGGGGAAACTTACACCCGTACCCGCTTTTTATTACCTCGTTCGTTTAATATTTAATATTTCGCTCAAAATCAACCCATCAATTTTATAAATCTAACTTTGCACCGGAAGTTCGTAGAAATCTCTGATTCTTAGTTAAGTCCAATCCCTTTGAATACGATATTTGGTCCTTACTATTATATTACTTGAGAAGCGAACACAATACGTGGTGTATACTTTGCGCCATTATTGTGCCACATTTTACACGTGTGCATTTTTGCCATCAATACACTCATGATAAATGTGGGTGAACTCAGATTTGCATTCTGCGTGCAGTCATACACATTGAACATTGATGGTTAATTTCTGTGTGCAGGCATACACACTTAGTTTCCTTAAGGGTTAATTTTTGTGGACTCAACATGAACATTATGTATGTATGATAGTGTATGTTAACATAACAGAGTTCAGATGAAACTATGTGAACACTTAATATAAAATCATAAGGGCACCGCATTTTTGGTCAAAATTACAACTTTTAAAAGAAATAATGTTCATAATTGTTCATTTGAGTATGATGTCGGTCAAAATCATATGAACAATGTTTGGACATACTATTTAATTGATTTTTTTAACATAGAATGAGGGTTACTATTTTAACATAGAATGGGGTTACGATTCTTTTGGAAGAATCATTAATTGAGATAATAAAAGCATACTATTTAATTGATTTTTTTCCCTATAATACCCTCATCACCATAGTTCACTCTAAATTTTGCATAAATTGTACATTTATTAAAGCTTTTAAAATATATTCAATCTCAACCATTGATTTTCAAGATCAAGGGCTTGGAATAGTTCATAAAGTTAACATGAAAAATGTGGTTAACAAATAAACCCCCCCCCCCCCCCCCCACATATATATATATATATATATATATATATATATATATATATATATATATATATATATATATATATATATATATTATGGAATGTTTAGATAAGAAGATTAAATTTTGTTAGATCAGAAAGTTGGTTAGAATTGACTAAGTGTTCATCTTTGTTTACCTTGATCAAAGCTCTAACACTGAAGGATCAGAGTTATTGTTGGTGGAAATTGGCTAAGTACAGATTCTGAAGTATGTGTTCAGAGATCTGAAGAAGAGAGCTCAGATGGAGAATTGACTAAGTGTCAAGTCTGGAGAAGCATGCTTAGAGATCTGGAGAAGACTTATCATAGTTCGGCTGCAAAGTCTGAACATCTTGTTCAGACTTTGATACTTGAAGATTTCACTCTTGAAGACTTTCTTTGTTTGTAAAGCTTTGTATAAGATACTAGAACACATGTCATTAATTCATTTGTCTTTCATGTACCATACAATAGCTTCAGTCTTTCTTTATAGTATATATAGAAGGTTGTTAGAAGCTTGTAGTTAACTGTCAACATTCATACGCTCCTCAAGTTGTAACAATTCTCTCTCTACATTTGTAATCTCTCTCAAGATCAATACATACGACTTGTGGCTCCAGTCTACTTGTGTTCTTGATCTTGTTCATTGATTGATTGTGGGATCCTAACAAATATCACGAGAAGGTAAGAAGATATGATTCATATGTGAATCAATGGATCTGAAATTGCACAAGTAAACTCATATAAATAATTTGTACCATTTGTTCACATATGCATCTTCAAATATATTTTTTGTTTTCGAAATTTTTCAATGATTCACATATGAACTTTCCCTTAGCCTTTCCTTTTCACGATATTTCACTTTCTCATTTCAACCTACCCCAAAATATATCTGAAAAAATAATACCATCTTGAATCCCAATTTAAATATAAAAAAAACTTATTTGATAATTAAAATTATTTTTTACAATTCTCAATATTGTTTTATATTAAAATAGAAAAACGAATATATATATATATATATATATATATATATATATATATGGGTGAATTCAAATGAAAACTCATATTTCATTGTGCACATGAGGACAAATCTTAACCATTGATCAAAACGTAGAAAACTAATCAATAGTTAATACATAATAAGGTTAATTGGAAAGTGATTAAGGACAAAATTGTATTTTTGATTAAACGTCTACCTTCTTTGACTTTTTATTTTTATTTTTAATTACAAAAATTTTATCCCCTTAAACTTTAAAATAATTTATCTTAAAAATTACTAATATTTTAATCAAACAAATTACATAAAAAACGAGAATATCGTGCTATTCGATATGACATCCATCTCGATATAGTTTTTTTTTCGTTTTAACCGTTTTTTACGTGAAATTCTATATACATGCATGTTATATTCATTATGAATATGCATGCACGTCTTCGGTGTGTCTACATTCAGTATGAATAACAAAGGTGAATGTTCATTGTCTATTCATGATGAATAATACCGTATGCAGGATGAATAATACAATATTCATGATTTTTTCGTTTTAAGCGTTTTTTAGTTGAAATTCTATATATGTGTTATATTCATTATGAATATGCATGCACGTCCTCGGGTGTCCACATTCAGTATGAATAACAAAGGTGGACGTTCATTCACTATTCATGATGAATAATATTGTATTCAGGATGAATAATACACGAATCCATGATTCATGTATTATTTATCATGAATCGTGTATTATTCACCCTGAATGTTCTATTATTCATGATAATTAATATATGAATGACCCGTGAAGGTGTAGACACATGACACACTCTCTTTTGTTTTTCAATTCACAACCGAAATTTGGTTTAATTCATTATGAATATGTATGTGCATCCCCGAATGTCCCACATTCAGTATGAATAATAAATGTGAACGTTCATTCATTATTCATGATGAATAATATAGTATTCAAGATGAATTACACAACATTCATGACGAATAATACACAAATTCATGAATCGTGAATTATTCACCCTGAATGTTGTATTATTCATCCTGAATAACACATGAATGACCTGTGAAGATGTGGAGACGTGACGCACTCTCTTTTGTTCCCCGACAAAATTACTCGATAGGTTCTCGATTCGTCTTGATGGATGTTGGGTTATGCTGTTGAAGAAACGTGATGCCTTACGCCGTTGAAGAAAGTGTTGAAGAAGGTGATGTCGAATTACATACTTACAGTGTTGAGGCGTTGTACAAACTTGAACGTACATAAATATTCATAATGAATATAACACATATATAGCATTTCACGTAAAAAACGGTTAAAACGACAAAAAAACTATATCGAGATGGATGTCATATCGAAGAGCACGAAATTCTCGTTTTTTTTTATATAATTTGTTTGATTAAAATATTAGTAATTTTTAAGATAATATATTTTAAACTTTAATTGGGTAAAAAGTTTTTAATTAAAAAAGAAAATAAAAAGTCAAATATGATAGGCGTGTGTTTAAATTTTCTTCCATTTTTACCCCTAACATTTTAAAATTAAAAACTCTATTTAATATGAGTTGTTGGATCAAAAGAGATCGATTGACTGAGATTTGTCCTTACGTGCACAATGAAAAATGAGTTTTCATTTGAACTTTCCTCTCTCTCTCTCTCTCTCTCTCTCTATATATATATATATATATATATATATAGATGGAAGTTATTATGCAATCTTTTACATGATGCAACCTTTACAACCCCTCTTATCCACCACATATTTTATTTTTAGCTTTTTCTCTTTTTTTAATTACATAAAATATGTGGTCGATAGAGTGATTGCAAATGTTGCATCATGTAAATGAATTGCATTTGAACACTCCTCTCTCTCTCTCTCTCTATATATATATATATATATATATATATAGGGGAGCAATCAAATGGAAACCACTTTAATTTTGAAAACCGTGGAAACCCTCGATTTCATTGGTTAAATTAATTAAATTGTTTCATATAATTTTTTTATTGATGAAATCGTTGCATATATTTGTGTTTTTTATGTAAAAATGAAAAAGTTTCATCAGACTGCGAAAATACATGAGACAATTTCATCAGAATGAAAAAAATAGATGAAACTACATAAAAAACACAAATATATGAAACAATTTCATTAACAAAAGATTTACATTAAACAACTTTATGAACCAAATTCATTAATTTAACCAATGAAATTGACGGTTTTTAAAGTTTCCAATCTAATATGGTTTCCAATTATATATATATATATATATATATATATATATATAGGGGTTGTTCAATTTGTAATCCTTAAAAAGGTTGCAAACCTTGCAACCCACATCTTAACCGTCGGATTCATGATCGGCGGTTAAAATAGATATGAGGCCCAACATTTTTAATTAAAAAAATAGAAAAATAAAAATAAAATAACCGTTAATCATGAATCCAACGGTTAAGATGTGGGTTGCAAGGGTTGCAACCTTTTTAAGGGTTGCAAAATATCCTTCCACTATATATATATATATATATATATATATATATATATATATATATATATATAAGGAGAGGTTCATTTGAGAAATGGTAAATGTATGAGAAATAGAGAAGTAATCTTAGCCATTAATCTGGTTAACATTTGCGTCTTTGACCGCGAAGCACCGGATAATTCCTTGCATGGTCTATAGAAGGTAGAGGGGTAGTTTCGTAAAATACGCAGGATGAGTTCATATATGAACCATACATTCATATATGAATCAGTTAATTAGTTCATATATGAATATGTTAATTAGTTCAACCGATTCATATATGAACTTACAGTTAATTAGTTCATATATGAATCAGTTAAAAGAGTTCATATGTGAATTACACTGATTCATATATGAACATATAGTTCATATGTGAATTATACATGTTTATATATGAACGCAACCCGTGTATTTTGTAAAAATTACGAAAGTGTCCTTCTATTTTTGGAATAGCCGTAACTTTTGACAGTCAAAGCAGCAACTTTTGACAGTCAAAGCCGCAATAGTTGACCAGTCAAATCTGATCTTGACCATATGAATGGCTAGGATTACTTCTCTATTTCTCATATATTTACCATTTCTCAAATGAACCTAAAACTATATATATAAGGAGAGGTTCATTTGAGAAATGGTAAATGTATGAGAAATAGAGAAGTAATCTTAGCCATTAATCTGGTTAATATTTGCGTCTTTGACCGCGAAGCACCGGATAATTCCTTGCATGGTCTATAGAAGGTAGAGGGGTAGTTTCGTAAAATACGCGGGATGAGTTCATATATGAACCATACATTCATATATGAATCAGTTAATTAGTTCATATATGAATCACAAAAGTTCATATATGAATATGTTAATTAGTTCAACCGATTCATATATGAACTTACAGTTAATTAGTTCATATATGAATCACAAAGGTTCATATATGAATCAGTTAAAAGAGTTCATATGTGAATTACACTGATTCATATATGAACATATAGTTCATATGTGAATTATACATGTTTATATATGAACGCAACCCGTGTATTTTGTAAAAATTACGAAAGTGTCCTTCTATTTTTGGAATAGCCGTAACTTTTGACAGTCAAAGCAGCAACTTTTGACAGTCAAAGCCGCAATAGTTGATCAGTCAAATCTGATCTTGACCATATGAATGGCTAGGATTACTTCTCTATTTCTCATATATTTACCATTTCTCAAATGAACCTAAAACTATATATATATATATATATATATATATATAGGGGTTGTTTTATTTGCAACCCTTAAAAAGATTGCAAACCTTGCAACCAGACCCGATCCTGACATTTTTTAGGCCCTGGGCGAGACGTAAAAACGGGCCCTCGATGTGTACGAAATATCTTCAATATATTGTTTTTATTATGAGAAATAGCATAATTCCCTTTTTCCAAGTATTCCTAGAAGTAAAATTAATAAATAATCAATTCTAAAGTAATATTTTCTATCATTTCATTTTTACATAGTATCGCCAATCCATTACACCGTCAAAAACATCCAATATATACCTTTAATATATAATTTGAAATCATTTAGGATCACAATCTTGACCATCCGTAGTAACACTCTATGTAAATCAATATATATTAGTTAAGTTTCCATCTCACCTCGTGTGACGTCTTTCATCACCATTTTAAATTTTTAGCGTTAAAACAAACTTTTTCGGAACCATCATCTTTGAATCAAAACCCATGGTGGTTATAACTTGAGATCTTATTCTTGTTTTTGACATATAAAATAGTACTTAAGATTATGCTCTAAATATTAGGTAATAAGAAGTCAATAATAAATGAAAAACTGAGGGTAGTTTTGAAATTTCAAATATAGATATAAGTTGGACCATTTCATATAATTGATAAATTTTTTCGAAAGATAGAAGTTTTCTTAGTCAATAACAAGAAAACTACTATATTGTAATAGAAAAATAGAATTCATTCAGATGAAATAATCAAAAGAGTCACAAGGAGATAAATGATAGAGAATATCAAAGTTTTCTAGGCAAATAGTTTTAGATTTTGATACTAGATAAACAAACAATAAGTAACATTATAAAACAAACAATCAATTAACTTTTTGCATATTTTCTTCTTCAATTTAATTAGTTAATACATGTATGGACCCTTAATATATTACTAAATTCATTTAAGTCCTATTAGATAATAAAAAAATTGTATCTATTTTATTTGCTAAGTTTTTTAATTACTACTATATACTAAGAAAAAATTGGGCCCCTATTATTTTTGGGCCCTGGGCGTACGCCCGGCCCGCCCTCCCCCAGGGACGACCCTGCTTGCAACCCACATCTTAACCGTCGGATTCATGATCAGTGGTTACAATAGATATGGGGCCCAATAATTTTAATTAAAAGAAACAAAAAAATAAAAAAAAATAATCGTCGATCATGAATCCAACGGTTAAGATGTGGGTTGCAAGAGTTGCAACCTTTTTCAGGGTTGCAAAATATCATTCCACTATATATATATATATATATATATATATATATGAGGGATCAATTGAAAACCAGTATTAAATTGGAAACTTTGGAAACCGAAATCAACCAATCATTGAATATCTTTTTTTTTAATTTTATTTTTAATTGATAAGGTTATTTTAGTCTTTTACATAATTTCATAATATATATGGTAATTGTTGTTATTATTATATTAATAATTATTTATTTTTAATTGATTTTATATATGGTAATGTTAGTCATTTATTAATGTAAAAATGAGATATTTAATTTAGGAAAACAAATTTTAATCATATGGATCCTCTATTTTTGATTCTGATGAATCATTGATTGATTAAAATATTAATATAAAAATAAATATTTAATTTTTCAAGTATTCATATGAAATTACCTCCAGGCACAAAATATTAATATAGTGAAACATAATTGATTTGATATAGTAAAACAAAATATTAATATAGTGAAACATAATGGATTTGATATAGTAAAACAAAATATTAATATAGTGAAACATAATGGAAAGGTAATGAAACAAAATTTTAATATAGTGAAACCCGATATAGTGACAAAATATTAATATAGTGAAACAAAATATTAATATAGTGAAATCTGATGAAACATATTTGATATAATAAAATATAATGAAAAGGTAATGAAACAATAATGGTAATGAAACTTAATTGGGTTTTACATACTGCATATTGATTGACATGTAATAAAAAATTAGTCTTGATATATTGTTATTATCTTTTACTAGTGTTGGGCCCGTGCATTGCTCGGGAGGATAATTTTTTTTTTGGAATATTGAACCGAGTTAAAATGAAACGTAATTTCTCTGTTAACAGTTAATGAAATACAATGTGAAAAACGAATGTATTTTCATAAGTGGTTAACTTGCATATATTCTTAATCGTTTGTTGTTATGACTTTGTGCAATAATATTGGTAATAGTTTTGTATTATATTATTTAAAACTCAAACGACATGTCTCACAACATATTTATCTGACTATTGACTTCAAGACCTCATAGTATTAGTCGATAAAAATAAAGATATGTATATATATCTTATTTCCCTACTTCGAAAAATATGATTGTGAGTTTTGAAAAATATAAACAAATCCTCAGTAAATAAAATAAAATATAAAAAAGTAGTTTTTCAAAGAAACAAAAATATAGTGTAATACATTTTGTTCAGTTGCAGGTTCCGCCATTGACACCCGACCGTTCGTCTTCTTCTTGTACTCGGATGATACATAGAGAAGTTATATATATTTATAGTGAATGTAGAGAATATTTTAAAATCTTTTCTTTTTATTTTCGATTTACATTTAAATGTAAATATATTAAAAATATGGAAGAATATTTTTATATCTACATCGTTTCTATTTTATTATATTTACACTTGGTTAATTTGGAAAGCATTGCGGAATATTTTTATTTTAAAGAATAAGATAATTTATTAGTGTATCTCGTTATTTTTTATTTTTAACTCATATCAACCTTCTTTTTTCTTCTTTTAATGCTCGTGAAAAAAAAATACGTGTAGATTTTACATTATCAAAAAAAAATACGTGTAGATTTTATATTATGCTAATATAAAACACATGTAGATTTTATAAAATAAAATATATTTTATATTAGCAAAAAAATACGGAAGAAAAAAGAGTTTATATTACATCTCATTATGTAAAAAGATTTTATAAAATAAAATATGGAAAAATTATTATGAGATGTAATATAAAAAAATACAGAAGAAATTTTTTTTTATATTACATCTCATTAATATAGATTTAAATGTAAAATCTACATTTAAAATAGATTATGCTAATATAAAATATATTTTATAAAATCCTCCACCAAAAAAACAAATAGTTATATTAATAAATGAGTATTCATTCTACAAATAGATGATTATGTGAGATGATGTGCTTGGAAAGATTGTACCAAAGCATTAAGAAATTGTAAATTAGGTAATTGGCTTTAATTAGTTGTAACTTGTGCTTAAAATGTTGTAATTAAGAGTTTTTTATATCGTTTTTATAATATAATATAGATTAATTAATTAATTAATTTATTATCATATATAATTATTATTTTTTATTAATAAATTAATTAATCTATTACCATATTTCATCTTTGTTGTCAAATTTGAAACACAAAAGAAAAAGACACATTTACTCTTTTGACATATTATTATTATCTTTTATTAATAAATTAATTAATTTATTACTATATATAATTCAAATAAATCTTAACCATTGATTAAAAAGATCAATGGTTGAAATTTGGTTTCCAAAGTTTCCAATGAATATTGGTTTCCAATTGATGAAACCACCCCTATATTAAATTGAAAACTTTGAAAAACAGTATTACATTGGAAAATTGGAAACCGAAATCAACCAATCAGTGAATTTTCTTTTTTTTTATTTTTATTTTTAATTGAAAAGGTTATTTTTGTCTTTTACATTAGTTCATAATATATATGGTAACTGTTATTATTATTATATTAATAATTATTTAATTTTAATTTAGCTTATATAGGGTAATAATGATCATTGATTAATTTAAAAATGAGGTATTTAATTTAGGTAAATTATTTCATTTTAATTTAGCTTATATATTATAATAATGAAACAATAATGCTAACACGACGAACCTGATGAATTTATTTTCATTATGAAACAATAATGCTAACATGATGAAACAATAATGATAACACGATGAAACAATAATGCTAACAGGTAATGAAACTGTTAGGTCTGATTTTATAGTAATCATTGTATTTATAGGACTTGGTCAATACTGTGTTTAGTGCTTATCAGTATTGTATTTGACCAAGGGTATTTAAGTCCCTTTGGTCTTGTTGGTTGTAACTTTGAACACGCACATCTAATACAATTCCTACTTTGCGCCTCTATTGTCTCTCTCTCTCTACTTTCTCTCTCTAAGGATTTAGAGATTCTTGGGTTAACAATTGGTATCAGAGCAAACTAGATCTTGAGAGAATTGAGAGATTGCATTTTTCTGAATCTGAATTGTTGATTAAAATCGAAAATTTGATTGATTTTCTTGAATTTTTTCAAGAAAATCTCGTTTTCTTGATTTCTCATCAAATTTGGAAGTGTTTGTGATCGTTTTTGGTTGAATTTGATTTCATTAGTCTCGTTTTTGTGAATCGATCATGTTTGCTTCATAGAGTTTTACAAGAAAATCAAGTTTAGTTCATCGATTTTGAGAAATTGAATTTTTCTGGAAAAACGAGTTCTGGTACTGTTACATTCATGATTTTCAGTTTTAGTGGATTTTAATCGAAATCTTTGTTTGAAATGTATTGAAAATCTGTTTTCGATCAAGTTTGTAAAAGGAAAGTTCATCAAATTTGGTGTTGAAATCGAGTTTTTAGAAGTTTTTTGTGTTTTGCGTTCGGTTTATTCAAGATCCACACTTTGCGTTTCATTCATATAGTTTGCAGGTCATTCATCATCTTGTTTTTCAGGTTTTCGCTTGAAACCTCAAACGCAAAGTCTCAGTTTGCGTTTCTAGCCTAACCCGCAAAGCTCAACTTTGCGTTTCCCATTTCATCCGCAAACTTCACTTTGCGTTCCTCAAGGCACCCGCGAACATCATCTTGCGTTTCCAGTTACACCCGCAAACCTCAGTTTGCGTTTCCCACTTCACTCGAAAACCTCCACTTTGCGTTTCCTTCTACACCCGAAAGACTCAGTTTGTGTTTCTATCTTCACCCGCAAAGATCCACTTTGCGGGTCTCCCTGTCTTAGTTTAAAAAAAAAAAAGTCTGGAATTTTTTTTTAGTGTGTCATCTAATTTTTTTTTCTTTTTAAACTTTGTGTCATTGCAAGTGTTTTTCAAATTGTCAATTTTTAATATTTTTTTTCCGAAAATTTCAATTCAATCTGATTTTTGTTTTTTCAGATACATCAACAATGAATTCTGCAAAATTTGCTTTTCAAGCTCAGTTCTACACAAGTGACCTCATGATGTCATTGGGCACAGAAACTCGTCCACCAGTACTGATCGATGAAAACGAGTTTACACAGTGGCAAGATCGGTTCTTGAACTTTATTGAACGACAAAAGAATGGAAATGATATGATGACCATTTTATCTGAAGGACCATTCGACAAACCCAAATTGGCTTCTGGATTTTTCAAGTCTACTAAAGAGTACACTAATGAAGAATTGACTGCTTATCAAGCTGATCGGGATATTAAATCAAATCTAATGCTGGCCTTGCCAAACTCCGTATACAACAAGGTTGACTGTTTCAAAACTCATCCTAACCTGACGTGGCAACAACTTGAGAAGATTATGCTTGGTTCTTCAGTAGCTACTCAACTCAGGCATACTCGATACATGAATAATTTTGAGGAATTCAAAGCCAAGGACGGGGAGTCACTGAAAGCTGTGTTTGACCGTTTTTGTGCCGTCATCAATGATCTTCGAAAGATAAAAGTTGAAAAGTCTGAGCTTGAGACAAATCTGAAGTTCCTCAACATATTGCAACCAGAATGGAATAAATCATGCCACAAATTGAGGAACGATGTCAGAATTTCCACGATGCAGATTCAAGAGCTGTATGAGATTATGCTAACTGATGAGAGCTTGGTGTTAGAGAAAAAGGCCAAGCTAGATAAAAAGAAGAAATCAGTAGATCCGGTTGCTATTCTCACGAAGCAACTGAATGAACAAGCGTTGTCTGATAACGCTTACACCGGGTCAACTGATGACGATGGAGAGGCCTTACAGAAAGCTATGATTCTTCTCTCTCAACATTACCAGAAGAAGTTCCAACCAAGATCGGGTTCCAACTCTTCTCGCTTCACTCATGTGCCTAAAGCAAAAGTACCCGAGCCAAAGACTGTTGCTTGCTACAACTGCGGAAAGCCGGGTCACATCTCAAAGGAGTGTAGAGCAAAGAAAGTTAAGGACTCAGCTTATTACAGAAGGAAATTGGAGCTGGCTGAGAAAAGAGAGAATGGAACAGCTTTGCTGGCAGAAGAAGAATTCTGGCTGGATTATTCCGATGATGAAGCATCGAACGTCGAGATCGCCCATTTGTACTTAGTCGGAGATGACCAGTCAGACGATTTTGACACTGATGAGGATGAGGTATATTCTGAATTTGACTACAACTTTATTACCTCCCAGTTTCATATCATGATTAATGCTTTGTCTGATTTGCGCTCTAAATTTTTATCTGAAAGAGTTTAAATTCTGGAAAGTCAGATTTAATTGAAAAGCTGAAAATTTCTTTGAAGGATGAAAAATCTATTTTAGAAAATACTAAAGACATCTTTCAAAAGAAATTGGATGCTTTGGAAAATTCAAACAAAACTTATCTTGAATCTTTGACTGACATGACCAAATTAAAAGATGAGTTTTCTGATAAAATAATTAAGTTAGAAGAAAAGCTTTATCGAAGAGACCAATCTGAACAAACAATTTATATGAACAAGCCGAGGAGTGAAGAGGCTTTAAAACAAAGGTGGGGACTTGGTTTTGAAAATCCTCATTGTTTAAACAATGCAATTGAAAAATCCCCAACTTTATATAAATACGATTATCTGACACTTGCTCATTATGCTCCTCAATTTAAAATTGATTGGATGAATGAGAAGCAAGTGTTAGAAATCGAAAATGAGAAAAGGATAAATAATAAGAAAAATGAAATTACTTTTGTTTATACGTCTGAAAATGCAAAATATTTTCCTGACAAATCAAGAAGAGGAAAAAGAGTTTTAAATGATATATCTTCTGTTAAATCTTCTGTTAATGATTTTGTTCCTTCTTATGCTCCTGATTCTGATAAAAGAAATATTTCTCCAATCATTTATGATTCGAAGAAATATACTCCTCCATTAATATTAGAAGAAAAAATCATAGATCTTGAAGATCAGATAGAAGATCAAAATATTTTGAAGAAAATTGAATCTGATATTTTTCTTTCTTTTATGACTTCAAGTCTTGAAGAAAATTTATTTTCTCAACAATCAGATTCTATTTCTAGTCTATCTTCTGATTTCAAGGAAAACAAAAAGGAAGTTTCAAATTTTAGAATCCTTTCTCAAAATAATTTAGATTCCAAGGTAAATTCAGATTTATTAGTTGATCAGATTGGTTGCTTGGATAAATTTATTTCTTCTGATTTAAATATTTCGTCTAAAATTCTTGATAATTCTTTTACGCTCAATGATCAATATTATAAACCCAAGCGTAAAAGAAGACGGTCAAAGAAGTCGAAGAAACGAGATACAGTTTTTACTGGCAATTCTAATTATTCCGATACTATTATTTCAGATAGGACTGTGAGCCAGTCAAAGAAGCAGATCTGGAGAGCTAGGCGGACATCAACTGATTCTATGTTTCATGGAGATCGATGTGTAGACAAATTTTATAATAGTGATTCATTTGTTGTTTGTAATAAAGTTTCAAAATACTCTATAAAGCAAATGTTTCAAATTTCCAAAAGTGTCTCATATTCGTCTTCTGATTCTAGTTCAGATGATCATGCTTTATCTTCTGATAGTTGTGATTATTTCTCTGATCATATTTCTCATGCTTCTCATATCAAATCTGCTTATTGTTTCCCCATACGAAATGCAACTAACAAACACGGGCCCAAATTCAAGTGAGTACCCAAATCTTTATTTGATTCAAAGTTGCAGGCATCACATGTTAAGGAGGAGTAATAGGATTTTGACTTCTAAGTATTTCAGCTTAGAACCCGTGCTTCAATGACATCGACTTCTAAACACAACAGTTTAGAACTCGTTCTTCATAGTTAAGCTTCTGACTAATGAGATAATGTGAGTACATCAATTTTATTTCCGCTGCATATATCTCTGATTATGATGTGCTCCAGTTTTTCTCAATGTTTCAAGAATCTGAGCTTGTTTATCTAACTCATGAATTTGTATTATCCAAAATTTTCATTTTCTTTTAATATGAGACACAAATTTATTTTCTTCTATGTAAAAGATGAAATAGTTGAATTTTATTTTGTTTCAACTAAATATTAATTAAAAGTTTAAATTTTTACAAATTTTATTCTATAAAGTAAAGTTTTACATTTTTTCTTTCCTTTGAATAAAATATGTGTCTAGGATAAATTTTCAAGTTCTTTTGTTTATATTAAAGTTTTTATATGGTCAAATTTCAAGTCTTACAAAATTCAAAAAGTCAGCAACATGTTTGAAACTTTTATTTCTGCTTTAAAGATTTGTGAGTCGGAATTTTTATAGTTTATTTTGCTTAGACTACCTAAACGATCAAAATTTTAGATTGGAATGAAAATATGGGCTAAGCATTTAGACGTTGATTTGAGTGATTAAGATGAATATTAAATTCTTAAAATACAGAAATCTCTAAGTTTAAAAGTTTGTACCTGTGACCTTTCTGGTTTGGGAAAGTAAGTTTCTCGGGATGCTTGTCATCTGGTCCCCTAAGGTCAATTGGTCTGGGAGTGATCGAACAGAAATCCTTCAATAGAACCAGATCGAAAGTCATGTTCTACTGGTATGAATGAGTTTAGGATATGTCGATGTAGCCTTTTTGATCTGGGAGAGTAAGTTCCAAGGGGTGCTTGACACCTAGTCCCCTAAGGCCAACTGGTCTGGGAGCGGCTGACCTAAATCCTGCAATAGGGTCAGATAGAAAGTTACGTTTACGACATGTTCTTTACTTAATAAACTTTTTGATCAAAAGATGCCAAAGTGCACGAGATTAAAAGATGCCAAAGAGCACACTCATGTTAAGATGCCAATGAGCACAATGCTAAAAGATGCCAATGAGCACACATCTCATGATACTTGGTAAAATGTTTGAGTTGTGATAAACTTGTAAATTTGTGAAAGTCTTAATTTTTGATGGCTTCGTGTTAGTACATGCAAAGTTCTCTATAATATTTTTAGAATTGCATTTTCTTGAAGCTAATCGAAGATTCGCATGAGAGCACACTGAATAGATTGCTGGAAGTTTTGAAACTGAACATGTTTTAACTTGATATGCAATTAAACTCGTTCTTTTATCTTACAACATATGTTTGATTTCAAATGATTGATAAATTTGTGATATTTTACTCTGTACAATTTAATTTGTTTAGTGTTTAAAATTTTATATGTTTAGTTGTTTCAAAATTTACATTCAGTATATTTTTCTTTCTACATTAATTTCTGATCACTGTGTTCTCATAAATATATTTTAATGGGTTTATGCATTATTCAAGGGGGAGTGAAGAAAGAGATGTATTTCAAAGATTATATCTGTTTTTGAGGGGGAGTGTCTGATTTTCTTTACATGAATGCTATCTCGAATTGTCTTATCTAATGCATTTGTGTAGGGGGAGTCAAAGAGCTTAACAAGGTAAATTTTTTCTAAGTCTACTTTGCGCTTCAGGCATGACACGCAAAGCTTGTTTTGCGTTTCCTTCATGAACCGCAAACCTTGCTTTGCGCGTCACACATAGAACGCAAACCTTGCTTTGCGCTTCCTGCATGGAACACAAACCTCCTCTGTTTTCTCTGTTTCTTTGATTTTGCAGATCTTAAGCTGTCTCGTCTCCAACATTTGCATGACCAAGTTGATCAAGATCATCAAGGTCATGAGGGGGAGAAGTCAAGGAGAAGTTAAAGAGACAAAGAGTTCAAAAGATTATCTGCTAATCAAGATTCGCTCGAAGATTCTATTCTCTCAGCTACAACTGATTCTTTTGTTGTTCCTGCTTCGAACACCACAGTTCATTCAAGATCCTTCAAAAGAGGTGTATCGTCTTGAGCTTAAGCAGCAAAGAAAATTTTCAATCTGCAAGATGCTGAGAAGAAATTTTTCTTAAAAGTCAGAAAGCTTCTGAAAGTCGCTTTGTTGGTCCGTGCTATTATTGAAGACAATTTTTGAAGACCAAAGCGCCAATGATTACTAAGGGGGAGATTGTTAGGTCTGATTTTATAGTAATCATTGTATTTATAGGACTTGGTCAATACTGTGTTTAGTGCTTATCAGTATTGTATTTGACCAAGGGTATTTAAGTCCCTTTGGTCTTGTTGGTTGTAACTTTGAACACGCACATCTAATACAATTCCTACTTTGCGCCTCTATTGTCTTTCTCTCTACTTTCTCTCTCTAAGGATTTAGAGATTCTTGGGTTAACAATTGGTATGAAACAAAAATGGGAAGTTAACAAAAATGACACAAATTCATCATGTTTCATTATGAAACAATAATGCTAACACGATGAACCTGATGAATTTATTTTCATTATGAAACATTAATGGTAACACGATGAACCTGATGGATCTATTTTCATATACAAATATGCAATTGAACAGATGATAAAACAAAAATGGGAAGTTAACAAAAATGACACAAATTCATCCTGTTTCATCACAAAAATGTAATCCAATGAAATCTGTAATCCACAAATTCATTATATTTCATCACAATATTAGATTGCGTGGGAAATTTTATAATAAAATGAAATTAAAAAAAAATCTTACATTTTAAAAGAAAAATAAAATTTTTCTTATCGATGTGGAAATTCATGGGCGTGAGAAATTTTATTTTTGTTTTGCGTGGTAATTTTTTTTTACTTGAAACCAAAATATAATCTAATTTTATATTTTCTTATTTTACGTGCGAAGTTTTATTTTGGTTTCAAGTAATCTAAATAAAATAACCTTTCTTGTCATATTTGAGACACAAAATCAAAAGACATATTTACTATTTTAATCTATTACTTTTATTTATTATTAATAAATTAATTAATTTACTACCATATATTATTCAAATGAATCTTAACCATTGATTATAAAGATTAATGACTGAAATTTGGTTTCCAATTGATACCACTATATATATATATATATATATATATAGTGGAATGATATTTTGCAACCCTGAAAAATGTTGCAAACCTTGCAACCCACATCTTAACCGTTGGATTAATGATCGACGATTATTTTATTTTTATTTTTCTGTTTTTTTTAATTAAAAAAATTGTATCTATTGTAAACGTCGATCATGAATCCGACGGTTAAGATGTGGGTTGCAAGGGTTGCAACCTTTTTCAGGGTTGCAAATAAAACAACCCATATATATATATATATATATAGATATAGATATAGATAGATAGATGGTTGAGGTGTCATAATCAAAAAAAGGCAGTGCTCTGAAAACACACAGGCAAACTGATTGGGGTTATGTTTATGAGTGAGTCACCACCACCATCTGTTGGGTCTGGGTCAGGTGGGGTTCCAACCACTGTTCAACTCTTGTCTCTTTATTCCACATATCAAATGTTTAATTCCACCTTTACATTTTTTTTAATTATCATGATCGATATTTTTACAATTTTTTTTGAAATATATATATATAATATTTATATACAGTAAATATAGACACGTTCTTTACTTTAATTTATTGAGGTTTAAACTTTTAAGTTTTAACTTCTTAAAAAGTTAGGCTCTGCTAGTCGACAACTGCATACTGCTGTTTCGTCACATGTGTTTGAAATCAAGGAAGCCCTTGTTTATCAAAGGCAATCATGACTGGTAATTTCATTAAATTCAAATGCGAAAACATCTTATAATATGAGACAATACATGATCTAATTATTTGTCGCATTTGTACTGTTGTACACTTGCATCACCTCCGGTACAACATTGCTACTTCTATTCTCAATATCTTTTCTATTGTTTTCTCGATTTTGTATCATAAAATCAAGTTACATAAACTGATAAATATACACATATATTTAATACGAAAAATTGCATTCACCATTTGAAACTAGTCAGTTGTACATTCAATTCAATAAGTAGAACTCATATATGATTGTCAGTAATACCAACCGATTTCAAGTAACTTGACAGTAACTTGGGATTTTTTTAAGGAGGGGGGGGGGGGGGGGGGTTATTTAATCAGGTAAAATGAAGGAAACACTGAACACATAATATCTACATGGTTCAATAATCTGCCACATTTACAATAGTTGCTAAGCTTTTGTTATTCACTAGTGAATATCAATAGTAAAGAGACTATTTTTTAGGGATGGTAATGGGGCGGGGACCCCAATCCCCGTCCCCGTCCCCGATCCTAATTTCTATCCCCATCCCCGTCCCCGCCGGGGAATATGAACACATCCCCATCCCCGTCCCCACCGGGGAACGGGGATCCCCAACGGGTAATCGGGGATTTTCCCCCTTATTTGATATATTTTAAATGAAATGTATTGAGCACTATATATACTCGATCGATAATAGTCGATGTCTAAATCTCACATATTTCCAAAATATGTTTCTACGTACTACCAAATATTGATGTGAACAAAGTCACAACGTCATTCGTAATTATTTGATCAAACGCTTTCGACTCTCCATTTTTTTTATCTAAAAAAGTAACACAAGTAAAAAAATGTAACAAAAAATATCAAAATACCATTCTAAATATGAAAGTTATATCTAAATCTTTATAAATAATACATTTAGAAATAGACATACAATATATTTAGTAATAAATATACATAATATTTAGTGATAATTATATAATATATTTAATATGCGGGGACGGGGCGGGGCGGGGATCACGTTACCCGTCCCCGTCCCCATCCCCGGTTTTTAACTTTCGGGGATCCCCGTCCCCATCCCCGGTTTTGCGGGGAATCCCCGTCCCCGCCGGGGCGGGTACACCGGGTTCCCCAATGGGGCGAGTCTCATTCCCATCCCTACTATTTTTGACATAAAACAGACTAAAAGGGAAAATAGGTATCGGAAACAACTGAAAAGGCCTTGAGTTTAATTGAGTACATATCGTTCGTCGAATATATTTATTTTGATAATTAGAGACGTGATGATGATGTCATGACGAGCTAACGATAAGTAAGAAACAAATATCAGTCTAAGAGCATATCCAACAGCTTCTCTAAAATGGAGAAGTCAAGATCTCAAAAAAAAAACCACCTTCATTTCCAACAGATTCTCTATTTTGGATATTACACAATTAATTATATTAGTAAAATATTCAATACAACTCATAAAATATTATTTCTTTCTCATGATCATTTAATTTAAAGCAATTTTATTGATGGAAGGAATAAAAACTACTTCCCTCTCATAAGTAATCATTTTTTGAAATATCTTTAAATTTGGAGATTTTCATCCTCTTTCTCCTACCTTCCTCATTTTGGAGAAGGTTTTGGGGAAATCAGTTGGAGATCCTCTAATAAATCAGGATTCTTCAAATAAAATAAATCCAAAAGCATAAACTTTTGAAAACACATCACTATAACGTTGTATTAAAATATTGTTATACCTTCGTAATTAATAGAAATTAAACTTTTTTAAAAAATGGACCAAAATTTTGTAGTCAGCTTTGACAGAAAATGTAGATCCTTTTTTTCATTTTTGTATAGTTATTAAATTTTTATTCTTAATAAAATAAATTTTATTTTTTGACGTGGCAAAATCTCATTGTAAGCGAAAAGTGAGCAAAAAAAAAAAAAAGGGAAAAATGGTGCTCTTATAAATCTCAGTGTCTACCTTTTTTTTTTCCTTAAAATAAATATTTATTTTTACATGTAATTATGATATAATTATTTTTCAAAGAAATATTTATTTTAAAATAAATATCTCTTAAAACTTATTATATTTAGAAAACAACATCTTAAACCCTAATACTATTATTACAAACAATGTATCTTCAAGAGATTTGAAGATACCAACAGATAACAAACCCTAATTCTAAACAAAAGAATAGTAACAATATTTGAGAGAGAACAGCTATAAACGAAAGATAAAATATGAACTTCTATCTCAGCAACAGGTTGAGAGAGCCCTTTTATACTTCTCATCAATTGCAACTAAATCCTTCAATCCAAGCTAATTGCTCCGCTACCCTCAATGTTTTCCAGAAAGTGAGACGCAGTCCCTCTTCTATTCAGATATCAGATGATTTCCAAATTAGCCCCTCAACTTCTACAAATAACAGACCAAACAGAATAAGTTACTAAAATGACAAGATTGGTTCAAAAATCAGATTACCTTTTAACACCCTCCCTCAATCTTGACATTGAAAAGATCTAACATATTTAACTTAGAAATGAGATAGTGATGTTGATTCACACCAAGTGATTTTGTGAAAATATCAGCTGGATTTTCTGTCGACAAAACCTTTACAGTTTTCAACATCCCAGATGAGATTTTATTCCTCACTTGATGAATATCTATCTCTATGTGCTTAGTTCTTTCATGAAACACTGGATTATTAGCAATTTGTATAGCTGACTTATTATCACAGTTTAGGTTAACAGGAAGAAGATTATCAACTTTTAAATCAGCTAAAATACTAAGAACCCAGATAATTTCACAGAGAGCTGAAGCCATAGCTCTATATTCAGACTCAGCAGAGGAGCGAGAAACAGTAGGTTGTTTCTTGCTTCTCCACGAAATCATACAATTACCAAAAAACAGACAGTATCCTGTAACAGATCGCCTTGTTGACAGACATTTTCCCCAGTCAGCATCAACAAAGGCTGAAAGCTTAAAATCAGAAGCAGAACACAAAGAAAAACTGATACCCTTACCAGGTGAAGCCTTCAAATACCTTAGTACTCTAAGAGCTAACTTCAGATGAGACTCACGAGGTGAGTGCATGAATTGACTCAAACAATGTACAGCAAAAGCAATGTCAGGTCGAGTAGCTAACAAATATATAAGCCTACCAATTAATCTTTGATAACCTGTAAAATCCTTTAAAGGAGGATCCTTAATATCAGAACCAACATAATCTGTTACCACCAAGTTCATGTCCATTGGTGTACTAATAGGCTTACACCCCAGATATCCAAAGTCATTTAAAAGTTCAAGACAATACTTTCTTTGTGACATACAAACACCTTTGTCAGTTTCTAAAATCTCAATTCCCCAAAAAAACTTTAAAAAACCAAGATCTTTTATTTTAAATCTAGACTGTAAATAATTCTTAACCTCTTGAATATCGGAATATGAATTACCTGTGATGACAATATCATCAACATAAACAAGAAGAACAATGAAAACATTATCAGAACATTTGGTAAACAATGAGTAATCACTAGTACTTTGAATAAACCCATGATCAGTTAAACAGTTAGACAATTTCTCATACCACTGACGTGGAGCTTGTTTTAGTCCGTACAAAGACTTAACAAGTTTACAAACCCGTTTATCATTAGCTGAAAAATAACCTGGAGGCAAAGACATATAAACCTCTTCAACAAGATCACCATAAAGAAAAGCATTGTTAACATCAAGTTGACAAAGAGGCCACTGATTTTGAACAGCCAAAGCAATTACACATCTGACTGTGACCATTTTAACTACAGGGGAAAAAGTTTCCTCATAGTCTAAATGTTCTCGTTGACTATAGCCTTTAGCAACTAACCTAGCCTTATACCTCTCTATTTCACCAGTAGATTTATATTTAATCTTATAAATCCACCGACAGCCTATGGGCTTACGACCAGGGGGCGGATCTGTTAATACCCATGTACCATTTCTATATAAAGCTTCCATTTCAAGATTCATAGCATCTACCCAATTTTGATCCTTATTGGCTTCAAAAAAAACTATCAGGTTCAAAAGACTTGTTCAGAGTTGATACAAAACAAAAATTATTGGAATTTAAACAAGAGTAATTCACAACCTTCTCTATCCCATACTTAACCTTCCCTTCAACAACATAGTCATCAAAGCGACGAGGTAAGTTTGAAGAACGAGTAGACTTACGAAAGTTTGATTGTTCAGAAACAGTTCCCTCAGAAGGGGCCCTCAAAATATCATCATTACTTTGTTGAACAGTAAGAGGACGAAAACTAGTAGTTTGTAAGTCACTGGCAGAAACAGTGCTACCAGGAATACTAGATCTGGCAGCTCTGTCATTTTCATTTATGGTGTTAGTACTACCAGGGTCCAAAGACCCGGCAGCTCTATCTTGACTACCCATATGACTACATCTATCTGACTCAGAGATTTCAGAAATACTTTCATTTCTTTTACTTTCATTTTGAGGGATCACCCTAGTTTCATCATTGGGCAATTCAGAAATTAAATCATTAGTCTGGAACAACACAGAATCAAAGAAATTCAAAGAATTGATATCACTAGAATCACAACTTGGTTGATTTGAACTCATTTTAAAAGGGAATATAGTTTCGTAGAACTTAACATCTCTAGAAACAATGATTTGTTTTGAATCCAAACTGTAAAGTCTGTAACCCTTTTTTGAATTGCAATAACCAAGATGAACACATTTTTCAGAACGAGAAGAAAACTTATCTGAAGTATTGGGCCTAACAGCAAAGCACAAACATCCGAAGTTTCTTAAATGAGATAGAACAGGAGCAAAGCCAAATACAAGTTCATAAGGGCACTTTCCATTAAGAACAGAAGAAGGAGTTATATTTATGAGGTACGTAGCAGTTAAAAGACATTCACTCCACATATTTATCGGAATATTACCCTGAAACATTAAAGCCATGGCAACATTTAATAAGTGTCTATGTTTTCTTTCAACAACTCCATTTTGTTGAGGAGTATAGATACACGAAGTTTGATGTATAATGCCATTAGTTTTAAAAAACTCACCTAATTTGTTATTAACAAACTCAGTACCGTTATCACTCCTGAAAATCTTAACACGTTTTCCAAATTGATTGATCAGCAAGCTGTGAAAAGCAACAATGTTGTCAAAGACTTCATCTTTGCTTTTCAACAGATAAACCCAGACAGATCTAGAATAATCATCAACAATAGTCAAGAAAAACATATAGCCTTCCTTACTAAGAACACGATACGGTCCCCATATATCTAAGTGAACTAATTCTCCTAAATCTTTGGAGACATGATTACTTAAAGTAAACTTATCCCTGGTTTGTTTTGCCTTATGGCAAACATCACAAGGAACAGACTCACGTTCATTTCCTAGATTTAGAGTGTTTTTTAAAATTCCTAAAACTTGATCAACAGGGTGTCCAAGCCTACTATGCCATAATTGACGAGAAACACAACAAACTATGGACATATTAGTTTTAGATGACACAAAACACTCACCCTTGGATAAGCGATCAAAGAAGTACAAACCTCCTTGTTCGCTACCAGTCCCCACAATTTTCTTGTGAGGAGAACCCTGAACAAGATAACATTTGTACTCATCAAACCCAACAAAAAATTTGCTATCTCTAGCAATTTTATGAACAGATAGAAGATTAACATGAAAGTCAGGAATAACAAGAACATCGAACAAAACAACATTATCATTCAATCTAAAATTCCCTATTTGATTAATTTTAGCTACATCTCCATTAGGTTGAGTAACTTTCAAATTTAAATCTGATATGTCTACAACATTTTCAAGACAAGAATTATTTGAAGTCATATGTTGATTAGCACCAGAGTCTATAATCCAACCATGATGAGGAATATCAGATAATTTTATAGATTTGGCCATATTTACAGAAAACATACCTGCCATATTAACCGAGATGTTTTCTGGCTGATTTTGCTCAAGCAGAGAAAGCAACTTTGTGATTTGATCCTCTGTAAGAGTTTTTGAAGAATTTTGACTACTAACAGAAGCATCAGTAGAACAAGCATTGCTAGATATGGGTTTAGAAAAATTCTTATTCTTAGTAAACTGATAATCTTTTGGAAAACCAATCAGTTTATAGCACCTTTCTATGGTGTGTCCTGTTATACCACAATGCTTACATACAAGTGAAGGCTTGCCTGATTTTTTTTAATTTTCATTAGCCTTTCCAAAGAAAGCTGTGTTTTGTCCTTTAGAATCTGAGGATCGAGTCACACCGCGGTGTGACTCTTCTCGAGAGACCAAAGAGAAGGCAGTCTTCACAGACGGAAGAGGATCGGTAGTTAGAATGTTACTTCGTATATGCACATAAGTATCATCTAACCCCATCAGAAACTGCATTAATTTCAACAGCTGATTATGTTTAGAAAAATCATGCGAAGCATTGCATGTACATGAGGGAAGTTTGATTAAGGCGTCAAATTGTTTCCATAAAGCATTCAGTTTATGATAGTAGTCAGAAACCGGTGATCCATTTTGAGACAGAGAGTTAATTTTTTGATGTAAGTTGAAAGTAACAGAACCATCAATTTTGTCATAGGTTTCTTTCAATTCAAGCCAAACCTCAGACGCAACTCTAGAGAATACTTGGCTAACAAACAAATCATCAGAAATAGAATTGAGAATCCAAGATAGAACAACAGAGTTACAACGATCCCATTGTTTCCCTAAAACATCATTATTTACAGATCTAACAACAGATCCATCAATAAATCCAAGTTTATTTTTGGTCTCCAGAGCAAGAATCATAACACATGACCAGACTTTATAATTTTCAGTACCATTAAGTTTTATAGACAAAATAGCAGCTCCGGAAGTGTCACTAGGATGAAGATATAACGGATCCCCAAAGTCCAGTTTAGCGATCAAGGATCGCTGTTCTGGCTCTTTGGAGGAATCGGCTCCCGTCATAATGACAACTCGGAAAGAAACGAAAAAAAAACGATCACACACAAGAGCAGAACCTGAGCAACTTAGAGGCAGGATTCCTTGCCACTCGAGATGGTAGGTCAAGCCAACTACTCAGAGCTCAAAAGAAAAGAACACACGAGAGAAGAGAGAGAGAAAGAACTTACAGCGAAGGAGGAGCTGAAGAAAAAACAACCAGAAAACTTACAGAGAGATCCTTAAATGAGCGAGCAGCGGAAGATATGAGCAAATCTGGAAATTCCTAAAACTGGAAACAGAGTAAGTGATAATCGTGAGAGTGAATAACACTGTTGGTCCCGAAGGTGCTAAACAAGTTTGTAGAAGGGGGGGTTGAATACAAACACAGAATTTAATGTTTAATAAATTGTTTATTGATAAATCAAAATACAATTTACAAGTTTGTTGCGGAATAAGATTAAGACAGACTCAATCTAAACAAACTTAAGAAACACTAAGATAATTGCACAAGAAATTCAGAGAATGGGGGATTAGAGATATAGAAAACAAGGGTTTCTATATTGAGTTCAAGGATGAAGCACTCTCTTAGATGAAGGGGTGAACTTCCTATTTATACCCTATGCATTAAATGCATGGCAGGATACTTTACACGTGGCGTTCACAGATTGGCTTTGATAGACTGACTTTTGGGAGACATGCTTTCGGCCGGGTCATGAACAGTGTAGTTGACAGAGTTGTTGTACGAATGGTTGCAGAGACTTGTCCGTTCTGACACATCGTACTAGGTTGTGCAAGGATAGACAAAAGGAAACTTGAGGCATAAGCTTTGTGATCGTTTGATCGCTGAGTATCTCTAAGTTCAGAGATAAAGAGGTTCAGCTATCGCTGAACCTTTTTCTCATGTTCCTTCGCGTATTAGTAGAGTTGTCTTTGATTCACTGATATCCGCATCAGGTCACTAGTAGACTTCTCTTTGTTCAGCAGCTTCGTCTTTGATTCAGCTATGAACATATGTTGACGCGAGACTTGTCTTCAGGGATTACGTTGGCTGTTTACTTTAGGAACTATCAGTGATAACTGAACAGACTCAGTTTGATCACTGATAGTGAAACACTAATACATAGAAATGTTTATAAGAAAGACTATCAGCGATAACTGAACAGACTCAGTCTGATCGCTGATGGTGAAACACTAATACATACTAAAACGTAATTTTCACTAAGTATAGAAGAGGGTCGTTATCAAATCACTGAGAGAGTTTGGATCAACAATCTCCCCCTATTTGATAATGACAAAGTAACTGAAGAAAATTACTTTATGATTCAAAATGATGGAATAATCAGGACTCGTAACATACATGTCCCAATTACTATTTTGAGGGATCTTTTACAGCACTGATGAAGTTAAGTACTTTACTGAAATTTCATTAATTCAGGAATAGAATTACAAGGAATGAAAATTACAAGTAAATTACTAACTACTGTAAGTACAACTAATAGATTACAGAAGAGAAAACTAATCTATCAGCTATAAGAAGATTTAGGAGGATTTATCATATACTCAGGTATTTCTTCTCCTTTCTGTCTTCGTTCCAAGGATTCTTGGCTGATAATTTCTTTGATTTTCTCAGCAGCAGGGAAGAAGTCACACCATAAGCATAAGAGATCCTTGAGATGATTCAGAGGACAGATAGGAATCTCAGAGACTCTTTGAAATCTGAGTTCCTCATCATCATCTCTGAAGAATATTCCATAAGGATAGTCAATTACTTGACCAGCTTGGAAAGGACCACCAGGAGGCAGAGATAAATCCAGAACTGAAAGATCAGGAGGAGGACCAAACAGTGCATCTCTTGAAAATTTGATAGAAGTTTCATTCCTGATGATGGCGACGTCTTCAGAGGAGGAGGGCCCGATTCTTCTCTTGAGTTTCTTGGGATTGGGAGGGATAGGAGATGGCAGATTCAGTACAGAAGTGACTTTGTTGATGAGAGCTTTAAGAAGTCCTTCAACGTAGCCTCTGTATGTAGATTTCGATTTCTTCAGCGCATCCCAGAATTCTATCCACTCTGTAAACCCGAAACCTTCAAGTTTGGAAACGTACATAGCTTTCTGAGTTCCATCCTCTCTGGTAATCTCCATGGTCACTGAGAGTTGATCCTTCTTCTTGCGACCAGAGATAGTCACGGTTGTTTTTGGAAGAAGATCAGAGCGATAATCCATCTTCTGTTTGCACCATTCGATGGACTTATCGTTGATCTCTTGTTCTTTGGAGCGTTGCTCTTCAATTTCTTTCAGCAGTGCAGCTTGAACTTCCACAGGCTTTCTTTTCAGCTTCTTGTCCTTGACTTGAGAAGATTGAATCTTTAAAGCGAGTTGGGCATCTCGTCTGCATTCAGCGATCAGTTTCTCAGCTTTGGCAGATTCTTCTCGTTCAGCTTCAGTGAGGAAGTCGAGCTCTGAGAAGGATGTTTGAAGAGGGATTTTCAGCCGTTGACTTTCTAGTTGAGCGATCATTTCAACTCTTTTCTTCATCACTTTCTCTGACCATTGAGATGGTTGAGAAGGCCTTCCTGGATGGATCAGGGAATCTTCTTCTTCTTCATCAATCTCAGCGATAGAGATTGGGATTATTTCTTCAGCGATAGCAGCTGGAATTATTTGTAGTTCAGAACCCTTAAGCAGGGGTGAGAACTGTCTGGATAGAAAATGAAGGAAAGAAGGGATAAGTGTATATTTTTAGAAAAAGAAAGAGAAAGGCTAGAAGGAAATAGGGGTTTGGAAAGAGTAGGAGAGTGGTACAATTGAAAGACATACCTGAGAAGGATGCTCCCCCTCAGATTGTGATCCAGTCCTCAAGCATTCTTCAGCGATTGGTTGCTTGTCTTTGCTCTGCGAAGGAGCGCTTGAAGATGTATCACCTCTCACCCCTGCTTTGACAACCTCTTGCGAAGTTGTCCCTGATGAAACGTTCGGCTTGGAGAACCACATAGATTGGTCTTCTTCATCGTCGTCATCATCATTGGAGGGTTGATCCTTTTCTTGATCAACAAGATCTAGATCATCTTCCTCTTCATCGTCTTCTTCCTCATCATCTTCAAAGAGGAGAGAATGGATAGAAGAAGGTTCTTTCGCCTTCTCCCCCTCTTTGTCATTATCAACGACAGGGGGTTGGTCAGCTACTGGAGTAGCTGTTGAAGCTTTCAGCACTTGAATGTCAGCCTCCAGACGCGTGACCCGTTCTTCAACTGCAGGGATGTCGCATGTGGCATCATGGATGAATTCCACAACGATGTTGAGATTTGTCCGATCATCTTCAGTGAAGGAGGGAGGCAGCGCTGGAGCTGTTTCAGATACCTTTTGGAGAAGTTGCTGCAGAAGGGACGTGCATAGATCAACCTTAGAAGAGAGATCTCGAACTTCAGTGGTAAGAGACTCAAATCGCCCCTGAAAGAGTTGAGAAGACTCTCTGAGTTGGACGACTTGTTCTTCCACAGCTGAAAGTTTGGAGTTCTCAGCTTTGGATGAGCAGGTGGCTGTCAACCTTTTCAGCTCCTCACCAGCCTGATTTACGGCGCTGGTGGTGTTGTTGATGGTGTTGGTGAGAGCGTCCACCTTTTCTCCCAGACTGTTGACATGCGTGTCAACAGACGCCAAACTAGGACCTGAAAATGATATCAGTTCAGATATGGGCTTATTTGGAGAGGTGGGAAAAGAAGTGTTTAGGATAATAGGGTTACCTGACGTATCAAACATTTTGTAGAACTGCAAAGATTCCTCAAACGTTTGATGTTCAGGTCCTATAGGTAGAGAGGTAGCGGGTTCAGAGACCAAAGAAGGAGAGAGAAGATTTATGGGGATAGAAGTAGGGTTGGGGTTAATCTCAGCGAATGAGATAGTAGGTGGGGTCACTGATGATGTGACAGCGATTGAAATCGCTGACACGGCAGGTTGAGTGACTTCTGGAGTTGTAGAGGAAAGACCCACAAAAGCATCTAAGGTAGCTTGTTGAGAAGCTCCCTGAGGTATAGTACTAGAGGGTGTACTTTCCTTAGTCTTTTTGGCCTTCTTAGAAGGACCAATCGGACCAGCTGATGGTCGTTTGGAAGTAGTGGTAGCGACAGGGATAGCAGACGAAGGAACCGTCTGCGTGGTCGCTGAAAAAGAAGAAGAATGGAGAGAGAGACGAGAACGAAGGAGAGAGATACTTACCTCGTTGGCGAGTGGCTTTACCTCCAGTGATCGTTGACCTATCCTGGCAAAAGTGCCATCATCTTTGGTGGGATAGGTGTTGGGATAGAGGAACTTGATGTACGTACATATGAAACGTACGTACGAGATCTTGGGATCTCGTTCAGGCTTCTCTAATCTCGACCTCAGGTCTTCAAAGATGGCAGTGGCGTAGTCAAAGTTTTGACCAGCGATAACTGAGTAGGCCATTTGTAGTTGTGTTTTGCTGGCTTGATCCAGCGAACCACTCTTCTCGCTCATGCACTGAATTATGTGCGAGAAGATGAAGTTCAGTTGTGAAGGCATCTGAGCTTTGAGAATCTTGGTGAGCTTTTTGTTGGGAATAGAAGATCTCGGTTTGTTTTCCCAACAATAACCCATTGCATCCAGAAAGGATATCAGCTCAGCATCAGTGGGGAGTGCGTCGAACCCACTCTTTGGTTTGTCAGGGAATCTCAAAGATTTCCTGAGGCTAAGAGCGGTCATGCTTCCTGGCCCCAAATCCGTGCTGAAGGAGATAGCAGGGACTCGTTCACCCTTTTTGTTGGTGAGTTCAGTTGCATCAGCAGTGAACCAGAACTGCTGGAGTAGTGTCTTTGAAGGCTTAGGATCCACAGTGATCGCGTAAGCTATGCATGATTGTTTGAGAAATTCAGCAGCTTCCACCAGATGTGGGTATTTGTCAGCTTTAAAGTCGAGTCTTCCCAAGTGATTACATTTGGTAATCTCAACTTCAGTGATAGCGAATCGTACATGCTTGGAAGCAACGATCGAAGATTGTGCCATTTCTGTTATGGAAAGAGGCATAATAGAAGAAATGATTATGATTAAAAAATAATATGATTACCAGTTTCTCTAGATGAGGGGAAACTGGAAAAATATCAAGTTATTTTTAGGAAGAGAAAAATAGTGTTCTGGGTAGAAAGAATGAAGAACACTTTAAAAACCAAAAGGTTTTTATTTAAAAACATAAAATCAGAAAGAATGATTTTTTAGTTTTAAACAAAAAAAATTTAAAAAAAATCCATGAAGAACAAGAACGAGTAGGATTTTTTTTTTTAAAAAGAATAGAAAGCAGACGAACAATGCATATAAACATGAAATAAACCTGTTTATATTGAAGAAGAAGAGTTGCAGATTCAATATTCTGGGTTTACTTGCTTGAGTGTTCTTGAGAGAGAGTGTTTCTTGCTATGAAAGTTTTGAAAGCGTAAACCGTATAAAGGAGAGAAGAATTCCTTTTATACAAAGAGATAGATGAGAGAGAAAGAATGAAGCGGGAAAAAATCATCATGACATTGACACGTTCCACAAAGTTGATTGGATAGAAGAGCAACGGATGAACGTGTCAGAAAAGGCGTGTCGTGGATTATCCGCTCAAATGACGTCATGGGAAAGAGACGTTTCAATTTTCCGTTTTGAAATTATCACTGAAGAAAAATCAGCGATAGAATTTTCTTTTTGAAAGTATCCCTGATGAAAAGATAGGGATAGATTTTCTTTTAAAAGGATCACAGAATATAAATATCAGTGATAAATTTAATTTCAAAAAGCTTTTAATCATATGAAGAAAGATTCAGTTATTAAGATTTATATTTTTAAAAAATATCTCAACTGAATGAAGATTCAGTTGTAGGGATTGAGAAATCATACCTGAGAGTCAGAATATTTATCAGAGAATGATGAAAGGGAACTTTTGATTACTGACACAATGCATGAATGCTGAAGAATTATTCTTCAAGATTCAGCATTCCAAGCTCACTGATGAGGAAGTTGAACCTTGTCTCATCAAGAGGTTTGGTGAATATATCAGCAAGCTGAAAGTTAGTAGGGATAAAGTGAAGTTCAATATCACCATTCATCACATGATCTCTGATAAAGTGATATCTGATCTCTATGTGTTTTGTCTTTGAATGTAGCACAGGATTATTTGCTATAGCGATAGCACTAGTGCTGTCGCAATAGATAGGAATTTTTGACAGCTGAAGGTCATAATCTAATAGTTGATTTCTCATCCATAGGATTTGAGAACAACAGCTTCCAGCGGCTACGAATTCAGCTTCAGCTGTGGAAGTGGACACAGAATTTTGCTTCTTGCTTGTCCAACTTACCAGCTTTCCTCCCAAGAGTTGACATCCACCAGTGGTACTTTTTCTGTCAAGCTTACATCCTGCAAAATCACTATCAGAATAACCAGTTAGATCGAACCCTGAGTCTTTGGGATACCAAAGACCGAGGTTAGGAGTTCCTTTCAGATATCTGAAAATTCGCTTTACAGCGATCAGATGGGATTCCTTGGGTTCAGATTGATAGCGTGCACATAAACAAGTAGAGTACATGATGTCAGGTCGGCTTGCTGTGAGATACAACAGAGAGCCTATCATTCCTCTATAGGCAGTGACATTAACAGGTTTTCCAGAAGGATCTTTGTTAAGTGTCAGGGGTGGTGCCATAGGAGTTTTCATCGCTGAAGTTTGAGTAAGATCAAACTTCTTCAGCATATCTTTAACATATTTACCTTGGCTGATAAAAGTACCTTTGTCAGATTGTTTAATCTGAAGACCAAGAAAATATGTCAGCTCACCCATCATACTCATCTTATATTCTTTCTTCATTCTTTCAGCGAAGCGAGTACATAGAGATGGGTTAGTAGAACCAAATATTATGTCATCGACATATATTTGTACAAGAATTATATGACCTTTTATCTTTCTAAAAAATAGCGTATTATCAATCTTGCCACGCTCAAAATTTTCAGAGATAAGAAAAGATGAGAGAGTGTCATACCAAGCACGAGGGGCTTGTTTTTTACCATAGAGAGCCTTATCCAATTTATAAACATAATTTGGATGCTTAGGGTCATAGAACCATGGTGGTTGTTCTACATAGACTTCTTCATTCAGCTTTCCATTTAGAAACGCTGATTTTACGTCCATTTGATACACGATGAAGTCTTTATAGACTGCATAAGCTAAGAATAGTCGAATTGCTTCGAGCCTGGCCACAGGGGCAAAGGTTTCATCATAGTCTATGCCTTCCTCTTGTCTGTATCCCTGAGCAACAAGTCGAGCCTTGTTGCGGGTTACAGTTCCATGTTCATCTAACTTGTTTCTAAACACCCATTTGGTGCCTATTACAGTTTTATCAGATGGTCTAGGAATAAGATTCCAAACTTTGTTTCGAGAAAATTCAGTCAGCTCTTCTTGCATAGGGCTGACCCAGTTTGGATCTCTGAGGGCATCATCAGTCTTCTTTGGTTCTATTAAAGAGAGAAAGTTTACAAAGAGACAGATATTACCTGAGCTTCGTCGTGTCTGAATACCTGCATCTGGATCACCAAGAATTTGATCTATTGGGTGATCTTTGGTCCATCGCTGAGCAGGAGCATTATTGCTTAACTCAGAGGTTGGATCAACAATTTGAATGTTTATTGATGATGACGATTGAGGTTCATCAGCGATTAACTGTTGAGTAGATTCACTGGAGAGGTTTTCAGACGAAGGCAGATTTGATGGTAGGAGTGTGTTTAGAGGTTCAGCTGAAACCCATGAGTTGGATTCAACGGTAGGATGTATAATGTTTGGATCATCATCAGCGACTGGAGGATCTGAATGCTGATGGTTAGAGAAGAAAGGTTCAGTTTCTCTGTAGTGAGAAAGCATCCAAGCATTTAACTCTTCATTGTCAGCGATTGGTTTGGAGTTCGCTGAGCGAGTTTCATCAAAAGTGACGTGAATTGTTTCTTCTACGGTTTGTCTTCTCTTGTTGAAGACTCTGTAGGCTTTGGAGATGGAGGAATATCCTAGAAATATTCCATCATCAGCTTTTGGGTCGAACTTTCCAAGTTGATCTCTGTTGTTTAAGATAAAGCACTGACAACCAAAGATATGAAGAAAGCTGATAGAAGGCTTCCTTCCAACAAAAAGTTCATAAGCTGTCTTCCCAAATCGCTTTATTATCAGCGATCTGTTTTGAGTAAAACATGCAGTGTTTACAGCTTCAGCCCAAAATTGAGTAGGGAGATGAGAATCGCTGAGCATTGATCTAGCAGCTTCTATGATTGTTCTGTTTCTTCTTTCAGCGACTCCGTTTTGCTGAGGTGTTCTTACTGAAGAGAAGTTGTGAGAGATTCCCTTGTTCTCAAAGAAATTGTTCAGGGAACTATTTTTGAATTCAGTTCCATGATCACTTCTTATTGAACGAACAGTAAGATTGTTCAGCACTTCCATCTTTTTCACAAAAGATATTAGTTCTTCTGGAGTATCACTCTTACAGCTAAGAAAGATAACCCAGGTGTAGCGAGAATATTCATCTACAATGACAAGTGTATATTTCTTTCCAGCTATTGATTGGATGTTGACAGGGCCAAACAGATCCATATGCAAGAGCTGAAGAGGACTTGTTACTGAGGAAACTTGTTTCGACTTGAAACTTGCTTTTGTTTGTTTTCCTTTTTCACATGCTGAGCAGAGAGATTCTTTAGCATATGAGTGCTGAGGAAGACCAGAAACTAGTTCCTTAGATGAGAGAGAATTCAGGGTTTTGAAATTTAGATGAGAGAGCCTTTTATGCCATAGCCAGTTGACATCAGAAGAGGCTTTAGATAGAAAACATAAGTTTTCAGTGATAGTAGAGTCCATATCTATTACATAGACATTTTCTCTGCGATGACCACTGAGAGCAAGTTTTCCTTTCTCATTTAACACTGAACATGCTTTCTTAGTAAAGCGTACTTCATAGTCTTTATCACATAGCTGACTGATGCTTAGAAGATTATGCTTCAGTCCATCTACATAAACGACTCTTCGAAAGGTAGTTGTCCCATTGCTGAGGACACCAAACCCTCGGGTAAATCCTTTACCATTTCCACCAAAGGTCACAGAGGGACCTTTTTCTTCCTTGTATTCAGTGAGCAGGTCTCTTTGTCCAGTCATATGACGAGAACATCCACTATCAAGATACCAGATGCCCTTTGATCCCTGCACACATAAGGAAGATTAAGCGTTGTTTGGTACCCACTTTTCAATGGGTCCTTCAGAGTTAGTGGATAAGGTAAGTTCAGTAGTATTCTCAGTTGATGAAGATTCAGATTCAGTGGTAATCTTCACTTTGGTTAATTTCTTAACCTTAGTGGTATTTTTCACCTTGGTTGATTTTTCAGCCTTGGTGACCTTAGCTTTAGAGACATTTTTCTTCACTTTAGCTATTTTATCAGCTTCAGTGGCAGTTGGACATTTACTTGCAATATGATCAGTAAAACCACAGTGATAACATTTTCTATATCTGAAAATGGTTTTAGGACCAGAAGAAGAAAATTTTGCAAGTTTAAGATGAGCAGGGCCAGGTCCAAGAAGACTTTTCTCTTGAGATCTGGGAGGAATTTTCATTTCTTCAGATATCGAGGTTTTAAGATCGATTTTCAGCTTTGGAGGACAGAGATCAAAGATTTCTATCACAGAGCTAGAGGATTGCTTAGCTGAAGGTTTAGAAGGAACTTTCAGCTTTGCTTTCCTGGTTGCCTTCTGAGGGAGGAGACTGGACTTTCCTTTATCCGTAGACTTAGTGTCTTTGGATTTTTCCTCAGGGATGGGATTTGAAGAAGAACAGGGATAGAATTGATTGTAAGAAGTGTCAAAGGAGGTGACAAAGGTTCCAAACTTAAGCGAGGAACTCTCTTTCTTAGGATCGTCCTGAGGTGTCCAAAAACCAAGACCAGTTTTATCACTATCAGGAGTTTGAGCATTTATTATCTCAGAGATCTTTGTTGATGATTTGCACCATTTTTCAACATGAGCCTTTTCTGTTTTTAGAGCAGCGATGGCTTGTTCGCGTTCAATACTGATGATTTCATTTATAATGACTTGATCTTTCAACTTTTCTTCTAAAAGATTTAGTTCTTTGATCTTTTCATGACATTTCTCCAGCTCTTGAGTTAAATGAACATTTTTATTCTCAGCTTGAGTTTTATCGTTTAGGGCATTATAAAGGTCAATCGTCAGCACATCAACAGCGCGACTTCTCTCAGCTTCAGGTAGAGAAGGATTTGTAGAGATAGATACCTGAGATGATATGTAGCTCATAGAAGATTCAGATGGTTCTTCCACTTCTTCTTTAATCTCAGCCATGAGGCAAAGATTAGCGACTTCTTCTTCATCAGAAGATGATTCTTCTGATTCAGCCCAGTCGTGTTCTTCAGCGATGAGACATTTACCTTTTCGCTGATAGCTTTTCAGCTTTTGATATTTGTTCTTCAGCTTATGGTATTTGTCATCACTGGATCTTCTTGTGGTAGAAGGTTTGAAGACCTTTTTCGACCTGCATTGATTAGCAAAATGTCCAATCTTTTCACAGTTATAGCAAGTAGCAGTAGCCTTATCAACCGGAGTTGATTTTGTCTTTTCAGTAAGAGAGAGAGGTTTACTTCTTCGGAAGTTACTCTTTCTTACAAATCTCTTAAAAGAGTTTGTCAAGAGTGCTAAGGACTCATCAAACTCTGAAAGATCAGGGTCTGATAGATCCTCAGATTCAGAATCTAACTCAGTGATGGTGAGAGTAGATCGCTGAGATGGAATTATTTCTGAAGAGACTAAAGCAACAGGAGTACTTTTGGAGTCTTTAGAATCTTTTACAAGATTTTTTTTCCTTAAAATAAATATTTATTTTTACATGTAATTATGATATAATTATTTTTCAAAGAAATATTTATTTTAAAATAAATATCTCTTAAAACTTATTATATTTAGAAAACAACATCTTAAACCCTAATACTATTATTACAAACAATGTATCTTCAAGAGATTTGAAGATACCAACAGATAACAAACCCTAATTCTAAACAAAAGAATAGTAACAATATTTGAGAGAGAACAGCTATAAACGAAAGATAAAATATGAACTTCTATCTCAGCAACAGGTTGAGAGAGCCCTTTTATACTTCTCATCAATTGCAACTAAATCCTTCAATCCAAGCTAATTGCTCCGCTACCCTCAATGTTTTCCAGAAAGTGAGACGCAGTCCCTCTTCTATTCAGATATCAGATGATTTCCAAATTAGCCCCTCAACTTCTACAAATAACAGACCAAACAGAATAAGTTACTAAAATGACAAGATTGGTTCAAAAATCAGATTACCTTTTAACAATATCCATTGTAAAAATAAATATTTAATTTATTTTGGACAAAGAGAATATTACATAATATTTTCAAAATCTTTGTCCTATGAGACACATTATAATTATGATATAATTAACGGTTTTAGTGTAATTAATAAAATATATTATAATTTTGTAAATAAAAAATCATTCTTCTTATTTTTTTTTTGAAACTTTATTGTTTGAAATGTGTTACGGTAGAGATTGAATTTGAGTTTTTCAAATTCAATGTTTAAAATAAAAACTAAAACTAAATATGTTCCGTTCTAAATGCACATAAATAAGATGTACCTTAGGTTAATTTTTATTTTAGACAACATTTTTTTATATAAAATAAAATATCTTTAATTTTTTGTCTTATAACAATAAGTCTTTACTATTTTACATAAATAAAGATATTTAAATTTTAATTCTTGATAATGATATTTTGTATTCTAGTTGTTGTATTGTATTGAAATATGATACTAAAACGAGGTGTAATAGACTAATACCTATATTTTAACACAAAAAAGTTGTCTTAGAATAGAAAAAAGTTACAATATGTTGTTTTGAATCAAAATAGTATAGTGTCCAAAATAATAGTCGACATAAAATATGTTCCTCAATGGCAAAATAGGTTGTCACACCCATTTTTCACTCAGGTCATGATAACATATCATGATTTAAAAAACATACAAATAATTCATCATATCGAAACAGAAGACTTAGAACATCATGAAATCTCAAAAATCGATTACAAACCATACATGTCATTTTATATTTAATTCACTAGTTAAATATAAAAGTAGAAACTTATTCTAGGTCAAACATACATCCCCATATCAAACCCTTGTCTAGCTTTACTGCTTTCGGTCTTGCTTGCTCCTGAGACTAGGCATGGTGATTTGTCCTTTGGGAACCCGGTTCATCCGTCCCATTTGGGGATGGGGATTCCCCGTAAAACCATGTACTAGGGTCGGGGATCCCAAAAATGTTGAAAACTGGGGTCGGCGGCCGAATAATGTATTCCTATCTAAGGTTCTAATTGGTGTGATGTGTGGCGTGGCGGCGAGGCCAAACCTCAAGACTTAGGAGCCACGGCGAAGCCATGGAGTTTTCATGGTACGACTTATGGCGTCAAATTTCTAATTCATATATAGTATTATATATAAAAATGTATGTTTTGTAGTGTTACTCAATTGGGCAACAGTAATAAGCAAGTTAAACTAGGTTATATATTAAAAACTTGCAAATAAGACATTAAAAACGTAAAGAAAAATCAAATATCTCATTACGATAATTGTGCAATAGGCCATGGCGTGCCATGGGCTTAACGTGGCGTGACACACAAGCGTTGGTGCCATGGCGCGCCATGGCGGATATGCGACGAGTTTTTTAAAACAATGTTCCTATCCCGCTCCAGCCCCATGTGTATATATATTAATTAAAATTATATTTTTTAATTTGTTATATAATATATTATATTTTTCAGCCAATTTTGACAATTTTTTAAACCATTTATTGTTGAACCGGGGATTGACTGTGGGATAAACCAGGTGGACTGGGAATAGGCCCAACAAAAATGGGGAGGTGATTCGATTCCCTGTACCCGCTTGGGCCGGGGCTAAGGATGAGATGGTGGAACCGGGGCGGGGGCCATGGATTGCATTCCCTGCCCCATCCCCGCCCCGTTGCTATGCTTATCTTGAGACAAACACTACTGGTTAACATAACGTCTAGTGAGTTCATGGTTTCAAACCAGCAGTGATCAACATATCAGCAATTTTCATGAATTTGTCAACATTTCTAAAACATATGATTGTGTAAATTGTCATACAATGTAAATCTAGTAACATTTATACATACCGTGTCTTGAACATTCGTACGTGTAACTTGAACATAGCAAATGAGATTTCATATGTGAACTTGGCAAGGTGGGCGCTTCATCTTGTCATCCATGAATTAGTGAATTTTATTGTTGCTATCAAACACATGTCTTTACTAACATCATCTAGTCCAGTCTCAAGGTACCCCTTCTAGTACATATATTGACAATCATACATAACAAAAGTTGGCTATCATATTATCGGTGTTGCGGTACAAGCCCCAAACACATAGCCACATAGTTTCCATGCATAACATTTGAAATGTAAAATATAACTTGCTCAAATAATATTGTAATCATACTTAAAATACAAACATATGCTAGCAACCCATACAAAAAAGTCACATGAAATTTATCTTGAGCTCAAGTAAGCTTACTTGACACTTGTTTGCTCATGACCAACACATACATTATACATGCCCATCTAATAACTTATACCGATGACCGAATACTAAACACCTCTAATTTAGTCATTCAAAATTGACTTTAAGCAGTGTTAAACTATGTCAAAATTATATACGACTTTGGAAATGGCTTTCAAACTAGCATTCATTATGTGACTTTGAATGTGCCTCGAGCTAGCATTTTGTTGTTTGACCTTGAATGCTACTTTTGAGATTGCTTTCAAGGCGGTTTTGAATGCACAAAGGTTGTTCTCGGAAAGCAACAAATTAAAATTTATAAAAACTCATTTTAATCAATTTTTAACAAATCTTTGGTGCACTACCAACATGCATAGTAACATCATAACACCTTAAAACATCAATTCTAATAAAAATCATGCTCCAATTTATCACTTCAAGGACATAAAAAGTACATTTTTGACAATTTCTTGGTCTAAGAACATCGATTTCATGCCATTAACAGTGAATATCAAATCTGGACTCATAATGATTATTGAATGATGTGATAAAACAAAAGATTCGAGACAAAGTCTTACCTTGAATTCTCTAGTTATCTTTTCTTGAACTCACAACACACTTCCACCCTTTTTGACTTGCATTAGTTTATGCATTTTTTTTTCTTATTTCTTCTGAATTCCTCTAGAAAACACTGGTGAAATAAAATGATGGTAATTTTTGCCATCATGTAACAAGTTTGGGGCTAAACCCTCTTGCTAACCAGTTCGTTGATTTCGATAGGCAAATATGATTTGTACATACTCGCACTTCGCTATTAATGCTTACATAATATTTCTTATAATACAAGAATTACTTTATAATAAAATATAACGATTCAAATCTGTAGTTGTTGTAAAGCGGTTTTATTGGGACAAGAAATAAACAACATTTATGTACCATAAATTATGTCTTGTTTATTTTACAGTAAAATGTGAACAACCATTCCATTTTTGGTAACTCAATTATCACAAAAGAAAACTAATAATAATTCGAGGTTTTAACGTGCTAAGCTTAAATTTGTTACTTTTTGAGCTCGAGTCGATCTTAAATTCAAATAAAAGGTTGTTTAACTTTACAAGTCGAGCTCCATGACATGAATGTTCGACTTTGCTCGTGCAAAAACTCGATTAAATTTTACGAGTCAAGTTGAGTTGACCCATATGGGCAGATACTTTTTCGAGCCAAACATGTTTATACATTAAAAGCCAAAATATAAAACGAGTTTATAAAGCTCAAACTTTAAGTTATAATATGCAACTCAAATTTCTTAAAAGGGTATCAAGCTCGAGTCGTAAAGTTAAACAACCCATCAAATGTTTCCGATAGTCGAGTGTTGTATATCACAATATCAGTGACAAATTTCAAAAAAGTGAAGTTCAACAACGTTGTTACGACTCAGCTGATAGAACTGTTTTTTCCTCATTAATGTTAATCTACACATTTATCAGTATCGAAAGAGTTTCGAGTTTTTTATATTGTCGGTTTTTGGAACGGTTAACGAAATAGTGTCTTTCGATTTATAACATTTCAATTTAATAAAATTCAGAATATATATATATATATACTTGGGATCAATTGAGACCAGTCTGTTTTCGTGAGACCCGTGAGACCACATTTTTACATTTGAAACTTCACTAAGCAAAACACTGTAAAAGTAACCTTTACATTGTTTTTTGTTGTGAAGGTTCAGATTTTTTTTACTATCATAATGTTTTGCTATGAAGTTTCAAGTGTAAAATTGTGGTCTCATAGGTTTCACGAAAACAGACTGGTCTATGGGAATATATATATATATATATATATATATATATATATATATATATATAGAGAGAGAGAGAGAGAGAGAGAGAGAGAGAGAGGGGGGGGGTGTTCAAATGCAACCCTTTTTAATGGTGCAACCGCATGCAACCCACCTATCTATCACTCATTTTGTTTTCACCTTTTTAATTAAAAAAGTGAAAATAAAATGAGTGGTAGATAGGTGGGTTGCACCATTAAAAAGGTTGCATAATAACCCACCTCTCTCTATATATATATATATACATGCCACGGTTATTTTACAACCCAATAATGTAACAACCCAATCTCACGACATAAAGCAAAACAAACCTTAATTAATTAACAACGCCGAACGGCCCAAAATCGACTTGCGGGAAGACAATCTATTACACAACTGAGATTACAAGGTAAAAAATACGAGTCTTCTAAATTCAGTCCCAACTCACACCTCTTCTTTCTCTTTAGCTGAACCTCCTACCTCACGTCTGCTTGAAAATGTTTTTAATTTTGAAAGAGCGGGGGTTAGACTGAAGATCTAGTGAGTCCCCTCTAGCAACGGTTTAAACAACGAAAGTATAGAAAAGATTTATAATAACATAAACCAATTCAGTTATATAAACAACACCGTTCTTACAACCATGCTACTGGCACACACTACCGTCACTCGAAAGTGACAGCGTGTCTGACTCATACTGCCTTAATTGGGACACACCCCCAATGGCATAAATGGGACACACCCTCCGGTATGAGTACAGTCGGGACACCCCCCCCCCCCCCCGAATTTGGCCATACGTGCTCACATTAATGTATGCATACATTTAACCAACACAACTGTATAAACCACGTTTATAATAAATCTCGCATGTACAAATCTGACATAATAATTAAATGCGTTAAAATATACTACCACATGATTTAACCACTTTAACAATCAAAATCATTTAGTTAAAAACTCACCTGGTTCCTCACGAAGCTTCTTTACCACTCTTTAACTTCTAGAACGGAGACCTAACATTAAAGTTGACATACCGTAAGGTTCAAAGATTTCTAATAGTTCTTTGATAAAAACCACCCATCCAACCCCGGGCTCCGCGACTCCCGGTTCTGCCCCGGGTGTGCCGCCTCTCGGACTCTCAACTGCCTCGGGCGCTCGACTCCCGGGTCCGCTCGGTGTGCCGACTCCCGACCCCTTACTCGGCGACTCTCGGGTGTCTCTCTCCCGGATCTCCCCCGGTTCACCCATCTACCGAGTGCCTCTCACTCTCGGCCTCCGCCGGTACTCCCACCCCTGGGTGTTCTTTCCCAGAACAGAAGGGTTTAGCTCGAACAAACGAAAACTTCAGATTGGTTCGCTCTCGATTTGGGATTTAATAAACACTACAAATATAACATCCTTCCAAGGAAGGTGTTCTCCCACACTTCAGAAAAGAGGATTTAGGGATTGAACCCAATCAATTTCCTCCATTAATCCCAAAGATTTCACCCGAGGAAAAGGGTCCAGATAAGGGTTCTTTCCTCACCAACAATCTAACCAAAACTAGATTAAAGGAAATATTAGTGACCCCAAAACACCAGATTTGGAGAATAGAAGATTACGTTGAAGAACAAAGACGAAATCTTCCTATAAATCTCCTTTCTTCTTCAATATCTTCCTCTTGATTTCTTCTTCAAAATCTCCCTGGTTCTTCTTTCCAAGCTGCCACTAACAACAATGGGAGAGAATAAGAGGATTAGGGAAAAAAACCGTCTTCTCCACTATTTACCACTTGACCCTTTAACTTTCAACTTTTAATTAAAATTTCACCCAACCTCCAAACCATTGAATTGAACACGGTTATTACAAGTAAAATGTTACAACACGTGCAACCTTCATCTAAACCGTCCATTGCATGTGCATTCTCATTGATTCTCTAAATGAATTTATCTGGTTTCGTTGAATTTCTACAGCAGATGTCGATGCACATATATAACGGTTCATGCAATGTATCGGATGAATATGATACATTCATGAAACAATATGGATTCCATGTTAGTGTATGCATTTAATGAAATTTTATGCATTGCAATTAACATTATTGCATGAAACCAATAATCATTTATGCAATCCAATGTCTACATAACAAATAAGTTAAATAAATGGTTTAGATAAAGGTTGCATGGGGTTGTAATATTTTACAGAGTTGCAAAATAAATTGTAACACCCCGAATTTCGTTTGGCCGTTTTACGAAGATGAATAAGGTAAAGGAAGTTTCTGTGCTGGTCTACACCCGTGCGCCCTCCTTCAGAGAAAACGCACGGGTCGTGCGTATGAATCAGTGGCGAAGGCAGTGGACTTGCGCACGGGTCGTGCACATTTCCTTAGCTCGTGCACCCTGACAATCTGCTTTTTGAGGCTAGCTTAAATATCTAGATTTAGAGATATTTTCTTAATATCTCAAAATCTCAGTTTCTCTCTCTCTCTCTCTCTCTCTCTTTTCCTTTTTCTCTCTTTTCTTCTTTCGATCTTCAAAGTCTCATTTGGTTGCTAGTTTTCGGTGTTTCTAGCAAGGGGTCGGTGTTTTAAGCTTCACCTCTACGTCGTGACCGTTATCTGGTTTTCCGAGTTTTATTCTAAAAACCTACCGGTGAGTTCCTACTACCATTTTACAAACTTTATACATGTCAAAACTCTTATTTGCGAAATCCGAAGTATTTCTACGGTATGATTTCATGTTCTCTACATTTTGATATAAATGAAGTTTTTGGTGATTTTCGGGGTTCCCGATCAGTTTTGACTAAAATGACTGGTTCCGCCTTATTAAAGTAAAATGATGTTTTACTTGCACATTATGTGGATATGTGAAAAGAATGTTTAAGAACTCATTTTAATGATTTTCATTCTTACCAGAAGTTGAACTGGAAATGACATTTTGTTTATAAAATGTGTTTATACCATATGTTTATTTATGGTTGGTCACATATGTTGTTGTGACGAGTCTGTACCATTACTAGCGGATCCCTAGGTTTTGAGTCGACTGTATTGTTGGGATGTCACATTCCCCATTTTGTAGCTATGGATGCATATGATCCTCGGGGGCAACTTGGTACGGTTATGTGAGGCCGGATACTAGCCATGGTTCATAGTGATCCTAGTGAAGGAGTATACATTGGTTTTGCTTGGGGCTAGATCTCACGTTGTAGCACGGACTTATGTGTTCGTATCATCGGATTTCAATTGTTTAGCTCATAACTCGGATTTTGGCCTACTTAGTGTTACGCCACAATCCTTGGTAAAATGTTTTATCATTGGTCATTTGATAACATGTTTATAACGAAAAAGCCCGGTTGTGGCAAAGGTTTAAATTGTAAAATTTAACCTCTTTGGAAATATTATCTTTTGATGTAAATGTTTATATATTTTGAGCTTTATAAACTGTATGTTCTCACCAGGATTTAAGTCTGACACTTTTTTCTCAAATGATATGTATAACAGGTTTCTCTTAGCGGTGGGATGCACTGGGTTTTGAGAGACGAGTTGGGTCTCGGGGCATTTTGAGATGACTAAAGTGTTGATAATTGGGCATTGTTAAGTCCCATTCTTTTGATGAATTTTGGATTGTCAACTGATGTAATCTAGATAGTTATGTTTAGATTAGTCTGTTGATGAATTCTAAATCCGTACAGGTTTTTGTAAAGTCTTAAGGACTGATACACCTTTTCGAGAAGTTTGTAGCAATGCAGATTTCATATTGCCTTATTTATGAAGTTTTAAATTACTCTGAATTTTAGGATGTTACAGGTTGGTAACAGAGCTCTAGTTTAAGCGAACTAGGCATGAATGTAAGATGTCTAGACTTAGACCGAGTATGATAAGAATTGATCCGTGAGATTGGGTAGAGCTTCTAAGATGGGTTAGCCTTAGAGTCAACGTAAAGTACGTTTATCAGGCGTTGTGGTGATCGTGACGAGAACCTTTATGTGTTATATGTTCATAATCTCACTTAGCTAATGTTATTATGAGGATATCGTACGTAAGTGTGCTTGAATTTCTATTGCTATGACGATTGGTAATGTGGTAGTACGTTTCCTTTGCGTTTATTCAATCTCTCTCTTATCTCTTTCTCTGTTCTGTGAAGCAGTTCTGTATGATGAATACGCGTGGTAGACCGCGTACGCGTGTTGATGGTCTGGAAGCGACAGCCTCCACCGCTGATCAGCCGGAGGGAGTTGAGGTTGTTGTGCGTCCACCTGTTCAACAAATACTAGGTGGGGGCCAGAGGTCATTCCTCGTGTAGACCTGGCTTCGTCCAACCCAGTCATCAGGGATGCTAGTTCCCCGTCCGAATTCGTGTATCGAGTAATTCAATTGTGAACCAGGGAACAAAAAAGAGCACGTTACGTCTCCACACCTTCACGGGTCATTCATATATTATTCATCATGAATAATGTATCATTCAAGATGACTAATACAACATTCAAGGTGAATATTACACGATTCATGAATTCGTGTATTATTTATCCAGAATGTTGTGTAATTCATTCTAAATACTGTATTATTCGTCATGAATAATTAATTAACGTTCACATTTGTTATTCATACTGAATGTGGGACATCTGGGGATGCGTATACATATTCATAATGAATTAAACCAAATTTTGGTTGTGAATTGGGAAACAAAAGAGAGTGTGCCACGTGCCTACATCTTCACGTGTCATTCATATATTATTCATCATGAATAATGTATCTTTAATGATGAATAATACATCATTCAGGGTGAATAATACACGATTCATGATGAATAATACATGAATCATGAATTCGTGTATTATTCATCCTGAATGTTGTATTATTCATCATAAATATTGATTGAACGTTCACCTTTGTTATTCATACTGAATGTGGACACCCGGGGACGTGCATAAATATTCATAATGAATATAATCCATATTTAGAAAATCACATAAAAAACGGTTAAAACGGAAAAAAAAAACTATATCGAGATGGATGTCATATCGAAGAGCACGAAATTCTCGTTTTTTTGATGTAATTTGTTTGATTAAAATATTAGTAACTTTTAAGATAATTACTTTAAACTTTAAGGGGGGTAAAAAAGTTTTAATTAAGTTATATATATATATATATACTATATTATAAAACAGGGATAAAAAACTCTTAAATACAAATTATTAGGCATAAGATACCATCATTTTATGCAAGATTTTAAAAATCTCTTAATTTAAAAGTATCAAAGCACAATATACATATTACTACTACATGCTTCTAACACCCACCAATTTGGTATGTGCAAGATCTTCCTTTTATGCTGACATTTTCAATGTATCACTATTAATTACTATATTATATTACTATAATTTTGTTTTAATTATATTATTAAATATGTAATTGATTATTTTTTCTAGATGTCATTAAAATATATAAGACAATCATTGAATTCTAACAAAATACTTAATTTTTTATATAAAAAAACATTATATTATTAAGTCTAAATTAAACAAATTTATAAAAAAACATTATCACTTTCTCAAAACCATCCAAAATCGTATTGTAAATCGACAAAAAAATAAAATTAAACATTAAAATCGTGATTTATCTCGCTGCATTGCGCAAGTACGCTTCTAGTATATATATACATACATATGTATATATATACATATATATACATATATATATACATATATATATACATATATATACATATATATATACATACATATATATATACATACATATATATATACATACATATATATATACATATATATAAGGGGCCATTTAAGGGAGAACTGAGTTGTTTGTGATAACCGTGAGATCCAATGTGAACCACATATTAAAGGATAATTTAAGAAATTATTAATTTTGACTGGAAATTAATTTAAAGGGCATTTTAGGTATATTTTTTTTCTCTCCTGTACCATCTCTCCCCTTTCTGGCCTCCGGCAGTCAGCTTCTAGTGACCCTTATTCCGGCGATACACAATGTGATACCTAAAAAAAGGGACACTGTTAAGAAAGATACAAAGATACATACAACGATCGTGATAGTGATACCCGAAATACATTATGTTACACCGTGATTGCCATTGAGAATTTGAGATACACTTTATAAACATTGTGATAACCAATATGATATACACAATATACATTGTGTTACACTATGATACCACATGTGATACCATTGTGATGCCACATGTGATACCAATGTCGGGATGTGATGGTGGCGGTGAAACACCACGGTGGCGATGACAACGACAACAGTATGGTAATCACAATGGTATCACATGTGATACCACTCTGATACCACATGTGATACCAAATCTGGAAATCGATTGTCGACAGTGACGTCTGTGGCGAAATTCCGACGATCAAATATGGAAATCGATTGCTTGATGGAGAAGCTCCGCCAAAGACCACCAGTTTCCCGGATCTCATCCCACCAAAGACCACCAAGTAGTGCCGCCACAAGATGGAGAAGCTCCGCCAACGCTACCGAGCAGAAAAGCAACGCGCTTTCACTTTCTCCGTCGAACAATTCTTCTCTTCTTGGTTCTATTTCGAAGCAATGGAAAAAGGATCCAACACAGAACAATGATGGGTTGCGACGACAGTGAGGAAGTGGTTAAAACTAGGGTTTTCTTCAAATTTTGGGTTGGGGGTTAGGGGAGGTTATGGCTTTATATGAGAGAGAGAGAAGGAAAAAAGTAATTAATACATTAATTATTTAATTTAATGAGTTATCTAAATTAGGAAATTACAAAATCGCCCTTTTATATTAATTAAAATATCAAATTAGTTAAATTAAATGTGTGGTTTATATTAGATCTCACGGTTACCACAAAAATAATTAAATTATGATATAAGTTATTTAATGATTATAAATAATAATTTAATATGGTAATTAAACACGTAAATTAAAAATAATAAGGTTGGTTTACGATAATTGAAAGACGCAATCAGTGCTGCTGAGTAGTGGGACCCACAGAGAGGGACATGGGGACCCACCACTGTTTTGTGGATTGAATGATAAAAAGAGCACCTCACGTGGACTCTGAACCAAAGGCCTCTGTCCAACCACAATTAAAGGAACCAACTCCTCCCTTCATTTTTATTTTTATTTTTATTTTCACATTTTTATTTATTATTAAATAAAAAAACAATCTTTAAATTATATTTTAATATATGCACTACATATATTTATTAAAATAATTATTTAAGATGTATAATTATAAAATAGAATTTGGAATGTTTGGGGGTTAGATTTTATATAATTTTTTTGATTTAATGAATATTTAAAAAGAAAAGGTTAAAACAAAAATGATAACAATATCTGGAAAAGAAAATACTTTTTTGATACATTCCAATCAATTTTAAAGATAACAGCAAACATGTCAACAAAGTCATTCCTTTCTCTTTTCCCTATTATTTTTTCTCATTTTACATTTGCATCCCTTTAACTATTCTTCGGCTTGCGTTACAGTCCATGTACTTGTATTCTCACGTAAGCTTCTCTTCACCTGACCCAATCACACGTGTTGGTTTTGTGTTTCTAATGTTGAATTCTGCTTTTATGTGTTATCGATTTGAAGTGTTCGGTGTAACAACTAATGAATGCGGGTGTCATTCTTCAAACGTGATATGATCATGCGGGTTCTTGTTGTGTATGTTTGCTAACAAAATCTTAGTGTGGATTTTCTTAAGGTCAGTTTTTGATCAATTCTTGTGTAGGCATATGTCCATATGCAACATTGAATAAATCTAGTTATCAATATGATTAATTTGTCTAGGAACAAACTCTTGCTTGAATCATGTCATGCAATATCTATCATTCATAAAACCTGTTATATATCTAATCTAAACCCCACTGATTATGAATTTAACTTGCAGGCTCTTTATAGGTTTTAGTTCGTAGACTACCAATAACATTTTGTCATAGTTTTAAGAAAGTTAGAAATCTAAGTATTGATCAGGGGTACTGTTATATCCCATCTCACATCAATAATGAATCAGAATTGTACAAGTTCAACTTGTGGCTACAAATAACTTTTAAACATGATTCCATTTGCTTTGAAGGTTATTAATTAATTAAGCCACAACTCCATTACCTCTGTGTTTGAGAAGTTAGACATGTATATGTTTTACGAACCATGAAAATACACATCATCTTATTAGTATACCATGCTAGACATATATGTAGACAAGAACAAATATTCTGAAAGCCCTCATATCATATTTGGTTCTGGGGGGTGGTATATTTGCCCAAACAAACAAGAGTTCAAACCTGACAGCCGCATTATGGGAATTACACAATTCATTTGAGAATTGGGTTTCCTATGAAAATTAGGCTTTTAACCCAACTATCTTATCATGCTAGACAGTGTGGGTCATCTTGTGAATTACCAATTACAAACTCTTCTTTTTGCACAAAAGGATATCATAAAGCTTCCCCGAAAACATAAAAATGCGACAAAATAAGAAGCCAACTTGCAACCAATACGGTGTACGTACGTTTTCATGCTAACATCAATCGTTTTCTAGTTGAAGGACTAAAAATGTAGGTTGACCAATACTTTATATACCAAACACACACTAAAAAAAAAAAAAAAAAAAAAAAAAAAAAAAAAAAAAAAACTTGACCCTTCCTCTTTTACCCAAATTTCTTTTTGTTTTTGCTTTTTAAAGGTCACCCCTTATAATTCCCACTCATTATCTTTGTTGCTTAAAGCTTGCCCTCCTTCCTTATCCTCCCCCATCTCTCTCTAGTCTCTACAAACATCAAATTGTGATGCAATTTCCTAGTTTCAAGAGAGAGACTCTTTATATGTTTTGAAAGAGAGAGAAACGATTAAGACCCACAAAAACCCTAATCCAAATTCACACAATCTTCTTGGATTCTTGATCATATTACAAGTCTAGAGAGAGAGAGAGAGATAGAGAGAGAGAGAAAAGTGAGAGAGAGTATATGTGTGCGTGTTTTTTGTAGGTTTTAGTGTGTGTTTCTTGTAAGTTTTAGTGTGTGTCTCTTGTTAGGTTTCAGTGTGTGTTTCTTGTAAGTTTTAGTGTGTTTCTTCTTAGGTTTCAGTGTGTGTTTATGTGTGTATTACACACACACATTTATATATAATCTCATGCGATCATGGATGGTGGTGATGATCACTTCCACCACCGGCCAAACTTCCCATTTCAATTACTTGAAAAGAAAGATGATGAAACCGCCACCTGTTCATCCTCCGCCACCGCCACCGCCGGCGGCGGAGCATACCCTTCTCTTGCTATCTCCGGTAACCCTAACATAAACCCTAATATCACCTCCAATCTTCAAATAACAACCACCACCGCCACCGCCACCACCACCACCTCCGCCGCCGAACCATCCAAGAAACAACCACCCAAAAGAACCTCAACCAAAGACCGACACACAAAAGTCGACGGCCGTGGCCGCCGTATCCGCATGCCGGCGTTATGTGCCGCTAGGGTTTTCCAACTCACTCGTGAACTTGGACACAAATCCGATGGTGAAACCATCGAATGGCTACTACAACAAGCGGAACCCGCCGTCATCGCCGCCACCGGCACCGGAACTATTCCGGCGAACTTCACTTCACTTAATATCTCACTCCGGAGCTCCGGGTCAAGCATGTCGGGTCCGTCTCAGCTCCGATCAACTTATTTCAACCCGAATTTTACTCTCCCACAAAGAAGGAATCTTTTTCCGGGTATCGGGTTATCTTCATCGGAAAATAATAATAATAGTAATAATAATAACAATTCGTCATCTAATAATCTTTTGAGTTTTGGGTCAACGATGAATTTGAATCAGATTTTGCAAGCGAAGCAAGAAATGAGGGAGAATAATAATAATCCGGTGGAGTTATCGGAGGAGGGTTTGGGAAGGAAGCGGCGGAGTACGGCGGAGATCGATTTGTCGTCGTCTTCGCAAATTCACCAACAACAACAAATGGGGAATTATTTGATGCAATCGACGACCGCCGGAGGTATGGTGGGTGGTGGTCATCCATCGATTCCGGCGAATTTTTGGATGGTGGCGAATTCGAATCAACATCAAGTGATGAATGGCGACCCGATTTGGACGTTTCCCAACGTAAATAATGGCGGTGCGGTGTATAGAGGGACGGTTTCGAGTGGGTTGCATTTCATGAATTTTCCGACTCCAGTTGCGTTGCTGCCTAGTCAACAAGTGGGGGCGGGGGTTGGCGGTAACGGGGGCGGTGGTGGTTATAATGAAGCACAATTGAATATGCTTGCGGGATTGAATCCGTATAGACCGATATTTGGTCCGGGTGGATCGGAAACTCCGGGGAGCGGGTCTCAGTCTCACCACCGCAGTGGGGGCGGAGGCGGGGATGATCGGCATGATACAAGCAGTCACAACTCGTAGGGGATTTCCGCCCCCCATGATTTGTGTTGTTAAATTTGATGTGTAAAACACACGTGAGGTTTGGATTTTCTCCATTTTTTTTTTGAAAATTTTCTAAAACAATTCTTAAATATTCTGATTTTTTTAGTTTTTCTATTTCGTTTGTGTGATTAATATAATCAAGATTTTCAAAGGGTTTGAAGGGAAAATGTGGTTTTAGCCATAAAAAATATATATATCCGATTTTGGTATTTTTAATATGAATTTTATACAAGTTAATTGGTCTTTTAACTAAATATGAAAATAATAATTTAATTACTAACTACATAACCGACATAGATTTATTTATTAAAATTTCAAAATGTTTGTTTAAAAAATTATAAATTAAAGTATTGCAATGTTTGTTTAAAAATTACAACCGTCAATATATAAAAAAACACTATTTCATCTTAATTTTTCAATAGTGTTTCAGTAATATGAATCAACCATACAACCTAACATACATCGAAACCCACTCTATTCTAATTACCCAACAAGCAGTATATATTGTTCAAAAGTTATATCAATATTGCAATTGATTCGTATATTAATTTTTAGATTATTGTTTTTCTCTTCTACAAATATTTTTTCTTAATGCTTTCACATTCGTATCTCTACCTTTACTTATAATAGTTGATCAAATTGTTAACGACTATTTCATCATTATCATCACCGCCACCATAATCATAATACAGTTTGTGATTTGTAGTTAAATCAGATGGTCTAAAATTATAAATTTTTATGTTAAGTACATCTTCAATCCAACATTAAAAATCTCATATTTTATATGTACATCAACTCAGTCTATAACTGAACACCAATAATTACATCATTTTGGTGTTGAATTATTTTTATTTATAAAACAATCATTCAAATTTGATATTTATGTAATTTAGTTTATTTGATTTTAAATAATATATTGGTGATAGTATTTTTTTAATATTATATTATAATTTTATTTATATTAATTTGTAAACAACTATAATAAATTTATTGAAAATCTATATAAGTTAATAATACAACATATATTTGAATATTTTATTTGATGTTAGAAATTGTATATAAAGATGAATCATTATTTACACCAAAATTTATACCATGTTTATAAGAAATGATGTAAAGGATAAATAGATCTAATAAATGCATTAATTCTTAATTATTATATGATCACAATGAAAATTAGAAAAAAAAAATATAAATATATTTAATGTGTATTTTTATGAATATTTGATCATTTTGAAAATTTAGTCAACCAATTTTTTTTTTCAATTTGTTGCTAGGATATGAACATTGAACAAGTCTCAAACTCAATAAAGGTAGAAGCTATTTTCAATTGTTGGTTGGATTAATTTTTTTTAATGAAATCATATATATAATAAAATAGGTAAAATTATTTGTTTATTCTTGTTTTATCAATATAACATGTAGAAAAGATAATGAATTGGGAAGAATGAAAACTATAAATAGAAATAATGATAAGCATGAAAAGAAGATTTACTTCATAACTAACTCTAAAGTTTTTATTTATCTGTATGTTTTAACAATGACACTTATTCTTCAACAGGACGATCAATCTATTATTTATTTATATATATATATATATATTTGTCATTATATGGTGAACAAAATTTAACCTTAGTTCAATTTTGTAGGGTTAGCTCAACTAACAAAAAGGTTTGGACCCATGGGATCCTTCTCAGAGGTCACTAGTTCGAGTCCTACAAAACACTAGAGATTCCTGGCTATCTTCCAAGGCCTCTGAGATTAGTCGAGATATGTATAAGATGATCCATACATTCACAGTTAAAAAAATTAACATTAATACTAGTTTATTATTCATATGTATAACCAAATAATTGAATTTAAAATTCTCTAAATATACCTTTCTATATTACTCACGTCCTTTTAATTATTTATTGTATCATTGTCCATTTTTTTTTCTTTTGCTCATTTATTTATTTATTTTTGAAAAAAAGTTGCAAAGGACATGAGGGGTATTTTTGTAATTCCACATTGTTGCTAATGGATAGAGGTTGGGGTAACTAAATCAAATCAAGTAAGTTGGTATGATGTGCAATTTTTTTAACTAACTAACCTATGTGTCATCATTTTATAATAATTTCAAATGATGCTTATTTGAACCAAAAAAAGGTAAAAGAAGCTTCTTTGTTTATAGGTTGTGGGCTTGTAGCTAACAACTTTCAAAACATGAGTGAATTACATCATTGATTTATGTGTTTTGGTTGTTTATGGTTTTGGTTGTTTATGGTTTTGGTTTTTTAAGTATATCATTGATTTTATTTTGTTGTTATATAATATAGGGAGGTTAATTACACTCCTATATATTGTTAGATGATCGCTACTTATTAATATCTTTTTCATACATATTATTAACTTGAGGTCTTTTAAGTATATCATGTATCATTCATCTGAGGACAATCTGATCTTCTTACCCTTCGTCTTCTTGCTTACCTCCTTCACCACTGAATACCACCGCCTAATACAGAACCCATATGAACATTCAAAAATATTCCAAGCCTCAAAAACATGAATCTAAATCTATATACAAATCTTAAATCAAATCTCAATAACATACATAAAAATTCAAAAACATTCTTACAAATCAAACATCAAGAACATTCATCCAAATGTAAACTCAATAATGTTCAAAAACAGTCATAAAATCAAATTCATACATAAGATAATCGTTGGCTTCTAGGTTCATACTCAAAAACATTTTTAGATAAGAACCTAACTTTAAATTTAAAAAAAAAAACAAGAAAACCCTAATTCATAAACAAGAAAATAGTTGGCTTTCATAGACATACTTAAAGATTTGAATGCTTAATTTGACAAATTTGAATCTGGATCTACCTTCGCACCAGACATAAACGATAAATTGTCGCCTTCGAAAATTGGGTCCACCTTCCAGACTAGATTTGCCATTGAAAGCTAGACCTGCTTCGAAGCAGACTTGGTTCATAGGAGAAAGCAAGGGGACGAGGTTCATTGTTTGGTTCGCTAGAGAAAGCAAGGGGAAGGGCATTCACGACTTCGTTTACCGGAGAAAGCAAATGGACGGGTGTTCACAACTTGGTTCGACCGAGAAAGGAAGGGGTTAGGGTGGAGTTCACACTTTGCAGGAACAATTAGGGTTTTAAAAATACCATTTTTTTTTGTTTTCTTACAAACAAGGAAAGGGCAAAAACACAAAAGGACAAAATATAAGGTAAAAGTTGAAAATGCCCTTCACGTGAGAGGAACATGATGGGGGTTAACGGAGGTTGAGTTAACAGTGTTAACCTCGAGGGACGTTTTTGTTATGTGAAACACGAAATAAGGGCCTCTAACGTACTTTTTAGAGACCAAAACCAAAAAGCAACTAAAACACAAGGATCAACGGTGTAATTCACTCTAAAAATGTTATATGGATGTATGTATATGTTGTAACACCTCTAACAGTTTGAAAATAGCAGACAATTTAAAACTTCCAAAAATCCCTTAAATATAAAGCTCGAGATAACATATATCCAAGGTTTACAAAGGAAGAAATACTACAACATGTATCAGAGTTCTAACGGAACTAGCTAGTCCCATAAACGGGGACAAAGTGAGTCAGGTGTTATTAAAAACATCAAATATGCTATCTTCTCAAAACCGGATGACGTCTCAAAAACCATCCTATCTAAACTTCTACCAAGCTCCACTCGCCACTCAGATCCAACTAAGACTTGATATACATGTCGAAAAGAAAAAGTGTTAGGCTTAACACCTAGTGAGTTAAAACAGTTTTAATCATATAAATCTTAAGACATTTAAAACGAATATTTCACTCTAAATACAACCGTTCCTGAAATATAAGTTTTAAAAAGGCTTTACTTACAAACCACGTTACTATCAATACCAAACACCCATTTTTAAATAAATATTCACCATCCAATTTTCCCAATACGCACCCACGAGGTATTTCATCAAAATTCTATGTATATAAATAAAGTGGTATGTTTCAACACCGAAAGTATGGGTAAAGGAATACCCGAAAATAACACCTTTCGGTGACGGGGGAGACCCGATTCCATCGAACGTGGCGGAAACACAGAGTTAAACCGCTTATCAACGTTCACGAGATTCACTTCTGGTCATGGATTTTCGTATACGGCTCCATTGAGCAACCACCGCAAGATGCCCAAATGACCCTAATGTCTACTCTACCTCTAGATGAGTGTCACCACAAAAGTCAAAAGTCCCCGTATTCGGCTCACCATGGGCACCACCGCAAGACTTAACTCCGTATACGGCTCTTCAAGAGCACCACCGTAAACTTACATAAAAACATGACTTTGGGACCACTCACTAGACTCAAACATGGATGTCAAAACTCCATGATGAACAAACTGACTCTTATGCCTGTGGATGCAATGCATTACAGTCAAAAACTTCATATGACTCAAATGAATGACTACGCATTCAAACATGTAATAATCAACACTTATACAATAATTACATCTTTCATATAAAAGCTCCACATTGAGCCGTTTAAACCGGACGAGGTCCCAAAACTCATTTGAGTAGTAAACAAGCCTTAAGGCATCATAAAACGTTTGGCAAAATAATAAATCCAATATGGCTACATAAGCCGAAATACAATTTTTCCAACATTGGTATTTTCCCAAAGTATGGTTGGTCGAAGGCCCAAACTGTGAGGTTCACTAAAATCACAAAACTCATTAAATATAAAGCGAGCACATGAATTTATGTTCAAACCCCAAAATCTTTATATTTTGACATGTATATAGTTTTATAAAGCAACTAAAACTCACCTTATTAGATTTAGATTAAATCTAGGTTTTACCCACAAATTTGAGTTTCTTAGATGAGATATCAAATCGTTCCACTAGCTCCAAGTTTTCCACACAAACCTTAGTTGCAAACATTTCTAGTTAAGCCAAGTTCCAACAAATGGAAAAAGGAAATGAAACCCTTAAAACCCTAATTTCTTAGGTGAAGGAAAAGAAAAGGTTACCTTAACCACAACTTGAATCCACCAACAATATACTTCTAGGGTCACTAAAATTACCTCAAACTTTAATTCTTCAAAAGAAAGGAAAAGGGTTTGGAGAGGGTTGATGAAACCCTAGAAACTTAAACTCTTGAAAACGAGAACCAAATGAATAGCTCCCCACCTTTGCTTCACAACTTCCTTCTAGAATGTAAAGGATCACTTTAGAGCTCCAAATCCAAGTCTTCAAAGTCTTCAAATTGGCATATATGGTGTGGGTTGGTTTTTGAGAGATAGAGAGAAAGGAGACCAAGAAGTAGAAGCCAAAATGAAGGAAACTGTCAAAACCGAGTTTATAACCTGCTGGGGGATGACCGTGATTGTGCCCTTGGCACTCTCTCGGGCACTGTCGCTTGAAGTGCATCGCGACTTCACCCCGACCCACGACATTACCCCGTGAAAGTGCTTTATGGCACAATCGCGGACATTCTTGACGAAGTGGTACCGAGTGCCACTAGTCCCCCCGCGACTTTGCCCTCGACGACAGTGACAATGTCACAATCGTCGGGCATTGTCGCTCTATGTGCCCCGAAAGCCGAAAATTCTACCTTTTCTCATTCAAGCCTTCTCGACAATTCCAGGGACCCGAGGTGCATTACCCCTACTTGATTATTTATGACTTGAACTATAAATCAAGTCTCGGGCTATAATCGTTTATCGGAAACCACGGGTGTTACATATGTATGCGTGTGTATGGTGTTGGGTTTCTTTGAGATCAACCATTTTTTATGAAACCGTAAGATATTTTGAAAGTTCAAATGCACAATGTGAAGATTTGGTGTGTCTTTCCTATGAATATTAGTTATGCTTTTCATATGAATGGTTGTTGTTTCTCCCTCATGTGAATGTTCGTTTTTTTCCCTCATGTGAATGTTCATTTTTTTTCTTAAATTTTCACGTGAAAGTTCATGTGAACATTTGGAGTTTTTGTTGATCCAAACCCTCTCAGTGATTTGATAACGACTCTTTTCTGTACTTAGTGAAAATTACGTTTAATATGTATTAGTGTTTCACCATCAGCGATCAGACTGAGTATGTTCAGTTATCGCTGATAGTCTTTTCTTATAAACATTTAATATGTATGTGTTTCACTATCAGTGATCAAACTGAGTCTGTTTAGTATCGCTGATAGTTCTAATGTAAACAGTAACGTAATCCCTGAAGACAAGTCTCGCGTCAACAGATGTTCATAGTTGAATCAAAGACGAAGCTGCTGAACAAAGAGAAGTCTACTAGTGAAGCAAAGACAACTCTACTTATACGCGAAGGAACATGAGGAAAGCTTCAGCGATCGCTGAACTCTTGATATCTCTGAAGAAAGAGATATTCAGCGATTGAATGATCACAAAGCTTATACCTCAAGTTTCCATTTGTCTTACCTTGCACAACTCAGTACGATGTGTCAGAAAGGATATGTCTCTGTCACAATTCGTACACAACTCTGTCTACTACAATGTTCATCATCCGGCCGAAAGCATGTCTCCCAAAGTCAGACTTACAAAGCCAATCAGTGAATGCCACGTGTAAAGTGCCCTGCCATGCATTTAATGCATAGGGTATAAATAGAAAGTTCACCCCTCCATCTGAGGGTGTGCTCAATCCTTGAACCCCAAATAGAAACCTTTGTTTTCTATATTCTAAATCCCCCATTCTCTGAAATTTTTGTGCAACCATCTTAGTGTTTTCTTAAGTTTGTTTAGATTGAGTCTTACTTAATCTTATTCCGCAACAGACTTGTAAATTGTGTTTGCATTATCAATAAACAATTTATTAAATTTTAAATTTTGTATTTGTATTCAACCCCCCCCCCCCCCCTTCTACAAACTTGTTAAGCACCTTAGGGACCAACAAGTGGTATCAGAGCAGTTTGTTTAATCTAATAAACAAGATCTTGCTTTATTCTCTTCTTTGTTATTCTAAATGGCACTTAACACAAACACAAACTACTATGATAATGGTTCACTTTCTAAACCTCCTCGTTTTAGCAGAGATAACTTTTCTCTATGGAAAAATCGAATGATGCTATTTCTTGAAGGTGATGATCCTACTATACCTGAATATATAAAAAATGGACCCTATGAACCTGTTAGAATTATAGCTGCAGTTCCCGCTACTGCCACCACTGAAGCTGTCCCTGAACGCTATGTCGTTAAGGAAATAAGACAGTGGAGTGATGAAGACAAAAAGAAGGTAGGTATAGATGCAAGAGCAAAGACCATTATCTCAATGGCTCTGCCTGATGAAGTTTTCCATTCCATCATGCATCTGAAAACTTCTAAAGAAATGTGGGAAACCATATGTGTTCAATATGAGGGCACCACTGAAATCCAAGAGACTCGAAAGATTAACTTGGTAAGACAGTGTGAAAGTTTCATCGCTGGTAAGAATGAATCTCTTTCTGACGTTCATCAGCGGTTTAACTGCTTAATCATTGATCTAAGAACTGTTGGTATGACCTATTCTAATTCTGAGGTCTTAACAAAATTCTTAGAATGTCTTCCTGAAAGCTGGGACAGTTATTCAATATGTCTTAAGCTGACAAAAGACTTAAATTCTCTATCTCTAAGCACTCTGTATGGAATATTGCTCAACTGTGAGCAATCGAATCTCCTGAAAAAGAATCTTGTAAAAGATTCTAATGACTCCAAAAGCACTCCTGTTGCTTTAGTCTCTTCAGAGATAATTCCATCTCAGCGATCTACTCTCACCATCACTGAGTTAGATTCTGAATCTGAGGATCTATCAGACCCTGATCTTTCAGAGTTTGATGAGTCCTTAGCACTCTTCAAAAACTCTTTTAAGAGATTTGCAAGAAAGAGCAATTTCCGAAGAAATAAGCCTCTCTCTCTTACTGAAAAGCCAAAATCAACTCCTGTTGATAAGGCTGTTGCCACTTGCTATAACTGTGAAAAGATTGGACACTTTGCTAGTGAGTGCAGGTCTAAAAAGGTCTTCAAGCCTTCTACCTCTAGAAGATCCAGTGATGACAAATACCTAAAGCTGAAGAACAAATATCAAAAGCTGAAAAGCTACAAGCGAAAAGGTAAAGGTCTCATCGCTGAAGAACATGACTGGGCTGAATCAGAAGAATCAAGTTCTGATGAAGAAGAAGTCGCTAATCTCTGCCTCATGGCTGAGATTAAAGAAGAAGTGGAAGAACCATCTGAACCTTCTATGAGATACATATCATCGCAGGTATCTATCTCTACAAATCCCTCTCTGCCTGAAGCTGAGAGAAGTCGCGTTGTTGATGTGCTGACGATTGACCTTTATAATGCTCTAAACGACAAAACTCAAGCTGAGAATAAAAATGTTCATTTAACTCAAGAGCTAGAGAAATGTCATGAAAAGATCAGAGAACTAAATCTTTTAGAAGAAAAGTTGAAAGATCAAGTCATTATAAATAAAATCATCAGCATTGAACGCGAACAAGCCATCGCTGCTCTAAAAGCAGAAAATGCTCATGTTAAAAAATGGTGCAAATCATCAACAAAAATCTCTGAGATAATAAATGCTCAAATTCCTGAAAGTGATAGAACTGGTCTTGGTTTTTGGAAACCACGAGATGAAACTAAAGAAGAAAGTTCCACGCTTAAGTTTGGAACGTTTGTCACTTCTTTCTTTGACACTTCTTATAATCAATTCTATCCTTGTTCTTCCTCAAATTCTATCCCTGAGGAAAAATCCAAATACACTAAGTCTGCGGATAAAGGAAAATCCATTCTTCGTCCTCAGAAGGCTACCAAGAAAGCAAAACTGAAAGTTCCTTCTAAACCTTCAGTGAATCAATCCTCTAGCTCTGTGATAGAAATCTTCGATCTCTGTCCTCCAAAGCTAAAGATTTATCTTAGACCCATGAAATCTGAAGAAATGAAAATTCCTCCCAGATCTCATGAGAAAAGCATTCTTGGACCTGGCCCTGCTCATCTTAAACTTGCAAAACCTTCTACTTCTGATCCTAAAACCATTTTCAAATATAGAAAATGCTATCACTATGGTTTTACTGACCATATTGCAAGCAAATGTCCAACTGCCACTAAAGCTGATAAATCAGCTAAAGTGAAGATGAATGCCTCCAAGGCTGAAAAGGTCACTAAAGCTGAAAAATCGACCAAGGTGAAGAATACCACTAAGGTTAAGAAATTAACCAAAGTGAAGATCACCACTGAAGCTGAATCTTCATCTGCTGTGAAGACTGCTGAATCTTCCACATCCACTAACTCTAAAGGACCCATTGAAAAGTGGGTACCAAACAACGCTTAATCTTCCTTATGTGTGCAGGGATCAAAGGGCATCTGGTATCTCGATAGTGGATGTTCTCGTCATATGACTGGACAAAAAGACCTGCTCACTGAATACAAGGAAGAGAAAGGTCCCTCTGTGACCTTCGGTGGAAATGGAAAAGGATATACCCGAGGGTTTGGTGTCCTCAGCAATGGGACAACTACCTTTCGAAGAGTCGCTTATGTAGATGGACTGAAGCACAACCTTCTAAGCATAAGTCAGCTATGTGACAAAGACTACGAAGTTCGCTTTTCCAAGAAAGCATGTTCAGTGGTGGATGAGAAAGGAAAACTTTCTCTCAGTGGTTATCGCAGAGAAAATGTCTATGTAATAGATATGGACTCTACTACCACTGAAAACTTATGTTTTCTCTCTAAGGCCTCTTCTGATGTCAACTGGCTATGGCACAAAAGGCTCTCTCATCTAAACTTCAAAACTCTGAATTCTCTCTCTTCTAAGGAACTGGTTTCTGGTCTTCCTCAGCACTCATATGCTAAAGAATCTCTCTGCTCAGCATGTGAAAAAGGAAAACAAAAAAAATCTAGTTTCAAGTCTAAACAAGTCTCTTCAGTGACAAGTCCTCTTCAGCTCTTACATATGGATCTGTTTGGCCCTGTCAATATCCAATCAATAGCTGGAAAGAAATATACGATTGTCATTGTAGATGAATTCTCTCGCTATACCTGGGTTATCTTTCTTCGCTGTAAGAGTGATACTCCAGAAGAACTAATATCCTTTGTTAAAAAGATGGAAGTGTTGAATAATCTTACTGTTCGTTCAATAAGAAGTGATCATGGAACTGAATTCAAAAACAGTTCCCTGAATAATTTCTTTGAGAATAAAGGAATTTCTCATAACTTTTCCTCAGTAAGAACACCTCAGCAAAACGGAGTCGCTGAAAGAAGAAACAGAACGATCATTGAAGCTGCTAGATCAATGCTCAGCGATTCTCATCTCCCTACTCAATTTTGGGCAGAAGCTGTAAACACTGCATGTTTTACTCAAAACAGATCGCTGATAGTAAAGCGATTTGGAAAGACAGCTTATGAACTTTTTCATAGAAGGAAGCCTTCTATCAGCTTTCTTCATATCTTTGGTTGTCAGTGCTTTATCTTAAACAACAAAGATCAGCTTGGAAAGTTCGACCCAAAAGCTGATGATGGAATATTTCTAGGATATTCCTCCATCTCAAAAGCCTACAGAGTTTTCAACAAACGAAGACAATATGTGGAAGAAACAATTCATGTCACTTTTGATGAAACTCGCTCAGCGAACTCCAAACCAATCGCTGACAATGAAGAGTTAAATGCTTGGATGTTTTCTCACTACAAAGAAACTGAATTTTTCTTCTCAAACCATCAGCACACAGATCCACCTACCGCTGATGATGATCCAAACATCATACATCCTAACGCTGAATCCAACTCATGGATTTCAGCTGAACCTCTAAACACCTTACTACCATCAGATCTACCTCTGTCAGAAAACCTCTCTGATAACAACAGTTTGTCCACTACTCAACAGTTAATTGCTGATGAACCTCAAACGTCCTCATCAGTAAACATCCCAATTGTTGATCCAACCTCTGAGTTGAGCAATCATGCTCCTGCTCAGTGATGGACCAGAGATCATTCAATAGATCAAATTCTTGGTGATCCAGATGCAGGTATTCAGAAACGACGAAGCTCAGGTAATATTTGTCTCTTTGTCAACTTTCTCTCTTTAATAGAACCAAAGAATACTGATGATGCCCTCAGAGATCCAAACTGGATCAACGCTATGCAAGAAGAGTTGACTGAGTTCTCTCGCAACAAAGTTTGGAATCTCTTTCCTAGACCATCTGATAAAATTGTTATAGGCACCAAATGGGTGTTTAGAAACAAGTTAGATGAACATGGAACTGTAACCTACAACAAGGCTCGACTTGTTACTCAGGGATACAGACAAGAGGTAGGCATAGACTATGATGAAACCTTTGCCCCTGTGGCTAGGCTCGAAGCAATTCGACTATTCTTAGCTTATGCAGTTTATAAAGACTTCATTGTGTATCAAATGGATGTAAAATCAACGTTCCTCAATGGAAAGTTGAATGAAGAAGTCTATGTAGAACAACTTCCAGGGTTCTATTACCCTAAGTATCCAAATTATGTTTATAAATTGGATAAGGCTCTCTATGGTCTAAAACAAGCCCCTCGTGTTTGGTATGACACTCTCTCATCTTTTCTTATCTCTGAAAATTTTGAACGTGGCAAGATTGATAATACGTTATTTTTCAGAAAAATAAAAGGTCATATAATTCTTGTACAAATATATGTCGATGACATAATATTTGGTTCTACTAACCCATCTCTATGTACTCGCTTCGCTGAAAGAATGAAGAAAGAATACAAAATGAGTATGATGGGTGAGCTGACATATTTTCTTGGTCTTCAGATTAAACAATCTGACAAAGGTACTTTTATAAGCCAAGGTAAGTATGTTAAAGATATGCTGAAGAAATTTGATCTAACACAAACTTCAGCAATGAAAACTCCTATGACACCTCCTCTGACACTTAACAAAGATCCTTCTGGAAAACCTGTTAATGTCACTGCCTATAGAGGAATGATAGGTTCCCTGCTGTATCTTACGGCGAGCCGACCTGACATCATGTACTCCACTTGTTTATGTGCACGCTACCAATCTGAACCAAAGGAATCCCATCTGATCGCTGTTAAGCGCATATTCAGATATCTGAAAGGAACTCCTAACCTCGGTCTTTGGTATCCCAAAGACTCAGGGTTCGATCTAAATTATTATTCTGATAGTGATTTTGCAGGTTGTAAACTTGACAGAAAGAGTACCACTGGTGGATGTCAACTCCTAGGAGGAAAGCTGGTAAGTTGGACAAGCAAAAAGCAAAATTCAGTGTCCACTTCCACGGCTGAAGCAAAATACGTAGCAGCTGGAAGCTGTTGTTTTCAGATCTTATGGATGAGAAATCAACTATTAGACTATGACCTTCAGCTATCAAAGATTCCAATCTATTGCGACAGCACTAGTGCTATCACTATAGCAAATAATCCAGTGCTACATTCAAAGACAAAACACATAGAGATCAGATATCACTTTATCAGAGATCATGTGATGAACGGTGATATTGAACTTTATTTTATCCCTACTGACTTTCAGCTTGCTGATTTATTCACCAAACCTCTCGATGAGACAAGGTTCAACTTTCTCATCAGTGAGCTTGGAATGCTGAATCTCGAAGAATAATTCTTCAGCTTTCATGCATTGTGTCAGTAATCATAAGTTCCCCTTTTTTATCATTTTTTCTGATAAACATTTTGACTCTCAGGTTTGTTCTCTCCATCCCTACAACTGAATCTTCATTCAGTTAAGATGTTTTTCAAAATATAAACCTTAATCACTGAACTTTCTTCAAATGATTAAAAGCTTTTTGAAAAATAAATTTTTCACTGATATTTCTAGTCAGTGATCCTTCTTAAAAAGAAAACTCATCCCTAACTTTACCATCTGGGATACTTTCAAAACGAAAAATCTATTGCTGACTTTTCTTCAACGATAATTTCAAAACAAACAAATGAACAATCTCTCTCTTCTATGACGTCATTTAAACCGATAATCCACGACATGCCTTTTTTTGACACGTTCTTCCGTTGCCCTTCCATCCAATCAACTTCGTGGGACGTGTCCATGTCATGATGAGCATTTGTTTTCCCGCCTCTCACTCTCTCTCTCTCTCTCTCACGTATAAAAGGAATGTTTTTCCATTCTTATCATTTTACGCTTTCTGGAAATACTTTCTAAGCAAGAATTCTCTCTCAATCATTCTAGCATTCTCAAGCATTTGCATCATCCTCTTCAAAGATCAACAGGTTATTCTTGATCTTTTTCTTATTCTTATCTTAAATCTTTTTACATAAAACTCCATTTATGGACTGCCATTATGGGTTTATAAGATTCTTATCACATAAAATCATTTTCATTTTTGATTTTATTCTTTAAAAACCATTTTATTTTGATTTTTCTTCATTCAAAATCTTTGGTTTTTCTTCTTGTTCTTGTATCTTATATTAAGAACACCTTTTTAATCTTCAAAATTGTTGATTTTTCTATGTTTCTTTCCCAAAATAGAAATTGGGCAAATCTTCTTTATTTTTTATACTAAAACCTTTCTTCTATTCTTCTATCTGTTCACTCTCAGAATGTCTCAATCTGCACTTGTCGCCTCTAAGAACGTCAAGTTCACCATCTCTGACTCAGAGCTTCCCAAAAACAATCATCTTGCTCGCCTTGACTTTGATGGTGTCAAATACCCACATCTGAAAGAAGCCACAAAGTTTCTAAAGCAATCCTCCATTGCTTACGCTATCACTGTGGATCCAACTCCTTCCAAAGCTCTACTCCAACAATTCTGGTTTACCGCTGAAGAAACCTCTATCACCAACAAAAAGGGTGAACAGGTTCCTGCTATCTCCTTCAGCACTGAACTTGGATCAGGGATGATGACTGCCTTAGGGCTGAGGAAAGCTCTGCGTTTTCCTGAAAAACCCAGGAATGGATTCGATGCTTTGCCAACTGATGCTGAACTCATCCAATTCCTGGATGCAATGGAATACTCTTGGGAACCCAAGCCAAGGACGACGATTCCAAACAAGAAGTTGAGTCTTGTGAAAAAGGCACTGATGCCTTCTCAGCTTAACTAGATCTTCTCACACTTCATTCAGTGTATGAGTGGGAAGAGTGGGTCACTGGACCAAGCCAACAAGATTCAGGTCCAGATGGCTTACTCAGTGATCGCTGGAAGAAACTTCGACTACGCAACAGCTATCTTTGACGATCTAAATTCAAAGATAGAGAAGACCGAGAGGGATCCCAAGGTCCCCTACGTACGCTTCATCTGCGCGTACCTGAAGTTCCTCTACCCTACTACTTACCCCACTAACTCGGATGCATCTTTTCCAAAAGTGGGTCAGCGCTCCCTGGAGGTCAAGACGCTCCCCAACGAGGTAAGTATCTCTGAACTTCGCTCCCAACTCTCTCTCCTCACTTCTTCGTCTTCAACGGCCACACAGGAGGTTCCTTCTTCTGCTATCCCTGACGCTACCCCTTCCAAACGACCATCAACTGGCTCCCTTGGTCCTTCGAAGAAGGCCAAGGTGACCAAGGAGAAAGCTACCTCTAGCTCTATACCGAAGGATGTTTATCAACAAACTTCCTTGGATGCATTCGTGGGTCTCTCCTCCACATCCTCAGCGATACCCACTTCAACCGTGCCAGCGATCTCGGTCGCTGTCACAACAACAGTGACGCAACCTACCATCCCAGTTCAACAACAACCTGAGGTAACTACCCCTATCCCTACATCTTCTATCCCCATCTCTAGTCCTTCTATTTCTTTGATCTCTAACCCTCCATCTGTTTCTACTCAACCACAGTTTGGACCCATAGGACCTGAACATCAATCTTTTGAGGAATCTTTACAATTCTACAAAATGTTTGATAATTCAGGTATCCCTATAACCTTAAATACTTCTCCCAACTCATCATATAAGCCTATTTCTCAAAAACTAACTTATATTTCAGGTCCTAGTTTGGCGACTGTTGACACCAATGTCAACAGTTTTAGTTCAAAGGTGGAATCTCTGACTGCCTCTCTCAACACCACCACCAATGTTGTTCAATCAGCTGGTGAAGCACTGAAGACGCTGACAGCCAACTGCGCCTCCAAACCTGACGTTTCTCAAATCGCTACTCTCCAAGAAGCGATTGTCAAAGTTAGGGAAGACTCACAACAACAGTTTGCAGCCCTGGCTACAAAGGTTGATTCCTGTGAAGTTCTTCTTCAACAAATCCTGACTCACCTGAAGGCACCAGCTCCGACTCCTACTCCCTCATGCACAGAGAACGATCGTACATCGCTGAACATTGCCGTGGAGTTCATTCATCAGGCTACGTCAGATCTTCCTGCGTTTGAAGGCCGTCTGGACTGTTTGGAGGCTGAAGTTCAGGTGTTGGCCGCTGCAAAAGCTTCATCTCCTTCCAAAGATCTCTCCCTCAATGATAATGACAAAGAGGGGGAGAAGGCAGCTGAAGAAAATACGGAGTTTGAAGTCGCTGCTGAGGTCCAACAGAAGGAAACTCCCTCTCAGGTTGAGGGGGAGATAGCTGCTGAAAAAACCCCTCTTTCTCTCGAAGATTTAATCGATGATGAAGAAGAAGAGGACGATGAAGATGAAGCCCTTGATCTTGAAGATCAAGAGGAAGAACCTCATCAAGATGATGATGATGACGATGAAGAAGATCCATCGCTATGGTGTTCTTCAGCCGTCACTTCATCAGCGATAGCTTCGAAAGAAGTTATCAAAGCAGGGGGAGCCATGGAACTTTTTCAGGAACCCCTTCCCAAAGCAAAGGTGCTACTGCTGAGGGAAGCCTGAAGAAGACTTCACTATCTGAGGAGAATCCTTCTCAGGTATGCCTTTCCCTCGTTCCCTTATCCTTCTATAAAAATCCCACCCCTGTTTCTTTCTAGCCTTTATCTCTCTTCTTCCATAAAAATAAACTAACATTTTTCATTTTCTGACCAGACAGTTCTCTCCCCTGCTTAAGGGTAAAGAGCTCCAAATAATCCCATCTGCTGAAGCTGATGACCAACCAATCCCAATCTCTGTAAGAGAGATTGATGAAGAGGAAGAAGAAGAAGAATATGAGTCCCTGCAACACCCACGGAGGCCCTCTAGACCACTTCATTGGTCAGAGGAAGAGATGAAGATAAGAACAAAGATGATCTCTCATCTGGAGAGTCAAGGACTGAAGATCCCCTCTCAATCAACAGATCTAGAGTTCCTGACTAAAGCTGAAATTGAATAATCCGTCAGGGCTGAGAAGCTGATTGCTGACTGTCAAAAAGATGCATCTCTGGCTCTCAAAATTCAGTCCTCTCAAGTCAAAGACAAGAAGCTGAAAAGCAAACCAGTGGAAGTCCAGGCAACTCTTTTGAAATAGATTGAAGAGGAACGCTCCAAAGAAAAAGCAGTCAGCGATAATACAGTCGATTGGTGCAAGCACAAAATTGACTATCGCTCTGACCCAATGAAGATCGTAGTTGTTGCTATCTCTGGGAGAAAGAAGAAGGATAAACTTTCTGTCACCATGGAGATTACCAGAGAGGATGGAAGTTGCAAGGCTATGTTCATTTCAAAGCTGGAAGACTTCGGCTACATGGAGTGGCTTGAGTTCAAAGATGCGCTGAAGAAATCAAAGTCAACATACAGAGGCTATGTTGAAAGGCTGAATAATGCCCTCATCAACAGAGTCGCTGCTATACTAAAGGTTCCATCTACTCTTCCTCCAAAGTCCAAGCAAATCAAGAGAAAGACTATCTCCTCCTCATCTGATAATGTCGCAGTAATCAGAAATGAAACCTCTATCAAATTCTCAAGAGAAGCTCTGTTCGGTCCTCCTCCTGATCTTTCAGTTCTGGATCTATCTCTGCCTCCTGACGGACCATACGTTGCGGGACAAGTTCTTGAAGAACCTTTTAGAATCTTCTTCAGAGATGACGAGGAATAGCTCAGATTTCAAATAGTCTCTGAAATCCTTATATGTCCCCTCGCTCTTCTCAAGGATCTCATGTGCCTATGGTGTACTCTCTCTCCTGCTTCTGAGCCAATCATAGCGATCATCTGCAAAGAATCTTTAGAGCGAAGGCAAAAAGGAGAAGAAATACCTAAGTATTTGATCAATCCTCCTAAACCATCTTTAGATAGCTGATAGATTAGTTTTCTTTCTTGTAATCTATTAGTTTAACTTACAGTAGTTAGTACATCACTTGTACTTGTAATTTTCATACCTAGTAATTCTTTTCCTGGATTAATGAAAATTTCAGTGAAGTACTTAACTCTATCAGTACTGTAAAAGATCCCTCAAAATAGTAATTGGGACATGTATATTATGAGTCCTGATTATTCCATCATTTTGAATTATAAAGTAATTTTCTTCAGTTACTTTGTCATTATCAAATAGGGGGAGATTGTTGATCCAAACTCTCTCAGTGATTTGATAACGACCCTTTTCTGTACTTAGTGAAAATTACGTTTAATATGTATTAGTGTTTCACCATCAGCGATCAGACTGAGTCTGTTCAGTTATCGCTGATAGTCTTTTCTAATAAACATTTAATATGTATGTGTTTCACTATCAGTGATCAAACTGAGTCTGTTCAGTATCGCTGATAGTTCTGATGTAAACAGTAACATAATCCCTGAAGACAAGTCTCGTGTCAACAGATGTTCATAGCTGAATCAAAGACGAAGCTGTTGAACAAAGAGAAGTCTACTAGTGACCTGATGCGGATATCAGTGAAGCAAAGACAACTCTACTTATACGCCAAGGAACATGAGGAAAGCTTCAGCGATCGCTGAACTCTTGATATCTCTGAAGAAAGAGATATTCAGCGATTGAATGATCACAAAGCTTATACCTCAAGTTTCCATTTGTCTTACCTTGCACAACTCAGTACGATGTGTCAGAAAGGACATGTCTCTGCCACAATTCGTACACAACTCTGTCTATTACACTGTTCATCATCCGGCCGAAAGCATGTCTCCCAAAGTCAGACTTACAAAGCCAATCAGTGAATGTCACGTGTAAAGTGCTCTGCCATGCATTTAATGCATAGGGTATAAATAGGAAGTTCACCCCTCCATTTGAGGGTGTGCTCAATCCTTGAACCCCAAATAGAAACCTTTGTTTTCTATATTCTAAATCCCCCATTCTCTAAAATTCTTGTGCAACCATCTTAGTGTTTTCTTAAATTTGTTTAGATTGAGTCTTACTTAATCTTATTCCGGAACAGACTTGTAAATTGTGTTTGATTTATCAATAAACAATTTATTAAATTTTAAATTCTGTGTTTGTATTCAATCCCCCCCCCCCCCTTCTACAAACTTGTTAAGCACCTTAGGGACCAACAGTTTTGCTATCAAGACTCAATACTTTTTTACCGTGAATGTGCAGTATTTTCTATGAAGGTTCAGTGAGATAAAAAAAATTCCAAGGACTCACAAAAATGTCTTGTCTCACATGATCATAAGTCTATATGCATCTACATATGTCCTTCAAATATTCTAGCTTTTTACTTAGATTTTTTTTTTGTTTTAAATGTATAACTTTGTCTAATTTTCTTTTTCCTATTTAGCTAATGTCATCCTCCTTCTAACATAGTTATATGCATTACACGATACTTCTTTAAAAGGGTAAAAATGTCATTAGAGATTTTTCTTTCTATTTACTGCATCGAATTTGTTATTCAATGATATCTTACAATATTTATTTGATCTAACAATTCAATATAAAAGCCACTTTAACCGAAAGAATCTGTACATAATCATTAACAATATTTTAGTCGGTTTTTTAATAAATTTTATGTACCTAGATGGGTGAGAAGTACCCTAGGAAAAGACATATGCATGATCCCAATAGTAAATGTTATTCAAAATTTGAAAGTAATATGTACAAATGAAGGATACAAGATGCACATGTATGACTTGCATAAATTGAAATTAGGGTTTGTGTCATAATGTTCTTTTCATTTTTCAAAGCGGTGTAAATTAAGTTAATTCATATTTCATACATGTTTCGTGCATATTCTAAACGATCCTACACAACATCTTGTTAAATATTTTTATACGTATAGAAAAAGCTTCGATTTTTAATTATATATCATGCGAGCTTCGATTCTACAAGTCATGGCTCAAAATCTTTGTTTAAGATGATAGCATATATAGGTGATTTCTTTACGTGACTAGAAATCACTATAACCTTAGCCAAGGGTAGTTGCTTTCATTTTACGTTTTCGTATTATCAAGTTGAAGGCAAACTAATGTTCTCACCACCAAAGTCAAGGAGTCAAATGTGTGACCTTACGAAAAGGTTGAGTCCATGTCATGTACAACAAGATGCACCTATTGGCAGTAGCAGATCCACAAATTTTGATAATGGGGGTCAGAATTTGAATTTATAAATTTTTAGAGTCAAAAGAAGAACAATATTTATAAAATTATAATATAAAAAAATGAAATTTTGAAATTTTTTGAGGACTCATAGTTGTAGACCAACTATGCTTATTGGATTGTTATTGTAGTGTTAGAGCATCTTTAAAATGGCATAGTTGGGGTAAACTTTTCCCAAATCCCGAAATTTCTAAAATAGCATAGTTGTTAGAAATGTTCGTATACTAACAAACTGGATCTTTGAAAATTTTGGAAATTCTTCGAGTATCCTATAGAGATATATAGTTACACTTGGATCGTTGTTGTTTCCTTTCAGTTATACGTGTATAAAGCTACATGTGAAACAATAAAAACAGTGCTAATTTTAGCCGAAGGAAACACTTTTTGGGACAAGATAATTAATTGCTTGCCTTTCCTTTTTTAGAAATAATATCCCATTGGTTTAAGATGATCTTTCATTATATAGTCATTTCAAAATTTTGGTGAAACTTGTTTCGTAGAATTCGTTTAAGTGATTCTAGATCTCTTTTTTATTTAAGTTGACGGTTTTGATGATAACCTGAAAAATTAAATTTGGCTTAATTTTATAATGAACGGGTCTTTTCATAAGTTATAGTCTCTATAATAAAATTGGATTTATATGACACCAAAATTTTCTAAGCGTCATAAAACACCACTTTATAATATTTAATTTATAGAATCAAAAAATAAAGTGTCCTATCTAAATTATTGTAACAAGTTTATAAAACATTTTTTGGGTTTCGTAACAAGTTTTTTTTCAACATTTTTATAAAAAGCATCGTATTAATTATTTTATAGGACACTATTCGAGAAAATGTCTTATAAAAACAAGTGTCCTATAAAACCATGTTTTATAGGACACTTTATAGCTAATGTTACGCTTTGTATTAAAAGTGTCCCAAAAACTTGTTAAGACGTCCAAAAACGTTCTATAAACTTATTACAACACCTTTAGATAATATATTTTATGTTTTTTCCTATAAATTAAGTTTTATAAAACAATCTATTAAGACAATTAGAAGTTGGTGGCGTCCTATAAGCCCAATTTTGTTTTAGCAAGTCCTAAAAATTTACTAATATCAATTCTAACTGTGATACATTTAACCTAATCTTTTTTGTGATGCCAAGTATAATGGACCGGTCTCTTCGAGTTTCAAAACAATACCTAACGTTCTCTTTAAGATAATTGGGCATAAAATTTTGTCACTAAAGCCATACAAAGCTCGTTAAGATAAACCTGTGATAGTAGGACAATCAAGTAATTCTAGATTAAAAAGATACCTAAAAAGCAAAATGTCACTTATTTCTATTGACTTATGTGTAACTTCATAAACCACTGTATTTGCATGCCAGCTACAGCAGATGTCCTTAAGGTTGTGTTTGGTACGTAGAATAAGGTGGAACATGACAGAACAGAACAAGTTTGTCCCATGTTTGGTGTGATCATATGTGGGACACGCTAGAACTAAGTGGAACAAGCATGGGACACACTTATCCCACTGCAACCCCCTGGAACTAAGTAGAACAACAATATTTTGACTAATATACCCTTTGTTAAAAACCAAAACCTTAAACATGTCTTCTCATCATCCAAGCCTCTAAGCTAGGGGTGTGCAAAACCCGAATAGTCCGAAATCCGAATCCGAATCCGAACCGAAAATAAGGTGTTTTTGCAAAACCCGAATACCCCAAAATCCGATAATCCAACCCGACATTTGGGAGGATATCTGAGTTCGGGTTGAGTTTGATCGTTGGTCACCCGACCCGTCCGAAAACCCGAAATAACATACATCTATATTTTAAATATTATATATATATATATATATATATATATATATATATATCTAATTATTTTTTTTAAATCCTAAATTATAGTCTGTTGAAATATTTTCTAAATTTTAAACTTGTTATCGATTTCATCAATCTTTCAATCAATTGTAATCATCCTAAAAAACGATTGAATTTATATATAACTTTTGCATTATATAATAACCGAACCCGACCGACATCAATCCGAAACCCGACCAACTCAAACCCGAAACAACCTAAAATCCGAAACTTAAAATTTGGGTTTTGATTTCCATATCCAAAATCCAATCATGTTAAATTAGTTTTATGTTTTTAATAATCCATTGCACTGTGTATTAGTGATGTAAATTAGTTTTACGTGATGTAATCTATAATTTTTCATCAGGGGTAAATTCGTCTCCTGTCTTGTTCCATCTTGTCATGTCCTGTCTTGTCTGCGTACCAAAGACATCTTAATGGAACATTTCGTAGTAGTATGTAGCATCAATCCATATTTGGTATCATACGAGTCTTTACTTACTAGAAAAGTGCATTATTTCAACACAACAATTTTCTTTGTAGGCGTAATAGTATACATTCATATATCGTCCATCAGGTTAATTAAATGATCTATTTTATTACAGTTTTAAATTTTCTATCATATTTAGTAGAACTCATTCCTAGTTCAGTATGTACATCATTTATATTTTCCATTCCTAATAAGTTGCCTATGGTAATAGCAGTAAACCGTTATTAGGAAACAACAGTTGAGTAATGTTTTAAGATTTATTAATCGTATGTCTATGTTTAACTGGTTTTTATCTATGATTCAGAAATGACAATTGTTATATTTTAAGATGATCGTAAGCGTAAGACATTGTAGCATACGAGTTGGGGGGGGGGGGGGGTCAAAGCATGTTTAGCCCAGTGGCAAGGTAACACATTCTTGGGGGTCAGTGGATGGTATCCCTGACTACCAGGGTTCGAACCCCGTGGCAAGCATGTGGCGATATCCAGATCATGGGTCTGTGTTCCCTTAATTGGGCCGGTCCATGGTCGTCGGGGATTAGTCGGGTGGCATCCTTAAGTGGGAGCCCGGATACCCCGGGAACGTGTGTGTGTGTTGATGCCGTTAAAAAAAAAGAGCAAACTAAATGAACAATAAAACAAGTAACAAGAGAAAACTATAAACACAACCAAGGAAAACTACTAAGAATTAAATTACTCTAATCTATACTAGATGAGATAACATGTAACGTATACTGTTAATTTCAGACCCAATTTATACGTCAAGGTTACCTGTCAAGATTACCTTATCCATCTTTCGATAAAAAAAAGGTCTTTTCAAACAAAAATAATCATTTATTTTCATTATAAATGTTTCAAAATTAGTATGAGATATAATAAATAGTTTTCCAATTTAATGCTCGTCTATTTTCATAGTAAGAACAAAAATTAATAACCGATTAGCATAATTACCAGAGGTCACCAATTTGAGTCCTGCAAGACCACTAAAGATGTTCACGACTGTTCTCCACAGCCCCTGAAATTAGTCGAGGTGCGTACAAACCGACCTGGACACCCACGACTTTTCATTCAAACATAAACTTATTTGACTAACGATTATCAAACAATCACCATTTAGGAAAAATTCCAACTCTCATTAATCATAGTCCAAAACAACAATTTTGTCAATATTACATCATAAAGAAAAACTAGTCAATACCTCAATTAGGTCACAATCAACGGCTAATTAAAAATTACTCGTACAATTTGTCATGAACACCTAAGAGCATCTTCAAGAGCTATGATATATTTTTTCTATAATAAAGTAGATAAAGTTCAAATCTCTAAGAAAAATTATATCCATATTTCAGCAATCCTAACATTAACTTTATTAATAAAATAATCAATACATTTAATAATATATTGTTTCCCTCTCCTACACATTAAATTTAAAATTCTTTTATTGGTGAAAAAATATTATTATATTATTTCTCTATTTTCTATAAAGTTTTAGAGATTTCTCTAAATTTAGAGGTTTTTACAATCTCTCTGCTCGTTTTTCTATTTTAACATACACGATAGTATAACTGTTGGAGCAAAAATATTGTTAAAATATCTCTGCTTAACTCTTTCAGGTACTTCAGAAAATTTCGTCGAATTTTGTATGATCGTATTTAGTTCTTTCAACTCAACAGAAACTTCAATAGGATTTGATATGGTTGTGCTCTTTACCATCTTTGCTCTTTGGTCTCTTTCTGTTCGCCATGTTTCTCCGTCTCTATCTCCTCATCGTACACCTCCTCTTCTTCTTCGGAATCACTTATCTTTAGGTCCAATCCGTTTGACATTCCTTGATCCCCGATCTCACTTGAAATCTACACATTCTCACCAAAAAAACGTGAATCTACTGCAAATCGACTCAAGAACTAACCCTAAATGAATAATTAGAGAAAATAAGTAAGAAGAGAGTAAAATTCACAAATATAAACTAAAATGAGCATCACGTCTCTGAGAAAGGTTTTTTTTCCTTTTAAACCAATTTATGAACAGAGATGTTATGTAAAACCCCAGGTGGGTCGTTTTTTGTTCGTTTTGTTTCGTTTGGTTCCTATCGTTAGCTTGAACGGAATAAAAGACCTTCTTCCAGAACGTTATGTAACACAATATAAATCATAAAAGTTTTATTACCTTTCAAAGGCGAAGGATCGTGTGAGTAACATGAGAAGCGTGAGAAGTGGATTTGAACCGTTGATCACTTTCAATCAAATGCTCTTCCCATGAATTGCGTTTTAGAAAGGGAATTGATACGGTGCATCTCATCCTAATGTGCATCCATTTCTCATCCAACGATTGATAACCACTTCTCACACTTCTTACGTTATCCTTAACTTTTCATCGGAAGTTTCAAAATGGTAAATATGACAGAAGAAAAATATAATAAAAATAAAAATGGAGAGGGGGCAGGTAGTATGAAAGAGGGTGGGGGCCCATGGGTTATGGGTCTAGGTGTTGGGTCAGAAAGGTGGGCCCATTTTGGGTCTAACACCAATTGTACCAAATCATTCTCTTGCCCTTTTTATTATTCAAAGGCAGGCTGGCAGTCCCACCATACCAATTAAAAGTAGTAATAATACTTTTATTTCAAAAAAATTATTTAGAGGGTAAAATGGTCATTTATTATATGTCAATTTTTGTTGGTTATTTTTTTGTTAAGGCAAAATACATATAACAATTCAAATACATAAAATCATTACCAATAGTCTAAAAATCTTGGTTCTGTATTTATTTGGTCTGATATGATGTTATGGCTCAATCTTTATTATCTGACTTGCTACGATGTCATGGTTCAAAATCTATATGTTTTGCTTCATCAAACCCGATCCAAATGACAATTAGTATCGGTTGTTGGATTTGTAATTTTTTCAATTTTAAAAATCGATAAAAGATATTCATCATTGCCTTATTTTCATTTAAAATTGATTGCTTTGATTTAAAAAAATTAAAAATTAAAATATGTAAGAATTTGTTGGAAAGGAAGAAAACAAAAGGGTTTGATGTTTACTTTTAGAGCATGATTACTACCAGGTATGTACCGGTCAAAAATGGAATGATATGACTTTCTTTGACAAATTTTTTAAATGTTATTTGTATACTTTTTAATGTTAAAATCAAGTCAAGTTATCGATGTATAAGGGTGTATTTAGTCTCCTTTTTTTAGAAAGCTATTATGTTAATTATTTGATAGGGCAATGCTATTTGCACCCTCTTTAATGTCAGGATCATGTCAAATTATGTATTATGAATGTAAAAAAATAGATTTTGATGTTGATGTGTGTGAGAAAAATTTACTAAGGTGTCGTTTGTTTTTTAAGAGGTCTAAAGTCTAAAATTTTATTTTATTTATGATTAATAAGAGGTGATGTGTAAAAAGGTCTGAATGATTCAGACTTAAGAGTCATTAAGAGGTTTAAAAAAAAACCTAAGTAGGTGTGTATTTAACAATGTATAGGGTGCAATTAGTCCCCCTCTTAAAAAAATGGTTTAATGAGTTATTTTTCATGATTTAATTCCCTAATGTATGTTATTAAGGGGTTGTTCGGTTGGTTTTCATTAAGTCTTGTATGGATTAAGTTGTCTGTAGGGATTTAGTTGTCTGTATTGATTAGGCTAAGTTGTCGTTCGGTTGATGTGCTGAATCAACATTCTGAATGACAAAAATGACTATTTTACCCCCACAGTTTATATTAAACACTGATTAAAATAATTGTTTGATAAAAATTTGACTTGTTAAATAAAAGCTTAAATTGTAAAAAAATCGTGATTATTACTAACTATTATTATATATATGCAATTATAATAAGCATTAGTTATCCCCCCATTCTATCCTTCTTCCATTCTTTTCTTCTTCCTCAATGTCGTCGACCAACCCCCACACCACATCTATCTCTCTGTCAAAACGAAGAAATCACCGGCCTCAACTATTTCAATGGGGCTATCTTCTTTCTTCTTATTCTTTTTTTATTTTCCTCTTCAATACTTGGAATTGGAAAAATGAAAAACCCTGATTTTATAACCAGACCATAAAATCAAAACAACAAAAAGCCGAAAATTATAATATATAATAGATCTTGAAGTTGAGAATCACTTTAATCTTCTTATGTTATTACAGATTCGAAATGGTTACTTGTAGTTTATAGTATTTAAGGGTTGGAAGAGATGGAGCCTTCTTGGTTCAATCGAAGACTAGAGCAGCAATGGTGAGGCAGAGGGCAGGACGACCCACGATGGTGAGGCAGAAGGCAGGACGACCGACGATGGTGAGCAGAGGGAAACGACGGTCGACAATGGTGAGGCACAACACAGCAATGGCGGGAGCTTGAGAGGAGTGGATCTGTGGGTTTGAGGGGGTTTCATATAGGATGGGAAATGGTTTGAGTGAAGGGTAAAATGTGTCTTTTGTACAACTGAATGTAGAGGACTTATGTTTTTTAGCTTAGCGATTCAGCCACTTGTTGAGCGAATAAGCCATAACCGAACGGTTATTTATGACTGAGTGAATAAGCCATATAGGCTATATACCCATTAAGCCACAACCGAACAGCCCCCAAAAACATCTCCAAATCAAAAAGTGTAGCTTCTTACCTTAACCAACATTGATGAAAGTTCTTATAAGAACATCATCCGCTTTGAGTTCTTGTACAATAACCTCGGTTTTTACCTTGAAGTTGGTCTAAAATGACAATTTGCTGGGTTTTTTTTATATATTTTCTTGATTTTACAATTATTGATATTATATAGATAGGGTTAGGATGAGAATGAAAGTTATGATGAGAAGGAAAAAAAGGATCTCCACCCTTAAATCAATCATAATCATAGATTAACACTAATGAGATATATCATATCACTTCCCTTGTAAAGCGTAATTCATGGGCTCATATGAGATTAAAAGTGATCAAGGGTCAAAATATCTTCTTACATTTATCATCTTAACTCTTATTGATCATTGTCTATATATATACACACATATATATAATTATTGACATTGAAAAAGTACATGGGGCCCACAAAAAGGTTTTATAAGAACTAGCGTCATGGAGTTTTATGTGAATTATTGATTCGATGAGTTGGAATTGATGCAACAACAAAAAGTATTTTCTTTTCTATTATAGATGTTTTAAGAGCATCCACAATATTCGAGGTTTTCACCAAGGTTTTTCATATTACATCGTTGTCAACTCCTCAAAAATCTCAACATATCTCCACTATGATTAAAAAAAAAAACTTCCTCAAACTTTTCCATAGATTTTCAAAATTTTCAAGTCCACTATTTTAACTTTATATCATTTGTATTCCTATTTATAAAATTCAATATTATTAATTTTATACAAATGTATATTTATTTTTATCGAGAAAATATTATTAGTTTAATTATGCACTTATTTCACATTAATTTTTTATGTAACTATATTAATACAATATATATTATATATAAATTATTCTAAAAAGTTCTCTAAATTTTATAAAATTGTATAGAAATTGTTAAAATTATTTCGTCTATGTGGTTTATGTTATAAAAATATGTATAGTAAAAATAAAAATAAAAAAGACGAATCTATAAAAATTGAGTTTTTAAAGAATTCCTAAAAAATTATAAAAATACATACAAATTTTATTTATTAGTTTAAATATATTAAAAAAAATAAATAACTTTAATTATGTATTTATTTTATATTATTTATTAATTAGATGTAAATATAATTACATTAACTATATTAATAAATAAAATTGATTAAATATGAAACTTTCATAAAATTCTATAAAATTAAAACTGATTAAATATGAAAAAACCTGAAAAAGCAGATCATGTTGACCAAAACCTTAGCAAAAAACCTCTCACGAAAAACCTCCCACTATGTTGAAAAACCTCAAAGTGAGGTAATATTTTTTTTTGAAAACCTCTAAAAAGGCACATTATGGATGCTCTAATAAGTTTTTATTATGTCTTGACATATGCAAGACACACGATCCTTTTAATATGTGGTGTATTTGTGTGATATAACATAATGTAAAATTTTGGATTTGGTCATTGACATGCTTGATATTTTCATTGAAAATCATTTTAACGTTGATCAACATGGTTGTCGCTAAGTCGCCCTATAAAACTCAATACGGTTGTGAAAATTCTGTATGACCATGGTAATGCCCAAGGACACATGCATGGTCGTGCTACTTGCACAGGGTTGGGAATTGGTTTCGAAAGTGGATCTAGATCTATTAAAACCTCAAAAATATATTTTTGCATCAAATTAACTCATTCTTTGTATTACATGTAATACACATATCTATCCCTTATGTACATTTAAACGTTCTAACAACAAAAATCACGCAATGATTCTATCAATTTCTCATTTGCTTTCCAACATTGATGTCATAACATAACTTACCATATAAAACAAACTTTTGTCCTCATATATACGAGCCCATAACATGCTAATCTTTGAATTACACATCACTTTGATAAACCCACGTACAACTTAATCATAGCAACTATACCTTAATTCGTTGCTAAATCGCTTGTTTGTGATGTTGTTGCTTTTTGCTTAAAATGTGCACCAACAAACGCTAGATGTTGGGTTCTATCTTTTTGCTATTCCCACCAGCTCCGAGATACTTTAGGGAATCTGATGGATAGAACCAAATTCTGATTGCATTGATAATGCTAATCATAAAGGGACTTAAAGTCCAGTACAACTTCTCTTCTGATTTCACACCATGATAAAAAAAAACGCCACATTTATTTCAAACGTGTTTGGCAAGGTTTCTACTCATGTTTAAAAGTTCACATCAATGACTTATTAAGACCTTAACTTGTTTCTATCAATCCTTCAAAGCATTTGTCTCCTACTTGGGTATTATTAAAAAACCGAGTCCAATTTTAAAACGCTAATTAAATTAATTATAATTAATATGACTAAAATAAAAGAAAAAAGTTTCCTAAAAAGGGCAAGTGGGTCTTTGACTCTTTGGATTTACATGTTCATAATTATTTTGATTCATAACCAAAACTTTTTTACTTCTTTTAATAATTACAACTGATAAAGTATTTTAATCTTAAATAGTTAAGTCATCTCCATCCTATGTGGTAAAGAGTAGGCATGTGCATCAGACGTGTCAGACTGTCAGATAGGGTCGGGTGGTCGTCGCTCAACCCCGATCGAGTATCTAATATTGAAAAGCCGAAACCGAAACTGTCTATTTCGGATAAGTTTTTTCGGGTAGGCTCGGTTTCGGATCTGCCAAGTATGTGACTGTATGGTTTTCTTAACACACCAAAGAATTATGACTAAGAAAAATAGTTGCCCACCAAAATATAGTCGGCGTGAGAATTGAGAAAGCCATGAAGTGATTAAAGTCGACTATTCTTTTGTATTTCTCCCATTAAAACATACAGATGACACAACTCAGTGATTTATCTTTCTCTCTTTAAATACATACATATCAACATGTAAATAAAACAGGAACAGAGGAACCCGTTGATGAACAACCAACCATAAAGTCATTCTTACGTCTAGAAACCATTAAACAAACCATTTAAAAATTAAAAATTAAAAATTAAAAGCAATAAACAACCATTTAACCTTTCTAATAAGTCTAACATTCATTAAAAACTAGGATTTATTTATAAAATAGAAAAATTAATTGGATATTCAGGTAGATCGGGTGAGGACTTCACAAGTTCAATCGGGTCCTATCTACACATAATAAAATTGGTGGGTTCAGACTTCGGGAGTCTATTGGGTTTGGATATCCATACAATGAAATTCGGGTCAAGTATTTCATTCAGGTGGGGTCGGGTTTTGCACAACTAAAATATCATAATATAACAAGTGATCTCTAACTGATATGCTAAAGTGATAAAGTGCTAAATAAATATGGTAAAGTCTTTGATGGGTCAAAAGACAGCCCATGTTATAAAGCCCACTAATACATCATATACATGTTGGTGAGCCTCCTTTTAATTCAAATAAAATTTAATTTTAATACATGTTTTATTTTAATTGGTTGAAATTTTAATAATTTAAAAAGTTATAAAGCTAAATACTAAATTAAGTGTGTTTTTATAATAAAATATAAAAAACTAATTAATATACATAAATAATTATTAAATTTAAATAAAATATAAAAATATAAATATAAATTCAACTAATATACTAAGGGGTTGTTTGTTTTTTTTAAAAACCTCTTAATGACTCTTAAGTCTGAATCATTCAGACATTTTTACACACCACCTCTTATTAATCATAACTAAAATAAGACTTCAGACTTTAGATCTCTTAAAAAACAAACGGCACCTAAAAGTGCAATGATTAAGCATATATATCCTACTAATTAATATACCCAAATAATTTTATAATTAAATAATAAATTAATAAATATCTATACTATATTATAAAAGAGATATAAAAATCTCTTAAAAACAAGCTTTTAAGCATAATGTACTATTAATTTATGCACAATCTCTTAAATTACAATATTATAAGCATGAGGTACCAGTTGCTAATGCTAAACTAGGGTTTATATTTCCAATAACTGATTCACGCCTCCATCCTCAATCGCCTGCTTCTCTTGAATGTCGATCACCATTAAGTGAATTTAGGGTTCTGCTTCTCTCAAAGGTAAGGGTTATGATCTTCAAGGTTTGTTTTCTTATCAGTTTTCTCTACTTTTTTATGCTTTCTATCGATTGGCTACTGAAATCGATTTTCGTTTGTTATCTTGGAATCGATTCTGATTTGATATAACGGCTACTGGAATCGATTTCCATTTTTTCTATCCATGTCTACTAATATACTTATAGAAGATTAATGTGTGAAGATGGTATGGACCAGTGAAAGACACATAAACTTTTTCATTTGGTAGCACCATGTAATATTGACAAAAAATAATTACAAAAAGCACGGTTTTTGTTGACGTGTCTTCATTTTTCCGATGTGCTTTTAGCCTAATTCCACAATTTCGAGGGATTTTTAAAGTTGTTTGCTTGATTTCGAGGGATTTTAAGTTTTTTTTTTCGATTTCGAGGGATTTTTTTTTCGGTTTTTTTGGTTGATTTCAATAGTTTCTTTGGGTAAACGACCCCTTTGTTGCATATAACATTGTATTGGAATGATTCTTATAATGGATGCAGATGTTTTTACCATGCATGCAGTGTCGTGTTTGGATAGTTATTTGGATAGTTTCTGGAATGTAATTACTAAATATTTGTTTGGCAGTGGGAGTGGTATTGATGGGAAGGAGTTATAAGGTGGTTTGATCATTGGCATTTTCCTATTTGAGCCAATTGTTACATCACTTTTTACTGTCATGTTTTGGGAGATATAAGGTGGAAGTTTGTTGACCTCAATTTCAACTCTCATTGTTGCTTGTTGAATACCATTTTGGTTTTTCAGCTTTTGCTTCTTACTTATTCATTTGGTCTTTTCCTTTTAATGCCAATGGCCTTTGGCCAAATTGTCCAGGCCTTGTGTAGGTCAAATTGGAGTATATCAGGAACCTTGTGCATGATCTGTTGGATTCTGCAGGAACATGGGGATTATCTCTGTTTTTTGTTTTTGGGAGTTATAAGGATAAAAAGCCTGTTGGATTTTTAATCTGCCATAAAGATATCATGGATTGGTGGCCTGAGAACCCTCTATTGGTAGTTACAAGAGTAAACAGCTTACTGGATTTTTGTGTTGCCATATACATATCTATTGTGATAAAGGTAAAGATGAGTTGGGATTAATTTGTGGCTCAAAATTAATGTAGATGTGGGCTTGGTTTATTGATTTAAAATGAGATTTGGGAATGATCTACGCTTGGAGAAATGTGGACCTCATTTATTTTGGGCTGAATTTTATTGTGAGATGAGACTTGTCCAATAATCATTCTCAAGATTTTTGGGATAGTGACGTGGGTCACCTTGCCATTTTCCTTTGGCTTGAATTTTCCATCATGTGCTTATTCGTTTTTTGGGATGGGCTTCAGATTCAAATGAAGACTTTTGATTGCAGCTGTGGTAATTGGGCTATTGACCAGCTGGGCTTGATCAAGGACTTTATGGGCTTTGATTTTATGGTGGAATTTTGGGTTTTCATTTCCTTGTTGCTTTTTAGGGATTGTTGTATTTTTCCTAAACACATTTTAGGTCGTCATTTTGTTTTCCTTGGGGTATGCCCCTCGTAGTTTGTCTCTTTTGATTTTTTGAATAAAGTTTTTCCGGGGTTCTGTCCCTTTCCAAAAAAAAAATATTTGTTTCCACTTTCATTTACAATAATTTTGGAACGATGCATTCATTTTCTATTTTGATCTAACTTTCATATAAATTGTACTCGATTGTATCTCGTTGCATCGCACGGGTATACTACTGGTATCTATACTATATTATAAAGATGGTATAAAAAACTCTTAAAAACAAGTCTTAAAGCTTAATATACCGATATTTAATGCTAATTACTTAAAAAACAACCATTAAAGTTGTATGTACTACATTTAATGTTATTTATTAGTAATTTTCAATCATTATCTCTAACCATTTTAACCCTCCTAAAATCATTTCCCAATTTAACTTCCCTAAAATAACTTTCAGCATAATTAAATATATAATAAAAAAATAAAAAATAAAATAAAACATTAAAATCATGATGTATCTAGCGGCATTGCACGGATATACTTCTAGTATATATAAAAGTGCAATGATTAAGCATTAACCTACTAAAATTTAACATTTTCCTTGAAGATATCTTAAAAAATCAATATCTAAATGTGGGGATGTTTATCTAAACTGTTAAACGACACACACTGCATCAAACGACATCGTGTTCGATCGATCCTTCATTATTCCCGTAAAAGTGAAATGGCGTGAGTTTAACCTTCATGATTTTTCTGTAAGAAAACATTCGGTGTGACCTCTGATGCTACCAAAATTCAATCGAAATCCTGAGATCTGATGGTATGATTGATCTCAGTTCTTACCAAAATTTGATCAGCAAATGGCTAGGGTTAGGAATTGGTATAATCAATCAAAATCAGCTACTTTGATTTGGTTCATATCCTTGATCACCTTCTATGCTGTCTTCCGGATGGCTTCTAAATTTTCTCCTCCTTCAAGAGGTAATCAATCGATCGCTTTCTCCTTTTTAATTATCTTAACTTCATTTATGTACTGAACTTGATGCGTTTAGCTAAACTGTGCAGAATTTGAATTAGATAGCTTCGATTTTCGAGAAGATTTGTTTTCCTAATGCGATCCACTAGCAATTATGCATAGATTAATTAGCCGTAGTTTTTTGAAAACCTAATTCTATATGATATAATTATGATGGATATTGCAGCTGCAAGAAGCTATGAGGCTTGTTAATTAATCGTAGTATAAAATCTAAAAGACGAATTACACACACAGTTCTTAATGTATGTCTATGTTTTTTTATGTGTGCTGCGTATTTGTGTGTAAATGATTAAATCTAATTAATAACCTTCAAAAACCGATATAATTTTTTTTAAATATGAAGAGCTAAGTGATTAGAACAAAGTGATAAGATAATTGTGCCAATTGGAAATTTTAAATTATTGAACTTGCTTATTCTGTGAGAAATCATTGAGATGGTATGAAAATCAAGTATACAATTTTGATGCAAGCAATGAAATAGCATGGTCGATATCCTTTGTTTGATATTTCAAAAGTATTGAAGTGGTTGTTGCTTTGTTTCTGAATTTTAATGAGCTCCAATTGTGACAAAAAGTAAGCAAGGTGCAAAGTTCCTTCAAGTCAATGTTCCTAATGTTATATTGCACAAGTAGATAGAAGGTCAACTTTAGCTTTTGTATACACAGTAACTAGAGGGTCAAATAAATTTGTAGCAGATCTTCCAGTTTCGAATGCAGAGAGGTTGAGATTGTATGACAAAATGACCAGGGATTTGGATGAGCATGGTGCACTTTTTCTTAAACAGGGAGAGACTTCACAGTCATTGTCACTTTCTGATCTCTTTGATGTTACGAATGGATCTGTGACTCCAGTTTTGAAGGTAATTATGTGAGTATGATAAGTTGGTGATATCACATATTTTCATTTATTAATGGTATCATTGCTTGCTAATATTCTTACTTCTGCAGGCTGCCAATCCTCCTGTTAGAGCTAATGTATTATATATGAGTACTGAGTACTCACGTCCTATCTCGTAAGGAAATTGCAAACTTTCATAACCTTTTATGTGTTTCTGTGTGATGCACATTAGTGTGTACAATTAAAATACTCAACTTGATAGAAAGAAGTGATGAAAGGTTAAAATTTGATGAAATGGTCAAGCTTAAAGAGTAAGTTTTTTGGACCTTAAAATTGTCATGCACAGGCATGCAAAATAATCCAGGAGCATGCATCCTGTTACAAACAAAATGCAAAAGAGGATTTTGATCTTGAGAATCTTAACTAATTTGGAGGAAGAGCATGTCTAAGAATTAGCTCATACATCTGAATGAAATGATCTATTTCTGGTTACCGTATGGTCTCTTGGTCTTCTTTCTCTAAAAGGTGACCTAAGTAGCAAAGAAATTTCTATTTTCATCCCACACAAATGATAAATGGAGTCAAACTTCATTCATGATTTTCAGTTATTTATTTCACCATCTAAGTAGAAGTTTGACATTCGAGTATTTTATGCCCTGGTTTGAACCATGTCTGCTGGATCTGGCATGGACAAGTATGTTCTTAATTGTTATCTAATATCAGTCTTCCCATAACTAAAATAGCAGTACACATATAGAAGATACTACCAACTTGCATGCCATGCATGGCATGTTTAGTATTTTATAGACATTCCCAGATAATAAAGTTTGAATATAGGAGCTGGGTCACCACCATATAGAGAAGGTTGGTATGTGCCTCTTTAACTTTTAGAAAATGAAGCTTTAAGTGAACCGCCTCCCTAAGAGTATGATGTCTGGCTGAAAATGTGTACCATTAAGGTACAAAAATATGATGTTGGTTAATGCATGTTGTTTCAATAAGACTAAAGTTGTAAGTTTCAGAGAATTGAATGGAGAGATAATTATCCTATAATATAATATTGGGTGTTTTTAGAGCTGTGGTCATTGTGAAGTGGAGCTAATCTCTTCAATCGACTTACGATTCATGAGAACTTTCCTGAGAGAAACTTGCTGCCGTGGACAGGCAATTCTAAAGTCCAAATGTAACTAATTTTTTAGGCATCACGAACATCACAATAGATCAATTTGCCGAATGAAGAAAAAGTCTATACGGTCACACCTGTAATAATATTTGAGTCATATGCTTACGTAGAACATTGTAACTGTGATATATGTAAGACTTTGACTTGAGATATTAGAGTATGTGAGATGATGGTTATGTCATGGAGCCTTAATAGTTGCACCTGTTCTAATTCAATTGGGTCTTACTTTAGCCTACTGAAAATAGATTGGGACAAAATGCTTGTTGTTGTGGTGCTTATAACGAACGTCATATGCCAATCTCGATACAAATATGACCATAGTTCCCATTTTTGGATTATTCTTTCTCAAAGTTTGGATTAATACATGTTGCTTCTTACTGCAGGAAAGCAGTAAGGGACATATTTTCTCCATCCCTCGAGAAAGGTAAGGACTGTAGTGTTTGTCTACCAGTCAAACAGAGGATTATAGTTAAAAGTCTTATGAACAGGGGCGGACCTACATAGGGGCATACGGTGTCCGGTTGCCATTGCTTCATGGTCTTGTCGTAGTGGAAAATTTTACATTTTTGAGGGGGCCACCATAATGTTCTGTTGCAGGCCCTTATATTTAAAAAAAAAACTAAACTTATGACAAAAGTTTCTTTGTGGCTGATTTGCTTTACATTGCCGGATTGAAGCTTCATGTTTGAAAGGGTTCGGGTTCGGATCCCGTGTTTAGCAAATTTCTTATTTTACAGCTTTTACTTTGGGATTTTTCTATAGATTTTTTTTTTGAGAAGTGGGCTGTGAGAAGGATCGAACAGGGGATCTTTCCTTGCTAATGCAAGGAACGAACCAATAACTCTATAATGATTTTGTGGAAAACTTTTATAGCTTTCATCCTTATAGTCAAATGGTGCCACCGCTTGGAAAAATTCCTGGGTCCGCCTCTGCTTATGAGACACATCTTTGGGGTCTGCTGCAATCTACAAGCAAGTTCCGTTGTCTTATTTGTCTCTCTTGTGATGCTTAATCATTTTTGGGTTAGTAATTTGGTTTCAGAATTCCGAGCTCTACCATTTTAGTATGTTCCATGCTTCACACCATATTTCACCTGTTCCTGCCTCAGAAGAGGAAGTAAGTATCTTTCTGTAGTGCCTTCATTCTTGGAGTCAACAATCGAGCCAGTAGTACTAAACCAGTAAACCTGAAATTGTCAGATTGAGGCTGAAGCAAATGCTGTTAAAGCAGTTGTAGACAAGCTCTGCCCAATGACAATTGTATTGGATAGGGTTGTTTTGACTTCAACTGGTGTGCTTTTGGGTTGCTGGCAGGTACTTCTTCCTCTCCTCTTTCTTTTTTCCTTTTTCCTTCCCTTCTCTTTGTGCACTTCTTATGGCCTCTTACTCTGAGATGGCAGTAAAGTCCCAACTCCCAAAGTACAATGCGACTATCCCAATAACTTCTAAATCAACTTAAAAGCATGTTGAAAGGTATTGGTAACCCACAACATAAAACTTATAAGGAGCTCACAATTCTCATTCTCTACCTAAATTCCTGACAAACATCCCCACTTAAATTCCTGACACTCTTGTCAGGCATACGGCATACCCAACATTGTCCTTGTTCATCAGCGAAATGGGATCCACCTAAGATGTTACAAACACCCCTCCTCAGGGATTCATCGTCCTCAATAAGGTTTCCCCACCATCCTGATAGTATAGGGATTGGTGCTGATATCATTTGTAACCTCCAAAAGTACAAAGTGATAGACTAGTCCAATAACTTCTAAATCAACTTAAAATCATAGTGGAAGTTATTGGTATCCCACAAGTTAAGGCTCAGAAGGAGCTCACGAATTTCACTTTTTACCACCCACAAGTTTGTCATGATGGTGGTGCCTAATAACTACATTGAGGACCAAGGATCTTAACTCAAAATTCAATCATTCTCAACTGTATTGGATTCGGTTATAAAGGTTTGACCAAGTTTCTGTTTAGCCAATGACGTCAACTCTATTTAACCTGGCATAAGAGGGGTTTCCCATTTAAAATTCTAAATGGTCTTCGCAATGATGAACTTTAACTACCTTCTTGTTATGTAACATCTTTCTGATTTTGTCGTAATTAATACTATCCGAAGGCCTGATAGGAAAATTTAGGAAGTTTTTGATGCAAGAATCATTCAACTTGGGGGTGGTTTTGTTCTATGTAGCTTTAGTAATTTATTTTTCTTGCACTATCAACAATGTATTAGCATTCACTATATCGTTCCCCTGTTACGATGCGTTTGTTTATTTTACATGCAGCTATTAATTTGCAATTGGGGTTTCCTTTATCCATGAAACGACTATTCCCTCACATTTGATGACATCATCAAAAGTGTATACTAACACTGGCAGAACTGTATATCTGTAATAGCTTTTTTAGTCTTCATGATTTTCTAAACTCAACATGGGAACGGAAATTACTATAGCCGTAGAACTATTACCTTATTGCTTAGATGTTTCTTTCATGCTTCTTTTTCTTACTTAGGTGATCTCGGGGACAGATCCTGTTACTATCCGATCTAAATTGAGGAATGCTCTTCCACGTGCTCCAGGAAAGCAACTTGTAAGAACCTTACTAAATTACCAACCTTACCTTAAATTTTTCCTATGGAAATTCAAATGATATGCAAAGTTTCAAACTGCAAAAGTTCTTGCTTCTTACCTCTCAAAATGGGGGAAAGGCTCGAAGATTCTTTCACATCCACATTTCTGCACATACTCGTAAATTGGTGTTCTAACTACTAAATATTCAGACCTTTATCTATTGTTATTTTATGACATTTCTCACACCTTGTGGTTTTAATAATGAATTATCACGACCTTACAATTTAATGTGGGTGTTATAACTGATTGCATGTTCAAGTTCCTTGCACTTACCGACTACTGTTGATTTCTATGCTGTAGTATGAGCCTGCCATTCTTCACACGTCACTTGCAAGGATTCTTGGTCACCCTAATAATTCATCTGAGGTTGGTATTCCGTTTCTGGTTTTCTAAGTTTGAGATTTTCACATGGATAACTTGTCATTGACCGAACAATGCAAACTTATTTTGGTGACTTTAGGCTGCGTTTGGTACGCAGATGGGATAGGACAGGACTAGACGGGCGAGAGAGGTAGTCGGGTGAAAGAATTTTGCAAGGTTTTAGGTTTTAATTTGACATGGGTATTTAGTAATTTACCAATCTCGTCCCATCCATCTCCCTGATTTTTGTTCCACCTGTTTTGGTGCCAGTTGGTCCAGTCCTATCCCGGTCTAAATATCACACCAAAAATGGTCAACAAGTTTTTTTTTTGTTGTGTCCCCCATACCAAATGCACCCTTAGATTTCTTTTATAGCATTCAAATTTATGCTGCAGTTGTATTGAGAACATGTCTTTTGTTGGTTCTGCTCTATATATCATAGCAAGGTTTTTCTGCCTTCCTATAGAACATACTTTGTATCCAACTCCTTTTTTTTCAATAATAAATAAAATGGACGCAAATTTAAGGCGATGGATAGGAATAATTTTTTATTTAAATTAGTTGAGTGAAAAAAGGGTCTACTCTGATTTAGGTTGGTTATTCCCCTGTATGCACCATGTACAATCAGTGATAGAAGTAGACGATATTGGTTGCCATTGAATATTTTCCGTCAGCTGTCCAGAAAATGAAGTTACTTCCCATGCTCGTTATTCATAGACGTAACAGTAGGGATTATTAGCCACTTATAGTTTCCTTAAATATGAAAACGCAAATTGTATAGTTTCCGCAAATATGAAACTCTAAAAGGTTTGATGGGTCATTAGTGGGCATGCTCGAATTTGATTATCATTAGAGAAATCAAGGAGTGTCATAGGGACAACCAGGGGTGTTAATGAGTTGAGTTTTTAACGAGCTACTTGAGCTCAAGTTTGTTTATCTCAAGCTCGATCCGATCTCACACACACACTAAAACTCGTTTAACTTAATTAACGAGTCGAGCTCTATAATACCAATGTTCGACTCAGCTCGCTCGGAAGCTCGATTAAATTTTTTGAGTCGAGCCGAGCCGAGCCAGGCCATTTGAGCATACACTTTTTCATATAATCGAAGTATAAAAATTATTGAGGTCAAGCCAATAAACGAGCTAATCAATTCCGAGTTCGAGCCTGTAAACGAGTATCGAGCTTGAGAAAAAGCTATTCGAGCTCGAGCCTGGTAATATGTTTTGAGCGGAGCTCAAATAACCTGTAACTCAACTCGACTCGTTAACACCCCTAGGGACAACACCTCTCGAACTAGGTTAGCTATCATTGTTTGTTTGCTATTTTTATAGTTTTGCTGGAATAATATTCGGCTGGCTTCCATCAAAAGTTTTGTTGGATGTTCTTTCATTAGGAAATTATTCTGATATGTTCATTTTAGGAAATTTGTCACTCCCTCTGTCCGTCCCAAAGTAAGTGTCCACGTTTCTTCTATTTAGGCTGTCCGAACAAAGTGTCCAATTTTAAAAAGAAATTTCTACTTACAAATTCTACCCTTAGTTATTATACGGAGAAATTCATTCCTTTCTATTATTAAGGGTAAAATTGTTACTCATTTGCTTAATTTAAAAGTGTCATTTCTAAGATTTGGCCTTTTCATTCTCTACATTTATTTTGAGACGGAGGAAGTACTACTTTACAAGATAAACATGAGAGTTAATGCAAATTAACTCTCTTTATCACGAGTTTGTTGGTTGCCATAGATTGGCCCGTTTATTCATATGATTACTTTAATAAGAGATGCGGGTCTGACTTTTTGACTTCTCATAGGAATCAAGCACTGCTTCAGAACTCCAGTACTTCCATGAACTAGTAGCTCATTTGAACAATCGCATCCGTGGAACAAAGGTATTTTTTTTTAAAATTCCTACATTTATATTTGGCAAACTAGCTGAAAAAAGCTAGTTGTTAACTAATAAGTTAGTAGATAAACTAGTCATGTTTAGTTAAAACTAAAAACTAGCTAATAAATTAGATGATAATGTAAATTATTGAAATAAAAAACTAGCTTATTGAAAAGTCATCTGAAGTAGTTTTTCAAAAAGTTAACTTATGTCTTAGATTAAAAAAAAAGTTGTCGGGTTTTCTTCATATAAATCAAACAAACTTATATGTTAGAATACTACTGAAGGTTTATAAGATATAATGAAAATGCTAGGAATGACCATGGATGTAGGCAACTAGTTGAACAATGTAATTATATGTTTTGATTTGTCGGAATGCAATATGCAACGAAGTTTGCCCTAGTGTAACGATTTTTTTTTTCTCAATTAGTGTAAGAAATGTTCAAAATTTTTATATTTTGTATCTATTTTGACCGGTAAACATGTAGATTTTGTAACTATTGATCACGTGGATGTCAAGTTGTCGAGTTATATTATAAAAACAAAAATGTCACGTCACATCACATCAACCGATGTTGTGTAGGTTGAAAACCCTTTTATCAAATAAAATGGGTACAGAATAGAAAAAATTCAACGCTTGTTATAATCAAGGGACAAAACTCATCTTTACACCAAATAGAAAGTAAGTCAAAATTCGTTACATTTTTATGTAGTTTGTCGTCCTATTCATTTTCTATAGTTATTACTTATGTGTGTAATTTGCGATCCTAACACTTTCCCTTGTGATTGGTTTTAGGCAACGATCTCCGAGCTGTGGTACGTAGAAGAGTATGACGTCTTAGCTTTGGCATTAGATGGAAAAACAAAAATACGTCCTTTCCAATTCGGCTGTTCAAAAGCCTGAGGGTCGAATAAAAAGTAGTTGCCATACTTTTATCTTCGAAAGAGCCTCCTTTCTATGGTTGTTCTCAACGATCTTTTGAGTCTAGTTGCATCTAATCTCATAGACCGTGTTTACTTGATAGCGTATGTGAATATTTTTTGGCGGCAATAACCTATTTGTGTTGATATTAATCCGACTACAACCATCATGCCCATCCCATCGCACGACCAAGAAAACTAAAACGACAAAAAACACGAGATGTGGCACCATCTCATGACCAACCATCTCCAACCGAACACTATAACACAAGATTTATGTTAATGAATAGTGGAATCACCAAACCCCAAGGGTTGTGGCGTACTGGTTAAGGTCTTGGGGGATGTGGTGTAATATCCCATTTGCTCAGGGTTCGGATCCAGGCGGACACAACAATTGTGGCCACTGAGGTTTAAGCAGGACTGATGTCTTACTGTCATAATTTGCTAAGACATGGCTTAGAACACCCTTCAAAAAAAAAAGTGGAATCACCAATTTTTTAGTAATATAAGCCAAAATGACAATATTTTCAAATAACAAAAATTATGTTTTCGTCTTTCATTGAACCATCATTTGACCTGTTTTGATATAAAATTTAAGTCAGATCGACATATTTTCAAACAAACATGTCAATACTGTAGCCTATACATTATCGTATTCTCATACCTCTTCCTTGTTGTCCTACTATAATCAAGTTCAAACTCGCTATCAAAAAGCTTTCAAGTGAATCACCTATGATTCATTTACATTGTATATCTACTAGTGTTGGGCCCGTGCATTGCACGGGGGGATAAATTTTTTATTGGAATATTGAACCTAGTTAAAATTAAACGTAATTTTTCTGTTAACAGTTAATGAAATACAATGTGAAAAACGAATGTATTTTCATAAGTGGTTAACTTGCATATATTCTTAATCGTTTGTTGTTATGAGTTTGTGCAATAATATTTAGACCTGGCAAAAACTGACACGACATGCTAACCCGATACGAACTCGACACGAAATAAACGGGTTTGGGTAATGCATTTCAACCCGTTTAAGTAAACGGGTTGACACGACACGACACGAAAATTAAACGGGTAAGGTCACGGTCAAAAATTTCAACTCGAAAATGACCCGAATAACCCGTTTATATATATATATATATATATATATATAAGTTTTCCTTTTAATGCTTTGGACTTTTAGTGTTTTAGATTTGATTATAATTTTGAACTATAAATTTTAGATTTCTAATGCTTTAATTTGAATTTTATATTTGTATTTTTTTGTGAATTTTCGATTTTCGATTTTTAATTTTAATTTTATAAATGTTAAATGCGTTAAACGGGTTAGGCGGGTCGTGGCGGGTTAGGCGGGTCGGGTTAGGGTTGGGATTTTCTTACCCATTTATTAAACGGGTCGGATTAGGGTTAGACACTTTTAACCCGTTTAACTTTGAACCCGACACGATACGACACGTTTGCCAGGTCTAATAATATTGGTAATAGTTTTGTATTATATTATTTAAAACTCAAACGACATGTCTCACAACATATTTATCTGACTATTGACTTCAAGACCTCATAGTATTAATCGATAAAAATAAATATATGTATATATATCTTATTCCCCTACTTCGAAAAATATGATTGTGGGTTTTGAAAAATATAAACAAATCCTCAGTAAATAAAATAAAATATAAAAAAGTAGTTTTTCAAATAAACAAAAATATAGTATAATACCTTTTGCTCAGTTGCAGGTTTCGCCATTGACACCCGACCGTTCGTCTTATTCTTGTATTCGGATGATACATAGAGAAGCTATATATATTTATAGTGAATGTAGAGAATATTTTAAAAAATTTTATTTTCATTTTCGATTTTACATTTAAATATAAATATATTAAAAATATGGAAGAATATTTTTATATCTACATCGTTTCTATTTTATTTTCTTTACACTTGGTTAATTTGGAAAGTATTGCGGAATATTTTTATTTTAAAGAATACGATAATTTATTAGTGTATCTCGTTATTTTTTATTTTTTATTCATATCAACCTTTTTTTTTCTTCTTTTAATGCTCGTGAAAAAAAACGTGTAGATTTTATATTATGCGTGTAGATTTTATAAAATAAAATAGATTTTATATTAGCAAAAAAAATACGGAAGAAAAAAGAGTTTATATTACATCTCATTATGTAAAAAAAATTTATAAAATAAAATATGGAACAATCATTATGAGATGTAATATAAAAAAATACGGAAGAAAAAATATTTTATATTACATCTCATTAATATAGATTTAAATGTAAAATCTACATTTAAAATAGATTATGCTAATATAAAATCTATTTTATAAAATCCTTCACCAAAAAAACAAATAGTTATATTAATAAATGAGTATTTATTCCACAAATAGATACATTTAAAATGGATTATGCTAATATAAAATATATTTTATAAAATCTTCCACCAAAAAAACAAATAGTTATATTAATAAATGAGTATTCATTCCACAAATAGATGAGTATGTGAGATACTGTGCTTGGAAGGGTTGTACCAAATCATTAAGAAATTGTAAATTAAGTAATTGGCTTTAATTAGTTGTAACTTGTGCTTAAAATATTGTAATTAAGAGTTTTTTATGTCGTTTTTATAATATAGTATTGTGATATACTGTGCTTGGAAGGGTTGTACCAAAGTATTAAGAAATTGTAAATTAAGTAATTGGCTTTAATTAGTTGTAACGTGTGCTTAAAATGTTGTAATTAAGAGTTTTGTATACCGTTTTTATAATATAATCATCTATTTGTGGAATGGATACTCATTTATTAATATAAATATATTTGTTTTTTTTATAGAGGATTTTATAAAATAGATTTTATATTAGCATAATCTATTTTAAATATAGATTTTACATTTAAATCTATATTAATGAGATGTAATATAAAATCTTTTTTCTTCCGTATTTTTTATATTACATCTCATAATGATTTTTTCATATTTTATTTTATAAAATCTTTTTCTATATTTTATTTTATATTTATTCTTTTTACGTAATGAGATGTAATATAAACTTTATTTTTTCCGTATTTTTTTTGCTAATATAAAATCTATTTTATTTTATAAAATCTACACGTATTTTTTTTCACGAGCATTAAAAGAAGAAAAAAGAAGGTTGATATGAATTAAAAATTAAAAATAACGAAATACACTAATAAATTATCGTATTCTTTAAAATAAAAATATTCTGCAATACTTTCCAAATTAACCAAGTGCAAATAAAATAAAATAGAAACGATGTAGATATAAAAATATTCTTCCATATTTTAATATATTTACATTTGAATATAAAATCGAAAATGAAAATAAAATATTTTAAAATATTCTCTACATTCACTATAAATATATATAGCTTCTCTATGTATCATCCGAGTACAAAAACAAGACGAACGGTCGGGTGTCAATGGCGAAACCTGCAACTGAACAAAATGTATTCCACTATATTTTTGTTTCTTTGAAAAACTACTTTTTTATATTTTATTTTATTTACTGAGGATTTGTTTATATTTTTCAAAATCCACAATCATATTTTTCGAAGTAGGGGAATAAGATATATATACATATATTTATTTTTATCGACTAATACTATGAGGTCTTGAAGTCAATAGTCAGATAAATTTTCAAGTGGTACTGAGTGAATTTGAACTATACCAATTGAGTTGCCGGTTACAAAATATATAAATCATTTATTTTATTTGTCATATTTGATGTGAGTTGAATGTTGTTAATTAATCTACAGATTTATACGTTCAAAGTGATTGTCAAGTGTTGTCGAGAAGGTTTCAGAAAAATTGCAAAATCTGTAAAAACGTATGTTCATATTTATAATTATTTCAATAATAGTGATATATTGTGAGACATGTCGTTTGAGTTTTAAATAATATAATACAAAACTATTATCAATATTATTTTGCACAAACTCATAACAACAAACGATTAAGAATATATGTAAGTTAACCACTTATGAAAATACATTTATTTTTCACATTGTATTTTATTAACTGTTAACAGAGAAATTACGTTTCATTTTAACTTAGTTCAATATTCCAACAAAAAATTTATTCTTCCGTGCAATGCACGGGCCCAACACTAGTGTAATGCAATCAAGGGACCATTTATTTGATGATGATGAACTTGTTTGTGTGGGAATTTGATGAATATGAAAATAGTTAGGGGTATAAAGGGAAAACCAATTATTCAGATCTTGCTAAAGATAGATATGTGCCTTAGTTCGAGAATCTGCATCTTTACGTGTCTCACCATCACTAAACAATGACAAAGTAAATCTAGAGTGTGAACATAATACAACATACAATCATATGAAAAACGAGTGATAGTCCTTATTTGATTAGTAGATTCTTGACATAGATGAGAAATGGATTGAGGCCTGCTCCGTGCAGTGTCCTAAGATAGAAACTTTGTCGGTATCCATCTAGAGGATTCAACAATTGTATTCAAGTTAGACTTAAATCAAACTATGTTTGGATTTGACATTTAATATGTAAATGTCATTAGCAAAACCCAAGCATTATTAATTACATCTTTCTGGATTTAATTCCTATGTGGGACAAGCTCCAACAGAATGTTTGGCTTTCTTGCAAATTAACTATATGATGCAAATTGATATTTAACATCATCAATGACAATCAAAGCATACAGATAGCTCATCTAAAGTTAGGTTCACAAATGAGATCTCGAGGCATACCCATCTAACATATTACAGGAGAATCCGAGAACAATCATTAGTAAGAGAGATCTTAGATTCTAAACGAACATTGTAGCAAAACTCAATTAACTAGGCATCAATTAAAAAAAACAAGAGGACACAACGATATTGTTAGGTCCCAAGGCTTGAGCTTCCCAGGAGGTCACCCATCCTAGGATTGCTCTCGCCCGAGCACGCTTAACTTGTTAGGATCAAGCGCTTACCACTACACCAAAAGCAATTGCTTATGGTGAAGGCGCAACTTTATTTCCTTAAACCATGGTAGCGCAAAGCCCCGTACTAAGCGACAGGCGGACATGAGGGGCTGCACCACTTTCGTGGAGCCAGCGGGTCGGGCTGTTAGTCCCGGCCAGTTACGTACTCCCGAGTCGAAGGTGAGGGCGCTGGATGCTTGCGGCATTCCCAACAAATGTTGGGATTTCTCCTCAACAATCCCCCCCCCAGCATTTGCACACTGGAAGACTCGAACCCGCGACCTCGCTCTGATACCAATTGTTAGGTCCCAAGGCTTGAGCTTTCCAGGAGGTCACCCATCCTAGGATTGCTCTCGCCCGAGCACGCTTAACTTGTTAGGATCAAGCGCTTACCACTACACCAAAAGCAATTGCTTATGGTGAAGGCACAACTTTATTTCCTTAAACCATGGTAGCGCAAAGCCCCGTACTAAGCAACAGGCGGACATGAGGGGTTGCACCACTTTCGTGGAGCCAGCGGGTCGGGCTGTTAGTCCCGGCCAGTTACGTACTCCCGAGTCGAAGGTGAGGGCGCTGGATGCTTGCGACATTACCAACAAATGTTGGGATTTCTCCTCAACAATATAAACAAAAAAAAACACATATCTACAATAAAAACCAGAGAGGAGCAAATGAGACAAAAGGTTAAAATCCATACCAGATGAGCTCGTTGAGACGGCAAGGAGGCTAATTCAGCGACGAGGTTCGTTGAGAGGGTAGTGATGACAAGCTTCGTTTGAGAGCAGGCGACATGGCTGGGATGAAGAAAGGCGAGTTTCGTTTGAGAGCATGAGCGTATAGAATATTGATAGCTTAACAGATTAAACACCCTCCAACTGTCCAACATGTTTAACGAAATAAGTCGTTATCTGGGTTTTTAAGCTACAACCGAACAATTTCATATGACTGACAAAAAAAGCCATAAATCCCATACAACCCATTAAACCATTACTAAATAGTCAATTAAAAAAAATAAAAATCGAACACCTCCTTATATCGTTACACTACGAAAGACAATAAAAAAATCATTTACTTAAAAGTGTATTTAATCCAAGATTTTTACACAATGGTGTACTTTTATAATTTAAGAATTTTTATTTGTCTAAATGTTTAATAAAAAAAGAGTAAATTAAGTTTTTAGTCCATATGGTTTGTTGAAAATTTCTAGTTTCGTTCTTATGGTTTTGAAATTACAATTTTCATCCTTATGGTTTATTATTTTTACCTCTTTTGTCCTTATGATTTAAATTTTATTGTTTTTTTCATTCCTATGGTTTACAATTCATTTTCATTTTAGTCCTTCATACTTAAAATTAGTGTTGTTAGCCCCAGGGACGAAAATAGAAATGAATTGCAAATCATAGGGACGAAAACTGAAATTTGAAACCATAGGGACGAAATATGAAATTTTTAACAAACATAGGGACGAAAAACGTAATTTACTCATAAAAAAGAGTAAACTACTATTTTCGTCCCTGTAGTTTGTTGTTTATAATTATTTTCGTCCTGAACTTTAAAAATTGTTTTTTTATCCTTGTGGTTTGCAACTCCTTTCGTTTTTAGTTCTTAAGAATATTAGTTTTAGTGACAAAAATAAAAAGTAATTACAAACCACAATGACCAAAAAACAACTTTTAGGGGGTGTTTGGTTCGCAGAATTTAATGGAATCTGGTGAAATTGGAATGTTAAATTCCATTGACCAGATTCCATTCCTTTGTTTGGTTCAAGCATTTCAAAGGAATGGAATCATCCAATTCCATTAAATTCCATAGATAAGAGATTTTATAATTCCATCCAAAATGCCAAGCATTTCAATGGAATGGAATATGGTATTTCTTTATTTCTAAAATTACCCTTCACTCCTCTCTCTCTCTCTCCTCCACTCTTTCCTCCCTCTCTCTCTCCCCTCTCTCCTCCCCTCTCTCTCTCTCTCTCTCCGTCTCTCTCCTCTCTCTTTCTCTTCCCTCTCTCTTCCCTCTCCCTCTCTCCTCCTCTCTCTCCCTCTCTCCTCTCCCTCTCTCTTTCTCTTCCCTCTCTCTTTATCTCTCCTCTCTCTCCCTCTCTCCTCTCTCTCCTCTTTTCTCTCTCCTCTCTCTTTCCCTCTCCCTCTCTCTCTCCCTCTCTCTTTCTCTTTCCTCTCTTCCCTCTCTATTTATCTCTCCACTCTCCTCTCTCTCTCTCTCCCCTCTCTCTCCTCTCTCTATCTCTCTCTCTTCTATGTCCTTCACTCTCTCCTCTCTCTCCCTCTATCCTCTATCTCTCCTCTCTCTCCTCCACTCTCTCCTCTATCCTCTCTCTCCTCTCTCTCTCCTCTCTCTCTCTCCTCCCTCTCTCGGTATCATTCATGTGCTAAAATAATAAAAACAATTTTTGTTAAAAATTAAACTGTTTAATGACTATTTTATTAAAGTAATTTTTGTTTAAAAAATTAAAATAATCAAAAAGGGTATTTTGGTCATTTACCAAAATTCCATTCCAATTTCGAAGCTACAATCTGTGAACCAAACAGAAAAATTCCAATCCATTTAACAGATTCCATTCCAATTCTGTCAACCAAACAGGTGGTCAAACCTAACAACATTCCATTCCAATTCCATCAAAGTCAAATTCCTTTGACAGATTCCATTCCATTCAACAACATTCTACGAACCAAACGCTTCCTTAAAGTTAGGAACGAAAATTGTTATAAACAACCAAAATTGTAGTTTACTCCATAAAAAAAATGAGAGATAAAAATGCTGACGTGGCATTGTGAGTCCTGGATGCTCAAATATTTGTGATGGAATCATCTTCCACGCTGTTGCCGGCCACGCTCTTATAAAAACCCCTTCTGGTGTCCGCCACACGCCCCCTCTTTCCTCACGACGGCGCGTCACGGTCGCCATCGCCAGTATTTTCCAAGGTACCTACGCCTTTTTGTGCCCTAGTTCCTCTTGAATTAGGTAGACTTACGATTCATCATATGCTTTTTTGTGTTTGTGACTTCAATTTGTTCTTTTCAACAGTTTACGATTCTTCATCTGCTATCCTGTTTGTGAGTATTTAGTTTAGTTTTTGAAGAATTGAATGATTGTTTTATTTTCTGATTCTGCGTTTGGCTTATTTAAATTGAATTGAATTCGGATATGTAAGTTAGGTTTTCAATTTTTGTAAGCTGACATCTAGGGTTTACGGTTATTTATAGATGTAATTGGACTGAATTAATCGATTATATGATATCTGCGATGATCAATTAGATTAGCTACTCGTTGCAATTGTTCATTTACAGAAACGACTTTGATTTTGTGTATTCTTTGTTTTTGAGCGAGATTTGGGAAACTGGAAATCGAAGCTTGCTCGTTTTCTTTTATTTTTATGGAAAATTCGAAAATTGATCTTCTCTTCTAATTGATTCATTTATTCGTTTTCTTCTGGTGATGTTAAAATTGATGAATCTAGATTACTGTATTTGATTTTGTTACCTGGTTTTACTTTACCAATCATGAGTCACTGCACTGGATCTGGGTACAGCTGTTATAATTAAGATACCAGGAATTGAATTGCATTGCTTGGTCTGTTTATAGGAGTAATGCTTTTTTTTTTTTTTTTTTTCATGTTATAAGAATTAAGATGTGTGAATCATTGTTGTTACTTTTATTGGAGAGTTCCTGAATTTGGTCTATGATGCAGGAATTCTGCTGTGACCAGTAACGAATAAGAAGCTGAACATAGGTTTTGGAGATTCACATTGTGGACAACTAACACGATCAGAATGGGTGCAGAAAAATCGCCGACTTGGTCTGTAATTTTAAGATTCACTTTTGATTTCTTGATCTCTTTACCTGAAAATGTAAAAATATTTATAAGGATAAATTTTTACTTTTACATGTCTTGAATAGTTGTCATTTGATGCATTAAAACTTATAAGCCTGTAACATTATAACCAATTGTAACCCCACATGGCCTCATCAGAAAGATCATTGGAAGAGATGGCATAGGAACTTAACCCTCAGCATGGTGGTTTTCCGATATTTAAACTTGGATCTGCCTTGCAACTTGTTAGCTTGTTCTCTCTTGCCACTATACCATTAATCTTTTTTCTTCTTGTTTGTCACACATAGAACTTCTACTGTCCCATTGTTGCTTTGTTTTAGATTTAGTTGATGGGCCGAGTGTATGTCAGCCACAAAATGGTACCAGTTAGTTACAGGGTTTGTAGAAATGAACTTGGAAATTACCACAGAGAAAGAACATTTTTGGTTAATTAGTTGCACCTTCTTAAATCTTATGCATGCCTTTCAAATCCCAGAACTTGTTTGTAAATTTAGTTTCTGCTGAGGTCTTATGGCCCCACATCAGTTATTCACTATAGCAAAATATCGTATAAGTTATTGGATTTCAAGTCATTCAAGCATCTGAGTTCTGAGCAATCGTTTTCACCAATAGGCTGCTTCTGGGATCCCTGAGCTTTTACACTTTTCCAGCATCATATTATGGCTTTAACCATAAATTTTATTACAGTGTTTCTTATGTACATTTTCACGTTTTCATCTTTGAATTAAGTCTTGAATCACACTTTAGGGTCCTATAGCCTGTATTCTTTTTCTGAGTGCATATCTATGCAACTATATACCTTTCTAAATAGTTTTCTTTTTTATTAATACTAAATGTTCATGATGCAGCTTGCACCCGGGCAAGAAGAATCCTGGTAAAGTTCCTAAAAGAATTCACAAGGCTGAAAGGGAGAAAATGAAGCGTGAGCATTTGAATGAACTCTTTCTTGAATTGGCTGGTGCACTTGGTAATTTCTTCTTAGTTTTGATGTATCTTTTGCTATTTGTGTTTGTTTTATTCTGATAATACATGCATATTGTAGAACACAGAAGTAGCTTTTATCTACACGAGTTCTGTTTGTTTTGATGCAAGTAAATTGTGGTGCTAACTCTGTGCTGCAAGAATTGCAATAAGTGACCTACACACATTAAATTAAAGTCGTCAAAAAAAAATGTGCGCTAAAACATATAAGTACTTTGTAACAAATAACTTCCATGGGGACAATAGGCAAATTGACTTGAAAACATCTCTACACAATGTAAACATTGCAACTCTTGTGGGTCATAAAGAAATCCTAACTTTTGAACTACCATAGCAGAATATAGTCATATACATATATTTCCCTATACAATTACAAGGAATAAGAAAGGCTTAAATGTAATGGGTGACTTCAAATATCTTATGTACCAATTATTACCTTGCAGAACTCACAGAGCAAAACAGTGGCAAGGCCTCTATATTGGGTGAAACTACTCGGGTTGTCAAGGATATGCTTGATCAGATCAAGTCCCTCAAAAAGGAGAACGCAGCTTTATTGTCCGAATCACAATATGTAAGGCCTTTCCCAAATCAACAACAGAATTTAGTCTCCTCTAAACTGATACGACCATGGTCACTCTCAGTGTAACAAAATTCGTCACACCCACATCACTAAATATCGACTCTTATCTATAATAAGTCTAGCTGGGACCGAGTGCTCATGTTTTTAGGAGGTGCCTCAAACTCTTAATCCCTTGTAAATTATTGCAAGGTTTCCTTAAGATTTTTGTCTTGCAAGTAGCTTTTTTTTTTTTTTTTGCCTAGACTAATCTCTTGACAAATTATGACAGTAAGACATCAACCCTGATTAAATCTCAGTGGCCACAATTGTTGTGTATGCCTGGATTCGAACCCTGGGCAGATGGGATATTCCACTACACCCCCCAGGCCTTGACCAGTACGCTACAACCCTTGTGGTTGTCTTGCAAGTAGTTAATAGAGGAAAAATGAAAATGGCACATTGACATTCGACTTCCTCAGAGGCCCGAGTCCTTTTAATCTAGTGAGTCTCTAGTTAAGTTACTAGAACCTTGGTTATCTCAAAAGTTAGCATATCTGTCTTTCTCTCTTTCTATTTGTATCGTTATAGTTTACTCATATCTAGCTTTTCAAAATTTAGCATATCCGTATTTCTTCTTTTCACACACTTTTCACTAGCTGGGGTCGTAAGGGAAACAACCGCTCTACTCTTTAGGGTGCTTTCCTACATCTTATTCCCCAAAACCCCACCTCCAGGCTCCAGCTGTGATATATTTGGTTTGGTTTTTTAACGTCTCGGGGGATCTCAAGCTTGATTTTTTTTTGTATAAAGCATATGGGTATTGAGTGTTGTAGTGATCGAACTCTTTTGTGGACAGGTGACAGTCGAAAGGAACGAGCTTCAAGACGAGACTTCTGCTCTACAGAAGCAGATCAGTGAACTAAAGAGCGTGATAAAAGAAAGAACCGTCCAAAAAAACCTCGACCTGAATGCACCCGCAATAGAATCGCACGAACCACAATTGCCGCAATATCTTCCCCACGATATCATAAGGTTACCTGCTGGCGATCCACTTCTAAATCCCGTTTTTGTTATTCCTGCTTGTCACAATGTCCAAATTCACCCACAACCAGATTCCGGTCTGGTTATTGGGAACAAACCCGTGTCAAACGTGAGCAAACCGTACCCTCGGTATCCCACTCCATCGGATTCCTGGCCGTTCCAACTTCTTGAGAAACCGTCTCAAGAAGTTGGTGAGGACCCACACAGAGAACAAGCATAACCTTTAAATCAAACTAAACCAAACAAGCTCAGTATATCTCACACGGGTCTGAAGAGGGTAAGATGTACGTAAACCTGATCTTTACCCTAAAGAGTAAAATATGACTTGTAATATGTGTAAATTGTCCCATCTTGTAATATTGCAAGGGAAGTTGTTGGCAAAGCAATGGGCAAGTGGTGTGTTGTAGTGTTAATACTATGTTTTTGCAAAAAATCTAAAAGTTGGAGTGGTTGATTATGAAAGCAATAGAAGGTAATAAGTAGTAGTAGTGGTGGTGGTATGTTAGTAGTTGTTTTTACCTTATATCAATAGGTTAAGATTAGAGTGTTATTCCATTTAAATATTTGGAGAAGCCCTCTTAATAACAGTTTTAAAATGCAACAAAGTGATGATAAATTTATTTTTATCGATTAGTGTAACAAACTTTCATTTTCTTTATTATGTAGCTGTTTTGATTGGTAAACGTGTATGAAGTTGTTAAGTAATATTATAAAAACAAAAATGTCATATTGAAATGAACATATCAAGTAAGTTGAAAACTTGTTTACCAGGTAAAATGGGTATAAAATAAGAAAAATTGAATGTTTGGGTAGAATTTTTGTTGTTCTATTAGTTCAGATTAAAGACAATTTTTGTTATATTATGATATATTTAGTTGTATTTTATTTGTTGTAATTGCTCATATTACAAACTATCTATGAATGAGTGTGTTTCAATGTTGTGTGTCATGCCATGTAAAGAGGTAATGTTTATTTGTTTAACACAAAATTACACATTGACTTTCATTTTTCTAAAAAGAAAGCAAATGTTGTAACAATGGGTGGGTTGAGACGAGAATACCATTTTTTTTTACAAAAACACAAGAATAAGGGGTTGTTTTTTTTAAAAAAAAAAAACTTTTAATGACTCTTGAGTCTGAATCGTTCAGATCTTTTTACACACCATCTCTTATTAATCATAACTAAAATAAGACTTCAGACTTTAGACCTCTTAAAAAACAAACGGCACCTAAGTATATCACATGATAATACATATAAGGGGTCCTGGTGTCACACCAAAGGTTGTGTGCGTCTGCAATTTACTATCATAAGTGTATTACATGTGATGAATTACACTATCATATGTGATAGGGATCTTCTCGTGTTTTCGTAAAATAACGGGTTGTTCTTGTTTGAACTCACAGACTAAACATGTCTTGTATGTCGGACTCGAAAATAAAGTAAAAAAGATAAGATGGACCCAAAATTTTATGTAAAGCATCTCAATAGATTCTCTATAATTTTTGTAAAATAGAGAACAAGAAGTCAAAATTTTTAAAAAAAAGTTATACTCAACTCTAAGAGATTCTCTATTTTGGAGATTTCAACATCAATTACATTATTAAAACATTCAATAATTTTATGATCCCTATAATTTTTTAAAAGAACTTTATATAAAATAATAATAAAATTCAATTTCATCGGCAGAAATTTGGAGAGTCTTCCAAATTTGGAGAATTCTATCATTTTCCTCCTTTCTCCATTTTAAATAAGAGACTGCTTGTTTACCTTTTAATAATTTCATTAAGAGGCAACATCTGAATTGCTAGGAGATGCATCTTGTTTGACAAAAAAATTGTTTCTTAATGGTTCCAAAACCCCCTGAATGATTTTTATATTTGAGTCTTCGTTAACTATTTAGCGCCCTAATTTTATTTTGAACAATTACCAAACAACCATATTTCATTTTACATTATATCATAAGAGTCTCTATCATCCTGACCACTTAATTATTATACATCAAACCATTCATCAACTTTTTAATGAACATGTTTCAACAAAATTTCTCAAAATCTCTATTTTGAAACGATTAGTAAATTACAAATTTAACCCTGAAGAAAGATTGATCCAGAAACACACATACCATGAAAATTTGAGAAGTTGGTGTCAAACTTCCACCCTCACCACCTGTCTCTATCTCTTCCCTTCCACCGAATCCCTAATTCCCCCACACTCTTTTCTACTACTTCACACTTCAAATCAACTCAAATCACCTTCAAATCCATCAACAATTTCATCTCAAATGGGCCGATCTGGAGCTGCAGCTGGTGATTTGTTGCTTCTAATCGCTCAAAACTTCGATCTACTCGCCGGGTAATCTATCTCGCATTACTTTCCTTGTTAATTATGTTTCAATTTGGATTCAATCCGACATTGTTAGTATGTTTACTGTTTGTTCGTTTATTTTGTGTGAATTTTGCAGGCCTATGGTTAGTTTGGCTTATCCTCTGTAAGTTTCCCCTCTTTTTCCTCATTTCATTTCCGTCAATTTGATGTTTTCCTCGATTGTTTTACTTCGTTTTTCGATTTCGTACCTTAAGAGAACATTATTGTGCATTTGTTAAAGTAGTATTTTTTTTTTTATCAGATATGCTTCGATTAGAGCGATTGAGACTAAATCTGTTGCTGATGATCAACAATGGCTTACGTATTGGGTCTTGTATTCTATGATTACTCTTTTTGAGCTCACCTTTGCCAAGCTTATTGAATGGTAATCGTTCTTTTTTGTTGACATTTTGCTCGATTTGTCCTGTTTTTTGGTTGTGTTTAGGGTCATTTGAATTCCATTTTGTGGCTTAGAATTGAAAATGGGAATAACACTAAACAAGGAACTCATCTGAATCGTCCATCTATTTTAATGCTATTCTAATTCAACGATTGTATGGTTACATTTTACCAAAAGTAAATCCACCATTATATGGTTATATTCAAATGGACCATCTATTTTTTAGATCCAACGGTTGATAAGGTGTTTTCTCTTCGGGTTCTCCTTTGAACCTCAGTCTATTCCGTCCTAGAAAAGAGTTGGCATTTGACTATGGAGTGTCAAATGAATAACCGCCCTACTCTTTGGAGCAGAGGCCGGGTTGAAGGCATTTGAACAACCCAACCCACAGTTTGCGGTTTGAAAAATCTCAACCCAGCCCAAGCAAAACTACAACTCAACCCAAACCGTGCATTTGGGTTTGGGTTAGTCAGGTTGAAACTTTGATACTATCATCTTACAATTAAATTAAGCGTCCGTCTTTAAACGAAGTAAAATCAAAATGATAACAAACTCGAAAAAAGGTTGAAAGTTCATGCAAATAAGAAAGTAAAATTACGGTTTGAAATTGTAATATAATTTTGAATATAGCTAAGTACGGGTGGTCTAATGTACATATATTAATCGAGGACTTAATAATCATATTAAATCCATAGTACATAATGGCATCGGGTTCATCAGGTTGGATTGGGTTCAAATTAATCTAACCCAATTCCAACCCAATAGATGTGGTATTGTATCGACTATGTGTCGGGTTGGCTTGGGTTGAGTTTTTTTGGGTTTTTTCGGATTGGGTTGGCCGGGTTGGTCGATTTTTTTAGCACCCATACATCTCTCAGACCATAATCCCTATAAACTCCAAGTGGGATAAAGTGGGCTAGTTTGGTGTGTGTTTGTTTGATTTTGGTTATAAAAGCTGATACTATAGTTAACTACTTTTGAAGTACATCAAATCACCTTCCTTGATGCTTGTTATGAGTTTCATATCTCTTACCTTCTTGTTTCCCGGCATCTTATTTGTCGGTTGCTTGGCAGGATCCCGTTCTGGTCTTACGCAAAGCTGATTGTGACCTGCTGGTTGGTTATTCCGCATTTTAGTGGTGCTGCGTATGTATACGAGCATTACGTTCGACCTTTCTACACAGGGAAACATACCATTAACATCTGGTATGTCCCAAGCAAGAAAGACGTTTTCAGCACGCAGGATGACATCCTAGTTGCTGCAGAGAAATACATTCAAGAAAACGGCCCAGATGCTTTTCAGGAAATCATTCATCGTGTATGCATCTCTCTGTCTTCATATCTTCATAGAAACAACTGCTCTACCCTTTGAGGCAGCAAAGGACAAGGTCCATCTGACCCCACATCCGAGTGGGATAAGTGGGATATACTGGACTTGTTTAGTTTGGTTTCCATCCTCCGGGTGGGAAATATTGGGCTTGTTTGGTTTGGTGTCATTGAAACAACTGCTCTACTATTTAGATAGACAGGCCTGCCTACATCTTATCCCTAGACCCCACATCTGGTTTCCAACCTCCGGGTGGGAAATATTGGGCTTGTTTGGTTTGGTGTCATGGAAACAACTGCTTTACTATTTGGATAGACAGGTCTGCCTACATCTTACCCCTAGACCCCACATCTGGTTTCCTACCTCCGGGTGGGAAATATTGGGTTTGTTTGGTTTGGTGTCATGGAAACAACTGTTCTACTATTTGGATAGACATGTCTGCCTACATCTTACCCCCTAGACCCCACATCTGGGATAGACATGTCTGCCTACATCTTACCCCCAAACCCCACATATGGGTGGGATAAATGGGGTTTGTTTAGTTTGGTTTCATCTCATGGAAACAACCGTTCTACTCTTTCGGTGTATGACATATATGCATACATCCCATTCCCCAAAACCCACCTCCGGATGGGAGATACTGACCTTGTTTGGTTTGGTTTGGTTTATGAATACCTGCATGCCGAAAGACACATTCACACACGCTTACGTTGGTTATATAAAGCTTCATTTTTAACATGATATTTATGTGTGTCCTCGTCTTTTGCAGTCCGATAGGGATGTCAAGTATCGAGGTAGCAGTTTCGTCTCTGAAGACGACTACGTATATTGAGGTTAGTGTGCGGATCATGAAATTTCTTGCTGTTGACCGTTTGCTTCTGGTAAGTGTAGATCGGTGTATAGATAGCATAGCGATGTTGTGCCAACAAAACTGTGTTTCTCTCGGCTTTTAGGTTTTAGCAAGTTGGTTTTCGTTTGAGTCTAGTATTCTCGCGGTAAATTTGGTGGCCTCTGTATACGTACCGTTCAAATAATGTGCCATTTCTGTTCCTTACATTATGGTCTTCCATGGTGGTGTTAACTTAATCCTAACCGAACCAAGCAAAGTAAGGGGTTGTTTACCGACACAATTTGGGTAAATGCTGACCGGATAAGAGTTTGTCTGGGTGTACACTAATCAATGATCGGGTAAGAGTGTGTCTGGGTCTACCGAGTAAGGATCAAATGTGAGCGGGCGACATCATTTCAACTTTCAAGGTCTTTTGGGTAGTTTTGTGTCTTCTATAGCCGAATAAAGTTTAGTTCTTTAGGGCCATATTTTAGTTCGTTGTTTCAAATATTTTCTGGTTTCGATACTGGCAAAGTATGAATTGTGGTTATGGATCCATTCAAACGGATGTGGAAAATTTGAATCAAAGTCGTGAATAAGTGAGGATGCATATTCGGTTCTCGTAAGTCATAATAGTATTAAACATGATATTTGAAAAGCGGAAGAAAACCTCCCGAAGTTGAGATCGATTATTGGAGATAAATGTAAAATCACTTTAATGATTGATTGGGACTCGGCAAATTCCATTTGAAAACAGAGTCTATGGGGTGAGATATACGCAGACAGAACCTTTATCTTAAAAAACTGAGCAGTTGTGTGAAACCTTTGTCTTGTGCAATGAAAATGGAAAAGAATTGTGTTTTTGGATTGTAACGGTCGTTTATCAAACACTTAGTAAGCGCTTACGAGTAAGAATCATCACTTTCATTTACCTTGTGAGGTAAAATTTCTAGCCGTCAAAATGGATTGATGGTAAACATTTATAACCCAGTAAATACTTACCGGGTAAGAATCATCATCCTCACTTACCGGATAATATTCTCGATCCTTGCCTTCCTCTTACCTAGGAAGATTATCGGCCTTTGTTATGTTCGAAAGTAATTGAATCGGGAAACGTTTGCCAAGGTAAGTGTTTAGTAAACGACCCCTAAATCTTGCTTTCTTGACGCTGCACGCCTGGTAGCTAAATAACGTGCACTCAAAGCGTGGACACTGAGTTTCCCAGCGTGGACACAAGTATATATCAACACTGGGATCGCTACAAGTAATAAAATGGTACAAGTACCGAGTATCGTACCCACAGAGACTGGACTTACTGAGAAATACTGACTTTCATGAACTTCTTGCACAAGTTTCGAGTTGGGAAAAATATTTGTTTGGTTGGTGAATTAATTCTAAGAAAATGCGAAATGAACTTTTTATAATTAAAGAATGGGTATGGGTGTAAACGTTCCTTGAGACAAACGTAGTAACAAAATGGTCGGGCGCTTTGTAGTACGGAAAATCTATAAAAAGCCTGATCTCTCGAAAGTGGATTTTTAAATACCGGTCCTACAAAATGCTCGTAAAGTGTCTATCGTTACCAACTCTTAATCTTGCCGATATATCTAAGTTTGACTCTAAACGTCAAGTTCTACCGGTATGGAGATTTATACCCAAATCTCTTTGTGATTACTCGACCGGCATCCCGAACCTTAGTAAATCATACAAAACTCGCATCTCTACGTGGTTATCAAAGACTTTCTCAAATCCTTGTTGCATCACTTAAGCCGTATTTCGGATCCGCCCCTCTCGAGGTCTAAGATCTAATATTAACACTTCAAAGTGATCGGCTTATCCGCATTGAGTTATGTCCCAACTCAAGTGACCAAACTTAAGAGTTAGTAATAATGGTCACACCCAAGTGTTGCCTACTAATCCCAAGTTAGCTCACATCCACACCCAAGAGGTGCTTAACTCATAATTAAAGTAAGAGACATAAGAATAAAAGACAAGAAATAATTAAGAACTACTTGCATAAACTTAAATTACGGAAATGAAAATTAAGTACTTGAAATAAATTACAAGGAAAAGTAAAGTACTAGAAATGTAAAGTGCTAGAAAGTAAAGGACTTGAAATTAAAACTACCATCTTCAAGTTAACAAGTAACTTGAAGATGAACTAAAACTAGAGCATTGTTGGTGACTTTCTTGGTGTTGGATGTTGTGGATTATAATATATGGATGTGAAGAACCAAAGCCTCCTTTATATAGGAAGTGAGAGAGAGAAAACCCCTTGTAAAGCAAGTGACCACTGGATATTCGGTTGTCCACCGCGGGCACTCACTGCCCTCCCCGACAGTTTTCCCAAATTCTGCACAAAAATTACTTTTGATGCCATTATCATAACTTGCTTTAATTAAAGACCAAAAGAGGATAGAAAGGAACAAAAGTGGGTATAAATAGAAAATAAGACACGAAAAAAGTGATAAATAACACTCAGGAATGAGGGTTATCAACGCCCAATAACAATTTCAAACGTGATAACATTAGATGTCATACAATTTCAAATGTAGATGAAGTAAATAACTTCAAACGATAATAAACATTTGTTTATTTAGTTTTTAAACAAATTCCAAATCAGATTTGTTAGCAGTTTAATGTGTAGTTTATTTAGCAAGCCTCTAAAAGAGTTTTATGTAAATAGCCACGTTTTTTTTTCTTCTGAACATCTCTCCCAATAAAAAAAACGTTCATTTCATCCAAAAAACTATCCAAACAAAAACTTTCTCAATTTATACAAACAGATTAATTCATAAAAAACAATTTTATTCCTATATGACTTAACAGAAAACCAATCACACAGTCCTTCAAAGATAACACATTAAAGAGATCAAGATCAATTATATGTAAAAGAATTTCTAAGATGTTCTTTAAAATAAAGAAAACAACTGAAATATTTTGTTTTAATGTATTCTCTATATTGTTTTATAAAATTGAGAAAATTCAAGTTTAGATAATTCTAAAAAATTCAATGTGAACAGTGAGAAATGTTTTTTTTTCTCCTATCATTAAGAATGGGTTATTATTATTTATATGAAGTTCTTTTAAAATTAAACTAGAATAATAAAATTATAAAATTTTTAATAATAAGAATTATTAATTAATATTGAAATTTCAAAATAAAAAATCTATTGAAGTCAGTGATTTTTTTAAGATTTTTTAGTTTTTGCTTTTTATTTGAAAAAACTATGAAAATTTTGTTGGAAATTTATTTTATTCATCACCCATGAAGTCTTTTTTATTTCGATTGAAAATTTGATTTTGGTAAGGGAAAAGTTTAGAAAAATTCAATAAATTTCGTTAAACATTTTTTTAATAAATTAGAAACGTACTCGTGCAATGCAGTGAGATACATCACGATTTTAATGTTTCATTTTATTTTTTTTTCGGTGATTTACAGTACGATTTTGGATGATTTTGAGAAAGTGATAATGTTTTTTTTATAAATTTGTTTAATTTAGGCTTAATAATATAATATTTTTTATATAAAAAAAATTAAGTATTTTGTTAGAATTCAATGATTATCTTATATATTTTAATGACATCTAGAAAAAATAACCAATTACATATTTAATAATATAATTAAAACAAATTTATAGTAATATAATATATTAATTAATAGTGATACATAGAAAGGTCTGCATAAAAGAAAGGTTCTGTACATACCAAATTGGTGAGTGTTAGAAGCCTGCAGTAGTAATATGTATCTTGTGTTTTGATACTTGTAAATTAAGAGATTTTTAAAATCTTGCATAAAATGATGGTACCTTGCGCCTAATAATTTGTATTTAAGAGTTTTTTATGTCTGCTTTATAATATAGTATAAATATAGATAAACCATTGAACTTTAGAAATTGGTTATCTATATCATTTTTAACCCAAAAAAAACTACATCTAATCTACTAAGAAGGTTTTAAAATGAAAAAAAAAAAAAAACTAAATCGGTTTTACTATTCTCAAACTCTAAGTTATTCAAACCTTTCGAACCAAACACCATCACTCCTCCTCGATGTCCCATCGTCGTCCACACTCTTCATCATCGTCATTGTCCCTGCTATCGATCTCCCTATTTTTGATTCATCATTTTTTTAATCTATCGATACATACTCTGTTATATTGTTATAAAAGAGAGATAATCGAAAGACAAAAAAACAAATAAAAAATACAGGGATAGATGGCAAGTAGGGGTGTTCAAAAAACCGTTGGACCGCTCAAACCGGTCGAACCAAGTCAAACCGGACCGTTTTTGGCGGTTTGAGCGGTCTGGCGGTCCGGTCTGGTCTGGAAAATTGCTAAACCGGGCAGTCCGGTCCGGTCTGCGGTCTGGAGGTTTTTTTTGGCGGTTTGGACCAAACCGACCGCCAAATATATAAATATATATATATATTTTTTTTATATATACCTTTATTATAAAGAATAGATGATATAAAGCCCAAATGTCCAAGTATATACAAAAAGGCCGAAGGTATTTTAAAAGATTGAAATCTTTATGGATTGTGGAATACAATGAACGGAAAAAATGAAGAAGTGAAGCCGTTGATTTTATTTGCACTTTGCATATTACTTTTTTTTTTAGTGTTTTGTCTTCGGATATTTAGTTAACTTTTGTAGACTTTGTTCTTTATTTCAAATGGACTTAAACCAAGCAATCTTTAAAATTCAAAGTTTTATATGTTTTTATGTTTAAACTTAAAAGTCCACTAAAAGGCCCAAACCGTCTAAACCGGTCGACTAAACCGCTTAAACCGCGGTCCGACTTGACCGGTCTGGGCACTTGATGTCAAACCGCTCGATTTGAAAAATCAATAAACCGCCACTTGCGGTTTGGTTTGTGGTCTGAGGGGTTAAACCGCACAAACCGGACCGCGAACACCCCTATTGGCAAGGGCCAACGGCGACGATAGGGGGTATGGAGAATGGAAGACAACGGAGCAACAAGGGGTATGTGGCAACAGGGAGCGATGTCGTTGTGTGCGAGGGGTTTGAGTGGCTTAGGTTTTGGGAACAGTAAAACTAATTTAGGTTCTTTTACTTTAAAACATTTTTAGCCGGTTACTGATTGTTTTTTTTTTCTCTTTTTTATTAAAATGATGTAGTAGTCAGTTTTTAAAAATTTAATGATTTATTTATTAAAAAATATTTAGAGATTTAACCATTTAAAATAAGAAAGTTTAACAATTTTTTCATTAAAAAAAGATTTAAAACTTAGGAGTTGTTTGTTTTTTTCTAAAAACCTCTTAATGACTCTTAAGTCAGAATCATTCAGACATTTTTACACACCATCTCTTATTAATCATAACTAAAATAAGACTTCAGACTTTAGACCTCTTAAAAAACAAACGACACCTTAATAATTCAAAATGAAAATGTTCTTTCGGGTTTTATGAACTTTTTTTTATATATATATAATATCTCCTTTTATGGTTTATTTGAAAACAACTTTTTTTTTTTTGTCATTTTTGAAAATTATTAACCCTTTTAAACAATATTAATTATTTCATTTTACTTGGAACTTTGATTTTAATTAGAATAAGGTTAATTTGGTTCCTAATGCTTGTGATTTTTATTGGATAGCATCTCTAAACTTTAAAATTTCGAATTCGGTCCCTCACGTTTGTCAATTTCTAACCGTTTTGGTCTTTATATCTAACGGTTATTAACTTTTTTCGTTAAGTCCAATCAAATGAGAAGTATTTTAGTCATTTTCACTATTTTCATTATATTAAACACAAACATATTATATTTTTAATTTTAAATTGTAAAACAAACAAAAGAAAAAGTAAAGGTGGTAGACCGGTGGTTATTATTATTATTTTATTATTATTTTTACAATTTACAATTTAAAATACACTATGTTTTAAAATTTTAATATAAAATTTAAAAAAAATACTGAAAATGACTAATCGTCTCTCGTTATTTAATGGAAAAAGTTAATGAAAACCGCTTGAGAATTGACATATGTAGGACCATATCTGAGTTTTTAAAGTTTAGAGATGATATTTGTTAAAAGTTACAAATATTAGGGACCAAAAGTAAACTTTACTCTTTTAGTATATTGTTAGAAAAGTATCGAAAACTTTACATACTAACCATAAATTCTCAATACGTTAATCCGTTGTTAATTTTACGAGGGAAAGTTAACAACTGGTTGTTCTTCACGATATCCTCAAATCGATTTCTCTTTTTATCTAATCCAATCCTTGCGATTTTGATTTTTGCCACAGGAAAATGTCGACGGATTTACAGTGGTTCATAGCTTTTACGAAGATTCTGGAGCTGAAGATCGTCAAGGAATAGCGATTTGCGAACGTAAACATTCCAATATTTGGACGGTTTGATTTCTGTATATTGTGTTTTAGATGTTGTCTAATGATTTTTTGAAGCAGTTAGTTGTGCATTCATGATTATCTGTTTAGAATTGGATGATGCCAATGGTAATCGACTATTTGTTTCATATAATACTGAAAATCCTGGATTTTGTCTTCGTTTTCGTTGATTTGTATAAAATTTTATTGTTTAAGGACTCTCATTTTGCTTAGGTTAATGGCCGCTATGCGAGTATTGGTAAAATGTCATTTCCGTTGTCAAACGTCTAACTTACGCTTGTGATTTGTATTCCTGATCTCGAATGTTTGGTTGTTTTTGCTGTTTAGTTGATTCTCTTATGGAAAATTGTTGGTGTTCTTTGCCATTTTGAACAGGTTTTAGATGCTGGAACGGAAGTGTGGATGGATGAGTGACTGACCAACAGCGAATTAGCCTTTAGGAGCAGAATGCCGACGAGGTACTTGCCACTTTCTCACTCTTTAATTTCGACTTTGGTGAATTAGGTTAATAACCTTGATTGCAGTTGATTCAAGCTCTAACTGTGTTGAAAAAAAATTATGAGTATGCAACTATGCGAAACCAAAGTCCTATATGATGTGTTAACTGTTTACCGAGTCAGAAAAATGTTCCCACCAAAATGAATATCTTGCCAAATCATATGGCTTACAATCTTTCAGGAGACAAGATGAACACCATCCCCGTAGCCCTGCAGATAGTTCTCAGCTTACTTCACCTAGCACCACAAGTTCTAGCCATGGATCACTTCTTGATGATGTTGATTCTTTGCATGATGTTTTCATTTGGGGAGAAGGAACTGGGGATGGGTTCCTGGGTGGTGGTGTGGAAAAATTCGGAAACTCATCTTCTGCCAGAATGGATGCACTTTTACCAAAGGCTTTAAAGTCTAGCATGGCTTTTGATGCTCGAAAAGTCTCTTGTGGAAGTAGACATGCAGTGGTAGTCACCAAACAACGGGCTGTTTATAGTTGGGGAGAGGGATCAGGGGGTAAGCTTGGGCATGGAGTAGAAGCTGATGTTTCAATCCCGAAGCTTATCAATGACCTCAGCAGATCAAACATTGAACTAATCGCATGTGGAGAAAACCACACTTGTGCTGTAACACAAGCAGGGCATCTTTATACTTGGGGTGACGGTATCCACAACTCTGGTCTTCTTGGTCACGGGACTGAAGCCAGTTACTGGACTCCGAGAAAAGTAGAAGGTCAAATTGAGGGTATGCACATATCATTTATCTCTTGTGGACCATGGCATTCTGCAGCTGCAACATCAGAAGGTCTGCTGTTTACATTTGGAGATGGAACTTTTGGTGCCTTGGGCCATGGGAATAATAGTGGCGCATATTGTCCTAGAGAAGTTGAAGCTCTGAGAGGACTACGAACGGTTAAAGTATCTTGTGGTGTTTGGCATACCGCTGCCATCGTAGAGGTTGATCATGAACCTTCAACTTCTGGTAGCTCGCCTGCTTGGAAACTTTTCACTTGGGGTAATGGAGACAAAGGCCAACTTGGGCATGATGACAGGGATCCAAGATTTTCTCCCTCTTGTGTACTTTCACTATATGATACAAACTTTTGTCAAGTAGCATGTGGCCATAGTATGACGGTTGCTCTAACCACCTCCGGAGAGGTATACACAATGGGAAGTGCTGATTATGGACAACTAGGGAATCCTGAAAATGTTGGTAATCTTCCTTTGTGCATTGAAGGAAAACTCAAAGACAGTTGCATAACAGAAATATCATGTGGTTCTCATCATGTTGCGATTTTAAATTCAAAACATGAGGTTTACACCTGGGGTAAGGGAGCAAAAGGACAGTTAGGGCATGGGGACAACAAGGATAGGAACATTCCTACATTACTTGAAGCTCTCCACGAAACACAGGTAAAAAGTGTGGTATGTGGATCCAATTTCACAGTTGCCATTTGTCTTCGTAAACAGGTGTGTGCTGTCGACCTTCCCATGTGTTCAGCTTGTCATGCACAATTTAATTACAAAAGGAAGCGTCAAAACTGCTTCAATTGTGGGCTTGTTTTCTGTAAACCATGTAGCAATAGGAAATCCTTAAAGGCTTCGTTGGCTCCAAACGTGGACAAGCCTTGTCGTGTGTGTGAAGATTGTTATTATAGGCTCAATAAGGAGGAAACAGATATGAGATCAAGTTATCTACCTCCCAAAGTCAGTAGGACAAATACCAATCGCAGATCAGACCCAGATAATGACCAAAAGTCCTCTTATCATAAATCACAAAGCCTACTTTCTCGGCTCTCCTCCTTAGATTCATTCAGATTTTCTGGTAGCCAACATCCAAAACCAGACAGTTCACAGGAGTCAGGTAACAGTGGCACACTTTCTCCGCAGAATCGAAGTCTCCAAAAGGAATATTCATATGCATCAAATTCATCTCCATTTGTATTTGACCCGGGAAGAATAGCAGCTTTTCTTCCAGGCTCAATAATTGGTTTTCAAGCACCATCTCCCATCTCCGTAAAATCAAGTCCTAATCACTCCACGTCATTTTCATCTACTACTGTTCTCGCATTACCTGAAGCAAAAGGAGATGATTCCAAGAGAAAGAATGATGATCCGAACAAAGAAATATCTACTTTGAGGGATCAGGTTAATTTTCAATCTTACACAAAATGTTTGAAACAACTGGGTTCTATTACTTGCTGCACTTTCTAAAAAAATCTGGCTTCTAAATGCACACAGGTGGTTCACTAATATGATTTCTCAATTTGTGCCTCTGTAGTAAAAATAGTAATATGCTTTTCATGCTAAATGGAAAGTATTGCTGCTATGCTCATTTCTATAACGAACCAAATCCCCCGAATTGTTTGGTATGCCATGTATCACATATTGTGCTAGCACGAGATAAAAGTATGTATCATTATGCTAGAATGCAAGTAACAAGCAATATACTTACTTTCTTGATAGCATTTAGTTGGAAATAACTTGAGCCTTTGTATATAGGTCGAGTATCTTTCAAAGAAAGCTCAAATCCTAGAATCTGAGCTCAAAACAACATCACTGCAATTGAGAGAAGCAACTAAACAAGCCAGGGATGAAGGAGAGAAAAACAAAGTTGCAAAAGTAGAAATAAAATCTCTCACCACACAGGTTGGTTCGATCTGTTTTTGAGCTCATTATGTTCTGTAAACCAGTTGACCCATTTATGCCTAAAAATCATCTTTGAGATATTACAAGATTCATTTGAAGTTGAAATGAACATTACTGGAACTGATTGTCATTCAATATGAGTAAAATTCTAGACTACAACAATAGCTGGTTAACAGACTCAAATTCCCATGGTACACAAGTATTCTTGCATTTTTTGCTTGTGCTCAAATTCACGAACATATTTGTATCATTCACAATGAATATTTACTTGAAAAATTAAACATGATAACGGATTTTCAGAAATCTCCTTTTTCAAATACCGTATCTGTCCCAACTGCTAGTAGAATTTGAGATATGTTGTCGACTGACTAGTGCAATCCTACTACAGTTGGAAGACCTGGCCAGATTGGTAGGCCAGGGATCTTCTCCGATGTGCAGAGTGTCGGGTTCATATGCTGGAAGAAACTCCAGGACTTTTGGCCGAGCTTCTCTCAGAAGGCAATGGACCCTTTAGATATCATGTACGTCCAATGCACTCAGACAGTTTTGAAGGTATGTGTTCTCCGTTTGCAGATTAGTGTCCTACTTCATTACTTGCTTGATAGAACTGAGTTAATAATCCATCATGTTAATTTACAGACCCTTTATTATTAGTTTCCATTAACATCTATTTAGTTCAACAAAGAGTTGTTTTACAAAATTGTAACATCAAATATGTATAGTTTTCATTTCAATTCTAATATATGGGCTCTAATATAATAACCCATTTTAAATCATTTCTCATGTCTATTTGTGGTCTCGTCTCCATTTATCCTTGCATCATGAAAATGACACAAATGGACTAAACGGATGGATGCATCCTCCAAAAGAGCCCTTTAGGAGAGAAGGGAGGTTCCAACCTATATAGAGGAGAAATGTTCCAAGTCTAGCCGATATGAGACTAAGGTGCCGTTTGTTTTTTAAGAGATCTAAAGTCTGAAGTCTTAATTTAGTTATGATTAATAAGAGGTGATGTGTAAAAAAGTCTGAATGATTCAGACTTAAGAGCGATCGAGAGATTTTAAAGAAAAAACAAACAACCCCTAACACTTTCTGTTTACATTAAAAGAACACTTTCTTTTTGCATAAATAAACACAGTATGGCAAGATTTTGAGTTCAATCTGCAATTTTAGGTTGTTGCACGAGAGTTTTTAAGTTCATTGTTGCCAATTTGGGTCTTCCTAGCATACTGCAAGTTTTTAAGATGACCATCCCTTATCGAATGGACCGAGTTCCAAATCCTGAAATCCATAATCTGTCATTTGAATGAACTGCAGAAGTAATGACCATCCATGCAGGCTGATTTCTTTTAAAGGTACTTGGGAAACTACACCCGAAGGAGTGAATTTTTTGTTATTTTTCTGTTGACAACCAGACTAATAGCTTTACTTGAATAACTTTCATTTCATTGGGACATTTCTCTAAAATAGTCATTTTGGACTCCCCAATTCATTTTATAGCCGTTTTTCTACTCAATTGACCAACATAGCCAAGATCTCGCAAATGCACTTTAATGACTTTAGCAAGCAGCAGTTTAAGTTGCATAAATGACACTTCCACGTCGGCATTTCGCAAGAAGCACTTTAACAACTTGAAAATTTGCTACTTTATATGAATATTATTTTCATAAAAAGTGGATTTCACAAGTTCTATTGGAGGATCAAAAATGACTATTTTGGACAATTTCCCCATTTCATTCTAGTTAATTCAATTGAATCAGAAACTTTCTCAAGATAACTGATAATGATTTTTGGCATTTCGTTTTTGGATGTTTGACCTAATTGATTGAAACCATCTGCAGCCATATTAGACTATTAGGTGTAAATATGTGTGCACCTTCCTTAGCCGGTGGTGTTAGATCTAAACCTATTTTTGTTCACTCAAAGCAACAACTAGGTAGAGATTTCATAATTTGTTAGGTCAGTTCAAGTACGGAGGGAAGATCTATTGAGAATCAATGCAGATAACTCATCGCAAATATTGTGTTAGTTGAATCAAATTCAATGCAAATACTTTCTAATACGGACAATAAAAAACCCTCAGACATGTAGTTGTTGGCAAAGGGCCAGAGTGACTTTGTCCAAATACACAATAGGTTCAAGTTCGAATCCTAGGAGAGACAGGCTTGAACCCCTCCGGCCTCCGCTAGCCTCGCCGTTGAGTCAGCTCTAAAATGCCTCCTCATATGTGGTTCGTAGGGGGTGGGTTCCATGTGGGGTCAGTCAGGGTTGCCAGGAATAAATCTTTTGCTCAAATAATGACGATAAAAAAAACGTGTAAAACTTTTGCCCATAACAATCCTTGCATATCGGTCATGAGTTTGACAAAGACTAGGGAAAGTAGCGTAGAAAGTTGACCATGAATGGTATCTGTTAGCATTAAATGACATAACCAGAACCTCAAGAAGCAAATAAAACCTGCACTTTTGCTACCAAAGAAGAGAACATCTCAATTATTATGCATGTGGCTCAATTATACACTCAGAATCAACACACTGAAATCTACTTCACCTAATCATATTCTTGTTCTTCAAGTGGTTAAACATGTCCCTGAGATAACTTAATTTTACAGAGTGAATGAAATGAAATGAAGAGTGTCTTCATCATCATCATCATAGGTTTCACATTCGTGTCATTCATTGGTTAGCAGATGCAATTTCTTGAGCTTCAGCTAGTGCAGACCCCTCATCTGCGGCATACAGTACCTTCTTAACTGCCACAACCATCTGTGCAATGTATCCAAGAGAGTTCCATTAGAACGGAAGTAAAGTCCATGATTTTAGCGGGTCACAATAGTTTTCATGTGTGCCTAGAAAAGACAGGTGCTTATGACATTATGCTCACAATAATTTCCATAGGTAAACACCATTGTGCTTAAGGATGTCAAAAGAGCAATGTAACTATTGGCAGCAAGTCACACGTTGATGAAGTTTTTTGCGGGAAGCACACTGGATTTAAAGATTTTCATAAAAATTGCATGAAATGCTATTTTTAGTATCGGTAGGGAAGTGGACTATAAGGTACCAGGGTTATTTAGGAGACTTAACCTTCTACCAGAAATTATCAATACATGACCTTCCGACAACCCCACCAAGGTTATTTAGGAGAATAATCTTCTGACAAATTTTTTTAATGCCTGACCTTCTGATAGATTTTAAGGCATTCTAGTGTTAGAAAGAGGCATTCTTTAGTTAGGTAAAAACGTTCTTAAACCAGTCACAAGGTCATGTATTTAAAAAAAATTCGTCAGAAGGTCATTTTCCTAGGATAACCCCACCGCACATTATGGCCACTGAAGACAAGGAGTCATTCAGGTATATAACCTCAAATGAGATTTTAATTAAATACATGACCTCCCGACCTTTAAAAAAAATGGCTCCATACTCATGAGAACGCGATAGATTTAACTAAAATCTCATTTAAGGTTATATACCTAAATATACCCACAAGAATGTGGATAAAAGATATATACCGGTACAAAAACATTATGAGGGCTTGGAGTTGGTCAACATTATAAAGTGCAAGAATATGTAACATGCTAAGGGATTTCCAAAATATGCAGATCAATTAAACATAGAAAGTAAATTCAGGAAAACATTACCGGAATATGTTCCAATTCAGGAGCCTGACAAAGTATCTCAATATCCCTTAATTTAGCAAAATAGTAATCTCTTTCTTTCTCCAAAAGATCCACAGATATCTTCAGCTCTGTAATCTGAATGATAACATCAAAACTTCAAATTATTACTTCTGGAGTATTATAAAAGCAGCAACAAAGTCAAAGTGTTAACATGTCTCAAACTCTTGGTCAATATGACATCAATAATTTATTGGTGTATCACATCTTCTGTGAAAATGGCAAATCTCAATAGATCAGTTTTGATCAAAACCTAAGGACTCAGGGATGGAACCTCAAATTCAATTGGGGGTACCTCATTGGACAAAGCCTGAATTTCCTCTGAAGAACCAGACTCGACTGCTGCTACTGCACTCGGTTTCTGCTTAGTCCCTAAAGCAATTGATGTTAGGATCAATAATCATATATACACACAACGATACATGCAGGAAACGAAAAATGGAACACATAATCTACATAGTCCGACAATTTGCCCATCACTTCATTCGTCTCAAAATAAATGCAACACTTTCCATCTTTGGTTGTCCTAAACTAAATGCTACATTTCGTGTTGTCATAGTTTCAGTCCATTTTTATTCATATACCCTCTGGCAATCATTCGAAGATTCTTCTATTTGTTCTTTATTAAATGCCATTTTAGATATTTAACCAATTGCCAAACTACAATGCCTAGTAAAATGTTGTCTTTATCTTGGGACAAATGGAGTATATGGTATATAGAGTGAGGTTCATGGGAAAACCCCTAAAAAAATGAAAAATTAAGAAACACCTTAATAACCATTCATTTGTACGGTATGCACATATAGATACAAGTAATTGAAGATGTTTCCTAGTTTATATGCACATGTAAAATTATTTACAACTTACTCGTATTCACATGTGCAGATGTGCCTATCGTCAAATGAATGGTTACTAGGGTGTTCCTTAATTTTTCAATTTTTTGCGGTTTTCCCCTGAACTTGACCCATGGCGTGTGTGTGTGTGTATATATATATATATAGACCCATGGCGTGTGTGTGTGTATATATATATATATATAGAGAGAGAGAGAGAGAGTTCCCTACTTCCCTTCTTTTACAAACCCAATAATTCATACAAACTTGCAAACCAGTTTTCAAGTGTTGTTTCATATTATGTACAATGTTTATATAGTGTTATTTCATATGTGAAACGTTCAGAACTATTTCTTTTCACACACAAAACAATCTTGAACATTTCACATATAAAACAAGTTAACAACACTGTGTAAATACTGTTTTTCCACACGTGTTGTTTCATATGTGAAACAACACATGAAAATTGGTTTGTAAGTTTGTATGATTTATTGTGTTTGTAAATGATTATGTCTCTTGTGTGTGTGTGTGTGTGTCCATGAAGCAACAATTGGTTTACAATTCAAATCAAGCTTCATATCCAGTCATCAAAGAGGTTTTCTTACGAAAACAAAAACCGGAAAACGAATTACATCAGAGAAATGCAGTCAAGGATCAAGTATGAGCTCACCAGTTATCTTCTGAATGTTCATTCCTTCCCCTGAACCAGGATTCTGTGAATTATTTGTTTGCAGAGACTTTGAATTCTTCTGGGAGGCCTTAAAATTATGTTCTTTGCATGCCTTACTTCTACGTTCCAAAGGATTATAATTCCTGCAATAGTAACCAACATATAACTAAAAGATCTAGTGCAGAAAAGAACCACATTCTGATTGAGGATCGTAACATACTCATTCATTATGCCACCATTTACAGAATCGCAGTAGCGTTTCAACCATTGTAGAAATTCCAAGTTGTCCAATGGCCGGCCCTTCACTAGCCTACTTACTTCAATATGCTGCAACAAAATCAAAATCCTCGATCCTTTTAGGACAAAAGCAACACCCGTTGTGACATTGAACTGAAGATTGAAAATAGAACAATGCTTCTTTACATAAACATACATTCAAAATTCACGATTGTCCATCACATTATCCTAAATCCTGATCTTATTTGCATTACTTCTGATAGAGTCCCACATCAGCTAGATTTAGACCATTTCTCCACAATATATGTTGGAGCCTCTCTCTCCTTCTCAAGAGCTCTTTTGGAAAGTAATTTAATGGGAACCTTTGAATAAATAGCATTAAATAAGTTTTCAATTATGTGCATGACTGTCTAAACAAAATTAGCTCAATAACCTTCATTTGACATGCCCCTGGTTCAAAATAGTATGCTCCTGTGAAGCTTAGACATACACTAGAGGTTCATTTCGAAAAAACAAGCTTCTAAAGAAGGTCATTGAGCTAAATAGCCAATCTAATATGGTTCTACCTATTCTCACATGGTAATATGGTATCAAGGCCCAAAGCCTAGGTATACCACTCTAGGGACTAACACTCTAGGACAATATGTACTCGTCTAGCCCCTTCTTGACACTCGGGGACAATCTGTGTCAGCTTAGCCTCCGTTAGAGGGGGCGTACTAGAGCCCCGCATCAACTAGACTTGAGGACTGTTTGTTTACCTCTTAATAGTTTCATTAAGATGCAACATCTGAATCGCTAAGAGGTGAATCTTGTTTGGCAAAAAAAATGTCTGCCTCTTAATGGTTCGAAAACCCTCTGAATGATTTTGTATCTTGGTCCTCCCTTAACCATTCAGAGCCCTAATTTCATTCTGAACAATTAGCAAACAACCGTATTTCATTTTGCACTATATGTCTATATCATAAGAGCCTCTTAATCATTATGCACCAAACCATTCAACAACTGCCAAACAGACTGTTTGTTTACCTCTTAATAGTTCCATCAAGAGGGAACCTCTGAATCGCTAAGAGGTGAATTTTGTTTGACCAAAAAAAACATGTCTCTTAATGGTTCTAAAACCCTCTGAATGATTTTGTATCTTGGGTCTTCCTTAACCATTTAGCACCCTAATTACATAATGAACAATTACCAAACAACCATATTTCATTTTACACTATATCATAAAAGTCTCTTAATCATTCTGACCACTTAATCATCCTGTATCAAACCATTCAGCAATTCAACAACTGCCAAACAACCCCTTAGTTCATTTGTCCTCTATATATGTTGGAACCTCCCTTCTCTTCAAGGGCTTTTTCGGAAAGTAATCTACCAGGGTTCGGCATAATCTCAAGTTTCCAACTTTGCCAGCGATCACCGTAACGTTCAAACAGAAAGTACCTCACATAGATTCTAGATGAACGCCGAAAGTACTTGCCTTTTCGATTTTGAGTTTGTTAAACACGTCTTGCAGCACTTTATAGTTTTGGATCATATCGTATTCGGTCCTTGCATCGAAGTTGACCTGTAGTCGAAAAAAACCACATCATATCAAAACCCTGGCTTAATCCAAAAACATCCAAAAGAATTAGCAAATTGAATGTTCACCTTGTGCATTGGAACAGCCCCTGGATAGGTCATATCCATCATCTGACATTGCACAGCACCTGAAGCAGCCTACACCACAAGTTCATCAATTTAACTCACTAATAAACATAAATCAAATTGGAGTTTAAAATTTAATTAATCTTTGTATTAGTGTTAATTACTTGCTATATATGACTAGTTTCGGTTGGGTTCCGGTGGGAAGTGGAGGTTGACGTTAGAAGCATGAGAAGTGGTTATCAACTGTGGGTTGAGAAATAGATGCACGATGAGGAGAGCACCCGTGATAAGATGCACCGAGATACACCAGATCAATTCCCTTATAAGCAGCCATAAGATTAAAAGTAATTCAACAGTTCATATCCACTTCTCACCTTCTCACAACACCCTTCGTGTGTTCCATTCTATGAACTGAAAAAACAATCGAATAATCGAAACGAAAAAAAAAACCTAAATTATGAGAAAAATCTCATTTACTAACCTCTTCAATACGAGAAAGATTGAGTTGAAGCCTGGCATTGATCCATGAAAGAAGCTCATTCCGACCGACGAAATACGCACTATCCATCATTCCGATATTGCTGGCCATGGATATATGCTTTCAAAACTCGAAAGTAGATCGAATTTGGAGGAAAAACGGTAAGAAAACTAGGGTTTTATTTATGTTGTTGAAGAATTGGAATTGGAATTGGGGGGAATTTTTGATTGTTTGCAAGTGGTGGAAAGCTTAAAAAGCAAACTCTTCAAGGGGTAAAGGCTGGCAAATGGCGTCAGTCATCAACACAACCGGCCACCCAAAAAGATGGCGCTTAACTTATTTTTCTTTCTTTTTTTAAACAAGTTTTTTATTATTATTTAATTTGATACATTACCTAATATATAGTTTGATTTATAATAAACTGTTGAGTAAGTTACAGTTTTAGTCCTTGTGGTTTGTTAAAGATTTCTATTTTCGTCCCTGTGATTTTGAATTAAAAGTAGTAGTTACTAGTTAATCTCAGGGATAAAAATAGAAACGAACCAAATACAGTTTCAGGTATCACCAAGAGCATTCATTGAAACCTACTTATTATTCACCATCTCTACTACTCTGTCTCAAAATAAATATTCAGGATGAAAAAGATACACGGTTTCAAAATTGGAATTATTACACTTTTTAATTAACTAAAGAATAAATTACATTTTTAGTCCTTATGGTTTGTTAAAAATTATAAATTTCGTCCTTGTGGTTTCAAAATTTCAGTTTTCGTCCCTATGGTATGCAATTCATTTCTATTTTCGTCCTTGAGGTCAAAACACTAGTTTTAAGTATAAAGGACTAAAATAGAAATGAATTGTAAACCATAGAGATGAAAAAAACAATAAAATTTAAATCATAAAGACAAAAAAAGTAATAAATTTTAAACCATAGGGATAAAAATCATAATTTCAAAATTATAATGATGAAAAAATAAACTTTCAACAAATCATAGGGACTAAAAACGTAATTTACTCTTAACTAAATGACAATTTTACTTTTAATAATAGTAAGAATATTGAATTTCTCCATTTTTATATACTAGTTGTCTACCCGTACAAAGCACCGGGATACATCATGATTCTAAAGTTGACATATTGAACCCTTAGGTCCCGTTTAGTTTGCATGGTTGAATTGAATTTGGAGGGATTTGGAATTGAATTTCATTTTAATCCCATATTTGGTAAGAGGGATTTTCGCAATTTGAAATCCACAAACACAGGATTTTGAAATCCCATTGGGATGGTTGGTATTTATGAGATTTTTATTCGATATATGATGGCTATGCTACCAATAAAAACTTTGACCCATCTATCCACCTGCCATAGAAAAGATATTGGAAGGATATATGCACAAATTTAAATCAATGTGTACTTAATAGAAATTGACAAAGTAATATAGTTGAGAGAGACCCTTGGACATATCCACTTATCTTATAACCATATGGTATTAGCTATTAAGTAATTTTTTCCTTTACAAAGTGAAAACAAAAAAAACTTGTCTTTAACTTGAGTTTTCCAATAGGTAATTCCAATAAATTTGTCACATAAATGACCACTGGCATGAGAAAAATAATTTATGTTAATTGTCTTGCAAATATAAGTATCAAAAGATAACCTGACATATCCTTATATACTTTCCTCTGCCTTAGTGAATGAGCAACTCCATCTCCTATATATTCATGAAAGAAGAGTTTTTCTCCTGACATAATGATGAAACTTCAGATAGTTTAGAGGTTTAGGGTGGTAGTAAAATGAGAAACATAATTAAGTTGATGATTGGATATATATTCTACATTGAAGATATAATATGTCTACCTTGAAGGTGACTTGCTATAAGTCTATGAAACGGTGGGTAGATATTAGATACAAGGCCATTATATAGACATAAAAGAACCAATCATTAAAAAAGCAAGAAGTGAACTAACTTGATTCATCAAACAATCATATATACATACAAATCAAAACAAAAGGTTGCTTCCAATCCCAAAAATAACGAAATAAGTTTTTGGAATTCAATGTGTTAGCCATTACGTAATTTACAACTATTTGAAGAGCACTTGTACAAATGTTTAGCACAAAAAAGAGGTTGTACAAGAAGTTTATTGAGTGTTCGTTGCTGCTAATTGATGTTGGATGTGAATATACAGTTAACAAGGTAAATGAGGGGCCAAATGAAAGTTCAAACAATACTAATAGCTGGTTCTTTAAAATTTCTATATGAAATCACATAATTGGTTGTAGGTTTATCATATAAATTACTTGAGTCATTGTCTAGATTTATGCTTAACTTTGTCCTCACCTAGAAATAGATTGCCACCAGCAAAAACAAAAGAGAACGAAGAAATAACAAGAAACATGAGTTAACAAATACTACAACCTCATCATGATAGCAAATCTGTTACCTTGAACATACCTTCATCGTTTTATATTTCTGTCGTTTGTTGTCAAAATAAACATGAAAAGTTAATTAATAATGAAGCCCAATATCTAATGTTTTTGGGAGAGAGTGAAGAACACTGATAAGCACTCAATTTTGAGTGTTTATGCACTTCTTTCTTAGGCTTTTAGATATGATTTTTCACTTCTAAATCCCAACCTTGAGTCATTTTCTACCTTATTTTCTACTTATTAAGTTAATGGAGCTAGAGTATATGGTTTACTTGTTTCTATTAGTAAAATGGCTAATTTGGTTACTTTTAGACAACTTTGGTGGATCACAGGTCATGCTGTAGCATCTGGGAAGCATGGATCTGATGAAAGAATAGTGGAAGATCAAGATGGGAGCTTAAATTAGCTTCTTTTGGATTGGAAAAGTTCTTTTGTTAACCCTTGGATAAACATTTTGGCTGGAAATTAGGAGTAACTAAGTCTTAGTTGTCATTTGTACTTTTAGTTACTTAGTCGTACTTGTTTCATTAGATGGTAATTAGATGCTAAGTATTTAGTTTGAATTTTCACTTTTATCCCCTCCCTTTGCCTATAAATAGGGAGCTTGGGTTCTCATTTAATGTACACCTTGAAGAGTTGATCTCCATCAACTCTAAAACTTCTCCCTACTTTCTTTAATTAATGTTCTTCTTTCTTTCTTTCTTCCTTTTTCTTTTATTTTTAAAGCCTAGTTCATACTTGCATTTTATTTACCTTTCCATTTTCATCTCTAGATTAGCCATTTACTTTACGTCTTTATTTTTATGCAATTACTTTTAGTAATTTAAAATAGTGCATCTAGATTACGTCTTTACATTTCCTTGTCATTTACATTATTGTCTTTACATTTCAAGTCATATACATATATTTATATATTTTATAGTCATTTACATTTCAAGAGCATTTTACATTATGTTTACCTTTGTAGTTCTTAGCATTTTTCTTTATTTATTTATTGTAATGAGTAGCTAATCATTTTAGCTTGGGTGTGAGACAAATGGTGGTTATGTGGATCTAAAAGAAAGTGGGTTTTTGTGACTTTAACCAAGTTTTATTGTTCCAACTCAAGTTTTATCAAGATAACACAACTCCTTGACAAATTGATCACTTTGATAGTGTTAAAGTGTGATGGACCTAGAGATAGGCCATTAAATAGCACGTCAATTTGAATGACATGGGAGGTAATATCGAAAGAGTTACTTGCAACGAGAGTTGTTACTTGTGTCTTTTAAAATGATTCATTCTTGATAAATGGTCACTTTTTCAAAGGGTTAAAATGTAATAGACTTAGAGATAAGCTATTTGGAATACATCAACTTGGGAGGTATGGGGGTTATTTCGGAAGAGTAACTTTTAACGAAGAGAATTTGTTTTGCCGTATATTTTGAGAACTCCACTCCCATCATTCCCTTATCTGGAACTTTGCTCAGAGATTAGACTGTTTATGGCTAATGGAATAATGGGATGGTGAGAGTCTGAGAGGAACGTGCCTTGAAATCGATAATAAAACTAGTTATAGTCAGAAGCATGCTGCAGCATTCCAATAACATCATGCTATGACAGTGCTGTAGCATTGACCTGCTGGATTTTGGATTCATATACCATCAAAAGTCTTACACCCTTGCTTCTCTTTTATTCTTGTTATTTAGATCTATGTTAACCAACCTTCCAAAAGCATGTCTTCAACATCGCCATCTGAAGTTAGTTTTTCATCTCGAGATCTTGCAACCCAAGATACCTATCCCTGTGGAATACGATACTTGGTTCTTACCATTTTATTACTTGAAATACGACATTAGATCTCATTGTATACTTGCTTTGAGGTTTAATTAGCACACGTCTGTAGGTGTGTAAAAAGCACCCATCAAACACACCGGTTTTTCCCTATCAATCTCACTTTCCAGGAGGCATGTCGAAGATTTTTGAATATCAATTTGGGTTTACCTTCGCCTATTTTTGAATACCAATGGGATAAACGTTATTTAATCATGGAACACTCTAACGAACTAATGATGCACCATGACTGAATAACAGTTAAAACTTCATCAAAACTAACAATCTCAAATGCTAAGCATATATGGTAATAGAAGATAGGTTTCTCATGCCATAACAGAAAACTCATATGAGATTTCATAATGAATCAAAAGAATATTTGATAGAGAGAGAAAAATCAAAAGACCCTTGAAGGCAAATGAATGAAATATAAACCCCACAATGAGCAGAGAGAAAACTGAATTAAAAATTGACAAGAAACAGTCGAGCATCAACTAAGAAATGAACCTATCATATAAAATCTCTTCAACCCCCAAAAAAGGGGGAAGAAAAATTTTGATAACAGAAACACCGATATTCATGTTCTTAAAAACCACAGTGAATTTACTACATAACAATTCATGAAACCGGCAAAATCATCATTCCTATGCCTCCTAATATTCAAATAAAGTGGAAGAATCTAACATACTAAGAGTCAATAATAATTTTGAAGGAGGTGGAGCGTTTACCTCAACGAAGAACCACGCTTGTTTGCTTTAGAAAATATTAATCCCTCGTCATTTGACAAAAAAAAATAGAAACGGTAAATCAAATTCAATCTGGAAATCAAAAGAAGAAGAGGCGATAACAACTAAAGCCACAAACTTCGATGAAATTACGATGATTTCGCTATTAACCAAAATCTTCAATTCAAACACCTGATTGGTAAACTCAAATACATGAGAAGTAGAAATCGAAGGTAAAGAGCACAAAAAACAAAATCGAACCCAAAATCGAAAATCAAAATCAAAGGTGAGAAGTTGAAATTTAACCTTGGAAGCTTGAAGGAAACGAAACTGAATGTGCTTGAAGAACAAAAACCATAGAAAACCTGTTGCAAATATATATTAGCAGAGGATGTGAGGATGATGATAGAATCATCTTTATCTATACTATATTATAAAGCACGAATAAAAAACTCTTAAATACAAATTATTAATCATAAGGTACCATCATTTTATGCAAGATTTTAAAAATCTCTTAATTTACAAGTATCAAAGCACAAGGTACATATTACTATTGCAGGCTGCTAACACCCACCAATTTGGTATGTGTAGGGCCTTCCTTTTATGCAGACATTTTCATGTATCATTATTAATTAATATATTATATTATTATAAATTTATTTTAATTATATTATTAAATATGTAATTGATATTTTTCTAGATGTCATTAAAATATATAAGATAATCATTGAATTTTAACAAAATACTTATTTTTTTTTATATATAAAACATTATATTATTAAGCCTAAATTAAACAAATTTATAAAAAAAAAAACATTATCACTTTCTCAAAACCATCCAAAATTGTACTGTAAATCGACAAAAAAACAAAAAATAAAATGAAACAATAAAATCGTGATATATCTCGCTGCATTGCGCGAGTATGTTTCTAGTCTCTAATTAAATTTGTTGAAAAAAGATTTGAGATGGGGATTAAGGATGAGCGACAATTTTGAAATGGGGATAAGGATTAAAGAAGTCTGTTGAGCGAAGAATTGGGGATAGAAGAGTGACGATTTTGGGGGTTAAAAGTTCAAGATAAGCATCAAAAGTAGTACATAAGGCATTAGTGGGTTGTTTTTTAAGAGATTTTAAGTAGATAGTCTTGGAACTTAGTGTAAATTTGAGAAACCTTGTCCCACATAGGAGCCAAGAGAAAGATTACACCACTTAATTAATCCATTCCAATGAGCATTAAGCAAATCATTTAATTGTTTGGGCTTGGATTGTGGTGTGATTGGTGGGCTCTATTTGACATTAATAATACATATTAAATGTCAAAGATTGGGCTTTGGCGCAATTCTCCGCGCGGAGCGCTGGCAGTTAATTCGTTTAACAGTCTGCACATATAAATACTGCACTTTTTCCACAAATTAGATATACGAAAATCTTGTAATTTTCTGGGTTTCTCTCTACAATATTTATCACCAAACATCATTTTAATTCACCAGATTCAAGTTAGAACTTGAATACGATTGTTGTATCCTCAAGACAACGCCGATTCACCGGGCGAAATTTTGTCTTAGGACACTGCACGGAAACGCAGGCCTCAATCGATTTCTCGGAACAACGAATCTTCGAATACAAGTAAGATTTTGTGATTATGTTGTTGTATTATGTTTTTCTACATAACTTTGTAAAAGAATCCTATTTTATTGTATTTATTTCATAAATTTGGTACACCTTTTGGTGTGGGGTTGATCATATCTAACAGATAACTTTAAATAATAGTACATAAAACTTAATGGGTTGTAATTAAGAGTTTTTTTTATCTCTTCTTTATAATACTAGGCATATACCCGTGCGATGCAGCGGAATGTAAGTAAAGAACGAACAATAAAATAAAATATAAAAAAATAGTTTTTCAAATAAACAAAAATATAGTGGAATACCTTTTGTTTAGTTGCAGGTTCCGTCATTGACACCCGACCGTTCGTCTTCTTCTTGTACTCGGATGATACATAGAGAAGCTATATATATTTATAGTGAATGTAGAGAATATTTTAAAATCTTTTATTTTCATTTTCGATTTTACATTTAAATATAAATATATTAAAAATATGGAAGAATATTTTTATATCTACATCGTTTCTATTTTATTTTCTTTACACTTGGTTAATTTGGAAAGTATTGCGGAATATTTTTATTTTAAAGAATACGATAATTTATTAGTGTATCTCGTTATTTTTTATTTTTAATTCATATCAACCTTCTTTTTTCTTCTTTTAATGCTCGTGAAAAAAAACGTGTAGATTTTATATTATCAAAAAAATACGTGTAGATTTTATATTATACTAATATAAAATACGTGTAGATTTTATAAAATAAAATAGATTTTATATTAGCAAAAAAATACGGAAGAAAAAAGAGTTTATATTACATCTCATTATGTAAAAAGATTTTATAAAATAAAATATGGAAAAAGATTTTATATAAAATAAAATATGGAAAAATCATTATGAGATGTAATATAAAAAAATACGGAAGAAAAAAGATTTTATATTACATCTCATTAATATAGATTTAAATGTAAAATCTACATTTAAAATAGATTATGCTAATATAAAATCTATTTTATAAAATCCTCCACCAAAAAAACAAATAGTTATATTAATAAATGAGTATCCATTCCACAAATAGATGATTATGTGAGATACTGTGCTTGGAAAGGTTGTACCAAAGCATTAAGAAAATGTAAATTAAGTAATTGGCTTTAATTAGTTGTAACTTGTGCTTAAAATATTGTAATTAAGAGTTTTTTATGTCATTTTTATAATATAGTATAGATAGTATAGATAAGGACATCATTGTAAAGTAGACATTTACTTTTGAAGATGTACACTTATTCTAAAATAAATTAAAATTAAAATAGAAATATAAATACTTACTTTGGATCAGAAGGAGTAGTAAAGAAGCAATAAGATATTCATCTCAAATAAAAACATAACCATAGGACTGAATTGCAACTTCAAATTCTACAAGGGCTAAAACTGAAAAATAGAGATAGTTGTGTGCCTAAAATGTAAATTTTGAAAAAGGTAGGTGGGACCATGAGACTGGGTCGAGTGCAACAAGGCTCGTAGCCGGTATCCTCGTGGCTCGATGGGGACAGCCTCTCGTGGAGTTTAATGCTTGGCTGGCTCTACCACAAAATGCATCAATCACTTGTACCATGTGCTCCACATGTTGTACATTTATACTTTGTCTTATTATCTTGTTATAAGAATCCAATTTTGTACCTTTACTCTATATATCATTGTCAACTTACAAAAGGGTTAATTTGTTAGTAGCTTAACAAAGATTAATAGGACTATTATTTATTTGAGTAAACTATGATTTTCGTCCTTGTGGTTTGTTGCTTATAACAATTTCTGTCCCTGACTTTAAAAATTGCTTTTTTGGTCCTTGTGGTTTGTAATTCTTTCCATTTTCGTCCCTAAAACTAATATTCTCAGGGACTAAAAGCGAAATGAGTTGCAAACCATAAGGACCAAAAAAACAATTTTTAAAGATTAGGGACGAAAATAGTTATAAACAACAAACCACAGGGACGAAAATAGTAGTTTACTCTATTTATTTTGTTTAGTTATATATGATTGTTTAGTCGTGGCTTAATGATATGGAAATGACTTATTCAGTAAGTTTTAGAAGAACTTTATGCAAAAAGTCAAGTTTTTTTTTCCCAAACCTGACTCATTCAATTAAAAAACATGTTTCTTTCATCTATGAAAAAACCCTAAAAAAACAATCTATATAGACAAATTAATTTACACAAACAACCTATCCATACAAGATTTAATGGAAACCAACCAAACAACTATTAAATTAATAACCTCTATAAAACTCCATAATGATATTACTTATAAGAACTCTTTTTGTAAGTCCGTAGTCAAAAGGATATATAATAAAACTAATAGAGTATCATTTCACACAAACTTCAAAGTAAGAAATAAAGTTTTTCTACAATAACTCAAAAAATATGCGTGATTTTTAAAGAATTTTTTTCATAAATAAATTACAAGTCACTACATTTTTTGCTTATAAGAACCTTCAATTAGAGATGCTCTTACAAGAATTACACTTTTTCTTTATAAAAGCCTTAATTCCATACAAATTTTTAACATCATTACCAAATCAACAAACTAAGATACCTCTATAAAACTCCACTATGATAGTCACTTACAACAACTTTCTTTATGAGTTCCATAGTATTTTTTTAGGGAAATTGGCTCAAATAGCCACATTACTCTATCAATTGCATCTCCTAGCCACTTCTCTCCATGATTTACCAAAATAGACCTAGGTCCGCAATGGTGGACCTGCAGGTCCTCTACCTCCGCCATCCTCTGCTGTCGTTGAGTGAGATCGTGACACGTGACGAAATGGCGGAACTGGGTCGGGTGGCTGACCTACCCGTTGCGGACCTGGCTTGGACCGACAATTTTTTTTTTGTCTTTTTTCTGGAGGTAGCGGACTTGCAGGTCCGCCATTGCGGACCTAGTTCTATTTTCGTCAATAAGATAGAGAAATGGCTAGGAGACCAATATGTCAATGTAATGTGGCTCTTTGAGCCAATTTCCCTATTTTTTAAATGGGATGTACAAGTCAAAAAATTAATAGAATATATTTAACACAATAATCGATGTAAGAAACAAAGTTCTTAATTTTACAATAATTCAAAACGTGTTAGCGATTTATAAGAACCCTCCATTATGGTAGTAACTTATAAGAACTACATTTTTTGTTTATAATAACCTTCTATTGTGATGTTTAGACCATCTCTAATGGGGACACCGAATATCAAATTTGACTCCAAACTACTCCAATGAGGACACCAAATTACTCCACAAAGGACACCAAATATTAAATTTGACACCAAACTACTCCAATTGGGGACACCAAATTTGGTGTAACACTGTTCATTTAGACCAAATATTAAACCTTTTGTAGACAAGTTTTAATGAATTTGCTGTAAAATTTAGTGTTATCCATTACAGATGCCTTAAAAAATAGTGTACCATTTATTATGATTACATAAAGTTCCAATAAATATGATTGTAACGTACAACCATCGGCTGAGTCAGGGAGTCGACAAGTGTAGTTATTTGAGTTTCAATTACTTTGTAAATAATAAACTTATGGAATCATAAAATTGATATCATTTGTTGCCTTATCTTTAAAAAAAAAAATCAAGTTGTGTTATAAAAGTTTATGTAGTAACCTTCACATGTCTAAAAAAATCTTAATCAATCTAATGAATTTGGTGTTTTTTCACTCAACAATTAATTTGGCTCTGTTTTTGCTTTATTTTTAAGCAATTGTTATAAATTGTTGAATTTCACAAGTTAGTGTAGATCTATTCTCTATATTAAGTCATATATTCAAACATGTCTTAATTGAGAAAATGTTTGTCTTAATTGAGAAAAAGACAAACAATCCTTTACTCTTCTTTTATTTAATTCATTCTTAAATATTTATTGATATATCTATTAGAGCATCTCCAACACCTATTCTATAATTTTTCTAAATTAAAGTATAAAAAGTTAAAATCTCTAAAAAAAATTACATTCAACTCCAACATCTGCTCTATTTTAACAATTCTATCATCAATTCTATTAATAAATTATTATTTCTCTCTCTTAAAAACACAACTTCAATGTTTTCTATTGGTGGAAAATAATTAAATATTACTTTTCTCTCTTCAATATGGAGTTTTAGAGATTTCTTCAAATTTGGAGATTTTAACCTTCTCTTTCTTGTTTTTTCTATTTTACCATATGATATAACATAGTTGTTGGAGCAAAAAAATTGTTAAAATCTCACTTTTTTCTATTTTAGCATAACTGCTAGAGATACTCTTAATTTGTTCACATTAGATGGTAATTAAAATATTTGATCACCGTTCATAAGACTATGCATTCAGCTAAGGGTACAATTTTCTTGTCATTTAAGACGATAATTTTTTTTTTCAATCTAATGGTTTAAATGAGTTCTTCGGATTTTTCTAAGATTCTCTTCAAATATTTTCTTTTTATATAAAGAGAGATAGACGAAAGATTGTGTGAGAAGAATAGTTAAAGTGATAATGTAAGAAATGATCTGAACCCTTGATTACTTGTAATTTCACCCCTACCCATGAATTGAGTTTCTCACGGAAATTGATCTGGTGCATCTCCAAGCATCTCAAGGGTGGAGATCATTTCTCATCATAAATTTCATTCTTACCGGAACTCAACCTTGTATATATACACACACACGAAGGATCATGTGAGAGAAAGAGTTAAGGTGAGAAGGTAAGAAAAAATTTGGACCCTTGATCACTTTTAATCTCAAACCCACCCATGAATCGCGCTTAATACGAGAATTGATCCGGTACATCTTATCATAATGTCATCCAAGAGTGGATATCTCTTCTTATCATTCTCACCATAAATTTCATCCTCATTGAAACACAACTATTCTTTAATGAAATATTATATATGCGTTTCTTTTGCAAACCAAATAATTTGTACAAATTATGCAAATCAATCTTAGCCGTTTATCAAGTCTAATGAATATATTATTTTATTAAGTTTCCTAATTTAAAATCATGATTATAATGAATAAACTTAACATTTTTCATATATATCACAATCATTATTAATGAATCATAATCATTATCCATAAATATATCTATTGTTTCCTAATATAGTGGTTTGCATAGTTTGTACAAATTGTTTGGTTTGCAAAAGAAACGCACCATATATATATATATATATATATATATATATATATATATATATATATATATATATATATATATATATATATCAAAACTGGGTTTTCACTATTTCACCTTTTTTGTTTCTATTGTTACTTAATGCATAAATAATGTTATACAACTACTTTCTCATTATTGGAAATGAATTATTCTCTGAGATTAAATAAACATTTTTTGTATTGCATTTTTTAACTATAAAATCCCACCTAATATGTTCCCATTTTGCCCTCAAAACTAAACTGATTTTTACTAGACAGGTTTTTTTTATTTATTAAAACTATAATATTTTATCTACAAGAAATTATTTTTCTTTAATAAATAGTTTGATGCATCTAATTGTGATGGATATTTTTTATTTTATATAAATTATATGTTATGATAACATCATATTGAGTGATTTATTAAATGACTAATATTTAGTTTATAAAAATTTAATATTTTTTTAAAGAAAATTACATAAAAATGAAATCAACTTTCGGTTGATTCTTATTTTGGGATCCAACTTTTAAAATCAACATTTTAGGATATCGAACAAACTTTTGATATATTTAAGGGTCTTGTTTACCTTATGACCTACTAATAATGATATGACTCAAGTAAATGCCAACAAGGATTCCATGTTGGATTTTAAATTTAAAAAATTAATCTGTATTGATGACATAATGTACGTTTTTTATCGAAGCTTTCGTCCTTGGCCGCTCCTTCAACTGCCAGTTGGAGAGCTACCGAACTGCCTTCCTTACTTGCCTGGAATGAGAGGCCCATAGTGTTGTCACATTAAGCGACTACCGTTTTTGATATATAACTAAATATTTTACGCCATATTATAAAACTAAAAATAACTAATAATTTAAGATTATTTACTTGCTCATTATTACATACTAGTGTTGGGTCCGTGCATTGCACGGGAGAATAAATTTTTGTTGGAATATTGAATCGAGTTAAAATGAACCGTAATTTCTCTGTTAACAGTTAATGAAATACAATGTGAAAAAACGAATGTATTTTCATAAATGGTTAACTTGCATATATTCTTAATCGTTTGTTGTTATGAGTTTGTGCAATAATATTGGTAATAGTTTTGTATTATATTATTTAAAACTCAAACGACATGTCTCACAACATATCACTATTATTGAAATAATTATAAATATGAACATACGTTTTTACAGATTTTGCAATTTTTCTGAAACCTCCTCGACAACACTTGACAATCACTTTGAACGTATAAATCTGTAGATTAATTAACAACATTCAACCCACATCAAATATGACAAAGAAAATAAATGATTTCTATCTTTTGTAACCGACAACTCAATTGGTATAGTTCAAATTCACTCAGTACCACTTGAAAATTTATCTGACTATTGACTTTAATATCTCATAGTATTAGTCGATAAAAATAAAGATATGTATATATATCTTATTCCCCTACTTCGAAAAATATGATTGTTGGTTTTGAAAAATATAAACAAATCTTCAGTAAATAAAATAAAATATAAAAAAGTAGTTTTTCAAATAAACAAAAAATATAGTGGAATACCTTTTGTTCAGTTGCAGGTTCCGCCATTGACACCCGACCGTTCGTCTTCTTCTTGTACTCGGATGATACATAGAGAAGCTATATATATTTATAGTGAATGTAGAGAATATTTTAAAATCTTTTATTTTTATTTTCGATTTTACATTTAAATGTAAATATATTAAAAATATGGAAGAATATTTTTATATCTACATCGTTTCTATTTTATTTTCTTTACACTTGGTTAATTTGGAAAGTATTGAGAAATATTTTTATTTTAAAGAATACCATAATTTATTAGTGTATCTCGTTATTTTTATTTTTAATTCATACCAACCTTCTTTTTTCTTCTTTTAATGCTCGTGAAAAAAATATGTGTAAATTTTATATTATGCTAATATAAAATACGTGTAGATTTTATAAAATAAAATAGATTTTATATTAGCAAAAAAAATACGGAAGAAAAAAGAGTTTATATTACATCTCATTATGTAATTTTTTTTTTATCTATACTATATTATAAAAGAGACATAAAAAAACTCTTAATTACAACATTTTAAGCAAAAAATACAACTAATTAAAGTGAATTACTTAATTTACAATTTCATAATGCTATGGTACAACTTATATCTTATTATAAAGATGTAATTTATTTTAATTTTAGTTATGATCTTTTTATAAAGATAATGATAAACTATTTTGTTATGTTATTATATTTAAAATTATTGATAATATATTTTAATAAAAAATAAAACATATAGTTTATCTTATAGTGTTTATTCTGTATTTAATATGTTTATTTGCAGTTAGTTATACAAATAAAAACATTATTTTTATTTTTTATTGAAGTATGTTATCTTTTTAATTTTAAATATAAAATATCTTAAAAATAATTATCAATTAAATTAAACATTTTTGACCCATAACAAAATACTTTATTATTTTTTTTTATAAAAAGATCACAATTAAACTAAACTAAACTAAAATATATTTTTGTTTTAAATCTAGGTTTCTCAAATTTGTAAAATAAAATTAAAAAAAATAACAAAAAACACTGTTCTAAAAAATTCGCCGCACAACCGTCATGGCGCGCCATGGCACAAAGGCTTGTGTGTCACGCCACGTTAAGCCCATGACACGCCATGACCTAATGCGCAATTATCGTAATGAGATATTTGAGTTTTCTTTACGTTTTTAATGTCTTATGTGCAAGTTTTAAATATATAACCTAATTTAACTTGCTTATTACTATTGACTCATTGAGTAACACTACAAAACATACGTTTTTTATATATAATATTATATATGAATTAAAAATTTGACGCCATAAGTCACGCCTTGAAAACGTCATGGCTTCGCCGTGGCTCCTATGGCTTGAGGCTTGGCCTCGCCGCCACGCCTCACGCCATTTAGAACCTTGACAAAAAGTATGAATAATGATCGAGGGTTCGATTTCTAGATTTCAGAAAACCGCTGCATTGCGAGAGTACATTTCTATTAAAATAAAATATGGAAAAAGATTTTATAAAATAAAATATGGAAAAATCATTATAAGATGTAATATAAAAAAATACGGAAGAAAAAAGATTTTATATTACATCTCATTAATATAGATTTAAATGTAAAATCTACATTTAAAATAGATTATGTTAATATAAAATATATTTTATAAAATTCTCCACCAAAAAAACAAATATTTATATTAATAAATGAGTTTCCATTCTACAAATAGATGATTATATGAGATGCTGTGTTTGGAAATGTTGTACCAAAGCATTAAGAAATTGTAAATTAAGTAATTGACTTTAATTAATTGTTTCTTGTGCTTAAAATTTTGTAATTAAGAGTTTTTTATGTCGTTTTTATAATATAGTATAGATTTTTAATTGGATACAAAATTAAGATGCTTTAAAGATTTATTGTAATGATTTTATAGTCGATGTATAAGTATTTGTAATATAATTAAATTAACAAAAAATAAACAACTAAAATAATATAAAAACTAAACAAATTAAAAAAATCAAATCCCTCTAATCTAAAACCATCGACGACCTAAGAGCATCTTCAACAACATTGCTAAAATAGAAAAAAAAATGACATTTTCTTTGTTATTTCTCTCCAACAGTTTTGTTATATGGTTTGCTAAAATAGAGAAAGAACAAAAAATCTCTAAAATTTTAAAGTTTTAAAAAAATCTCTAAAGTTTTAAAAAAATCTCTAAAGTTTTAGAGAGAGAAAAAATATTATTTTATTCAATCCAACCAATAAGATTAAAGTTTTAAAATTTTATTTAATTTTTTTAAAAATATATTGGGATGATAAATTAGGGAATATTATAATAATATAAATAATGATTGATTCTCTAAAATAGAAAAGTTGTTGGAGTTGGAAAAAAATGTTTTTAGAGATTTTGAGTTTTCATTCTCTATTTTAGAAAAAAATTAACAATGTTGTTGGAGATGCTCTAACCTAATCAAAATGAAATTCACAGCCTTTTAAACTCTCAACAACTTTGACCGCCTTCTTTACCTCGACAACTCCGACACTGCTTTCTTAGAGCATCTCCAACAACTATGCTAAAATAGAAAAAAAGTGAGATTTTAGCAATTTTTTTTGCTCCAACAACTATGCTATATCATATGTTAAAATAGAGAAAAGATGAAAGAGAACTAAAAAATCTCCAAATTTGGAGAAATTTCTAAAACCCTATATTGAAGAGAGAGAAATAATATTTAATTATTTTCCACCAATATGAGACATTAAAGTTGTATGTTTAGGAGAGAGAAATAATATTAATATAATTGATGATAGAAATAATAGAGTAACTGTTGGAGTTGGTTGTAACTTTTGTTAGAGATTTCAATTTTTTATACTCTATTTTAGAAAAATTATAGCATAACTGTTGGAGATGCTCTTAACCTCCACAACTCCAAAGACTCTATACTATGTGTCTACTCCTCCATCGTCCACACCTCATATCGCCTTTGCAACTATATTCGGCGACTCTGCAACTTCAGTGAAACTTCTGTCATTAAAAACCGACGACCCCTTAGGCTCCACAACTCCAACGACCCTGCAAATCTGTTTTCTTTCTGTAAACTTTTAAACGGAAGAAGCTTCATTCTATCATTTTTTGTTTGATTTATGTTGTGGGATTTCATCATTTCATAACAAACCTTTAACGGGTTCTATTGGGTTTTTATCTTCATTTCTTGTATATTGATGCAAAAACATAATTGAAGGGATTTAGATATAAAGGGGATTCATGGCCAGAAAAGGAGAAAAAGAGGAAGGGAACAATGGTGGGGAACTGTGGCCGACCATGTATAGGAGGGAGGGTTGATTTTATTTTATACATGATGTGGATATTATGTAAGGGACAGTTTACCAAACGCTTACTTGGGTAAGCGTTTACCGGTAAAATTCAACACTATCAATTACTTATCGGGTAAGATTTTAGTCCACTAAAAGGGTATTGTATGCAACAATTTTTTCGGTAAGCGCTAACCGTGGTAAAAGTCTTCGTCATCACTTATCAGGTAAGATTCTCGGTCATTGCCTTAGCTCTTACCGTATAAGATTTTTGGTCCTTGTCGTATTCATTCGATAAGGTAATGTGACTTGGTAAGCGCTTACCCGAGTAAGCATTTGGTAAACGCCCCCTAAGTGTTTTTTTTTTTGCCATGTAACCATGAGGTGACCGGTTACCTGCTGCTCAACATATGTGACCATTAAATAAATGAAAAGTTTGTTCTAGACCTTAAAATGATAACTTAGAAAGTTCATTCCCCAAAATATGAATCTTACCAAAGTTGGTTCCATTTTGATGTTATTTTCCTTATTTTTTATTTTATATGTTTTGAAAGGTATAACAATTGTGGGTCACTGAGGTTTAATCAGGGCTGATGATGATGTCTTACAATCATAATTTACCAATGGATTAGTCTAGAAATAACCTAGGATACCTTTCCCAAAAAAAGCGTATAATTTTTTGCATTTAGTACAAGCTTTTTAACCTACTTAACCTTTTTATCCATACTATTGATTACTTGGAGATTGTAATTAAGAAGGTGTTATATTTATACTTTTTTTTGGATCTGTTTGTTAGTAGCTTAATAATCTTAATGTGACTCACAACTTATTCGGTTAGTTATACATGACTATTTGTCAATGGCTTAATGACATAGAAAATGGCTTATTCAGTAAGCTTCTAGAAAAGGTTTTGTATAGAAATCCAAGTTTTTTTCCGAATTTACGAGTCTCAATTAAAAAAAAGTTCATTCCAAATATAAATAACTCCTCCCAAACAAAAAGTTCCTCACTCTAATACCTCAAAAGTGGCTTATTCACCATCATTTCCCACTCTATTGGGTGTTTTTTTGGGAAAGGGTATCCTGGACCTTTGATCCAGACTAATCCTTTGGCAAAGAAATTGACTGCGAAAGCATGCAGCCCTGGGGTTAAACCCAGTGACTACAAAGTTGCGAATGCAGGAAATCGAACCCTGGTTGAGCGCTATGAACTCCCCATGCGCTATACCACAAGCCTTGTGGTTCACTCTATTGGGTGTTTACCACCACTCTCCCTTCCACCATGCCAAAAATACACAAACCCGACCCGAAATCATACTTGAAAAAAATTATGATAAGATCAGATTCAAATCTCAATTTTAAAAGTTTATTTCATATTTTTTAAAATTTATTAGAAGTTTTGTTACATATATCCTAATTCATTTGTTTGTTTTAATACTATAAATATTTTTAGGTATTATAAAATGCATAAACAAAACTATTGGTTGAGAATGTTAAACATCAACTCAAAATATTAAATAAAATTGTTGATTCAAAAGGTTTAATTAACCTAAAATACTCTTAATAAGATAGTGTTAAATAAAGTTATTACAATAGGAGTCTAAAATATCCAAAAATATAGCCCAAAATATTAAATAAATCGTGAAGTTGGAAATAATTTATTTCAACATAATTTTTCGTAGAAGTTGGGTACAATACAATACAACTCGTACATTTTTAGAAAACAAATTTGGCACGACCAAGACTGCGCTCAAGAAAAAATGGGTCTAATACGCTTGTGGATTAATCCGTATATATAGATTGGAAATTTTTTTGTTTATGAAGATTTATGTAAATGTAAAAAAAAAAAGTTTTTTTTTAATTGAGAGAGACAAGTTTAAAAAAATGGTTGTCTACCTAAAGTCTCTCCCTAAAAGCTTACTGAATAAACCACTTTTTATATCATTAAGTCATTATCAACAATCATGTATAGTTAACCGGATAACTGTGAGTCTCATTAAGCTACTATCAAACAGACATGATGTATTTAACGTTGTCAAAAGTTTATTCGCTTAGCCATATCAAAGTGTTTGTAAGCGGCTTAATGATTAAGCCCTCACCAGTATTGATGCATCTCCGAAGCCTACTGCCTCTCAACCTTCTCTCTTTGCACGGTTGCAACATCTCCATTCCTCCCTCATTGGTTTTACGGATCTTACTCATTTCGAACTCTAACCTTCATTGGCTCCTTGGTGTTATTCTAAACAAAATCATTAATCACGCTACTTCCAGAAACATTAATTTCAACATCAATTCTCCAAAAATGGCCAAAACCGTGTTTGATTTGAACAAGTGGTAATGAATTCCATTCCATTTGGCCGTACAACCATGAGCAACAAGAATATTAATTCGACTATACCTGTGGATTGGAATTGAAGAAAATGATTGACGTAATGTTTAACTCCATTTCAAAGGGTGAAATGGGTAATGGGTATATATATATATATATATATATATATATATATATATATATATATGAATGTTCTGTAAATGAATTCATACACCTTTCTCATCTTTTGCGAAGTTTGAACCACATGGTTTTCTAAAAGGTTAGGTTCTAGAGGTAAGTCGGTTCTACAGATAACCCGGATACTGCTTCTGGTTAAAAGCTTTCAAAAGGTTTATAATCTATAAATTAAAACAAACTCAAATATATATATATATATATATATATATATATATATATATATTCGATTTGTGATCTAATTAAGGTTTGTAATCAAATATGTACTTATGGATTGGAATGGAAGAAAATGATTGATGTAATGTTTAACTCCATTCCAAAGGGTGAAATGGGCAATGGTTTTAAAGATTGATTTTTTTTTCTTGTTCCGAAATATATATATATGAATATACTGTAAATGAACTCATACACTTTTCTCATCTTTTCCGAAGTTTGAACCACATGATTTTCTAAAAGGTTAGATACCGCTTCTGGTTAAAAGTTTTCAACAAGGTTTATAATCTTTAAATTAAAACAAACTCAAATATGTATTCGATTTGTGTTCTAAATTCTAATTAAGGCCAAACAACCACCTGTTAGGATCGTGTAATTATTACATTTTTAATGAGCAGGACAATTTTACTCTTAATTATAGAGAGCTTTTTTTCCATCTCATAATCAAAGATGGAATGGAAAAGTAGACATTACTTTTGAAAGTTCACACTTATTTTTGGATAAACTTAAATAGTAATGTAGACGCTTATTCTGCGACGAAGGGAACATTATAAAACGAAAATCATAAAACAAAATAGAAATAAAATGGATGTAACCTCTTTTCGAGTCAAACTTAGTTAAGTGATGGTTAGTGGAGTTACGGTGGTGGACGGTGGTTGAATGGAGGAGTAGATATGGTGGTGGTTGGTTGGTCACGGGCTCACGGCTGAGTGAAGGTGGTTGTAGTGGCCGGTGGGTGACTACATACCTTAATACACGAAAGGAATATTCGTCTGTCATACGTTTTGATAACATCGTCAAAACCTTTGAGCTCCATCCCGAGGCAGACTTAGGGGCTGTTTGGCAGTTCTGAATGGTTTGGTGCATAATAATTAAGAGGCTCTTAGGATATAGTACAAAATGAAATATGGTTGTTTGGTAATTATTTAGAATGAAATTTGGTGCTTAATGGTTAAGGGAGGCCCAAGATGCAAAATCATTCAGAGGGTTTTAGAACCATTAAGAGGCAGTCTTTTTTTTTGCCACACAAGATTCACCTCTTAACGATTCAGATGTTGCCTCTTAATTGAACTATTAAGAGGTAAACAAACAACCCCTCAGAAAATTTTCACAGCGGTGACACCATAATTATCGTAATATAAAATAAAATAAAATAATTAATTTAAGTTACAAAATACAACACAAAACACTAAAAATGGTGCTAGCTAATTAATAGATGTGTTGTGAACAGAAGAGCTGCTTATTTTAATTAAAAAAGTACTGCAAAGACTTGAACGTATGACCTTCTCTTCCTATAAGAGCACTCTTACCAATTGCTCTGCATCTTTATTTTGTTTGATTTAACCAAAATTGTAGCACCTATAAGAGTCGTAAACTTTTTCCACTGTGTCGAGACAATGAAGTTGGTAACACAAGCCACCGTATACCCTAAGCCAGGGGCGGATGCACTAAGGAGGGGTAGGGGTCCTGGCCCCCTACCAGCCCTACATGTGACAGCTAAAATTTTTTTTTACTTGTATTTTAGTTTGGTATAGCTTCTGGGACCCCAACAAAATATATCAAAGGCCCCTTAACCCCTTTCCAATTCCTGAAAACAGAAAGCACTCCTTGGTCTAGCGTCGCCTGTTCTTCGGGCCCCCATCAATTATTTTTTTCTGGATCTGCCATTGCCCTAAGCTAGGTCCGCCCCTACTCCATCATGGCCTGGAAATTGACTTTGGTCTCCTAGCCATCCTTCTCCTGATTTTGTATTTTTGTTACTACCTCCGCAATGACCAGGTTCGTAATTGCGGAACTGGGTTAAAAATGTAAATATTTCTCCAGATTTCACCCACTTCCACAATATTGCGGAAGTGCCACGTGTTGAGCCCCATGGGTGACACGTAGAACTGACACGACACGCTAACCCGACACGAACTAAACGGGTTTGGGTAATACATTTCAACCCGTTTAAGTAAACGGGTTGACACGACACGACACGACACAAAAATTAAACGGGTAAGGTCAGGGTCAAAAATTTCAACTCGAAAATGACCCGAATAACCCGTTTATATATATATATATATATATATATATATTATAAGTTTTCTTTTTAATACTTTGGATATGGTTAAAACTTATAAGTTTGAACTATAAAAAACTTGGATTTCTAATGCTTTCATTTGAATTTTGGAGTTGTGCTGTTTTGTGAATTTTCGATTTTTAATTTTTAGGTTTATAAATGTTAAACGGGTTAGGCGGGTCATGTCGGGTTAGGGTTGGGATTTTCTGATCCGTTTATTAAACGGGTCGGGTTAGGGTTAGACACTCTCAACCCGTTTAACTTTGAACCCGACACGACACGTTACGTTTGCCGGATCTAGTGACACGTGGGTTGATTTGGTGGTGACACGTGGCACTTCTGCAATATTGCAGAAGTGGGTAGAATCTGGAAAAAATGTCACATTTTTAACCCAGGTCCGCAATGGTCATTGCGGAGGTAGTGACAAAAATGCAAAATCGGGAGAGGGATGACTAAGAGACCAATTTGGATACGTATTTTGGCTATTTAAGTCAATTTCCCTCAAATAAAACAAGTTCTCGGGTTGTCCCAAGAGGGGTTTCCACAACAAGGGTTCGGGTTCAAATCCGACCCTAACCGCTCTACCTAGGACATCTCATCATGGTCGTGGGACCGGGATGGTAACACAAACCCTTTTTTAGAATGTAAACAATTAAACTACAAAATCAAAGCATGTGTGCTGCCAAAAATCATACAAATGGAAGCCAAATTATATTATAAATAGCTCAAATATGAACACCAATTTGAGTTATTATTTAATGGTTAATTGGAATAACACCAGAAACAAAGTATCTTATAGGTGGCACTTAAACATCTGCAGTTACTTATAATGGACCATTAGTCTACAATGCACACAATCTCCAGAGCAGGTTAAATGTATCAGAAATGGCTGAACCACCCAAAAAACCCATAAATGTTGTGGGCCCATAAGGTGCACTTGAGTGAAACATTTGGACCCAACCCAAGATTATATAAATCAGCAGCAGACAGGACTGTTGGTATGATTATGGTATTTTTCTAACTTATTTGTCACCAAGCTACTGATTTCACTGCCTTTTTAAGCAAACTCAATTTTTGCAAACTTCAACTTACATACTCATATTAAAACTAAGAAAAAGAGAGCCATACCTCGAGTCATGTCTAGCCGAAGAACGAGAACTTGTAAGAACAGAGATGATGAGCTTGATGGGCTCGTTTCAAAGTTACAAGCATTGCTACCAGCTTCGAGTTCTAGCTGCAATAAAACAAGGGTATGTTGGTTACAGTTTATTCGTGCATGATAACATCACATCCATGGTGCTTTAATCAGCATACTAGAGGTCAAGCATAGTAGCGTCAGGAACATACAAAAAACCAAAACGATACGAGTCATGACAACTGAGTATATCACTACGAAAGAAACAATAATGCTACTTGTTTTTTGAGCTTATTGAAAAAGCTCCATCTGGTAAGCCATAAACTGCTTTCTGGAAAGCTACTTCAGGAAGCGATTCAATAAGCTCCGTGGGTCTTTTTTTTCACTTTTTCCAACTATGCCCCTTATATTTTACATAAAATGACCAAAAGCCTTGTCCATTTAGGTAATTTTACATTGTCATTTAGCTCATCAGCTAGTTATTAACAAAATTGACTAGCTTATCAGCTAACAGCTATCTTATTATCTCATGGAGATGGGACAAGATAAGTAAATTACTAAACTACCCATGTCAAATTAAAACCTAAGATCTTTCACAATTCTTTCACCCGCCTACCTCACTCTTGTCGGTCCAGTCTAGTTCTGTCCAGTCATGTCTGCGTACCAAACGCATCCAAGAGCTAAAATTACATGATAAAGTAGTAATGTGTATGCTTTATCCTAGACCATATGCAAGCAATACATTAAAACTGAGTTATTATCGCTATGATGAAACAGGTACCAGCATCAAAGATTCTTCAAGAGACATGCAATTACATAAAGAGCTTGAGAACAGAAGGGGACAATCTAGGAGAAAGACTATCTCAACTTCTGGATTCCATGGAAAACACTGGTGTTGATGTGAACATCCTCAGAGACCTTCTGCAACAATAATCTCTGTGTGTGTGTGTTTGTGGATGTGGATGTCACCTCCAAACCAACTAAAACATGGTCGAAAGTTATTAGTAGCTTATTACGAAGAACGTACATGGGGATCCATTATTCATCCAACCAATTGCAGGATGTGATGTCACAATTAGATTCAGTTATATATATATATATATATATATATATATAGGAAGGATCATGCGAGAAGTTAAACATTTAGCAAGAAGGCGAGAAGTGTGATATCATATATGATTACATGGCCTGTGGGTGTCTTTAATTTAAACGTCTATGTATTGCCAATGTAACATGTGTTTAATCATATATGATTAAGCTTGTATATCATATCACACTTCTCGCCTTCTCGCAAAATATTTAGCTTCTCGTTTGAACCTGCCCCTATATATATTGTTCCACTCCTCGTATCACAAGCCAATCTCGTGCATGATGTATACAGGGTATCCCATAGATAATAAAAATAACCATCTCAAATCCTACATCTGTAAGGGAAAACAATCAAGCTGATCACAATTCATGCACATAGTGTATGGACACTGATGCAATATGAACACAATTTGATTTTGGAAACTTTGAACATGGCCACATGGGGTCATGATATATTGTGGCAATTTTCTGGAATTGCAAAAGGTGTTGGCCATATAAAGTTACACCCATGATCCATTCTACACTTTTATATGAATCTACTTGTGTCCTTTTACCCCCTTAAGAGGTCTTTAGCAAGGACCCTAACCTTATACAAAAGGCTTGCGACTCACAGGTGATGGGTAGCACTCTCGGACGAAATCCTCTTCTTATTCGTATAACCCTTATAATACACAAATAAAGCTCAACGTAGACTACTGTAATTATCCCCAAAACTAACATATCAGATCATCTCTTATTAAATCGCATTCATCCTTGGAAATTCCATTAATCTCAACTAACAATTGGGACCAAGTATAATAGCATAAAATTCACTTGTCAAGAATAAGTTGACATAATTCACCTTATAGCACATTTGCAAGCACTTGATACAAACATATTTATCAATGTAAGCACCTCAGGCATTTCAAAGCTCAAAATTAGTACATGAACTCACCTGACGTGCTTGGCGATGCATCATCCCTAGAACTCTTATCAAGAAATTATAATTGAGATGTGTTGTCATGTACTCCCTCCATCCCAAAATAATTGTCCACAATGAAAAAGACACATCGTTTTATAAATGTGTAATTATTACACTTTTTAGTTAACTAAATGACAAGTTTACCCTTTAATGATAGAGGGAGTAATGAATTTCTCCATCTCATAATTAAGGTAGAATTGGAAGGTAGGCACTTACTTTTGAAAGTGGAAACTTATTCTGGAACAAACTAAAATATTATTTTGAGACGAGTAATTAAAAATTAAGTTATTAAACAAACTAAATACTACCAAAATAAGTATACAACATAATCCTTCAGTTCCATAAATTAGAACAAGGAACATACCCAAATGTATCCGTTACCGACCTAAGTTAGGCACACCTGAAAAACTTGAAATGTTCAAATCTTGACAGAATTTAGTTGCTATACACCCTGCTCTTCACAATTCTTTCCACCTCAGTTGCAGTCAGATGCCTTATCATGTTGTGCTTGAGCCACCTTTCCCCTCCTCCTACACTACCCCGAAGTTGTTTATCTTCCATTTTCAACAATTTCAACCCCTCGCTTGATTTAGGGAAGAAGCTTTCAGGTCTCAAACACCAAGCTTTGAAAACCCCAAACAGAACTGTCAGATCGTTGCCAAGTCTTTCTACACCACCGTCATAAAACTTCGCATTACTCATAAAAATACCACTGAAAAGAAGACAATCTATAGCAGTTGCCAGGTTTCTCCAGACTCCAACAAAATCCATCTTATTCAAATTCACTTCTAATATTGACATCTTCACCTGTAAATAATCAAGTGCCCCAATGAAGGATTTGGAAACTGCCCAACCTTCTTCACTCTTTTCCATCCATTGCTTCCTGTTCTTCAAATAATCACGACTGCAAGCATCAAACCCCCTCAAAACAACCTTTGATAAGTTCTCACTCCATTCAGTTCTAAACTTCTCCAGATTACGTATTTCCTCATCAATTATACCACCCGAACCATTCTCACCAACTGGTATCCCCGGTTGTTTATTATGATCCAATCCCATTTCCAGGAAAAACACTTCTTCACACCATTCCTTTAAAACAGACTCGAGGTATCGAGAAGCATTGATAGACTTTGTCACTTTAATTAAAGCATCATCATCAGTCAGGGCTGTCAGCCCTTCGGCTTCTTGGCATCTAAGAAGTAAGGAATCCAAAAACCTGTGTATAATTGGTGCACCTGCCAACTTAATAAATCTTGCTCTCAATGGAACACCTGGAAGTGACCGGCAGCGTTCAATCATGGATGACAGGCGCCTGATAAATGCACTTGAAATTGCAGGCGACCTGTAATCTTCTGAACCTAAAACAAGAGCCGACTCCTGAACTTCCATCAACCATTTTTTCTCATCCGCAATTTCAGGACTCAGCTTATCAATTGCATCACTGAGCTCTACTTCAGCCCACAGGTCAAGCCAGTCAGGTCGATCACAAAAAACAGATAGAGAAGAAATCTTTTGCATGTTCCCATCCTCCTCAAGCAATAGCATAATTCCCGACTGAGCTACAAGAGTTCGGACTTTTTTATCAAAAGACATCATTAAGTCAATAACATGTAGCCACGATATTTTAGCTTGCGACCGATTTTCAGTGGTATTCTCTTCATCCAGCTGACCAATATACATAGGGAAAATTTCCTTTGCCATATATGTCGATAAGGATGTTACCATGGCTGATATCCATTCTTCCCTGCAAGAGTAACCTGACAGCATCGCTTCATCAACCAATGGCTGCAATAACTCATCCATCGAATCAACATAATCCTGAGTAACTTTATATACTAAAGCAAAAATAAGCTCAGGTTTCTCGGTCCACTTTGCAAAATGGCGTTGAGATGCAATCGAAATAGGATTCACAAGCTCTTCAATGGCCCAAAGCGGCTGATGCAGACTAACTTCAAGGTTATGCCCCTGAAGTTGTCGAGATTTTCTTTGTGTTTGCAATTCCTGTAGTTTGCATAGTGCAAGAAAACTGTCACAATACTGACGTTTGAGATCGCCTCGCATCGTGAAAAGGGGATTTGTAGCTTCAGCTGATTTCTTCGCCTCTGGATTAGAGGGATTTAAAGTGGACAGGCGTGGTGGCCAGCCAAGGGAGGCAAGAAGGGATCGATAATCAGCAATTGCCTGAGGTCTCAAAATGGCTAATGCTCGATCCACTCTGTGATCAACGGCTGAGACAAGGCGGGACCATTGAGGGCGTGTCCTAGAAACTTTACATAGAACATCTTCTGCTAGTTTAAGAGCATTAATAGCAACAAAACGTACTTCCTGCCACATATAAGGAGGTTTAGAAAATATTACTTCACCCCAAAACAGCATCAAATTCAATTGATTACTTGCTCACCTCTGAATTCTCTGCAGATGGCTGCTTCCTAAAATTTCTGTTTACACTGGACGAGACAGCATCTTCAATATCTCCAACCAATGTGTCAAGTTTCAATGCTGTTTCTGCAAGAAATAAGAAAAAAATCACAAAGAATTTTAAATAAAAGCTATGAAAAATTAGCATCAGATGATATTGTTAAAGGAAATAAGCTAAACCTTGAGTTACATAGTTGGGTAATTAGGCTTGGCACTGTAAATTCATAAAAATCAGATTCAATTCTGGGTTAATAAAAAGGTTTTTCCAAAAAAACTCAAACCAAATAATTTTACTATCTCTGCCACAACTCCCATTTCTTTAAAAACCATATATATTCATCCCTTTGCAAGATCATGATTAGATATCCATTTAATGTGTAAACTTGGTATCCTATTTTTTTCGGGACCATATTTGTAATCAAGCATGCAATACACACAACTGTTCCTTGTTTCTTGTAGCAGAAAACTTTGCTCTAATTGTGTTACATGCCATTCCATGACTGCCACACATTAATAGACACCAAGCAAGCACTTGAAAGAGTGAATTTAAAGAAATAAAAATAAAATGTCTAATACCAACTTAACAGAGTATTCCACCAACACATTATATGCATACTAAACATATGAAATCAACATCTTCCATGGTCAATATACCCATATTATGTACATTATTACCATGCATTCTAACTTATGTTTTTTAATCGTCTGAGTTATTTGACGCCGTGTTGGTAGCGTTTTGATATCTAATAGGGTTATGGAGCTTAAGCAAAAAGTAGACAAAAGTCTGAACGTTACATGAAGTTTGAGGCAAAAAAAGAGGGAGAGAATAGAGAAACCTCGGGATAGGGGTAAGGGCTCAAAACAACCGGTAATTGTTTCATTCGAGAAAAAATTCCATTAGAATGACTGATGTTGGACCAGCTGACTCCCAAAACTTTGCCATCTTGCATTAGAAAGTGGGAAATTCCATCTTCTCGTGTATGCAAAGTTCTTTACAAAAAATTAATGGCACTACACACAGCTACCAGGAAGACCGTTCAAACTTCAAAGCATGTGTGACGAGTGCCCAATTACTATCGGGATATGATGAAACCATTACAGACTGCAACTTTCTACATTCTCTTTTGCTTGTAAATTTGTAATTAAATTGGTTGCATCATTGATGCAACAACGATTATTATACGAGTTTCAAGCTCAATTAAGAAGTGTTTTACACAGTGCTGATGTTGGTTTGCTATTCTGATTATCCATAGACTATGCCTAGGGTAAAATCAACTTTTTTTTGGAAAAGGGGACGGAACCCCAGGAAAAACTTTATTCAAAGGTAAACTCAACTTATTTTCTTATGTGATGATGTTCATGGCTATATATAAATTGTTTTTATTACAAGTGACAGTAAAAAAGGCTTGCAACTAAGGTGGACTGAATACCCAAGAACAATCCCTTTTACCATTGATATAAAGCCTTCTATTTTTCTGCACTCTCTTTTTATCTGAACCATAAGTTTAATCAATAATATGTCAACTTTGTAACCAGTTGTTCGAAGTGGAGGTGAACCTGCTTAACCCAAATAAAGTAAGCTTGAGATCCATAAATATTATTTTTGTTGTGTTCTCTGGCACATGTCAAGCATTGTCGACAAAATATGCATAGCATCCTTTTATTAGAGACATAATAACTTCTATAGCAAAGTACAAAATAAACAACAACATATGCCTACGTTTTGTATGTTTTCCTTATCCAATTTAGTAAGAAAGAAAAATACACGAAAGAACTCAGACAGTGCTAGCTGCCTGCTTGGATTTCTGTAAGAATTGTACTTGAAATATGAATAACTCACCAGCATACACTCGAACCGCCTCAACCCTAGCCACTTCACGAGCAAGTGCTGGCAACTCCTTCCACAAGAAAGCTTCTGATCTTTCCCTTTGCTCTCCTTCCTCCCCATCTAAACACCAAATACAGGTAAATAAACGACAAAATAAATATCAAAAAGAAAATAATCTTGTTCAGTGAACATTTGATATTTATATATGAAAAACTGACCAGATATAGAAGTTTGAAAACTGCTCAATTTGGCATTTATATCGTTAAAGAGGACACCCACTTGATCCGAGTATGTAGAGTATGCAAGCAAACAGGTACCAAGACTTTGGTTCAGATCCGTGAGGCTCTGCTCCAAATGATGACAATCACTCTGCAACTCAGAAACAAGTTGAGGAGCTTGTTGAAGATCATTGGCAGTATGTAGATTGCTGTCAAGGAAAGAGAGAACTGACGGAGAAAGAGATGAGACTAGAGGGAGAGGTTCAATCATAGTGCCCCTCTTAGGCTTGATGATTATAGGACATCAAAAACTGTAGCTCTTGGGAAAGTCAAGAACTAATAGATTTTAAACTGCCACTTTGTTCAAGTATAGTTGCAGATGCTCAAGTGTTAAGTATAAGATAAGTAGATGACAATGCTTTTCGTCCTCTTTCACTAGAATTTCTTGTATAACTAAAACAGATACTGGCAGCAACACTCCTGCAAAAAGATCAAAATACAATCTGTTGAATATCTTAAAGGCTTGAGCACATAAGGATTAAGTTCTTTTTCTTTAGAATCTTACCTTCACAAAGAAATAAAAGTAAGGAACAAACAATACTTGATTTGCTTAACAAACAAAATTGAGATTACTTGGACCGATTCACTACTTGAAAAAACAAATGTACCAAATGTACCATATAGCAAATGTCTAAAAGCAACGAACTAAAGACTGCTACCCTATGTGCAAATATTGTTGCAGGGTGACCAAGTTACCTTTGGTTCAATGATATCAAAGGATCTCTACAACCCTTAGTTTGTGAGTTCAAACCGTTTCATAGTCATTAGCATATCAAATTGTTGACCATATCAAAAAGAGTTATTGTTAAAGAGTGCTCAAAGGCTAAGCATCACATGGGTAGATCATACTACTTGCTATCCTAATTATGTTTGTAGGACTATTTTTATGACTAAACTGTCCACCAACAATAACATTGCAGCCAAAATAAAATCAAAATGCAATCTACTGAATATCCAAAGGGAATTGAGCAGGCATTACTTTCTTTAGAATCTGAAGTTCATGCGAAGGTAAAAGCAGGAACCAGAAATATTTTGGTTTTCTTTTGAGAAAGAAGTAGAGCATACCTTCACTACTGATGACAAAATAGGCAGGTTAGACAGATTGAATAATGGATCAGAATGGGTAACAAGCCAAAATTTTCTAGAACGGATAAAGATAGGCCATGGGCCAAACAGGGTTGGGCGGGGTTTACCCATTGACTCGCTTTGTACAAACAAAATAAATGAATTTCATAAATAATCAATGTTATTAACTTATTATAGAAACTATTCATTAATAAAAATAGAAGTTTATATATATTTATCAAAGGACATTGATTTATAGACACATGTAATTCTTATATGTCATCCAACAAAGAACAAACAATGAAAGAGGCACATAATAATAACAACATGGACCTAAAGGGAGCATGTCAGCATGAATGCAATTACAACAGCCATTAGAGAATAGTCCAAGGACAAGTTTTGCAAACTCCAAAAGAAAAAACAATTAGTAACAAGATTTTAAGCAACTAGAGAGCCAACTAGGAAACACAATGCATTATTGTTTTCCTGTCCATCTAAGGATTATCTCAAGAGCATTCCTTGGAACTCAACTTAGCTTTATAGAAGATGTTAGAAATACAAATATTAAGGATTTAAGTACCTGATTTTCTTAAGAGGTTTACCATGGTGTCAATTGTCATAAAGCCATTGACTAGAACTCTCTTCAAACATAAAAATCTGATTCATACTAGGCATAGTATCTCATTTCAAGAAAACAATGGAACAAGTATATTTTTATGCAAGTGAAGTGGCTATATAAAGTCATCTGTTTTATCAACTTTAGTCCCAACAACATATGTCTGGAATAGGTACTGAATGAAAAATATTAGTATATGACAAGTGTTTTGTATGGGCCATCTGAAAGACTAAAAAGTGCAACTTTAACCCTCTAGACCATTTTAAATAAAAAGACTGAATGATAAATTGCACATACAATATCAAAAGAAAAATACATAAACATCTCCTCTAATTAATGATTGTTCTGTAGATGCCCAGCCACGACTTCTAATTAGGAAACAAGATTATACATAATTTGTTGGCAAAATACTTCTCATCCAACCCATATTACAAAAATTGGGGAAACACACACACAGAGCATATTAGAATAGCAAATCAAGCATAGAAATTTACTTCAAAAGTGTGAGCACTGAGCAGGATGTTCCCATCCATAGCCCCTAGCTCATGATCGATATTCAATAAACAAAGTAGCAAGTCAAATTATCTTCAAATCAAATAACCATGGAAATCCCTAATCCTGACTAAACAAATAACACATAGAACCGACTACTTGATTTCTCAAATTCTACAACTATTCTCTGAAATCGATTCAAAAAGAATTACTGCAATGCAATCAAAATCCATGAATTTGATAAATCTAGTAATCATATCATAAACAAAAAGCTAACCTAAAGTTGTCAATTTACAATAGATTTGCAATTGCAAATTAAATCTCATTTGATTACTGAAAGAAACATACCTTGTAGAGACAGATTTACAGATGTTTCTAGTAATCAAAGGCGATGATCGAAAGGTATGAAGCTCCGGTAGACGGTAATCGCTCCCAAATTCTCTCCGGCATATGATAACTGTTTTTCAGTTTTTCGCAGGCTTGCACTTGCAGCGTGTTAATGGACTGTTGGGCTTTTCTCATTCTATGGGCCTGCATTTCGAAGCCCAAATTTAATTTTATAAAACCCACGGCCCATTTATATTGGGTTAGTTTCAATTTTTAATTTTGCTATTTAAAATTTAAAATAAAAAAACTCGATCGGATTTCGGATATGGAAGGTTTCGAATTTCGGATTGCTTCGGATTCGGGTTGGTCGGGTTTTGGTTTGATGTTGGTCGGGTGCGGGTATTATTATAATGCAAAAAATATATATATAAATTCAATCGATTGAGAGATTGATAAAATCGATAGTAAATTTATAAATTAGAAAACATTTAGACCGACTAGAATCAATGATTTTCAAAAGATAATTAGACAAATAAATATAATTATATAATATATAAATATGTATGTATATTATTTCGGGTTTTTGGATGGGTCGGGTGGCCAACGATCAAGCCCAACCCGAACCCAAAGATCCCCGAAACAGTCGGGTTTCGGATTTCCAAAAACATCTTATTTTCGATTTGGGTTCGGATTCGTTTTTCGGGTTTCGCACACCCCTAATATATATATATTGATCAAAGTATAAATTATACAAAAGTTGGTTGTGATTTTGTTGATTTACTTTGATTGTGTATTAATTAGTTCTAAAAATCTAAAATGACAAAAAATTAAGAGTCATAATGTGAAGTTATCCCTTTATGTATACTACTTCTACACATTCATGTATTTATAATATTTTTTGACATAAAATTTAAATTGACGATATTTAAAGATAAAGAACTACAATTTTTTTATAAATCGTTGCTAAAAAAAACATGGTTATTCCTCCCAAAACCTCTTTGTTTGAAAATCATATGATTAGTCAGACTGATTGATTCAAAATATTTTTGGACTAGAATTGAACGAGATTATAATGAAAGTGAACTAAGAGTCTAAAACAACCAATTTAATTTCATTTTATTCTACTGTTTGATAGTTCGATAATGTTTGCCACGAACTTCTAATCAGCACGTCATCAAAGGCGTGCTGACATACTTCATTTTTGCTTTTTGATACACCATTGGTTTAAATTAATTGAAGTTAAAATGATAACAAAAGTTCATGCACTCGTTGAAACATATAATTTGTTTGTTGATTCATTAATTACTTTGGGATCACGAGTTTGTGTAAAATGATTAATATTAAATTCTAATATCTTGTGTGATTCATGACCATTTTTTATTATTCCAAGGGTGGTGTTTAATTCTTTCAAAGAGATACAAAAAAAGCAACCATTAATATATATGCTTTCTATGCTCTTTACTCCTTCCACTTTCATTACTACTATCGTTTGTTCATCGTTTTCGTTATGTTTTGCTTCCGACAATACGAATACCAACTATCAAATTCTACAATGAACAATACACAAAAGTGTTGTGGATGTTTAAATCAAAGAAACAAACATCATAGTTCCAAATCTAAACATGAATACATCACTCAAACCCAACAACTGAATGCGAAACAAGTTAGGATGAATCATGTTTGGGTTGAATTCATGACCCGTAACTACGTTAGGCCTGTTAACGTCCACCAAGGTATGGCCCAAAAGATGCAACCAGTCAGACAAAGTCAAAGCATGACCCCGTGTTGGGTCATTGACCAATATATTCCTAAATCGAATTACGTGGCGCTAGCTGCTAGCCTGCTACGCTATATGGTAATAAGTTATGTCTTCTCCATCAACAATTATACTTTTGGCATAGTGATAAGTGTTTGGATAATAACATGTGGTATCAGAGCAAGTCATGGGTTCGAATCCCATTGAGTGCATTTTAATGCCAAAATGCATGTTGTGCAGCCATTGTATTCTAACAAAGATTTTGTTAGTGCTGACAAATGTTGGAGGGGGGGGGGGGGGGGATTGTTGGGTCATTGACCAACATCTTCCTAAATCGAAACGTGGTGTTGGCTGCTACACTATATGGAAATACGTTACGCCTTCTCCATCAACAATTACTTTTGGCTAGTGGTAAGTGTTTAGATAATAACACCCACCATCCTGATCTTGCCCCAAACATTGGATGATGATTAACTGATGCCCCCGAGATCTTAAGGGAGAAGCAACTAATATGGGACACACACATATCGATTACTACTACAGAAATAAGTATTTTAAACGGTTGTTTTGGACATTTTTAAACGGTTTTACAACCGTTTGAAAGGGCACCGTTTGAAAAAGTCAGGGGTTTTTTTAAACGGTCTTTGAATCGTTTAAAAAAGTTACATTTTTAAACGGTTTTTAAACCGTTTAAAAAATAAAAGAATGCTATCTGCTGCACATAGGACTTGATCTTGAAACCCCAACCATGCAAACCCACGACACTTACCATTCCGCCACATCTTCTTCTATGTTTATAGAAACACCTTTAATTTTTTTATTAATTTTCTGTCCAGCTTTGTACTCCCAACTTCAACTACAGATTCGACCCAGATTTACTCCAAATTACCAAAAACTCAAAACACGAACATTGTAGATCTGTGTGTTGGGTTCCATATCATCTCGAATCACTCAAATCGGAGATCGGACGAGTGAGGTATGATCAAAACGCCACAGTTGCGAAAATCTGTCAAAAATTATCGTTTTGTTCTTTTTCGCTCCAAATTGTTCCGAACCTATCAAAATATAAAAACGCATTAATGTAGTTCGGTTTTACCCTAAATGTTTAAAGGTATTTTTAAACGATTTTTTGATAGTGAAAGCGTTTGAAAAGGTGTTTGACCTTTTTAAACGGTTGTTTCTAGAGAACCGTTTAAAAAGATGTATGTATTTTCAAACGGTTGTATGAAAAAACCGTGTAAAAAAGTTAGGCGGTTTTTTAAATGGTTTTGTTCAATTATCCGTGTGAAATACGTATTCCTTTTTAAACGTTTTTTTATAACCGTTTAAAAAGATCATACGACTTTTTTAAACGGTACCACAACCGCATAACCGTTTAAAAAAAGTCTTAAAAAAACGCGACCACCTTTTTAAACGTTTTTTTCGAATTTTTTTAAAAATCGTTTAAAAAAGTGCGTTTAAAAAAATCATTTCTGTAGTAGTGGGCCACCATCCTGATCTTGCCCCAAACATTGGATGATGATTAACTGATGCCCCCGAGATCTTGAGGGAGAAGCAACTAATATGGGACACATATCGATTACACAAGGGGTATTTAAAATCAAGCTATCTAAATTCATTGATTTACTCCCTTTATTCTTATCTCACAAGGATTGTAATTTTTTATCAATCACGTCGTCGTACACGACATCTTTAACCTTTACTAGTGGATCAATGACTCGATATCACTGTGGTTTTTACTTGTTACCAGGGTTTTCAAGTCAATAACTATAACGTATTGTTATTCCTTTGGCATTTATATTTATTATTGTTCATTCAAATTTTTTTACTTTATAATTACTTGTTGTTTGCTCGTGTTGGAACAAAAACTAAAAATCGTTAGTAAACGAAATTTTCCTGAAACAAATTACCAGCTAGTTCAATAAAACGACCAACAAAAGTATTACAATCCTGTAATATCAAGAAATCAATACACAACACAAGTAACACACAATGATTAATTAGAGCAACTATATAGTGTACATCTATAAAAAGCCGATGTATATTATAAGTAAAAGGCTACAACAAATTCTTATCAAATGATACAAGATCAACACATACAAAAATGGTAGCCCAAAAACGTTCCACTTCACCACGAGTCATGACATCGATCACTTGTCTATGCGACTTCATGCTCGGTTGCTTATTGCGAATTAACAATGTATAGTTGTACCGAGGGTCCTCTTTTGTAAGTCATCCAAAGTGCAAGTATCACAAAATTCACCAATAAGCTCATAACAACCAATTAATTAAGTATATATACATATATATACACTGTTACTGTATATATATATTTGTATTAGAACATCCAATAATCCCAATTAATTAATTAGTATATATACCCCCTAGCAATGGGCAATAGACATTCACATGGGAGTACATGAGAGAAAAACCAAGCATCCAAGGTGAAGCAGCTGGTATCTGCATGGTCAAACCCTAATTAATTAATGTTACATATATATACACATAGTGGAAGGATATTTTACAACCCACATCTTAATCGTTGGATTCATGATCGACGGTTATTTTATTTTTATTTTTCTGTTTTTTTAATTAAAAATATTGGACCTCATATCTATTGTAACCGCCGATCATGAATCCGACGGTTAAGATGTGGGTTGCAAGGTTTGCAACCTTTTTAAAGGTTGCAAATAAAACAACCCCTATACACATATACATATACATACACACACACACACACACACACACACACACATATATATATATATATATATATATATATATATATATATATATATAGGCCAAGGATAATTTGCAACCCACGTAAATCTTACAACCCATTCAACCCACATCTTAACCGTTGGATTAGTAATAAGCGGTTATTTTATTTTTATTTTTATATATTTTTAATTGAAAATATTGGACCCACATCTATTGTAACCGTCAACCATAAATTCAACGGTTAAAATGTGGGTTGCATGAGTTGTAAGATTTACATGGATTGCAAATGAAACTACTCCTACATATATATATATATATATATGATGCGTTTCTTTTGCAACTCAAACAATTTGTACAAACTATGCAAACCAATCTTAGCCGTTCATCAAGTCTAATGAATATATGATTTTATTATGTTTCTTAATTTAAAATCATGATTATAATGAATAAACTTAACATTTTTCATATATATCACAATCATTATTAATGAATCATAATCATTATCCATAAATATATATATCTATTGTTTTATAATATAGTGGTTTGCATAGTTTGTACAAATTACTTAGGTTGTAAAAGAAACGCATCCTATATATAACTATAATCCAAGAGACACCACCTTCATAGACCTTCTTTATATTTTGCAAGCCTGACTTGAAAGACGAACTAGAAGTTGACAATAAACCACGTCATCAAATTACACTAACATATATATATATATATATATATATTTATAATACATATATATACGTATATAAGAGTGTATAAATATTCATAACATATATCAATATATGTGTGTATTTAGGGAGTGGTTATCTTGATGCCTATGGGTGTGGGAAATTAAGATTAAAAAATATATGGACAAAAGGAATCCACCTCCCACTGAACCCCCACCTCGATTCCTGCTGCAAACACATTTGAATATATATATATATATATATATATATGCATGGAGAGAAGAGAAGATGCTGCTAGCAGCTGCTCTTGTTATTAAAATCTCTACACACGTGCATCCACACTCCTTTCAACTTCTTCTTTTTCTTTCTCTCTCTCTCTCTCTCTCTCTCTATATATATATATATATATATATTTATTTCTTAATTAATTACTTTGTTGTTCTAAGTTATATATAATTGATTTGGTTTGGATTTTTGCATGTATAAAATCGGTCCGTCATGACTGCAACTAACATATAATGAAACCGACCCTAGCTAGCTAGGTAGTCGAGGTGACAGTAGGGCGTATCTAAGAGAATATAGATATTTTAAATCAAATTAATGCTTCTCATTTATAACAAGACACGTTCATGCAATAATATTTCTGTATTGAAGATCTAAATCATCAAATTAACAAATATATTCAATGTTTGAAAAAATATAAGTATTAATTTAGCATATATATGCTCAGAGAAAAGATATATATATTTATTTAATTTAAAAAATTAGGGTTCCTCGTGACTATGAGTACAGTCCTCACTGTGCATAGGATCAAACTCATGTGCTCCGACTTCTACGCTGATTACGGCTCCAGTTTTCCTATCAACTTCTGCACCTCAAACAACTTATATAAATATACATATATGTATATTATAGAAGAGTTCGAACGATAACACTAACTACTTAAAAAAACAAGAAAATAGTAAATAATGTGCAAAATCTATATGATTCAGCATTAATGGTAAAAAAAAATAGATGGGACGACTTTGCCCGCAACTTAAGTCGCGAGCAAAGTCGTGTGAATCATATATGATTTTATATGTACTCAGTCATTCTCATGTTTTTTCTTAAATAAATAATATTCTCGTATGAACCCAAATCTACAAACATTCGCTCTATTTTTTTGGTAGGGGATAGGATTGTATACATCTTTCCCTTACAAATCTCAACTTCAAATAATATATATATATATCCATTGGATCCATGATAAACGGTTATTTTGTTTTTATTTTTTTGATTTTTTAATTGAAAATATTGGACCCACATGTATTGTAACCGTCGATCATTAATCCAATGGTTAAGAAGTGGGTTGCATGGGTTGTAAGATTTTCATGGGTTGCAAATTAAACTACCTATATATATATATATATATATATATTGTGTTTATTTGGTTTGATTTTGTACGTAATCAACTTCAAGAATCTATATTTGATGAAATTTAGGTCGTTGGTATGTTTGACACATTGTTATAAATCACCAAGACAATATGCAAAGATGATAATTAAATTCACGATTATATTCGTTAGTTTTTTTTTTTTTTTGCATTTTTTTTGTGATATGGTATATTTTGAAAATAATTTTATTATTAAGTTTTAAATTTTATTTTGGGTTATTTGTATTTTCATCCATTTTTTTAAAGTAGGTAAATTTATATATTACCAACAGAATTACCATCAAGATTAATTGTTTGGCAATTCTTTTTCTTCGTTAGAAATGAAAACCAAAAATTGACTTAATAGATCTAACGATTTCTTTCTTGTTTTGTTGTGTTTTAACAAAAATTGGTGTGTCTCACGCCAATAAATTTTTGACCGAAGTAATAAAACAAGTTCAACATTAATTATATTTTTAAGAGTGAATTGTGGATTTGGTCCATATGGTTTTGTGATTTCTTTGATCATGGTTCTCATTCTATGTTTATTGTGGATATGGTCCCTGTGATATGCAACATATTGTGGTTAGAGTCCCTAAACACTAACATCATTAACTTTGAAGGGTTAAAGACATCATGTGTCTTGCACACGATGGGTATAATAGTCATTTTATTTTTCACTTTCAATTTATTCTATACACATTTAAAACAAGCAATATTAAATTGTGGATTTGGTCCCTATGCATCATTCATCATCTTTAAAACACATTTATCATCTTTCTTAAAAAAAAATTCATCCAATCTTCATTGTCAAAGTACAAGAAAAACTAAATTGTTAAAGTGTAAAAAAAAATTACTTGCATTTAAAAATAACAATTGTTTGAACCCAACACTACATCCTAAAAAGACAACCTATCAAAATAACAATTATTTGAAACTAATATTATATCCCCAAAAGGACAACCCATCAAAATGACAATTGTTTTATATCAACATTTATGTAGTAGTTGTTGGCAACGGTTTTATTTATTTTCTTGATGACATCTAAGTGACTTGAGTGTGAAGTACATTAATTCTTCTCATAAAATACATAGACCATTTGAAAATGTGACATAATCATCTTCGTTTTGGAGATCCAAACTTCATTATATAGTGCATTAGATATTAAAATGTTAATTGAAAGGGTATGGATCCCCAACAAGTTTCAAGTGACTTGATATGTAATTCAAGTATGACTATTTAGAGCATTTCAAACCAACACCAAATTTAACACAAAAATACCAAATTTGGTGAGTCCATCAACAAAAAAAAAAAAAAAACCCAACTCCAATCACACTCTAAAAAAACATCAAATATATATTAAATGTATATATAATTTACTCAATATAAATATGTTAATTTTAAAAAACAAATTATTAATGTTAATATGTTAATTTTGGTATAAATAAAATTTGATAGGCGATTTAACGGCCGATTGGAGATGCTCTTATGACACTATTGTCTTCCCTTCAACCTCATATGTCATAATATATTTGTGTTTACAGATGTCAACTGACATGCATATAAGTCTTTTCCCACATCATGGTTTCCAAATGGTCTATGCATTTTATGAAAAAAGATTAATGTACTTCCTACTCAAGTCACTTAGATGTCGTAAAGAAAATAAACAAAACCGTTGCCAACAATTACTACATAAATGTTGATATAAACAGTTGTCATTTTGATGTGTTGTATTTTTGGGGATATAATATTGGTTTCAAACAATTGTTATTTTGATAGGTTGTCTTTTTTAGGATGTAGTGTTGGGTTCAAACAATTGTTATTTTTAAATGCAAGTAATTTTTTTTTACACTTTAACAAATTAGTTTTTCTTGTACTTTGACAATGAAGCTTGGATGAATTTTTTTTAAAGAAAGATGATAAACGTGTTTTAAAGATGATGAATGATGCATAAGGACCAAATCCACAATTTAATATTGTTTGTTTTAAATGTGTATAGAATAAATTGAAAGGAAAAAGTAAAATGACTATTATACCCATAGTGTGCAAGACACATGATATCTTTAACCCTTTAAAGTTAATGATATTAGTGTTTAGGGACCCTAGCCACAATATATTGCATACCACATGAACTATATCCACAATAAACATAAAATGAGGACCATGATAAAAGAAATCATAAAACCACAGGGACCAAATCCACAATTCACTCTATTTTTAATCTTTGTTAAAAAAGGTCCAAATTAATTGATCTAACGATCTTGTTACTAAGTTCTGACGGTATCCAAAATAGAGTGTTTACATAATTAGTTCATTTTAAGCCTGTTTGTTTGTTACCACATATATATAGGGGTTAAACCATGTAAGAACCAAAAAAAGGTTGAAAAACGTGAGAACTGATTTAAGCCGTAATTTAGTTTTGATCTTGTGGTTTTAATTAAAAGTTGTTTCACCATATGAAAAAAACATAATTGTCATTTTATAACAAAGATTCACCAGATGAAACGCATACTATTATTTCACCTCATGAAACACATACAATTATTTCACAAGATAAACACATACTAAACTAAAAAACATAATTTTCATGAATATGATATTTCATCTCATTAAATCCAAACATAACATTTGGATATTTCATAAACAGAATTTTCATATATGTATATATATATATATATATATATATATATATATATATATATATGTGTGTGTGTGTGTGTGTGTTATTTCACCTTATGAAATAAAAAACAATTTTCATCTATAGTTTATTTCACCACATGAAATCAAACAAAATTCCCAAATTCACGAAATTGATTTTGATTATACAAACGTTGGATCGTATATGTCCGAGAAACTATCAATTCGTCTCTTAGTTGTTGTGTTTTCTAATCCATCATAATTAACCTTTAATTCTGTAAATTCCTCCGAGCTTCCTTTTTGTCTGTTTGAATCACCTTCAATTGCAAATCATCCACCTCTTGAATTCGAGCATCCAATTGAACCCTAATATCATCAATTTCATCACACACACGAGATACTTTAAGCTTCTCAGTGTCGATCTCAACTTCTAATTGTCTGTTCAAATCCCCAATCTCTGATTCTTTCTCGCTATTCGATTTCTCGATCTCACTCTTCTCCTCCAAAACCCTTTTTCATATCGCTATCAAACTCTAGATTCTTGCCTCCATTACAACGTTTTCTCTAGAAAACCCATCAATCTCTTTCCCAACAACCTCCGCCAGTTGATTCACATGAGAATTCACAAATATCGACACCAATCCCTTCTCAATCTCCAACATCAACGCTCGTTCAACCAACGTATCCATCTTCGACTGCAACGAAGCGTAATCCATTACAAATCGATTCAACTCAGATTTCAAATATCCGTTTGACTGAACCAGTTAATCAACTTGTTGACGGCGCTCAACGGTCTCTTTAAACAACATTGCGCTGAGTGATTTCAAACTATCAAGCTGAGAAGTTATAGAAGGAGGAGAGGATTATGAAGTTATAGAAGAAGAAACCCGAAAATCGTCGTCGATTAATGTTCTTGTATGAAAATGGATAATGAAGAAGATGAGCAACCATTGTTGAGGAATAGAGGGAGAGAAAGAGATTAAAACCCTAGACCAGATGTTAAGAGAGTCGCCAATCTTGTTGACCATGAATTATGTGTCAAATACCATAAATGCCCCTATCATTTAGCCATTCGTCCATTAATTAGTTTTAGATTTCAATAATATCACAAAAATGCCATCTTATTTAATAACCATGGATTAAAACTCTTTAATGGTTGAGATTAGTCCCTACGGTCCTTAACCTTTTTACGGTTCTCATTTGATTATCGTCCTATATATATAGGGGAGCGATCAAATGAAAACCACTCTAATTTTGAAAACCGTGGAAACCCTCGATTTCATTGGTTAAGTTAATGAAATTGTTTCATGAAATTGTTTAATTTGATGAAATTGTTTCATATAATTCTTTTATTGATGAAATCGTTGCATATATTTGTGTTTTTTATGTAAAAATGAAAAAGTTTCATCAGACTGCAAAAATACATGAAACAATTTCATCAGAATGAGAAAAATAGATGAAACTACATAAAAAACACAAATATATGAAACAATTTCATTAACAAAAGAATTGCATGAAACAATTTGATCATATTAAACAACTTTATGAACCAATTTCATTAATTTAACCAATGAAATTGACGGTTTTCAAAGTTTCCAATCTAATATGGTTTCCAATTGAAACCACCTATATATATATATATATATGATTAGGTTCATTTAAGAAATGCTAAAAATATGAGAAATAAATAAATGATCCTAGCCTTTTATCTGGTCAACATTTGCGGTTTTGACCGTGAAGCACCGGATGATTCCTTGTGTGGTCTGTAGAAGATAGAGGGGTAATTTCGTAAAATACGCGGGACGAGTTCGTATATGAACCTGTATGATTCACATATGAATTATATGTTCATATATGAACCAGTGTAATTCACATATGAACTCTTTTAACTGATTCATATATGAACTAGAGTTCATATGTGAATCACAAAGATTCATATATGAATATGTTAATTAGTTCAACTGATTTACATATGAACATACTTACAGTTAATTAGTTCATATGTGAATCAGTTAATTGGTTCATATATGAATCAGTTAAAAGAGTTTATATGTGAAACAATATGAACATATAGTTCATATGTGAATCATACGAGTTCATATATGAACTTGTCCTGTGTATTTGTAAAAATTACAAAACTGCCCTTCTATTTTTGGAATAACTGCAACTTTTGACCAATCAAAGTCGTAATTGTTGACCAGTCAAAGACGCAATATTTGACCGGTCTAAGCCGATTTTGACCGATTGTAACTCCCACATCATTAATTACACATAGAATCAAACAACACATCAAGATGCAATTCTATTGGTTGGTTTATGTTCACAAAGTTAACAACAATTTTATGGTTAACAAATGAACCTCCCTATATATATATATATATATATATATATATATATATGACTGTTTGGTAGTAGTTTAATGATACATTGATATAGAAAGTGACATATTCACTAAGCTTTTAGAATGAAGTTGTATGCAGAACAATAAGTTTTTTTCCAAACATACGGCCCCTCCCAATTAAAAATTAAACACGCTAATTTCATCTATGAAAAAAAAACTCTTCCAAATAAAAACTTCATAACCTATACAAACAAATTAATCTACACAAACAACTTTAGCCATACATGAACTTAATAGAAAACAACCAAACAACACTTTATTTACAACCTTATAAACCAAGTTGTCTTAATTAAGCGTATTGAATTCAACTCATGCTCCTCTAAAGATATACTAGAAGCGTACTCGCACAATGCAGCGAGATACATCACAATTTTAATGTTTCATTTTATTTTTTTGTCGATTTACAGTACGATTTTTAATGGTTTTGAGCAGGGTCGGCCCTGGCTATAGGCCAGGAGGGCGACCGCCATGGGCAACAGATCTCCAAAGGGCATCATCGGCCCAACCCATTTCTTACAGGGGTAGGCTCTGTTGAGGAGGAGAAAAGAACACAGATTCATTTTTCATGCCCTAGATCGATACCCTCTCGACTCTCTCTCTATCGATCTGCATCATTCCATCATCTCAATATCATATGCGGTAAACCCTCTTCTCGATTCCGATTTGCCATCTGCCCTTTGTCTTATTCCGATTTGCCATCTGGTCACTCTTTCTCTATCGGTTTGCATCACGATTCTGATTTTCCATCTGCTCTCGAGACTAAAGTAGGCGATTATGCTCCAATCCAGGTAAATAGATTAGCAACATACTTTGTTATTTTGTACTTTTTATACCTCTGATTTATTAGAATGCCTCCCATTTCACTTATCTGGTAATCATGGTTGGGTGTTTATTGAATTTATGATTCTTCTGTAAATTGTTTATGGATTTTGGAAATCTTGCTAAAATTGATTATGTTTGTGCCTTAGGGCTGCCCGACAGCAAAGCAGAAATAAAAACTTGGTTTGTGGTTTTACTCTACATCTAGACAGTCATGGATTACATATGTCATAGTGATCGAATTAAGTGATAAGAGTTAGAATTAAGTGATCTGGGAATCTTAAAAATGTCATTTTGCTAGAACTTGTTCCAAACCAATGAGTTGTTTCCTTTCACAAATGCTTGTATAATTTCCAATTGAGATAGTATTACTAAAACTTTGTGATTATGGTGATCCTTTTTTTTTTATTGTTAGATGTTTTAATTGATACCTACTTCGTGTATGGTGATACCCCTAGGGCAGTGCCTTAAGCTATTCCATCTTGGGGGAATCTTAGCAATTCATATATGGCAAAACTAATTGGTAAAAATTTCAAAGCTTAATTGAGCATCTGATTATTAGTGTATTTGTACATTATTTGGAACTCACAATCTTTACCATTGCCATCCAAACCAATCTAAAGTGCTCTATTTATTGGTCTATTACTTGTTATCATATGCTGAAAATAGTAGGATGTTATTACTTATATACCTCAAAATGAAGTATATTTAGGTTTAAAACAAGACAAAACTCTTTCTCACCTCTATAAACTTTGCGGAGGCTTCTTTATGTTTATGTTGTGACTGTCTTTTTAGATCTCGCTTCTTGTTATGATAATTGCTTTAATATTATTTGTTTTTTACACCTTTTGAGACTAGGGATCCTTCACTTAGACTATGATAATTCACTCAAAGCTTGGTTTTGAGTTGAAGCATTGGAGGCAATTACACAAGAGGAGCATTAAAACTATACCAATTCAAAATCTTTCATAGGATAGAATGAGTGGTTGTTTTATATTAAGATTGAGACTTGGTGATGAATTATGTATTTTGTTATTCAAGGTTTTGTTTTATGTCCTCCGTCATATCATATTGTTATATTTAATAAAAATGTGTGTCCGAAAGAGCCCTAGCTTGACTAGGTTCCAAAGCCCTTAAAGTTGTACATGTCTTTTGCTTCTTTTTATATTAGGGTCATTTTCTTGGCTTTCCGTCGTAGGCATCCGAAATCTCAGGATCGGCCCTGGTTTTGAGAAAGTGATAATGTTTTTTTATAAATTTGTTTAATTTAGACTTAATAATATAATGTTTTTTATATAAAAAAATTAAGTATTTTGTTAGAATTCAATGATTATCTTATATATTTTAATGACATATAGAAAAAATAACCAATTACATATTTAATAATATAATTAAAACAAAATTATAGTAATATAATATATTAATTAATAGTGATACATGGAAATGTCTGCATAAAAGGAAGATCCTGCACATACCAAATTGGTGAGTATTATAAGCCTCCGGTAGTAATATGTATTTTGATACTTGTAAATTAAGAGATTTTTAAAGTCTTGCATAAAATGATTGTACCTTGTGCCTAATAATTTGTATTTAAGAGTTTTTTATTTATGCTTTATAATATAGTATAGATATTGGTTTTATAATTATAATTGTGTTTCAAACAAATTAGTAAATAAATTTTTATTATATTTTATTTGATCTGAAGTTCTTTAAACTATTATTGAGCTTAATTTGGGAGTATAAGATATCGTTTAGCCTAACGTTTTTGGCAATCACATGATGAACATGTCGATAATTTTGAGAGTGTATTAATATTTGATTTTTGACCAATTAAATTCGAATACATCTAAAAATATATAATTTCAGAATTTGTTTTAATTAATAGAGACATCAAGTGATAAAAAAAAAATTTAATTAATTATTTGATTTTCTTTCCTTGTGATCGAATCTCCCACCCAATTGATCTCCGCAAGTGTCTCAATCTTGCGCTATTCCATTTCATTAATTCTAAATTCCAAAAATGATCAAGATTCTTTTTATTCTTAGTATTTCTTAATTAATTAATATGTTAATTTTATAATAATACTAGTGTTGGGCCCGTGCATTGCACGGGAGGATAAATTTTTTGTTGGAATATTGAACCGAGTTAAAATGAAACGTAATTTCTCTGTTAACAGTTAATGAAATACAATGTGAAAAACGAATTATTTTCATAAGTGGTTAACTTGCATATATTCTTAATCGTTTGTTGTTATGAGTTTGTGCAATAATATTGATAATAGTTTTGTATTATATTATTTAAAACTCAAACGACATGTCTCACAACATATCACTATTATTGAAATAATTATAAATATGAACATACGTTTTTACAGATTTTGCTGAAACCTCCTCAACAACACTTGACAATCAGTTTGAACGTATAAATCTGTAGATTAATTAACAACATTCAACCCACATCAAATATGACAACATATTTATAATTATTTCAATAATAGTGATATGTTGTGAGACATGTCGTTTGAGTTTTAAATAATATAATACAAAACTATTACCAATATTATTGCACAAACTCATAACAACAAACGATTAAGAATATATGCAAGTTAACCACTTATGAAAATACATTCGTTTTTCACATTGTATTTCATTAACTGTTAACAGAGAAATTACGTTTCATTTTAACTCGGTTCAATATTCCAACAAAAAATTTATCCTCCCGTGCAATGCACGGACCCAACACTAGTTTTATAATAATATATATAGGGGAAGGAAGGTTCAAACAAGAATGATAACTATTTAAGAAAAAACAAAAAAACAGCAAAAAACAACAGATCATGTACAAAATCATATGTGATTTTATAATAACCCGAAAAAATCGGACGCGGGCGATGACTAGGTCGCGCGTATAGTCGCATGAATCATATATGATTTTTGTATATACTCAGTTATTTTCGTGTTTTTTTTAAATAGATGTTGTTCTCGTATGAACTCACCTATACATAGGGGCCTTCTTTTCGAAAACTTATGAAATTGTGATAACCTTAAGAACTCATGCATTATATGCTATTTTATATGATCTTTGTTCATCTAAAACTAACATTTAGAACATTGATTAATATATATATATATATATATATATATATATATTATTTTACAATGTGTTTGGTTCACATGTATTTGTTTCATAATGTACATTTTTAATATGTTTGTGAAACAAAAGTTACACGTAATCTTGGTCATCTTATCTATTCCACCTTCCACCTAAGTTGTCCAGGGAACAAAACACGAAATCTTGGTCATCTTCTCTATTTAATGAATGGGAAGTCTGCTTGTGCAGTGCTGGGCTGGAGACTATTCAGATTGAGCCCAAATTTTTTATCTTTTCGGAAGATGGTTGAGTCTCTTGTTTTTTGTTCGGTTCCCAAGTCCGCCCTTAGCTGCTGGAAATCAAAGGAAAAAAACAGCGATAATAAAACCAGCACCTATAGATGACTCTCTTGGAACAAATCGAACTCCATGGGTGACTCTCTTGGAACTAACTGTGTGCCATGATGTAACACCCGGATTTTCGCTTAGTAAGTTCCCGATAATCTCCAGCCATCTCTTCACCTTCCGTCTATCTTTTAGGGTGAATTATGTTGTTCTTTCGAGCCTTAAATCGACCCATGCGAGAATCACGAGTTTTTAGACTTTTTGGACTTCAGTACACTTGGCGCGATTGTGCCACGCAATAGTGACAATGTCACTATCGCCAGGGCACTATCGCGGGGAGGGTTTTAGACGCGGTACATTCCGCGCGATTGTGCCACGCGATAGTGACAATGTCACTATCGCCAGGCACTATCGCGTGCGGGGTCTGACCGAGTTAAAATCTGATTTTCAGCCTCATTTCTCATTCTAACTAGGGGTGTAAATAGGTCAGGTTGGGTTGGGTTCGGGTTCAACCCATTTATTAATTGGGTTGAAAATCTCAATCCAACCCAACCTGTTTAATTAAATGGGTTGAGATTTTTAACCCAACCCAACCTGTTGGGTTGATGGGTTGGTAGCGGGTTGACCTGTTTATGATTATCTCAACCCAATTTGTTAAATAAATGGGTTGAACCTGGGTTGATCCATTTAATTTTAAAATTATAAATGAAATAAAAATGCTTAAACTACTTCATTCCACGACAAATACACAACGACAAAGTCAAATAAATTGTTCGAAGTTTAATAAAACACAACCATAAAGTAAAATAAATAGTTCAAAGTTTCCCACAACCACAAAGTTAAATAAATCATAGTTCCAAAAAAGTTTCTAAGTAACTCGACTTGCACTTTCATCGACTCCAATTTCACTCTCAGTATTACTTTCCTCTCGATCTTCTATCTTCTCCATCATGAACAATGGAAATGAAGTCGATCAAGTTAAGATTATAAATATATATAAGTAACAATGGAACAATGGAACTGAAGTCCATCAAGTTAAGATTACAAGTTTACCGTGAACAATGGAATTGAAAACCACAAGGGCTGTGGCGTGGTGGTAAAGGCTTGGGGAGTTCATAACGCTCAACCCGGGTTCGAGCCCCACTAGCAGCACTTGTGGCCACTGAGGATAATCTCAGGGCTGCACGCTTTAGCAGTTGGGTCATAGGTCCTAATTGCCAGGGATTAGTCTGGGCCATAGGCCCATGATACCCTTTCAAAAAAAAAACAATGGAATTGAACTCGTTGTGGACTGCTCGTCGTGAAGCCGTAGAACAAAGGGAGATGAGTCGTCGTAGAACAGAGCGAGAGGAGAGGAGTCGCCGGTGAAGAGGGAGGAAGATCTGCACCGTTGGCGTATGAGGGAATAGGGAGGAGAGGAGGCTGGAGGCGTATGGCGTTTCAAATTAGGAATAAGATTTACTGATTTAGTCGATTAGGGTTTTCAACTTTCAAGTTTCAATATAGAAAATATTTTTTTAATAATTAAGAATTATATTAAAGTATTAATTGTATTAAATATTGATTAATAATTAAAAATAAAATATTAAGTAATATTATAAATGGGTTAGAAACATGTTGTAAATGGATTAGAAACAGGTTGTAAATGGGTTAGAAAAAGGTTGTAAATGAGTTGAAATCAGGTTGAAAATAGGTTGATAATTTCAACCCAACCCAAACCCAATTAATAAATGGGTTAGGCGGGTTGACCCATTTAACTTAAATGGGTTGAAATTATCAACCCAACCTGCTAATTTTGGGTTGGGTTGGCGGGTTGGGTCACTTTTTGCCACCCCTAATTCTAACTCAATCTTTCCTTTTTGTCATTCCCTCCCAACTTCTTCCTTTCATAAGAAACCGAACCTAGGGTTCATCTACTCCTCAATCGCACCATTTATTGCTAGAAGTTGGGTGTTTTCTCCAAGGTTTCGGTTTGGAAGTTTCACCACTATCTCCATTTTCATCCTCTTCATCATCTTCATCAATTCTAGGGTTTTCACCCAACCCTTTTCTTTGTTCTTGAAGTTTGGGAGTACGTAGTTCATCTTGGTGATCTAAAGGTATTTCGGTTGGTGGATTGGAGTTATGGTTAAGGTAACCTCTTGTTCTCTTCATTTATGGAAATTAGGGTTTTTGGTTGTATGTTGAGATCTTGTGTAAAATGCTTGGGGAACAATTCTAAGGGTTGAATATGATTATTTACGGTTGAAAATGTGTGGATCTAGGTTTTTTTTGGAAGCTTGGGTTGAAGAGTTGGAATGGATGTCTTCGGAAAGCTTTGGGTGAGTTCTATGCTTTGGAGGCCAATGGTTGTGGATTGAAACATAGGTTTAACTTAACCTAGCAAGGTGAGTTCAAGTTGATTTGTGAAAACGGTGCACATGCCAAAATGGTTATTTTAAAGTGTTTTACATCTTACATGAAATTGTTAACTGCTGACCAATTTGGTTATTTTGAAAGTGTTTAACTTTATAAACTCATATAGCACACACATTCTTATGATTTTTGGGCATCTTGATAATGAGTCACAAATGGGTGTGTTTGGTTACTTATCGCATAAATGAGATTATTTGGTTAAAAAGGCATTTTTAGTGTTTGTTGGGTAAAAAGGTTTAATTTGGTGTTATGGACGTTTTGAAAGGATTAAGAGTATAATTCTATTTGGAAAACCTTTTTGTCCCGACTTAAACTGTGTTGGAGTCCATTCAAGCATTTTAGAGCGTGTGATTTCATGGTATGGGTCGAGTGTGTTTATTATTTGAAAAACATAATCATTGGTCAAAAAAAGGTTTTGAGCATTTTGGCTCGATGTCGTTTTAAAGGAGTTTTGAGGACACTTGTCCGGTTTTATATGGATCAATGTAGAGTCCAGTTATGACGTACGTACTAATGCGTTGTGTTGCGTGTTGAGGTTGGTTACAGGCTCGAATGCTTTGGTCATTCATGTGTAGTCCGGTGAGGTTAGACTGTGTCACATTGGATCCATAGGCACGTAAGTCAGTCTGTTTTAGGATGGTCAATTGGGTATTGCGGGGTTGAACTTCGTTACCCATGTTGTATGACCGGAAACTTTACAAGTGATCGCTAGGAGGGTTGAGTCGGCTAGTGCTACCGGAGTAGTAGGCGCTAGGACCTCCGCCGCTTGAAGTAATGTCTGGGAGGTAGTTTTTAAGTGTGACGGGCCTTCGGGATGGAGTTTTTCGGAATGATCCATCAAGGTCAACTGACTTAGGGTGACACTTGTAAAGGAGTCGTAGGGACACCGGGCTGTGATGTCGGGAGGTGTCATGCGATTAATGTTGCATGGGTGGTATACTTTTGTGTTTCCTCCACTCTCAACGGATACGGGTGTCGGTCCAACAATACTAATATCAAGTTCTTAGAAACAACACAATAATGATTACCAACCTGTATTGATATATAGAAATGGTTACAAGGTTGATCAAATTTATGCTCTAGATTGTGTTCTCTGTTTTCTCTCTTTTACACCTTCAAGTGTATGTTTGTATGTGTGTATTTTTATCTGATATTGTTAGAGATACACTTAATCTAACCAAGTGTGTTAGACACACTTCCTACAACTTGCAATATAAAACTATAAACCTACCTAATATCTAATCTAATAATATACATAATATCTAAGTTTAGATATTATGTAAACTAACTAAATACTAGAAACTAACCAAGTTAGCTTTATCTAACTATTACAATGTTATAACTTAGATATTAAATCTAAGTAAACTAATACAATTACATTGACATTTATTACAAACGACATAGACTTTAACATTGAGAGTCGACGTTTCGGCTTTAGCTTCAGATTGCGATCTTCAGATTGGATGATCTTGAATCCAATGAGACTGTGTCTTAACAATCTCCCCCTTTGGATCAAGATCATTACGAAAATGATTTTAGCAATTCAGTCTTCTTGTTCAGCTCACAAGATGCAATCTCTTTCTCTAGCTCTGAAATCAGCATGTCTTTTTCTAACTATCTCCTCCTTTTGAAGAGTGTACGTGATTCTTGAAACATGTGATTTTTGCCATTTCTTGTGTAGTCATTCTCCCCCTTTTTGATGTTAAGTGCAACGACTTCATCAAAATTATTTGTAAGAAATGTATCTCTTGCGTTTAAAGCCCCTGATCCGTCAATTCAAAAGATATTCATCCAGATCTTTTCAAATCCAGACAAAATAGTCGTGTAACACCTGAATCAACTAATGAATCAGTTAACATGCCTGTCAGTAACACTAAGTCACCGTGTGTAACAAATACACATTGGAAAGGAGCTGTTTGATGTTGACTCCCCCAGGGCTTCCATTTAATCATCGAAACACCACAAAGGTTATTTCTATAAACGTTATGACAAAGAAACTAATTCCTTGTGTGTTCGTGCTTGTGTTGAAAGAATTAGGCACTTGATGATTGCTTATTAGGATCAAAATTGTATAAACCACTGAGACAACAGTAAGTTAAACACAGACTCAATGTGCATGAGTGAAGTGCGAAGGTGGGGCAGACTTCCTTCTTTTCAATATCCAGATTTTCCAAACGAAAATCAGATAGCAAATGTGCTGCATCCCCTTTGAAAATGTGAAACACTTTCTTGTGAAGAAGAAAATGAGTAGATGGTGAGGTTTGATCAAGAGTTGGCATGGGTTAGTTGCCTGTTTCAATAATGTTCACCAAAGAATTGTGAAACACTAGTAATGTGGCTACCCGGCTTAGAAAAAGTTGGTGCAGAGTTGTGATATTCTTTTAACTCTGTTCTCACACGCTCTTTCTTTTAAACATTAAGCTTTCTCTAATCACACTCATTTCTTTTTCTATTTGCACACTCAATCACTAAGGATTAACTTCTTGGGTAGAAATCACTGGTTAAGGTGATTCCATTGAAGTTGTGTTAATTCCTAGCACAATGATTCTTTGTTTTCCTATGATGCATGTGATGCTCAGATTGGTTTAACTATGTCAGTTAAAGCACAATATTGATTATGAAAACATTTAAAATACACTCCCAAAATATAAAATCTGTTGAAAAATCAGGAACTGGTTTGAACATTAAAAACAATGTTTTCTATGATTGAAAGTTGTCCTTCTTTCAACCATATATGAGATTAAGATAAATGATTATACCTTAACGTTTGATCTTACATCTCATGAAGCTAAGCTTAAAGTCATAAAGATATGAACTTGTAAGCTTCTCTCAAAAATTCTGCAAAAGTCTAATGTCAAGTCAAAGTAAAATTTATTCACTTAAATTGAAAAGACAAAAAGCAGTAAAACTTTTAAAGTACGAGTTCTGATCATAAATAATCAGAAGTCATATCCATACTCCCTTTTTGACTTGAAGAGCTCCCCCTAAAATCTTGCATTACAAAAGAAATTTGACATTAAAAAGTACATGCACAAATTTTATGAGCTCCCCCTTGAAGTAATATTGACCAGATATCAATTTCTTCTCATTCTCCCCCTTGGATCATGAACATTTGATAGAAGTGCAGATATCAATCAGAGTTAAGAATGAAGAAATGATGAAAAAGTATACAATTTAGAAAACTTTGATAGGTAACTACTGATTAAATCTTAAGATTTAGCATACCAAGTTTAGAGATAAGGAAGTTAAACCTCTTTTCGTCTAAGGGTTTGGTGAACAAATCGGCAAGCTGATAATCAGTTTTTACAAAGAAAAGTTCAATTGTTCCTTTTTCAACATGATCTTTAATAAAATGATACTTGACATCTATGTGCTTGGTCTTTGTGTGTTGAACAGGATTCGCCGTAATTGCGATGGCGCTCTTGGAGTCACAGTATATCGGGATCTTGTTGAAGTGGAAACCGTAGTCACGTAATTAAGTTCTCATCCATAAGACCTGAGAACAGCAGCTAGCAGCAGCTACATATTCTGCTTCGGCCGTGGAGGTTGAAATACAAAGTTGCTTCTTCGATGCCCAACTAACTAGTTTGTCACCGAGGAACTGTACATGTCCTGACGTGCTCTTCCTGTCTAACATACAACCTGCATGATCTGCATCTGTGTAGGCTGTTAGTTCAAAACTAGTATTTTTAGGATACCACAGACCAAGATCTGCAGTGCCCTTTAGATACCTAAAAATGCGCTTCACAGCAGACAAATGGATTTCTTTAGGATTGGCCTGATATCTTGCACACAAGCATGTTGAACACATTATATCTGGCCTACTCGACGTAAGATACATTAAAGAACCTATCATCCCTCGATAAGTCCTAACATCAACAGCCTTTCCCGAAGGATCGGTGCTAATCTTAGTACCTGGTGCCATTGGGGTACCAATCGGTTTTGAATTTTCCATTTGGAACTTTCGAAGAATATCCCTAATGTATTTTGATTGATTGATAAAAATACCCGATGAAAATTGTTTTACTTGTAAACCGAGAAAGAAATTCATCTCTCCCATCAAATTCATCTGAAATCTAGACACCATAAGGTTTGCAAAATTCTTACAGTACTTCGGATTTGGAGAACCAAAGATAATATCATCTACATAGATTTGAATTAAGATGATATCGCCTTTTTCCTTTTTGATAAACAAAGTGGTATCCACCGTACCTTTTGAAAACCCATACTTGACTAGAAAAGTGGAAAGGACATCATACCAGGCTCGAGGTGCTTGTTTCAGACCGTAGAGTGCTTTGTCGAGAATGTAAACATGATTCGGCTTCTCTTTATTGACAAAACCTTCTGGCTGAGAGACGTAGACTTCCTCCTTCAGAATTCCATTGAGGAATGCTGTCTTCACATCCATTTGAAAGACTGTGAAGTTATTGTGGGCTGCGTAGGCTAGAAACATTCTAATTGCCTCTAATCGCGCCACAGGAGCATATGTTTCGTCATAGTCTATTCCTTCCTCTTGTCTGTATCCTTTGGCTACTAGTCTTGCCTTGTTTCGAATAACGGTACCATCTTCGTCTTTCTTTATCTTGAAAACCCATTTCGTACCTATAATGGTTTTACCTTTAGGCTTTGGTACGAGTCTCCAGACTTGAAGTGCATCGAACTGATTTAGCTCTTCTTGCATAGAGATCACCCATTCTGGATCAGCAAGTGCTTCCGATACGCATGTTGGCTCGAACTTGCTCAGAAAGGAGTCATGCATGCACATATTCAATGATGCTGACCTAGTTTGCATTGGTTTTGATGGATCGCCAATAATCTGGCTTATCGGGTGCTCTTTGGTCCATTTATGTTCATAAGGCAGTGGATTATATGAATGTATGTCAATTGTATCATCTATAAATCCACTTGTACCTTCTTCTGTTTGTTCAGGAGGATTGATGGTTTCAGTTGAAGTGGCAGGTTCAGAAGGCTCAGCAGGTACAACTTGTTCTGGCTGTAGATTGATTTGTACAAAATCTCCTACTGTTTCAGCTACTTTTGTCTCTTTATCATTTGTCACTTCTTCAACTGTTGGAGTCGGCATTTGAATTGTAATTTCTTGTTGAATCGGGGCGTTTGATTCAATAGGAACATCTGAACTGGTTGGATGAGTAGTTGTTGAGTCTTCCATCCTGTCAACCATAACAGATTTCTTTACATTTGATCCAAGAAATTCATCATAAAACAATTCAAATAATAAGTCTAAATCAGATAAATGGTTAGTTAAAGTTGAAGTTTCGTCTGATTTATTCTGTTGAGACGCAGGTTCTGGACTGAGTTGCCCAGAAGCTAGTACTCCGGTTATAACGGGTTCTAAACGTTGTTGTTCGGAAGCCATTTCTTCATCAAAGGTGACATTGATGCTTTCAATCACCGTCTTTGACTTCTTCAGATAGACACGATATGCAGTTGATGTCGAGGAATAACCAATAAAGATTCCTTCGTCCGCCTTAGCACTGAACTTATTGAGATTCTCCCTATCGTTTAGCACGAAACACTTACATCCAAATATATGGAAATATTTGTTTGTCGGTGTTCGGTTGTTGATTAACGCATAAGAAGTCTTCTTGAACCTTCGATGTACCATGGATCGATTCTGTGTGTAGCACGCGGTCGAAACAACTTCTGCCCACAAAAATAGAGGTAAGTTCGAATGGCTTAGCATAGTACGAGCAACCTCGACTAGCGTTCGATTTCTTCTTTCAACCACTCCATTTTGTTGAGGCGTTCGAGCAGTAGAGTATTGATGTGAAATCCCGACAGATTCGAGATATTCTTCAACTTTGTTGTTCTTGAACTCTGTGTCGTTGTCTGTTCTTAGAAACTTGTCCGGTTTCTGCAGATTCACCTGGGTCGTCTTTAGGAATGTAATGAGAACATCAGGTGTCTCATCCTTTGAACGTAGAAACTTGACCCATGTGTATCGCGAGTAATCGTCCACGATCACGAGTATGTACTTCTTTCCGCCTAGACTTTGAGTTCGCATTGGACCGCATAAGTCCATATGCAATAACTCTAACGGAGCATTGGTACTTGGTTCAGGCTTCGGTTTATGAGGTGCCCTCTTCATCTTGCCCTTTTCACAAGCTGCACATAGATGTTCTCTTTCGTATTTCAGCTCTGGAAGTCCTTTGACGAGCTTTCCACTGACCAGATTGTTGATGTACCGAAAGTTGAGGTGAGAAAGACGTCGATGCCATAACCAACTTTGTTGCATCGAAGCTTTCGATAGTAGACACACTTGCTTGTCAGCCTGGACATTTGACAGATTGATTGTGTAGAGGTCTGATTCTCGAGTACCGACCAAGAGTTCTTCGCCTTCTTCATTGCGAACTGAACATCTCTTGGCTTTGAAGTTGACCTCTAACTCTTTGTCACAGAACTGGCCTATACTGAACAAGTTGTGTCGTAAGCCTTCAACATAGCTCACCTTCTTGATAGTGACATTGTTCTGTTGTACATCACCGTATCCCATGATTGGAGAAAACTGGTCGTTGCCAAATCTTACTGTTTTGTCTTTGAAATTGGACAGTATCTCTTTTTGCCCTGTCATGTGCTTGGAACATCCGCTGTCCAAGAACCATGTATGACTAGTCTGCATAAGAGAAATTGCAAATTTAGATATTTATACGGCAACTTTGGAATTTTCACTTTGATTATCGAAGTGCGGGTCTTGAACTGATTTGTTCAAAAGCCTATTTTGACTTTGATGTTCGGGTTTTGAACTGCATTATCCAAAAACCTATTTTGATATTGAAGAACGAGTCTTGATCTGTACATAATCAGAAGTCGCTTCTCTTTAAACTTTGTGTGCCTGCAACACAGATTTAGCCTTAGGTACCCACTGGAATTTGGGTCCTGCTGTGTTAGCACAAGATTTTGGTAACCATTTCAAATTGGTTCCTCTTTTCTTTTGAAATGTATGAGAAGAATTAATATGAGATGAATGTACATGGTAATTTCCAAACCAATCTCCAGAATCTTGACAAGTGATAGAAACATGTTTATCATAGATAGAAGACTTTCCAGCAGATAAAGATAACTAAAATAATTGCGTCATTGAATATTGTTTACGAGAAACAGCAAGTTTTGAGTTCAAAAGAGCAATATCAGCAATTAGGACATCTTTACTAAGCGAAGTCTTATTACAATTAACACTACTAAGCGATAAAACGGTCTTGTCAAGCTTCCGTTTGGGTTGCCATTGAGAATTTACTTCTGGCCTTTGCTTGCGCAGATCTGAAACATGTGTAACTGGTGGGTCAGACTTCTGAGCAACAAATGAATGCACCTTCTTTGGCTTACCAGTAGTGATCGGTTTCTGTGAATGCTGAGATATTTTCTTACCTTTAGCATTTTTGGCTTTCACAGAGACTGACTTATCAACTTTCGTTGATTTTACACTGTTAACAGGCATACTGGTTTTTCCCAAAGATTTCACAACAAAAGATGAATGGTTTGAAAGTTTAGCATTAAAATCAAATTGTTCAAAACAACCATCCAAACCACCGTCAGAATTAAGAAAATCAAACCCTTCGTTTGATGAACCAAACATGTCATCAGATTTAGAAGCTTTTGTAAAAACAACATTTTTCATAACGGTTGAATTTTTTTTTGTTGAATCTCAATCAAAAGTCTTTCATCTGATAAAGAGTTCTCGAGTTCAGAAATTTTACTTTCTAACACGAGAGAAGGGACATATATTTTACCTATAACAGACTTTGCCTCCATCTCTTTTACAGAATAACTTTGAAAGTAGTCAGTTGAAAGAGATTTCTTTTCATTATTTGGATAGTCATAACTATTATTCAACTTCGCATAATAAAATGGAATGTGAACTTTAGATGACTTTTTTCGTTTTTCAATTTCATTTGCTTCATCCTCCTTTGATAGTTTAGTATTAAAAACTTTTAGTGAAGAGATTCGGTGAGAAACTAGCATAGAGGTATAATCATAAAGTGCAGGCACTTCTCTTATACCCTTTTTAAGGCAATGAGGTTTCACATAACCGATTCCCCAATTTTCTTTATTCTTTTTCGGTTTGTTAAGATGAATGGTTTGCTCACTTTGACCTAATGAGTACAACTTCTTTTCCAAAGCATCTAGTTTTGCAATTAAAGACTTGTTTTCTTTAGTACATGAAGAATGCATTTTAGTCAGCTTATATAAGTCAAGCTCACTATTTCTCAGTTTTGACTTGAGTTCAGAATTCTCTTTTAGAATTATAGTCTTTTCTTTTGCGTTGGTGTCAACGTTTGTATGTAAAACCTCAATTAATACTTTCTTCTCAGCAATTTCATTGCTAAGTTTCTGTATCAATTGGTTTTTGTTAATAATAACACCATTTTCTCGCTTAAGATTAGATTCTAACTCTTCTTGTTTTAAACTCATGGTATGCATTTTATTCATGAAATCTTTATACGATAAATCACATACCTCCTCTTCTTCATTTTCTGAATCAGCTTCAGCATCTGATTCCATCTTGCCCATCAAGCAAATACTGACGGCTTCATCTTTATCTTCATCTTCTTCTTCTTCATCTGAGTGATCAAGCCAGTATTCATCCTCAGCCATCAGTGCCTTGCCTGCCTCCTGTTGCTTTGCAAGAAGCATCTTGTTCTTGTAGTAATCGGAGTTTCTGACCTTTGATCTTCGGCAATCCTTGGCAAAGTGACCTGTTTTGCCACAGTTGTAGCACATCGGTGGACCTGGCTGACTTGATCCTTCATCCTTGTACTTTCTTTCTTTGGGTTTCTTCTCCTCTATCCTCTTTCCTTCAGACTGGTACCTTTTCTCTTCCGTTTTCTTCTCATCTAATCTCTTTCCTTCAAACTTTTTCCCTTCAAACCTACTACCTTCAACCCTTTCCTTATGAGCGTAGTTGTTGGGTCTAAAAGAGTACCTCTGACTGTTTGATGTTGGATTCCTGTAGAACTTTTTTTGAAACACATTTGTCAGAAACAACATTGCTTTCTTCATTTGTTCATTTTCATCCATGTCAGAGTTTGCATAAGCTTCATCTTCTTCTGATTCATATACAATCGTCTTGTTCTTCTTCTTGACTACAAGAGCGACTATATCTTCAACTGTCTTTCCTTTCTGTCTTTTCTCAGCTAGAATTTCATCCACCTCTTCTTCATTTTGACGGAGGGTTTCATACACCTCGTGTAGTGGAATCTCATTCAAATCTTTTATCTGCCGCATCTGTCTGGAAAAACTTTTCCATTCTGGTTGTAGAATACTCAGGAATTTGATATTCAGTTCGATTTGAGATTTGTTGACCTTGTTCTTGCTCAATTCGTTTAGCAAGGTCACGAATCTATCATATGTTCCTTCTAGATTTTCTCCAGTTCTGCCTTTAAATTCTTTAAAACTGTGCAGGCAGTTAGAGATTTTAAGTTGATTCCCTATCTTTGAACCCAACATCATCTTCTCGAGTTGATCCCACATTTGTTTGCCGGAGGCCTTATAACTGTCAATCTTTATGTAGATTTCGTTCGGAATCCCTTGTAGAATGTATGACCTGGCCAATCTGTCTGCTTTTGCTCTTAACTTATTATCACCGGTTAGCTCTTCATAAGTCAGTGCATGTCTTACTTCTTCAGGTTTACGTTTGAAGAAGGTTTGCATGTCAAATGAGGAGCGCAGACTGAGGTTTGCGGGTCTAGTGAGAAGCGCACACTGAGGTATGCGGGTCTAGTGAGAAGCGCACACTGAGGTATGCGGGTCTAGTGAGGAACCGAGAAGTGAGCTGATATGTGCGGGTGCTTTAGGAGCCGAGAAGTAAGGTATGCGTTTTCTTTGGGACACGCACAGTAGAACTATGCGTTTGATGTGGGAGCCGCAAAGTTGAAGTTTGCGGGCTATTCTTCCTCTATTGTGCGGGTGTTCGTCCTGAACTTCTAAAAATCGTCTAAAATTTGATCCTGAAACGATTTAGCAATACCAAACCCTACCAATATGTCTAGAAACACTTTTAGTATAGAATTTAAGCACTTGATCTCTCAAAAACACACTTTTTCGAGAATAATTTGATGGCACAATACGTTCTTCACTCGACTGCTTACTCACAAAATCACAAAATTGGAACTCGATTTAAGCTTAAAAGTGAAATCAAAATGCAACAACTCGATCTAGCATGTAGTACGATCACAACCTGATCGATTATAACACCTAAAACAGTTTAAATCTCCAAATCAATTTCTCAACAAGAACACAGAGTCGTTTTTCCAGAAAACTTGATTTTTGATCTTAATCAGGCTCTGATACCAATTGTCGGTCCAACAATACTAATATCAAATTCTTAGAAACAACACAATAACGATTACCAACCTGTATTGATATATAGAAATGCTTACAAGGTTGATCAGATTTATGCTCTAGATTGTGTTCTCTGTTTTCTCTCTTTTACACCTTCAAGTGTGTGTTTGTATGTGTGTATTTTTATTTGATATTGTTAGAGATACACTTAATCTAACCAAGTGTGTTAGACACACTTCCTACAACTTGCAATATAAAACTATAAACCTACCTAATATCTAATCTAATAATATACATAATATCTAAGTTTAGATATTATGTAAACTAACTAAATACTAGAAACTAACCAAGTTAGCTTTATCTAACTATTACAATGTTATAACTTAGATATTAAATCTAAGTAAACTAATACAATTACATTAACATTTATTACAAACGACATAGACTTTAACATTGATAGTCGACGTTTCGGCTTTAGCTTCAGATTGCGATCTTCAGATTGGATGATCTTGAATCCAATGAGACTGTGTTTTAACAACGGGTCTCTCCCGTTGTCGGCTATCAGTATTTTAAATTAAGCACGTCTTATTTCATTGTCATTGGGTCTTTACGGTCGCGTGAGTAGTGGACCTAGTGTCCATGTTTTCAGACGTACGGTATATGTGGTTTTGATAACGATTCATGGGTCGAATAATTGCCCCACCCGAGCTAGGGTGTTTTGGGACATAACGTTTTATCCGCATATCTTAAATGGGAGTCATTTCATATTCATGTTTCGAGATAGTTTAAGTTATTTCAAGTTATACATCATGTTTGAAATGAAGTGTCCACCTTTGAAAGTGTATAACATTGGATCTGAGTTATTTTATACGTTTTAAAGTACATCAATTGAACGGTCATGATCAAAGTGAGATCCATTCTCTTTATGCTATATTTTCTCATGTAAAACTCTTGAACTCACTAGGCGTTAAGCCTAACCTTTTTATTTTTTGGCATGTGCATAAGGTACCAGTTGGAGGTTTGGTTCTAACAGCTATGAAGAGTTGAACCTTAGATGTGTGCAAATGTAAGTAGTTGGTGAAGTCTTCCGCAGTTTGGAGATAGTGATTGTATCGGGTTTTAGTAGCACCCGTCTTCATTATAGTCTGTATGTATGGAATAGAATGTGTGTATCGATGTTAGATCTTAAATTATGTTTGTAGATGAATGAAATGTCGATGTATTTGGAAAATTTAAATTTGTTTCTATTTCCATATTTGAGGGAGTTACAAGTTGGTATCTGTAACACCCTAAAAATAGGGATAACAAAAATACGAAAAAAGGGACATGAGGTATACTAAAATTGCCATAGCAAGAGCCTCCCAAAAATGGGGAATATATATATAACCTGTTTAATCACAATTGTAATTTAAACGGACAATAAATTAACAACCACCTAATCTAATTTCTACGACTAGAAAAGAGATTACAAAAGGGTTGTCATCTAAGAACCCAAACGGTTCACTTTCAAAAGTATAATATGTCCATGGGCAAAAATCCCCAAGCTCTCACCCCAAAGCAACTAAGCCTGCTTAGGACCGGCGCCGCTAAAACCTGAGATACACATCGACACCAAACAAGTGTTAGGCCAAAAAGCCTAGTGAGTTGAACAATAATAAGCATGCATGAACAGTTACAATTCTTATCAGCAGTTAACCAGTGTTCAATATATGTGTAGTCATCAGGGGAGACCCAAAGCACCAATCAAGTCCCACCCAAGAGTCGATATACCTTGATGCCTGACAGGCCCTTTTGTGTACCTTAGGGTGAGACAGATAATATCAAAAAGCAAGTATACAAATCGGTACTATGTCGCCTTGCAAGTAATAAAATGGTAAATATACCAGATATCGTCCCACAGAGATCGGACTAAAAAGTGTGTTAAAAGTGTTATGAAAGATGAGATTTCAGATGACGAATTTGAAGCAATATTTTTGAAGGTTGATTAACACAGATCTAAATGAACAAGAATAAATGAGAAGCAAGGGTGCAAGACTTTTGATGGTATATGAATCCAAAATCCAGCAGGTCAATGCTACAACACTGTCATAGCATGATGCTATTTGAATGCTGCAACATGCTTCTGACTATAACTAGTTTTATTATCGATTTCAAGACACGTTCCTCTCGGACTCTCATCCCATTATTCCATTAGCCATAAACAGTCTCATCTCTGAGCAAAGTTCAAGATAAGGGAATGATGGGAATGGAGTTCTCAAAATATACGGCAAAACAAATTCTCTTTGTTAAAAGTTACTCTTTCGACATAACCCCCGTACCTCCCAAGTTGATGTACTCCAAATAGCTTATCTCTAAGTCTATTCCATTTTAACCCTTTGAAAAAGTGACAACTTATCAAGAATGGATCATTTTAAATGACACAAGTAACAACTCTCGTTGCAAGTAACTCTTTCGATATTACCTCTCATGTCACTAAATTGACGTGCTATTCAATGGCCTATCTCTAGGTCCATGACACTATTACACTATCAAAATGATCATTTTGTCAAAGAGTTTTATTATCTTGATAAAACTTGAGTTGGAATAATAAAATTTCGTTAAAGTCACAAACACCTACTTTCTTTTAGATCCACATAACCACCCTTTTGCCTCACACCCAAGCTAATATAATTAGCTACTCATTACAATAAGGAAAGAAAAATAACTACTAAGAATTACAAAGATAAACATAATGTAAATTGCTCTTGAAAGATAAATGACTTGAAAGTATATAAATATATATATATATATATATATATATATATATATATATATATATATATATATGTTGCTAAAATGTAAAGACGAGAATGTAAATTACAAGGAAATGGAAATGACAAGAAAGTAAACTTAAAGACAAATACAATGAATTTTAACTACTAAAATCTAAAACAAAGGAGTAAAGGAAAGGCTAGAGATGCAAGATGAATAAAGAAAATACAACCAAATGAAAAGTGCAGGTGGGTGCTGTTTCAATGCTGCAAGCATGCATGTACTAGCATGAAGAACATGAAGAACAAGATGAAGAATGTAAGAACATAAGCATGAATTCTGGAAATTACAAAGGACACTGGACTGGAATAGGACCAGTTCGTGAATCAAACAGAAAGTAAAGGATTTAGACTAAGCATATCAAGATGGAAAGCTTGAAAGAAAATAAGAAGAGCAAGATGAAGAACTTAAAGATTACTTCTTGGAATTAAAGAGATTAAAAGGATGATTTAGGATCAATCCCCAAGCTAGCTACCGATCAGATGCTTAAACATGAAGAAACATAAACTAGGATGATGTAGAGAGATGTCTCCTTAGGAGCAACTAAGCCTTCCTTTTATAGACAAGAGGAGTGGCAAAGTTGTAATTAAGGGGAATCTAATTGTACTTAGCCTAGTCTAAACCTAACTAGAGTTACCAAAGCTTGTCCCAACTTAACCAACATATTACAAACCAGATTAACGAATTGTCCAAAGGTTACAAAAGATTAATTTCAAGCCAAAAATCAGATTCGGTCTTCAAGATCTTCCATCAAAAACGATCAGCTCCATGCTGTGCCAATGCTGCAGCATGCCCTGTTTCCAAATAGATTTCCAAATGATAACCAAATTAGCCTACAATCTTAATAGAACAAGTAAACCACACAAATTCAGCTCCAAGACAGAATAAATGGAAAAATAAGGTAGAAAATGACTCAAAGTGGGATTTAGAAATAAAAAATCCTATCTAAAAGGCTAAAAGAAATGTGCTTAAGTACTCAAAATTGAGTACTTATCACCACCCCAAACTAAAAACTTTGCTTGTCCCCAAGCAATAAAAAGAACAAAAGAAAAGAACAAAAGAAAAGACATTAAATGTGAAAGTTTTGCATTGGAATACATTAAGTGTATATCATGAGTTTGAGCATGCCAAGTCTATATCATATAGCCTTTCATAAATCCAAAGTAACCAACAATCTCATCCTAGATGCTTTAACATGAACCATATGCTAGCCTCATATTATTTTTGTTATGGACACGCATCCTACATCACACATTTCTCATGGCCTTTAGTGTATGGGTTTCTCTCTTTTGGCTCTTTCTTTCCTCTTCATGCCTTTTCTCACACATGTACTAAAACTTGAAAATTTTCAAATTTTGTGCATTTTCTGTTGGTACATACACCAGCCCCTATGGGACTTTTATGGTGTTGATTTGCCACTTTTCATGGCTTTTCTTGTGCCATTTTAGACACCCCCCACCCCAAACTAAGAATTCTGCAATGTCCTCATTGTAGGAGAGAAAGGTGTTGATTTTTGACAATGGGGTGGCTATGGTGCAAGAAAAGGATGAATACCAATCAAATGAATGTGAAATATGTAGAACATGGTCCAAATTGTGTCCCAAGTAACTATTAGGCTAGTTCTAGCATGCCCTACTTTTAATATGAGATGTGGACTCATGAAATTATTATGGATATACAATTCAACCAATCATATCAAAACATGATCCAATGCAAACAAAACAAACCTATAAAAAGTAAAAGACTAATCCCAGACTAAAAACTAAAAATAAACAGATATGGAGCAAAAAGGGTGTGATTTAAACCTGTCCTACTCAGGTTGAGTAGGCTGTGTGTGGTCAACAGGGGCTGCAAGTGAAACTGCTATGAGGCTGGATGCTGCAGCACCAATGTGGACACTTTCTTCTGCTTTCAATTTTTTCTTCAACTCTGCTATCTCTGTCTTCTGCCTTTTCACCATCTTTTTCAGTTTCTTCACTTCTACATTCTCTTCCTCTTGATCTCTTCTCATTCTGCTATCAACCATAGACTGCACCTCCACCTTAAGGTCTTCCAGCTTCTCCATAAACTCATTTCTTTGTTGCAGGATTGTGTCCATAAAATTGCTGTTCTGAGCCAGCACTTCCTGCATCATCCCCACCATCTCATTTGCCCCAACACCCTTCTCTTTTCTGTCTCTCAACCTCTGTACAACCTTCATCTCCATATGATGTCTTTCTCTCTGTTCCTTTACAATCAGATCATCAATGTACCTAGGTACTCCCATTTCAGTCAGCAGCTTGGTCAACATTCCAGGGAAGTAAAACTTTCCCCTTGATTTTGACCTAGTAGAGCACTCCCTTATACTTCTCATGATGATCTTTCCAAAGTTTATTGTTTTACCTGTCACAAGGCAATACAACAACAACATTCTTTCCACGGTGATGAAAGTGTCATGAGAGGTTGGTGAGATAGTGTGCCTTACAAAGTTGATCAATACATTGAAGTCAGCTGTGAGGTTGGAGGCTCTGAAGGTCCTTAGCATAAGATTTGTGTGGCTTTCCCAAGTGGTTTTAGGCTTTCCCAAGACTGCAACAACCTCAGCAAGGTCATTGATAGTGGATTTATGCACAAGTGCATAGTATTCTGTTTTCTTGGGTGGATTGAGTTCTAGGAACTGGTTGATCTTTTTGGCAGTGAGGTTGACAGTGGTTCCTCTAACCTGAATCTTTGAGGCTGAAGTCACAGACATTTCACAGTAGAATTCTCTAATGAGGGTGAGATTGTAGGAGGTATACACCTGACACAGCTTGCTGAGACCTTGGGTGTCAACTACCTGCCTAATGAAATGGAATTCCCTTAAACTGTGCTCATCTATTCCCTTCTCAGGGAAACCAATCTTAGTCTGAAATTTAGGCCACATTTTTGCAGCTGCTTTGGAACTAAACCCATTGTGAGGTGAGGTAGGCCTTGGCAAAAGAGCCACAACAGGTTCCTCATTTCTCTCTTTTCTTCTCACAGACTGCTCATGCTGCAGAGATGCTGCAGCATAGCAGCTGGTGTCACTAGGTTTGGTTCCAGATGGTTCTCCCTCAGTCATCACTCTCTTGGTCCTTTTACTCTTTCTGGACCCTTCCCTAATGGTCTTCTTGGCATGGACTTTTCCTAACCCTTTTCTCTTCCTAGTTGGCTTAGTGACAATAGGCTCATCTTCCTCAGTCCACATGACATCAGTTTGAGGGAACTCTACAAATGGGTCCGCTGTTCTTTCGTCCCTTTCTACCTCCATTTGTGTCTCTAGATTCTCAAATAAGTTGCCCTCACTTCTCTCTGTTTCTTTTTCAACAGGGGATTCCTCAAGAATCACAACCTCCTCAGTGGGATTTTCAACAGAGACCAAAATCTCTTTACCCTTGAGAACATCAGCGGGGGTGTTCACCTCATTGGCCGTAGGGTTCAATGGTCCAAAAGAGCCATCGAACTCATACCTTTTAAAATGCCCAAGATCAATTTTTGTGGAAGCAATGGGTCTGTCAGAGTCATCCTCTGAACAAGAAGTCAAAGATCCATCAACCAAGGATTTGTGAACAGTTGGCAATACCTGAGATTCTTCCATAGCAATGAACTTAGGATGAGCAATGATAGCAAGAAGGTTTCTTGTCGAATCCTCCCCTGTTGAGGTTGGCTTTGTCGAACTTTCTCCTTTATCGGCCACAGAGGTGTTATCCACCTTTGTGTCTTTGGTGAGTGGAGAATAAACGTGGAGGAATGGAAATGCTCGAACCTGAGGAGAAATGGAGTTATCCTCAAGGACCACTGGTGATTGAGGCGTATTAGTGTTTGATGCTCGATCATTCTCCCTGGTTCGGGGGCTTCTTCTTCGTTCGGCGTTCAGAGGGTTTCTTACCATTGCTCTCTTCATTCTTGCCATGTTACAGATTGAACACAGAGAAATGGAAAGGAGATGGTGGTTTTCGAGATACGTTCAACTTGAGAGGGAAGAAACAGGGAGTGAGGAGAGTGGGAGTGAGAGTGAGAGAGAAGAAACGGTTAATCAAAAAAGAAAAGGGTTTCTTGAGAGATGAAAAGACAAAAAGTTGAAGTGATAGTGTCCTTATCTAAAAATCTTGGGAGATGTTAGCTGTAATTTGGGTAATGACCTTTGGTTTTCTAAGGTGAGGTACACAAAAGGCAACTTTTGGAACCTTCCTAATCATTGTTGCTATAAATTAGACACAAGGTCTAAATATAGCCAAAAATATGATGTCACCCAGTGTACTTTTCTTAAACAAACCCAAAAATTCTTCTGATATATTCCCCAAACTTTCAGCTGGACATTCCCTTTTTCTTTTTGAAGACTCAAATCTTTAGTGTTGCAGCACTGGAATAGCATCCTCTTGTTTCCTCTTTTTTTTTCTAAATTAAGGCTGCACACTGACAAACAAATTATACAAAACTAATAAGGAAAATTGCTAACTAACTAAACAAAGATTATTTACACAGATTTTGGAACTTTGAGATAGTTCCCACCTTCGATTGAAGCTTTTTAGCATAGAGTGACCATCTCCACAGAGCCATGCTGTGGAGATGCTACAACATCATGGTATAGCTTTACTCTCTGGCCGTTGACTTTGAACACACTATTGTTTTCCGGATTGACTAAGTCTACAGCCCCATATGGATATACTTTGTGGATGAGAAATGGGCCTGACCATCTAGACTTAAGTTTACCTGGAAACAACTTCAGCCTAGAATTGAACAAAAGACATTTCTGGCCTGCTTTCAACTCTCTGTGCCTGATCCTATTGTCATGCCATTTTTTTGTTTTCTCTTTGTATAACTTGGCATTTTAATAGGACAGGTTCCTATGTTCCTCTAACTCACAGAGTTGCAGCTTTCTCTTGTTGCCAGCCTCACCTAAGTTCAAGTTCAATTCTTTTATAGCCCAATATGCTTTATGTTCAAGTTCCAAAGGGAGATGACAGGCCTTTCCAAAGACTATATTATATGGAGACATACCCAAAGGTGTTTTAAAATCAGTTCTGTATGCCCATAAAGCATCATCTAGTTTAAAAGCCCATTCTTTTCTGTTCGGTTTAACAACTTTTTCAAGAATCCCTTTTATTTCCCTGTTTGAGAGCTCAGCCAAACCATTGGTTTGTGGGTGGTATGCAGTGGCAACCTTGTGTTTCACATGATATTTCTCAAGAACTTTACTTAACAAATTGTTTATAAAGTGGGTACCCTCATCACTAATTAGTGCCCGGGGGGTACCAAACCTTGTAAAAATCTGTTTTTGTAAAAACTTTACAACAGTTTTAGCATCATTAGAAACACATGCCATTGCTTCTACTCATTTTGAAACATAATCAACAGCAACTAAGATATATTGACAATTGTTTGAAGGAGGAAAAGGTCCCATAAAATCTATTCCCCAAACATCAAATAACTCAACTTCCAAGATCCCATTCAAAGGCATTTCATTTTTCTGAGAAATGAAACCACTTCTCTGGCATTCATTACATCTTTGAACAAAATTATGGGAATCTTTAAAGAGAGTTGGCCAATAAAATCCTGATTGAAGCACTTTAGCTGCTGTTCTTTGGCCTCCGAAATGTCCTCCATAAGCTGATTGATGGCAATGCTGTAGAATTGCTGCAGCTTCAGTTTCTGGGATACACCTTCTCAACAATTGGTCTGTACCAAGTTTAAACAGAAAAGGGTCATCCCACAAGTAAAAATTTCAATCATGGAGAAATTTCTTAAGCATGTGATGAGTATAATCAGAAGGTATGATGCCACAAGCCAAATAATTTGCTATGTCAGCAAACCATGGAAGTTGTGCCTGCACCATAAGAATCTTTTCATCAAGGAAAGTCTCAGTAATGCCTCCACCTTCTCTACTTTCAACAAGTTTCTCTAACCTGGACAAATGATCAACCATCTGGTTCTCAGTCCCCTTCCTATCAACAATCTCTAGGTCAAACTCTTGCAACAACAAAACCCATCTTATCAGCCTAGGTTTAGCATCTTTCTTTGATATCAAATATTTTAATGGCAGCATGGTCGGTATGTACAATGACTTTTGCACCCATTAAATATGATCTAAAATTTTCAAATGCAAACACCATAGCCAATAATTCTTTCTCAGTTGTTGTGTAATTAATTTGAGCTTCATTTAGGGTTTTCCTTGCATAGTGGATGGAATTAAAAATTTTCTATTTTCTTTGACCTAACACAACACCAACAGCCCAATCACTTGCATCACACATGATTTCAAAAGGTCTGTCCCAGTCAGGAGCCACAACCACTGGTGCAGTTACCAAAGCTTTCTTTAAAGTGTTGAATGCATTTCTACATTCATCATTGAAATCAAACTTTTGGTCATGCTGTAATAATAGACATAAAGGTTTTGAAATTTTTGAAAAGTCCTTTATAAACCGTCTATAAAATCCAGCATGGCCAAGAAAGCTCCTGATACCTTTGACAGTGGTTGGTTCAGGTAGTTTTTCAATTACTTCAAGTTTAGCTTTGTCTACCTCAAATCCTCTTTTAGAAATTAAATGACCAAGGACAATCCCTTATGTTACCATGAAATGACATTTTTCCCAATTAAGGACCAGGTCAGTCTCCTCACACCTTTTAAGACTTTGTTTCAAATTATCCAAACACTGATCAAAAGATGAACCATAAACAGAAAAATCATCTATAAATATTTCAATGGATTTTTCAAGCATATCAGAAAATATGGACATCATGCATCTCTGAAAAGTGGCAGGAGCATTGCAAAGTCCAAAAGGCATCCTTCTGAAGGCAAAGGTGCCATAAGGACAAGTGAAAGTAGTCTTCTCCTGGTCTTCTGGTGTTATGGCTATCTGGTTGTATCCTGAGTATCCATCCAAGAAGCAGTAGTACTCTTTTCCAGCCAACCTGTCCAACATTTGATCAACAAAAGGTAAGGGAAAATGGTCCTTTTGAGTAGCCTTGTTCAGCCTACGGTAGTCCATGCAAATTCTCCATTCGGAGACTATTCTGGTAGGGATGAGTTAATTCTTGTCATTGGAAATGACAGTGATCCCTCCCTTCTTGGGTACACACTAGACTGGACTAACCCACGAACTACTGACTATTGGGAAAATAATTCCTGCATCTAACCATTTCAAAATTTCCTTTTTCACTACCTCTTTCATGACAGGGTTCAGTCTTCTTTGTGGCTCTATGGAAGTGAAGTTCTTGTCTTCTAAGATGATCTTATGTTGACAAATAGAGGGACTAATCCCTTTAAGGTCAGCAATAGTCCATCCTATGTCTTTTGTATGCAACTTCAGCATATCTATTAACTTCTTCTCTTGATGCAATTCTAGGGTGGCAGAAATAATGACTGGCAGTTTGTCTTTTTCTCCTAGAAAGGCATACTTCAAGTGGGATGGGAGTTGTTTCAACTCCAGGTCAGGTGGTGAGATTATTGATGGAGTAAATGACTTTTGTTCATTACTTTCTAGCAGCTCAAATGCTGCAGCATCCAAAGGGACAGACTCTGTTTCCAAGGTCTTATCATCATCATCATCATCATATTCCTTGTCTAAGACTTCTAAGGTTAGGTCTTCCTCATCCTCCTCTTCTATCCTACAAGCTTGTTTGACTCCCTCCTCATGACACAATTCCTCAATGATACCTAGGCTTGAGCAGTCTTCTAGATCACTAGGGTATTTTAAAGAATTGAAGACATTGAATGTGACTTTTTGGTCTTGTAGTCTCATGGTCAACTCACCTTTCTGGACATCTATCAAAGTTCTACCAGTAGCTAAGAAAGGTCTTCCCAAAAGTATGGGAATATCCTTGTCAGCCTCAAAGTCTAAAATGATAAAGTCAGCTGGAAAAATGAACTTGTCAACCTGGACTAACACATCTTCAATCTTACCCTTGGGATATGCAATGGTCTTATTAGCTAGAATGAGTGTGACTGTGGTAGGTATGGCCTCTCCTATGCCTAAGCTTTTGAAAATGGACAATGGCATAAGGTTGACACTAGCACCTAAATCACACAGTGCCTTCCCAACCTCTTTCCCACCTATGGAGCAAGGAATGGTAAAACTCCCTGGATCTTTTTGCTTAGGGGGAATTTTGTTGGTCAAGAGAGCACTGCAACCTTCAGTGAGGGCAACGGTCTCATATGCATTCAACTTCTTCTTCTTGCTCAAAATGTCTTTTAAAAACTTGGCATAACTGGTCATCTGCTCAATTGCTTCAACAAGAGGTATGTTGATATGCAATGCTTTGAAAACATCCAAAAATTTCTTGAATTGCAATTCCTCCTTCTCATTCCTTAACCTTTGGGGGTAAGGAATGTAAGGGGGAACTGGTTTGATAACAACTTGGTTTGATTGTTTTGAGCAAGATGGATCCAGTATGCTTTTGGTCTTGGTTTCATTAGGTGAAATCACAACTGTGGTATTTGGATTAGTCAAAGATGGACTTGAACTTGTGATCTTAGGATCTTGATTTTCTACTTGAGATTCTGGTATTGTAATTACAGGAATCTCTGGATCAGGAATGGACTTGGATATTTTTTTGGAATCTGTTTTGGTTGTTGGTCCAGATTCCTTTTCCACAGATTCAGGTAATTCTTTACCACTCCTAAGTGTGACAGCATTCACATGTTCTTTTCCAGGCGCCTTGGGTAATTCTGTATTACTAGGCAAAGTGCCTGAGGCTCAGTTGTTCTGGTTAAGTGCAATTTGACTGACTTGTGTTTCCAAACTCCGGAGAGCTGCTTGTGTCTGACTCATGAATCCTCTCATCATTGCTTCAAGAGAGAGATTTGAGTCATCATGTGGAGGTGCATGATGTTGATTTTGAAAAGGTGGTTGAGTGTGCTGATTGTTTTGAAAACCTTGATTACGATTATTCTGATGATGATTATTTTGAAAATTTCCCTTGTACTGGTTTTGAGAACTACTTGCTTGATTTTGAAAATTGGAGTTCCCTTGATGCTTTGGTGCTGGTGGATTCAAACATGGACTGTTCCAAGAGAAGTTTGGATGTTGTTTCCAGCTTGCATTGTAATGGTTGGAGTGGGGAGCAAGTCTGTTTTGCACAAAGTTCACAGATTCAGAATTATGTGAACAGTTTTCATAAGAATGCTCTTCACCACAACACACACATTGCACAGAAAGAACTGCTGAAGCAGGTGTAGGGACATTCGGCTGTGCTCCTTGACCAGAAGTTAGATTTTTAAGCATGTTGGTCATGGAGGCAAGCTGAGCTGTCAATGCAGTATATGCATCCACATCATGCATTCCAGCAGTTTTCCTTTGAGTTTGGGCCCTTGGATCAGCCCAATGTCCATTGTTTGTTGAAATCTTTTCAAGAATCTCATACCCGACATTGTAGGTATTGGATGTAAAATCCCCTCCTGAAGTCGCATCGAGCATTTGTTTTGCATTGGGAACTAGCCCATTGTAAAATGTTTCGAGTTGAATACAGTAGGGAATGCCATGATGAGGGCATTTTCTCAACAATTCTTTAAATCTTTCCCACGCATCCTGTAACACCTCGAAAATCAGAGTAAATTAAAACCTGGAAACCTGACAATATAACAAAAGTAAAGCCATAAATTATCATAAATGGGATCAGTCCTCAAGACTATACAATCCTATACAAGGATTTCATCAAACGAATGGGACTTAATAATGCCCAGCAACAATACTAATCAACTCCAAAAACCTCGAGACTCAAAACTCGTCTCTCCAAAAACCCCGGCAACCCACCGCTAATGGAAACCTGATACACATACCATTTGAGAAAAAGTGTCAGACTTAAAGCCTGGTGAGAACATACAGTTTATGAAGCTCAAAAGATAAAACATTTGCATCAAGATAACGTTTCCAAAGAGATTAAGTTTACACAATAGGTCCTTGCCACAAACGGGCTTTTTCGTTATAAACATGCCATAAAAGGACCGAAGCAAAACATTTTACCAAGGATTGTGGCGAAACACAAAGTTAGGCCAACAAACCGAGTTACGAGCTAAACCAATTGGAGTCCGCGGATACGAATCACAAAGTCCGTGCTTCAACGTGAGATCAAGCCCCAAGCGCAAAACCAAGGTATACTCCTTCGCTAGGATCACTATGAACCATGGCTAGTATCCAGCCTCACATAACCGTACCAAGTTGCCCCCGAGGAACAAGTGATCCATAGCTACAATTCTGGGGAATGTAACATCCCAATAATACAGTCTACTCCAAAACCTATGGATCCACTAGTAATGGTAAGGACTCTTCACAACAACGTATGTGACCAACCATAAATAAACATATGGTTACAAACACATTTTTATAAACAAAATGCTATTCCCAGTTCAATTTCCTGTAAGAATGAAAATCATTTAAAAGAAGATCCTTTGAATATTTCTTTCGCATAAACGCACAGGTAAAACATCATTTTACTTTTAAAATAAGATAAGATCAAAAAGGTAACTTTTGATATGTATACCGTTTAAAATGATAGTAGGAACTCACCTCTGTTTCCTTCTTCTTAACGAGCGCTACCTATGATAACACCGAAAGAATCGGTAAGTCGAAATACAGATAAACCTCTCGTTATTTGAATAGGACTTAAAGACACAGAAGCTAACAACTTAGCAGAACCTAAACCGGTCAAAGGACAACTCCGGTCTGCAACAACACCAGTCGAACGACCTCCGGTCGAACCACCTCCGGTCGAACGACCTCCGGTCGGGCACAACCCCCCGGTCGAAGGGCACCGGTCGAAAGCATTCGTCCGTTCCTTCACTCATTCGGTCGAACACTCATCGGGTCAAAGGACTACCGGTCGAACGACCATCGGTCCTTTGCCCATCCGATCGTCTTGTTCATCAAGAACAGTACGATGCAGAACCCAGATTCAACCCAGATCCAAATGAGAAATACTCAGATCTCAAAATGGAATGGTTCAAAACCTTCACAACGAGATTCTACGCGGCTAAAAGCATTTAGATCAAAGCATTAAGCTAGATTCGTACCTCGATTTGCCCGAAATGATCGACCCTTCAACACTGCCTTTCTCCTTCTCTTCTTTCTCTCTGGCTTCTTTGATATGAGATCAGATCAAATGAGATATCAGAAATATCTCAGATTTGATTTCTATATAAATAACCCAAGTTACACTTTGCCCCCTTAAACTTTGGGTAAAGGTCAACTTCTCACCCAATCCCAAAATTCAGGGTGTTACATTCCTCCCCAACTTGGGAATGATTTCGTCCCCGAAATCCAACTATACAAAGAGATGAGGATATCTACGCTTCATATCCTCTTCAGATTCCCAAGTCACATTTGCTCCTCGGTGATGCTTCCACTGCACCTTGACCAAAGTGACTTTCTTATGACGCAACTTCTTAGTCTTTCTCTCTAAGATGGCGTCGGGTTCTTCCACACAACGGTTACCTTCGTCAACCCTTAACTCTGAGAGGGGAATGACGCTGTCTTCTACCGCCAAACACTTCCGGAGGTAGCAGACATGAAACGTGTTGTGTATTCTACTCAACTCCGGTGGCAGTTCCAACTGGTAGGCCTGCAACCCTATACGCTTAAGTACTTTGAAAGGTCCGAGGAAACGAGGACTCAGCTTCCCACGTTTTCCGAACCGTATGATGCCCTTCCATGGCGATACCTTAAGCATAACACGGTCGCCTACTTGGAATTCCATCGGTCGCCTCTTCTTATCGGCATAGCTCTTCTGACGATCTTGAGCCGCTTTCATCCTCTCTCTAATACACTTGACCTTGTCGGCAGTCTCTTGCACGATTTCAGGTTCGGCGAACTGCTTCTCTCCCACTTCTAGCCAACACACGGGAGGCCGACACTTTCGCCCATACAGTGCCTCAAAAGGTGCCATCCCAATACTCGAGTGGTAGCTATTGTTGTAAGCGAACTCCACCAAAGGCAGGTAAGAGTCCCAACTACCCCCGAAATCGATGACACAAGACCTCAACATGTCTTCCAAGGTTTGGATTGTTCGTTCGCTCTGCCCGTCGGTCTGCGGATGGTAAGCCGTACTTAACTTAACTCGCGTACCAAGCTCTTTCTGAAATCCATCCCAGAAGTTCGAAGTGAACCGGCTGTCGCGATCCGACACGATCGACAATGGTATTCCATGCCTCGAGACCACCTCATCGATATAAAGCTTCGCCAACTTATCCATCGGTAAAGTCTCGCGCATAGGCAGAAAGTGAGCGCTCTTCGTCAATCTATCCACTATCACCCAGATGGTATCGTGTCCCCGAAGAGTTTTAGGCAACTTCGTCACGAAGTCCATGGTGATATGCTCCCATTTCCACTCGGGAATCTCTAAGGACTGAAGACTCCCATACGGTCGCTGATGTTCGGCTTTGACTTGCGAACACGTCACACAACGCTCAACGTAACGCGCCACATCAAGCTTCATCACCGGCCACCAATAGTGCAACTTCAAGTCCCTGTACATCTTCGTACTTCCCGGGTGAATGGAATACTTGGACTTGTGTGCATCTTCTAGCAACAGCTCACGGTTTCCCCCAACCTTGGGCACCCACACACGACCGCTGAACAGTTTTCCCCCACGGCTATCTTCCGTTAAGAGTAAACGCTGTTTTGTCATGACTTCCTCTTTGAGATTCTCTTCCAACAATGCTTCCATCTGAGATGTCTTGATCTTCTCAACAAGACTAGACACTAGCTCGATTCTTGAATGGGTAGCCTGAATACTCCCGCTATAGTCCTTCCGACTTAGCGCATCGGCCACCACGTTCGCCTTACCGGGATGGTAAAGTAATTCACAGTCGTAATCTTTCAACAACTCGAGCCACCGCCTTTGCCTCATATTCAGCTCTTTCTGACCAAAGACATACTTCAGGCTCTTGTGATCCGTGTAAAGAGTACACTTCGTGCCGTAGAGGTAATGTCGCCAAAGCTTCAAAGCGAACACCACCGCTGCTAACTCCAGATCATGGGTTGGATAATTCTGCTCGTGTATTTTGAGCTGCCTTGAGGCATAAGCGATTACCTTGCCTCGTTGCATCAACACACAACCCAATCCCATCTTTGAAGCGTCGCTGTAAACCACGAAATCTTCCGACCCTTCAGGTAACGTCAAGATCGGAGCTTCACACAACTTCTTTTGAAGGATCCGGAACGCCTTCTCTTGGGTTTCGGTCCATTCAAACTTCACATTCTTCCGAGTCAGAACTGTCAAGGAAGAAGCGATCTTGGAAAAGTCTTGAATGAATCTCCTGTAGTATCCCGCCAGACCCAAGAAACTTCGGATCTCTGACGGACTCTTAGGAGGCTCCCAATTCATCATAGATTCAATCTTGGAGGGATCTACTTTCACTCCGTCTCGAGTTACTACGTGCCCCAGAAATTGTACTTCTTTAAGCCAAAAGTCACACTTGGAAAACTTGGCGTACAACCTCTCTTTTCTCAACACTTCCAGAACTTCACGCAAGTGCTGCTCGTGCTCTGTCTCACTCTTGGAGTACACGAGTATGTCGTCAATGAATACAATGACCGACTTGTCGAGGAATGGTCGGCACACTCTATTCATCAAGTCCATAAACACCGCTGGTGCGTTCGTCAGGCCAAAAGGCATTACAAGGAATTCGTAATGGCCGTAACGCGTTCTGAATGCCGCCTTCGGAACATCTTCTTCTCTCACCTTCACTTGGTGATAGCCTGATCGTAAGTCGACTTTGGAGAAACAACCCGCTCCTTGAAGTTGATCGAACAAGTCGTCTATTCTCGGAAGCGGATACCTGTTCTTCACTGGAGCTTTGTTCAACTCACGATAGTCGATGCACATTCTCATTGTGCCATCCTTCTTCTTGACAAATAAGACTGGAGCTCCCCAAGGTGACGAACTCGGTCTTATGAATCCCTTCTCAAAAAGCTCTTGGAGTTGTGCTACCATCTCTTGCATCTCCGATGGCGCTAAACGATAAGGTGCTTTAGCGATCGGTGCAGCGCCTGGCACAAGGTCAATCCGAAACTCTACCTGACGATCGGGCGGCAACCCGGGCAAGTCGTCCGGAAAGACATCTGGATACTCCCGCACGATCTTCACATCTTCCAGCTTGGACTTCTCTAACTTGGCATCGATCACATAGGCTAGGAAGAACGAACATCCTTTTACTAAACACTTACGTGCCTTTGCCATTGTGATTATTGCCACTTCACCCTTTCTCTTTTCGCCATAGATGACCACTACCTCACCAGAGGGGTTGGGAAGACGAATCATCTTTTTGGAACACACGAACTCGGCCTGATTGTTTGACAACCAATCCATACCGATTACAACGTCAAAACCCCCGATTGACATTGGTAGCAGATCGATCGGGAATTCCCTCCCTTCGATGCTAAGAGCACACTGCTTCAGAACTTCATGGATCAGAACTTGCATACCATTTGCTATTTCTACCACTAATGCTTCCTCAAGACTAGTAGTGGACATAGAAATTTTCTGACGGAACAATTCAGATACGAAAGAGAAACTAGCACCCGTATCGAATAAAATACGAGCAGGTACAGAGTTTATAAGAAAAGTACCCGATACCACATCAGCGGATGCCCTAGCCTCTTCGGCCGTCATCTGAAAAGCTCGGCCCTGAACCTTCGGAGGTTTCTCCTTCCTTTTTGGCGCGCTACCCGACACAAGCTTCGGGCAATCTCTCTTTACATGCCCCGGTGCCTTACACTCGTAACAGACGATTCCACTGACCGTGCAATCTCTGACAGTGTGACCGGGCTTCCCACACTTATAGCAAACTTGAGAATTGTTGTAACAGTTACCGTGATGCTTGGTTCGACACCTCGGGCACCACTTAGCTTCCTGATAACTGCTGAAGTTGCGGTTTCCGACAAAAGGTCGGGTCCGCTTGGGAGGTACTGAACTGTTCTCCCACTTTCTCTTTTCAGGCATCACCACTGCCTTCTCAGATTTGCCCTTCGCGAACATCTCTTCCATAAATTGAGCTTCCTCTACCATCTCTCGGAGGTTAGAAGCCTTGAAATTATGGACCATGGATTGCATGTCCGCAGGCAAGCCGTTGAGATAAGCTTTCATCTTGTCTTTCTCTGTTGGGGCAGCGTGCCCCACCAGACCAAGTTTCTCCATAAACTGACGGGTGTACTCCCTCACCGTCAGGCTTCCTTTCACCAAGGACCGGAATTCTTTCTCAATTCGGTCCATGGTCCTCTCGTTGCAAAACTCCTCTAACAGCTTTTTCTTGAACTCGGCCCACGACAACTGAGCCAGCACTTCCGGAGATAGAGTGGATTGGATGATATTCCACCAGATGAGTGCAGTGTCCCTCAGCAATTGGGTACCAAACCGCACCCTCTGATCATCACCACATTCGGAAGAGCCAAAAGCTTGCTCAACCGCTCGGATCCACTTAACGCACACCACCGGGTCGTCAGAACCGAAGAATTCTGGCGGTCCGCAGCCCAGAAAGGACTTATAGGAACAACCCTTCCTGTTCCCCGGAGCTTCAGAACTCCTGCGCTCTACTGCCGTGACCCTTATACCATCATTACCAGAACCTACTACGACATTCTCTACCACCGTCTCACTTCTCCGATGGTTTACGTCGCGGTCCTCCATTGCTTTAAGCAGAAACTCTTGCTGCTTCGCCATCTCTTCCCTCATCGCCAACATCACGCTGGCCAGCAACTCTGACTGGGGATTAGCATCCCCGATTACTGGGTGGGACGAAGCCAGGTCTACTCTCGGAATGACCTCTGGCCCCCCACCTAGTACTTGCTGAACGGGTGGTCGAACGATAACCTCAACTCCTTCCGGCTGACCCGCTGTAGAGGCTGTCGCTTCCTGACCATCAACACGAGCACGCGGTCTCCCACGCGTACCTACCATTCTGAACTGCTACACAGAGCAGTGGAAGAGATAAGAAAAGATAGAAAAACACGAAGGGAAAACGTACTACCACATTACCAAATGCCATATTAATAGCAATTCAAGGACTCTTACGTACAATATCCTCATAATAACATTAGCTAAGTGAAATTATGAACATACAACACATAATGGTTCTTGTCACCACTACTACAACGCCTGATAAACGTACTTTCCGTCGACTCTAAGACTAACCCAACTTAGGAGCTCTACCCAATTCTCGCGGATCAATTCTTAGCATACGCAGTCTAAGTCTAGACATCTTACATTCATGCCTAGTTCGCTTAAACTAGAGCTCTGATACCAACTTGTAACACCTCGAAAATCAGAGTAAATTAAAACCTGGAAACCTGACAATATAACGAAAGTAAAGCCATAAATTATCATAAATGGGATCAGTCCTCAAGACTATACAATCCTATACAAGGATTTCATCAAAAGAATGGGACTTAACAATGCCCAGCAACAATACTAATCAACTCCAAAAACCTCGAGACTCAAAACTCGTCTCTCCAAAAACCCCGACAACCCACCGCTAATGAAAACCTGATACACATACCATTTGAGAAAAAGTGTCAGACTTAAAGCCTGGTGAGAACATACAGTTTATGAAGCTCAAAAGATAAAACATTTGCATCAAGATAACGTTTCCAAAGAGATTAAGTTTACACAATAGGTCCTTGCCACAAACGGGCTTTTTCGTTATAAACATGCCATAAAAGGACCGAAGCAAAACATTTTACCAAGGATTGTGGCGAAACACAAAGTTAGGCCAACAAACCGAGTTACGAGCTAAACCAATTGGAGTCCGCGGATACGAATCACAAAGTCCGTGCTTCAACGTGAGATCAAGCCCCAAGCGCAAAACCAAGGTATACTCCTTCGCTAGGATCACTATGAACCATGGCTAGTATCCGGCCTCACATAACCGTACCAAGTTGCCCCCGAGGAACAAGTGATCCATAGCTACAATTCTGGGGAATGTAACATCCCAATAATACAGTCTACTCCAAAACCTATGGATCCACTAGTAATGGTAAGGACTCGTCACAACAACGTATGTGACCAACCATAAATAAACATATGGTTACAAACACATTTTTATAAACAAAATGCTATTCCCAGTTCAATTTCCTGTAAGAATGAAAATCATTTAAAAGAAGATCCTTTGAATATTTCTTTCGCATAAACGCACAGGTAAAACATCATTTTACTTTTAAAATAAGATAAGATCAAAAAGGTAACTTTTGATATGTATACCGTTTAAAATGATAGTAGGAACTCACCTCTGTTTCCTTCTTCTTAACGAGCGCTACCTATGATAACACCGAAAGAATCGGTAAGTCGAAATACAGATAAACCTCTCGTTATTTGAATAGGACTTAAAGACACAGAAGCTAACAACTTAGCAGAACCTAAACCGGTCAAAGGACAACTCCGGTCTGCAACAACACCGGTCGAACGACCTCCGGTCGAACGACCTCCGGTCGGGCACAACCCCCCGGTCGAAGGGCACCGGTCGAAAGCATTCGTCCGGTCCTTCACTCATTCGGTCGAACACTCATCGGGTCAAAGGACTACCGGTCGAACGACCATCGGTCCTTTGCCCATCCGATCGTCTTGTTCATCAAGAACAGTACGATGCAGAACCCAGATTCAACCCAGATCCAAATGAGAAATACTCAGATCTCAAAATGGAATGGTTCAAAACCTTCACAACGAGATTCTACGCGGCTAAAAGCATTTAGATCAAAGCATTAAGCTAGATTCGTACCTCGATTTGCCCGAAATGATCGACCCTTCAACACTGCCTTTCTCCTTCTCTTCTTTCTCTCTGGCTTCTTTGATATGAGATCAGATCAAATGAGATATCAGAAATATCTCAGATTTGATTTCTATATAAATAACCCAAGTTACACTTTGCCCCCTTGAACTTTGGGTAAAGGTCAACTTCTCACCCAATCCCAAAATTCAGGGTGTTACACATCCGGAATAGCTTCATCATCCATTTGTTTAAATATGCAGATCTCATTTCTGGATTTAGCATTCCGGGTAGGGGAAAATATTTTCGCAAATTTTTTTTCAGTCATATCACTCCATGATGGTACTGAACCTGGTGCTAATGAATTGAACCAAACTTTTGCCCGGTTCCTTAAAGAAAATGGGAATATAGTGAGCCTTAAGGCATCAGCAGATACTCCAGGGATTAGAAAAACATCGGTGATTTCCATAAAAGATTTTAAATGTGAATGTGGATCTTCCGATGGCATTCCGGCAAATTGACCATTGGCTTGCAACATATGAAACATGATGGGTTTTGGTTCAAAATGTAAAGTTTCTAATTGTGGCCTAATAATCCCAGAATTCAATTGCTCAAAATTAGGAATTGCATAGTCCATAATTCTTCCATCTTTTGAGTTTGCAAGATCAATGATGTTTTGTGGTTCAACATTACCAACAGATCCGGCATCATCTTCTTCCTCATCATTATGATTTTGGTGATTTTGAAACTGATGAGGTGGAGGATTTCCAAAAATTGGTGCATTATTTGCAAAAATGGTGGCGGCCTGATTTGATGCACTAAAGGTGGTCTCATTTGATTTTCCAATGGCGGTGGTTGATTTTCCAAAAGTGGTGGTCTAAGATGCATGTTTTCAAAACCCGGGGGAGGTCCTTCCATATTGAGAGGATTTATGTTTTGAAAAGTTCTTTGAATTCTCCTTCTTTGACGGAAGGTTCTCTCAATATCTGAATCTAACTCAAAAAGTTCCCCGCGTTGTATTCTTGGCATGCACCACTTTTAAAAATCTTTTGAAACTCCCAAAGGTGGTAGAAAAACCAAATCTTTTAAAACACTTTTAAACACTTTTGACTTGCCAATCCCCGGCAACGGCGCCAAAAACTTGACAGGCCCTTTTGTGTACCTTAGGGTGAGAACTTCGTTACCCATGTTGTATGACTGGAAACTTTACAAGTGATCGCTAGGAGGGTTGAGTCGGCTAGTGCTACCGGAGTAGTAGGCGCTAGGACCTCCGCCGCTTGAAGTAATGCCTGGGAGGTAGTTTTTATGTGTGACGGGCCTTTGGGATGGAGTTCTTCGGAATGATCCATCAAGGTGAACTGACTTAGGGTGACACTTGTAAAGGAGTCGTAGGGACACCGGGCTGTGATGTCGGGAGGTGTCATGCGATTAATGTTGCATGGGTGGTATACTTTTGTGTTTCCTCCACTCTCAACGGATACGGGTCTCCCCCGTTGTCGGCTATCAGTATTTTAAATTAAGCACGTCTTATTTCATTGTCATTGGGTCTTTACGGTCGCGTGAGTAGTGGACCTAGTGTCCATGTTTTCAGACGTACGGTATATGTGGTTTTGATAACGATTCATGGGTCAAATAATTGCCCCACCCGAGCTAGGGTGTTTTGGGACATAACGTTTTATCCGCATATCTTAAATGGGAGTCATTTCATATTCATGTTTCGAGATAGTTTAAGTTATTTCAAGTTATACATCATGTTTGAAATGAAGTGTCCACCTTTGAAAGTGCATAACATTGGATCTGAGTTATTTTATACGTTTTAAAATACATCAATTGAATGGTCATGATTCAAAGTGAGATCCATTCTTTTTATGCTATATTTTCTCATGTAAAACTCTTGAACTCACTAGGCGTTAAGCCTAACCTTTTTTGTTAGTGTATTATTGTATCCAAGATTTAATAGGAAAAGTCAAGTAAAGTAAAGTCAACAAAGTCAATGTATGTTTAGTCAATATGAGTTTACTTAGTCATTAAGCTTGTGGTTTTAGTCCTTGGTATAAATACCATGTTGCCTTGTAAATCATTAGGCTAGTGGATTGTACTCAAGATTGTTAGATCAATGACATGAATGTTTCTCTCTCTACACTCTCTCTCTAGAACTTCATTGTTAAATCTTGTTTAGATTGAATTGCTTGATTGTGATTGGGAATACAATATCAATTGGTATCAGAGCAAACCAATCCAATCAGAAGGATCATTACATCAAATGTTGTTTAAATTTTCGAAATCTTGATTTTTCATGAAATATTTTTAAAAATCACTGTTTGATCCGTGGATTTCTTGTGTGTGTACAATTAGATCAAGAAATTGATTTGATTGTGTACGTTTTATCAATTGGATCAAGTTTCGTTCAGATCACAAAGTCTAATTCAAACATTAGATTGATCAATTTGATCAAATTCTGTTTTTTTTGTGAAACTCGAACTCATGCACTGTATCTTGATTCAATTTGTTGTATTTTGTGTTTTTAATGGAAATCTTGTGAAGGAAAAGTGTTCTAATATGTTTTTCGAGTACACTGATGCATTTTGAGAATCAATTGCAGGTTTTAGAATGATTTGGAGTGATTTCGTGAACTGAAGTGTCGAAACGCGCAAGATCCAGAAAACGCGCAAGTTCATCCTAGAACGCGCAAGCTTCATCAAGTAAAGAACGCGCAAGTTACTGAAGAACGCGCAAGCAAAGCCTGCGAGTTCACTATCAAACGCGCAAGTCAAAGGATTTGATATTTTGGATAAAATGTGCAAGCTGAAGCTAGCGAGTTTGGTCGAAACGCGCTAAAGAGACGTGCGAGTTTCAGAAACGCGCAAGTGCTTGCCAGCGAGTTTTAGTGTGAATAGTGTTTAGCGAGTTCGTCTGCGAGTTTGCTTGCGAGTTTGCTAAACGCGTATATAAGCATCTGCGAGTTTTAGCAAAACGCGCTAATATTGATCTGCGAGTTCTAGAAACGCGCAAGCTACCATCTGCGAGTTTCAACGTGAACAGTGACTAGCGAGTACACTGATCTGCGAGTTTTAAGACTTATATTTTTTTCGAAAATTAATTTTTTTTTTCTGATCCAAGTTTGATTTTTTAGTCAACATTTCTGATTTGTTTGGGAACGATCATTTTTATTCAAGCATTTTTTTTCTAGAGAAAAATATGTCAGAAATTTTCTGCGGAGGGGGACATATTTTGATAGTGGTTATAATTTTCTGATTTTTGACGATCATTTTTTTTAAAACTAATCTGTCAATATGCCTGTTACAGATGAGAGAGGAAATACTATTTTATCTGCAAGAGATATGGCTGTTTTGTACATGCCAGAAATTCCAAAGATGGAAGCTGAATTAGACAAGCTGAAAAATCAGAATTCAAAGCTTCTAAATCAAATTCAGGAGTTCAAATCTAAATTGTCAAATTCTGATAAAACTCCTGATTGTATAAAATGTGCTAATCTTGATAAATCTGATTTTGCAGATGTCATAAAGGAAAGAGAGAAAGAGATTAAAGACAAAGAGAATCAAATTGAAATGAAAGAAAAAATCATAGGGGTTAAAGAGAAGATTATTATGCAAAAAGAGAGAAAGATTACGAATCTTCAAAGCCAACTGAAGATGACTGAACAAACATCATCAGAATCACAAGATGAATCAGTCAAGCTTCAACAGAAGTTTAAGGTTTTTGAAGATCAGATATATGTTCTGGAGAAGAAAAATGCTGAATTGATAAAAAGCATTAAAGAAGATAAAGTTAAAGAGAATCTTCAAAGCCAACTGAAGAAGACTGACCAGAAATCATCTGAGCTGAAAGATGAATCAGTTAAGCTTCAACAAAAGATTAAGGCTTTTGAAGAAAAGATATCTGCTTTGGAGAATAAGAATGTTGAACTGTCAAAAAGCATCCAAGCAGATAATGAAAAAGCTAATTTGGAGAAATCTTATACTCAAAAGATATCTGAACTTTCCAAGAAAGCTGACCAAGAGAAGAAAAATCTTGAGCTTAGATGTATTAAACTTTCAAAGCAAGTGTCTGATTTTGAAAATGTTTTAATCACTGAAAGAGACACATTTGCTAAGGAAAAACAAGTTCTTGAAGCTAAAAATACTGAACTACCCAAACAGATTTCTACTTTACAAGACTTGCTTGAAAAAGAAAGAAATATTTTCAAAGAAAAGAAGCAGTCTTTTGAGGAACAAAAGAAATTATTTGAAAAGAAAAATGTTGGGATTTTCAAGGATATTTCTGAGAAAAACAAGAACTTGGAAACAGATTTTGAGCAAGAACGTTCATATTTTGAAACTGAAATATCAAAGCTCACATCCAAATTATCTGTTCTGTCATCAGAAATTCTAAAAGAACATATGGCTAGATCTGATTTGAAACAGAAGTTTGACACACTTACTTCTGAAAGAAACATTTTATATAAAAAGATAAAAGACTTAGAAGCTGCAAACGTCAATTTATCAGGAAAAATTTCAGCTGATGTGATTAATCAATCACCTGTTGATCTTTCAACAGAATCAGTTTGTTATTTCAAAACAACTTCTAGTTCTATTCATGATAAAAATATTTTCAAAAAGAAAAGTGTCAAACCAATAATTGTCAAATCAAGTCAGATCAGACCATCAAATTTATTTTATGACAAATCTGTTGATGGTTCAGCGAGCTATTATGTAAAATCTCTTGGAAAGCAATCAAAGAAAACTCAGATGGTCTGGAGAGTTAAAGATTCTTCTGAAGAGAAAAAGAAGGACAAAGCATTCAATTCCACATCCAATGCCAAAAAGAACAGAGCACATAAAGGTAAATCTTTTGTTAATCCTGATATGTTTTATTCGACTAATCATCTGATCAGGATTGCTCAAAGGAAGATCTGCTGTTCTTACTGTGGAGAGAATGATTTCGTCCGACAAGAATCTGCTCATAACTGGTACGGTTCTTACAGAATAACTTCTCAAAATAATGGTTTTAAAAGATATACATCTAATGAGAAGTGGATTCCTAAATCTAACATACCATGATCCAAATACCAGTGGGTACCAAAACCTGTTAAATCTGTTTTGCAGGTACCACCGGTCTAGAGGGAGCAGGAACGATGGTTTTTGAACACAACAGTTCAAAACCCGTACTTCAAAGTACAAGTACAAAATTTTGACTTCTGATCATGTACAGATCAGGACTCGTACTTCAAAGTACAAGTGATTGACCTCTAAGTACTACAACTTAGAACTCGGACTTCAATGTCAAAGAACTTTGACTTCTGAGTAAATCAACTCAGGACTCGGACTTCAAAGTCAAAGAGTTATGGATTTTGAACAAAACAGTTCAAAACCCGAACTTTAATGTAAAGGATTATGGCTTCTGATCACATGACAGATCAGGACCCGTTCTTTCATGTTCAAATATGGTTATTCTGCAAATATCCAGGAGGAGCTTACATGACCTAAATCATTTTATCATGATTTGAGGGGGAGCTTAACAGTAAGTATCTTTTAATTCTAGATCTCTGATTGTTTGAAAGAAGAACAACTTTCAAGCATGAAAAACAGTTTCTTAAATGTTCAAACCACTTCTCTATTCTCAAAAGATTTCATGAATTAAGAAGTGTGATTTTAAATGTTTTTCATATCTGAGCTTTAAATGTTTAACTAACCGTGTGTTTCCAAAGATTAATACTTGCGTATTATCTTTGCTACATACTGTCAAGTATTCATACACATCGGTTCAGTACTTCATTTGAATCTGTTATTACCATGTCTCATAACGAACAAATTTTTCGATGGTAATACTCCCGTTTGCTTTCAAATGTTGTTGATCATCAATCATTATTTTATTCTTTGTACTTCCATTGCAAAATTGTTTATATTTGTTCATATAAACAAAATATCAAGTTCTTTGATACCCTAACCATTTCATTTGATCTGATTGATACATTGTCACATTCTCAAAACAATTCTCTTGATTTCATTTCATTCATTCAATATCATTGTTTTGAGAAATCTTCAAAGTTCAATTGCTCAAATCTCATGAGCATACATTTTGACAATGTTATCATTTTTGAGCTTAACTGTTAAAGTTAAATTGTTGAGCAATAATTATTTATAGGACTTACATGGGATTCATGTGTGAGCTTTTAAGAACTTCCATGGATTCACGTTTACCAGTGTTTCCTACCCAGGAAGTAATCCTAGAGTGATTGAGGGGTGAGGGGTCATAAATCAATGAGTGGGGGAGATAACTCATCCGGTTGAGTTTTTCTCATTGTGTGGAGCGGAAAAATGGAAATGAGAGTTTGGTTAGAAGTGAGCATAAATGTTAAAAAGAAAGAGGGTGTGAGAACATAGTTAAAAGAATATGAAAACTCTGCACCAACCACTTTCTGAGCCGGGCAACCACATAATCTGTTGGTTCACATTCTTTGGTGACCATCATTGAAAAAGGCAGTGAGCCCATGCCAACTCTCGCATTAATACCACCAACCACTCGTTTCTTTCTTAACAAATAAATGTTTCAATTTTCTTTGGGGAAGCAGCATATCTGCTATCTAGTCTTCACTCGGAAGATTTATATATTGAAAAAGAAGGAACGTTGCCCCACCTTCGCACCTCTTTCATGCACATTAAGTCCGTGTAATACTTGTTGCTGTCTCAACAGTTTACACAATTTGAACCTTATGAAACACAATCATTGTGCTAAATTCTTTCATACATAAGCACGAGCACACAGAAAATTTGTTTTTCTGTCAGAACATTCATAGATAAACCTTGTGTTTTTCAATGATTGAATGGAAATCCTGGGGAGTCATCATCAAACCAGCTCCTTATATTGTACATTCGTTGTACACAGTAACTCCGTGTTACTGACAGACATTCCTAACTGTTTCATTTGTTGAATCAGGGTTACAACGTTCATTATATCTGAATTTGAAAAGATTCGGGTATATACAGTTCATGATTCAGTTCAGATCAAAAGGAGGAAAATGTATTTTCAATGGGGAGAATCAAAGATTATGTTGAAATTGAAAATGTTTTTGATGATTATGAAGCTCACAATCATCAAAAAGGGGGAGAAATCTACAGAAATCAATTTCAAAGAATTTCAGAGTTATAAAGTCAAGACTTGTGAAGAATTTTCTGAAAGATCAAATTAGATGAAAAGAAATCATTCTTAAAGATCAATTTCAAAATCATAAAAGGGGGAGATATTTACAAAGATCAATTTCAAAATCATCAAAGAAGATGTCAAAGTCAAAAAGACTTGCGAAAGAAGATGTCAAAGTCAAAAAGACTTGCGGAGAGATTTCTGAAGACAAGTTCAAATTAGAAGATTCATGAAAGATCGTTTTTCTAAAGAATGATCAAAGATTGAAGAAATGAAGATAAAAAGTTCAAAGATTCCTCGAAGTTTTTCAAAGATGAAGTGTTTCAAAAAAGTCAAAGAATGTCAAAGTTCAAATGATTCAAGACTTCAAATGATTCAACTATTTCAAGACTGGTTGACTTTCCAAAGTTACAAAGTATTAAAGACTTTTCAAGATTCTTCAAAGATTGAAAGACTGAAGACTGTTAAAGCTTCAAAGTTCAAAGACGTCAGAGTTAAAGATTGAAGAATCAAGCGCTGAAGACTAATGTCAATTTTTTTTAAAATCTCGAATACAAAGGGGGAGATTGTTAGTGTATTATTGTATCCAAGATTTAATAGGAAAAGTCAAGTAAAGTAAAGTCAACAAAGTCAATGTATGTTTAGTCAATATGAGTTTACTTAGTCATTAAGCTTGTGGTTTTAGTCCTTGGTATAAATACCATGTTGCTTTGTAAATCATTAGGCTAGTGGATTGTACTCAAGATTGTTAGATCAATGACATGAATGTTTCTCTCTCTACACTCTCTCTCTAGAACTTCATTGTTAAATCTTGTTTAGATTGAATTGCTTGATTGTGATTGGGAATACAATATCATTTTTATTTGTCGGCATGTGCATCAGGTAGCAGTTGGAGTTTTGGTTCTAGCAGCTATGAAGAGTTGAACCTTAGATGTGTGCAAATGTAAGTAGTTGGTGAAGTCTTCCGCAGTTTGGAGATAGTGATTGTATCGGGTTTTAGTAGCACCCGTCTTCATTATAGTCTGTATGTATGGAATAGAATGTGTGTATCGATGTTAGATCTTAAATTATGTTTGTAGATGAATGAAATGTCGATGTATTTGGAAAATTTAAATTTGTTTCTATTTCCATATTTGAGGGAGTTACAAGTTGGTATCTGTAACACCCTAAAAATAGGGATAACAAAAATCCGAAAAAAACGGACATGAGGTATACTAAAATTGCCATAGCAAGAGCCTCCCAAAAATGGGGAATATATATAACCTGTTTAATCACAATTGTAATTTAAACGGACAATAAATTAACAACCAACTAATCTAATTTCTACGACTAGAAAAGAGATTACAAAAGGGTTGTCATCTAAGAACCCAAACGGTTCACTTTCAAAAATATAATATGTCCATGTGCAAAAATCCCCAAGCTCTCACCCCAAAGCAATTAAGCCTGCTTAGGACCGGCGCCACTAAAACCTGAGATACACATCGACACCAAACAAGTGTTAGGCAAAAAAGCCTAGTGAGTTGAACAATAATAAGCATGCATGAACAGTTACAATTCTTATCAGCAGTTAACCAGTGTTCAATATATGTGGAGTCATCATGGGAGACCCAAAGCACCAATCAAGTCCCACCCAAGAGTCGATATACCTTGATGCCTGACAGGCCCTTTTGTGTACCTTAGGGTGAGACAGATAATACCAAAAAGCAAGTATACAAATTGGTACTATGTCACCTTGCAAGTAATAAAATGGTAAAGATACCAGATATCGTCCCACAGAGATCGGACTAAAAAGTGTGTTAAAAGTGTGATGAAATATGAGATTTCAGATGACGAATTTGAAGCAATATTTTTGAAGGTTGATTAACACAGATCTAAATGAACAAGAATAAACGAGAAGCAAGGGTGTAAGACTTTTGATGGTATATGAATCCAAAATCCAGCAGGTCAATGCTACAGCACTGTCATAGCATGATGCTATTTGAATGCTGCAGCATGCTTCTGACTATAACTAGTTTTATTATCGATTTCAAGACACGTTCCTCTCGGATTCTCACCATCCCATTATTCCATTAGCCATAAACAGTCTCATCTCTGAGCAAAGTTCAAGATAAGGGAATGATGGGAATGGAGTTCTCAAAATATACGGCAAAACAAATTCTCTTTGTTAAAAGTTACTCTTTCGACATAACCCCCGTACCTCCCAAGTTGATGTACTCCAAATAGCTTATCTCTAAGTCTATTCCATTTTAACCCTTTGAAAAAGTGACAACTTATCAAGAATGGATCATTTTAAATGACACAAGTAACAACTCTCGTTGCAAGTAACTCTTTCGATATTACCTCTCATGTCACTAAATTGACGTGCTATTCAATGGCCTATCTCTAGGTCCATGACACTATTACACTATCAAAATGATCATTTTGTCAAAGAGTTTTATTATCTTGATAAAACTTGAGTTGGAATAATAAAATTTCGTTAAAGTCACAAACACCTACTTTCTTTTAGATCCACATAACCACCCTTTTGCCTCACACCCAAGCTAATATAATTAGCTACTCATTACAATAAGGAAAGAAAAATAACTACTAAGAATTACAAAGATAAACATAATGTAAATTGCTCTTGAAAGATAAATGACTTGAAAGTATATAAATATATATATATATATATATATATATATATATATATATATGTTGCTAAAATGTAAAGACGAGAATGTAGATTACAAGGAAATGGAAATGACAAGAAAGTAAACTTGAAGGCAAATACAATGAATTTTAACTACTAAAATCTAAAACAAAAGAGTAAAGGAAAGGCTAGAGATGCAAGATGAAGAAAGAAAATACAACCAAATGAAAAGTGCAGGTGGGTGTTGTTTCAATGCTGCGAGCATGCATGTACTAGCATGAAGAACATGAAGAACAAGATGAAGAATGTAAGAACATAAGCATGAATTCTGGAAATTACAAAGGAAACTGGACTGGAATAGGACTAGTTCGTGAATCAAACAGAAAGTAAAGGATTTAGACTAAGCATATCAAGATGGAAAGCTTGAATGAAAATAAGAAGAGCAAGATGAAGAACTTAAAGATTACTTCTTGGAATTAAAGAGATTAAAAGGATGATTTAGGATCAATCCCCAAGCTAGCTACCGATCAGATGCTTAAACATGAAGAAACATAAACTAGGATGATGTAGAGAGATGTCTCCTTAGGAGCAACTAAGCCTTCCTTTTATAGACAAGAGGAGTGGCAAAGTTGTAATTAAGGGGAATCTAATTGTACTTAGCCTAGTCTAAACCTAACTAGAGTTACCAAAGCTTGTCCCAACTTAACCAACATATTACAAACCAGATTAACGAATTGTCCAAAGGTTACAAAAGATTAATTTCAAGCCAAAAATCAGATTCGGTCTTCAAGATCTTCCATCAAAAACGATCAGCTCCATGCTGTGCCAATGCTGCAGCATGCCCTGTTTCCAAATAGATTTCCAAATGATAACCAAATTAGCCTACAATCTTAATAGAACAAGTAAACCACACAAATTCAGCTCCAAGACAGAATAAATGGAAAAATAAGGTAGAAAATGACTCAAAGTGGGATTTAGAAATAAAAAATCCTATCTAAAAGGCTAAAAGAAATGTGCTTAAGTACTCAAAATTGAGTACTTATCACCACCCCAAACTAAAAACTTTGCTTGTCCCCAAGCAATAAAAAGAACAAAAGAAAAGAACAAAAGAAAAGACATTAAATGTGAAAGTTTTGCATTGGAATACATTAAGTGTATATCATGAGTTTGAGCATGCCAAGTCTATATCATATAGCCTTTCATAAATCCAAAGTAACCAACAATCTCATCCTAGATGCTTTAACATGAACCATATGCTAGCCTCATATTCTTTTTGTTATGGACACGCATCCTACATCACACATTTCTCATGGCCTTTAGTGTATGGGTTTCTCTCTTTTGGCTTTTTCTTTCCTCTTCATGCCTTTTCTCACACATGTACTAAAACTTGAAAATTTTCAAATTTTGTGCATTTTCTGTTGGTACATGCACCAGCCCCTATGGGACTTTTATGGTGTTGATTTGCCACTTTTCATGGCTTTTCTTGTGCCATTTTAGACACCCCCCACCCCAAACTAAGAATTCTGCAATGTCCTCATTGTAGGAGAGAAAGGTGTTGATTTTTGACAATGGGGTGGCTATGGTGCAAGAAAAGGATGAATACCAATCAAATGAGTGTAAAATGTGTAGAATATGGTCCAAATTGTGACCCAAGTAACTATTAGGCTAGTTCTAGCATGCCCTACTTTTAATATGAGATGTGGACTCATGAAATTATTATGGATATACAATTCAACCAATCATATCAAAACATGATCCAATGCAAACAAAACAAACCTATAAAAAGTAAAAGACTAATCCCAGACTAAAAACTAAAAATAAACAGATATGGATCAAAAAGGGTGTGATTTAAACCTTTCCTACTCAGGTTGAGTAGGCTGTGTGTGGTCAACAGGGGCTGCAAGTGAAACTGCTATGAGGCTGGATGCTGCAGCACCAATGTGGACACTTTCTTCTGCTTTCAATTTTTTCTTCAACTCTGCTATCTTTGTCTTCTGCCTTTTCACCATCCTTTTCAGTTTCTTCACTTCTGCATTCTCCTCCTCTTGATCTCTTCTCATTCTGCTATTAACCATAGACTGCATCTCCACCTTAAGGTCTTCCAGCTTCTCCATAAACTCATTCCTTTGTTGCAGGATTGTGTCCATAAAATTGTTGTTCTGAGCCAGCACTTCCTGCATCATACCCACCATCTTATTTTCCCCAACACCCTTCTCTTTTCTGTCTCTCAACCTCTGTACAACCTTCATGTCCATCTGATGTCTTTCTCTCTGTTCCTTTACAATCAGATCATCAATGTACCTAGGTACTCCCATTTCAGTCAACAGCTTGGTCAACATTCCAGGGAAGTAAAAATTTCCCCTTGATTTTGACCTGGTAGAGCACTCCCTCATACTTCTCATGATGATCTTTCCAAAGTTTATTGTTTTACCTGTCACAAGGCAATACAGCAACAACATTCTTTCCACGGTGATGAAAGTGTCATGAGAGGTTGGTGAGATAGTGTGCCTTACAAAGTTGATCCATACATTGGAGTCAGCTGTGAGGTTGGAGGCTCTGAAGGTCCTTAGCATGAGATTTGTGTGGCTTTCCCAAGTGGTTTTAGGCTTTCCCAAGACTGCAACAACCTCAGCAAGGTCATTGACAGTGGCTTTATGCACAAGTGCATAGTAGTCTGTTTTCTTGGGTGGATTGAGTTCTAGGAACTGGTTGATCTTTTTGGCAGTGAGGTTGACAGTGGTTCCTCTAACCTGAATCTTCTAGAATGGTGCCATTCCGATACTAGAATGGTAACTGTTGTTGTACGCGAACTCTACTAGCGGTAGATGTGAATCCCAACTTCACCCGAAGTCTATTACACACGATCTCAACATATCTTCTAACGTCTGAATCGTCCTCTCACTTTGACCATCCGTTTGAGAATGATACGCCGTGCTCAAATTTAGTCGAGTACCCAACTCCTTTTGCAAACTAGCCCAAAAGTTCGAAGTGAAACGACTATCCCGATACGATACTACAGATTGCGGAACTCCGTGCCTTGACACCACCTCGTCGATGTACATTTTAGCCAACTTATCTATTGGCAAGGTCTCCTGCATCGCAAGAAAATGCGCGCTCTTGGTCAACCGATCCACGATCACCCAAATTGTATCGTGACCACGTAAGATCTTTGGTAGCTTCGTCACAAAATCCATGGTGATGTTGTCCCACTTCCACTCGGGAATGGACAACGGTTGCAAACTTCCATACGGTCTTTGATGCTCCGCTTTGACTTGAAGGCATGTGACACACTTTTCCACATATCTAGCCACATCCAACTTCATCACCGGCCACCAATAATTCAACTTTAAGTCCAAGATGTATAGAATATTTCGACTTATGTGCTTTCTCGAGAAGTAAGTCACGATTTCCCCCAATCTTTGGCACCCAAATTCGCCCTTGGAAGAGTTTGAGTCCACGACCATATTCTGTTAAGAGTTCCTTTTGCTTGGACATAACCTCGGCCTTGAGGTTCTCTTCTTTAAGTGCTTCCGTTTGGCTCGTTCTTATACTCTCCAACAAACTCGACACCACATCGATTCTGGTAAGGGACATTTTGACACCTCCATCATGACTCCTTCGACTCAATGCATCCGCCACCACGTTGGCCTTACCGGGATGATAGAGTAAATCACAATCGTAATCCTTCAAAAGCTCTAGGCATCTCCTTTGTCGCATGTTGAGTTCCTTTTGATCGAAGATGTACTTGAGACTCTTGTGATCCGTGAAAAGAGTACACTTGGTCCCATACAAGTAGTGTCGCCATAACTTTAATGCAAAAACTACCGCCGCCAACTCCAAATCATGAGTCGGATAATTCTTCTCATGGTCCTTTAACTGTCGCGACGCGTAGGCTATTACTTTCCCCCTTTGCATTAGGACACACCCAAGTCCCATCTTGGAAGCGTCACTAAACACAACAAAGTCTTCCGATCCCTCGGGTAAGGACAAGATCGGAGCTTTGCACAACTTCCTCTTGAGCGTCTGAAATGCTTGCTCTTGTGCATCAGTCCAAAGAAACTTGACGTTCTTCCTTGTGAGAGAAGTGAGCGGTGTAGCCGTCTTTGAGAAATCTTGAATGAAACGCCGATAGTAACCCGCCAAACCCAAGAAGCTTCGGATCTCCATCGGACTTGTTGGAGGTTCCCAATTCATCATTGCCTCGATCTTTGTCGGATCCACTTTTACCCCGTCCTTTGATACCACATGCCCCAAGAATTGCACCTCTTGGAGCCAAAATTCGCACTTCGAGAACTTCGCAAACAATTTCTCCCTTCTTAGAACTTCCAATACTTCCCGTAAGTGTTTTCCATGCTCGGACTCATCCTTTGAATATATTAAAATATCGTCGATGAAGACGATCACGGATTTATCCAAGAATGGGCGACACACACGGTTCATCAGATCCATGAATACGGCCAGAGCGTTGGTTAAGCCGAAAGGCATCACCAAAAACTCATAATGACCGTATCTCGTTTGGAAAGCCGTCTTCGGAATATCTTCGTTCTTCACTCTCACTTGATGATATCCGGACCGAAGATCAATCTTTGAGAAACATCCCGTTCCTTGGAGTTGATCAAAAAGATCATCGATGCGAGATAGAGGATACTTATTTTTCACCGTGACTTTGTTTAACTGCCGATAGTCGATACACATCCGCATGGATCCATCCTTCTTATTCACGAACAAAACCGGTGCTCCCCAAGGTGACGAGCTTGGTCGAATGAAGCCCTTCTCCAACAGCTCTTGAAGTTGCGTCATCATCTCTTTCATTTCTGTCGGTGCCAAACGGTATGGAGCACGAGCTATCGGAGCCGCTCCCGGTGTGAGGTCAATCTGAAACTCCACTTGTCGCTCCGGCGGTAATCCGGGTAAGTCTTCCGGAAAGACGTTCGGATAATCTTGTACCACCTCCACATCTTTTACCCACTTCTTTTCTTTCTTTGCGTCCACAATGTAGGCCAAGTACGAGGGGTAACCCTTCGCTAAGAACTTGCGAGCCTTTTGAGATGAGATAATAGGATTATTCCTTTTTTCTTTTTCCCCATAAATGGTAGCCACATCATTTTCCGGTAAAGGTACTTGGATCATCTTTTTGGAACAGAAGATGTCCGCCTTATGCCTTACTAACCAATCCATGCCTATAACCACGTCAAACCCATCTATAGCCATAAGTAGCAAGTCTACTCCAAAAGAATTCCCATCAATTTCTAAAGTGCAATCACAAAAACGGTCTCGAATGATTACTTGATCCCCATTCGTTATTTCTACTACTAACGCATCGGGAAGGACACTAATAGGAGTGGTGAATTGTTTACAGAAAGCATCTGACACAAAGGAACATGTAGCACCCGAATCAAACAAGACACAAGCAGGCATGGAGTTTACTAGAAACGTACCCGAAACAACATCTGCGGTCTCCTTTGCCTCCTCGGTAGTCATCTAGAAAGCTCGACTCGGTGGCCATGGTGGTTACTCGACCCTAGCCGTCGAACCCACAGAATTTCCACCACCTCCTCTAACTAGCCTTGGACACTCTCGCTTCATATGCCCCGGATCTCCGCATTCATAACATACCGACCCACGAAGGGAACACTCTCGAGTTGTGTGGTTTTTCTTACCACACTTGTTGCACCCGGCTGGACCGGAGAGAGTCCTTGTAGCACACGACCCCGAGTGCTTTGACCTGCACTTGTGGCACCACCAATCTTCACGGCGTTGATCACCCGTTCTCCCGCTTACAAAGGGTCTTGATTGACGAACGGGCCCAGATGGCCCCTTCCACTTCCGTTTCTCACCAACATGTTTCTTCTCATCCTTTTCGGAATTGATGTCGTCCTCAACGAGTAAGGACTCCTCGATAACCTATTTCAGAGTCAAACACTTATCATTCCTTACCGTTGTTCGCATCTCGGCCGGTAACCCTTGATGATAGGCCTTAATCTTTGACCTTTCATCGGGGACTAGATGTCCCACCAAGTTTAGTTTCTCCAGAAAGAGTTTGGAGTATCCAACAACAGACATATTCCCTTTCTTCAGATCTCGGAACTCCCGCTCCAATTTGTCCATCGAACGCTTGCTACAATACTTGTCCATAATCTTCTCCTTGAACACCGACCAAGTTAACTTAGCCATAACTTCAGGAGTGAGGACCGATCGAGTGAGATTCCACCAAATCAAAGCCTCTCCCTGAAGTAGTTGAGAAGCAAACTTGACCCGTTGAGAGGGATCACACTCACTTGACTCAAAGGCCATCTCTACCTCTTTGAGCCAGTACATGCAAGCAACCGGGTTGTCTGAACCCGCAAACTCCTTAGGGTGGCACCCCAGAAACGCTTTGTAAGTGCACCCCTTAGTCTTCGTCCGAATCCCTTCAGCGGATGGTTCCTCAATCGTTACTACATTTGGTCCACCCGACCCCACAATAATGTTTTCAGCCATAGTCTCAGGTTGTCGGTGGCTAGCGTCTCGATCCTCTAGGAGTTTCATGAAAAACTCTTGTTGTTGGGTCATGGCCGAAGTCATGGCCAACTGTTGTTGAGCCAAGGCCACATTCATGGCCAACATCATGCTATCCCGAAGCCGGGTCTCCATGGTAACTTCCTCCATGATGGCGTTACCTGAATTGAGGTTCCAGCGTGGAATATGCTCAGGCCCTCCTCCCAAGATTCTAGGTATAGGAATGTCATCGGTGGTTACTCCCACGGGAGGTCGTACAGCTGCAGATTCCACCTATGGTTGACCCTCTGGCATGTCCGGTAACCTACTTCGAGTGTTTACCATTACAATCTGCCATGCACGTACGAGAAATAGATTGAGAAAAGACTAAACGAGTTGAACTCATTGTACCTACTACTACTTTCATCAATTATCATAATAATAGCAAACTAAGTATGCGCACGTAAAAATGCATTCATAATAGCAGTAGCTAAGAGAAATTATGAACGAACCATACACAAGAATTCTGGTCACCACCATCACGACTTTCAATTACAGTAATTACGTAATCCTAATGCTCTCCCCACCTAGGATTGCTACTCAAGAGGACAGTGAAGTCATAAAGTCTAAAGCTTAAGTCTAGGTATACTAAACAATACCTAGTTCACTTAAACCTGGCTCTGATACCAACTTGTAACACCTTAAAAATAGGGATAACAAAAATCCGAAAAAACGGACATGAGGTATACTAAAATTCCATAGCAAGAGCCTCCTAAAAATGGGGAATATATATATATAACATGTTCAATCACAATTGTAATTTAAACGGACAATAAATTAACAACCAACTAATCTAATTTATACGACTAGAAAAGAGATTACAAGAGGGTTGTCATTTAAGAACCCAAACGGTTCACTTTCAAAAGTATAATATGTCCATGTGCAAAAATCCCCAAGCTCTCACCCCAAAGCAACTAATCCTGCTTAGGACCGGCGCCGCTAAAACCTGAGATACACATCGACACCAAACAAGTGTTAGGCCAAAAAGCCTAGTGAGTTGAACAATAATAAGCATGCATGAACAGTTACAATTCTTATCAGCAGTTAACTAGTGTTCAATATATGTGGAGTCATCAGGGGAGACCCAAAGCACCAATCAAGTCCCACCCAAGAGTCGATATACCTTGATACCCTTAACAAGGAACACCCCAAAGGCCCGGCACACCCGAAGACTATCGCTAAGAAAATTCCCCGAATGGCGGAGGTCTAGGCACATACCATCACAGTGGCGCCCAAGACTACATCCTCCTAGTGTATTGACTTGGTTCGTCCACATAACGCATATAGGAGGTCCTTTAGGTGTATTTCAACCCAACATATTTCAATACCAACTACGGGTACAATATTTCCATCCTATCATCATGAAGTTCAACCAAAGGACCCAAATGGCAATTATATTCATCATGTATATAAATATGTCACCAAGGTGATATTCCAACTAAACCATCATAACACACATATATGCATACATTTAACATATCAAGGTACCCATATTATATATCCATGGGAAAAGCCCCAAATAATGGTACACATAACATAAAACATAGCATATCACCAATATCCATATTTCCAACCATTTTCATGAAGAAATCCCAAATACTTGAACACATAGAGAATGAAATAACAAATAGAAGATTATGATGTGTATCTAGTTTTAACAAAGGTTTAGTAAACTCACAATCTAGGTTTTGTACCAAAACCTAGAAAAGATGAAAACCCTATATGTTGAAGATGAGACTTGATGTAGGAGATGAATGACTTTGATGTGGATCTTCAATAAATACACTTGGATGAGACTTGATGACCCAAGAATCACCCCAACAACCCCAAACCCTAGCAATAAATGTGTGTATGCTTGGAATACCCAAAAATCGCCCAAAATGAGAGTTCTCCCGTTTTTGATGATAAATGCTTGAAATGAGGGGTTGATTTCTATTAAAAACAACAGACTGGACCACGCGGGCGACTATGCCCCGCGACATTGCCACTGGAATAGTCGCCAGAGCGTTGTTGCCGAACCACTAAACCTCTCGGTACATGCCCTGCGATAATGATACGGCGATAGTGACCAGGTCATAATCGCGCGTCATAGTCGCCGAACACACTCCACCAGCGGTACACCGTCCGCGACCTTGACACGACGATAGTGACAATGTCACAGTCGCCTGTCATAGTCACACCAGACTCCAAACATCCCGAAATTTGACCAATTTTGATAACGAACGCGAGTACTTGAACGATTAAGAATGACAATTCAATTATATGATATTTCAACAGAATAAAGATCATAAAATGCACATAAAGACACATATTCTCACATAAGCGCAATTAATGCATTAAGGGAGACAAAATACTTACCTTGCGAATTTTCGGGTGTTATAGTATCAGAGCTTAAGTTTGAAAGAATTAGGTATTGATCGTAGGATGCCTAGACTCAAACTAGCGTTTTTATGAGTGATTACAAGCAAAGTTGCACATTAGGTACCTTAAGGTAAGATATTCTAGAGTTGACCGAGTCACTAGAAACGGGAAACTTGTCGAGGGTCGCAAGGATGAGCATGTGCGGTACGTTCATAATGACACATGGCCAGTGTTATGGTGAACCACATGCTACATGTGTATACTTGAACTACCTTGGTATGATTACCGTTGGGGGTAGTGAGAAAGTTTCTAAGCGAGTAATCTAAGGAAGGGTTGATGTTTATAGCAATGTCACCTTGGAGTGATAGTTAAGACATGACGAATGCTGGAAGTTGACCATTGTGGGTCAGGAAAATTGGTTGGAGTAGAACCTTAAGCTTATGGAATTGATGTTATTCGAGGAGAATTTATAAGGTGAACCGATGAAATATTCGAGTATTGCTTTAAGATGTTGAGCATTCGGATGACAATAGCATAAAACTGAGGAGCATGATTTCGGGATGCCAGTGCCGACCAATTTTACGCACGAAATTCAATTCTAAAAATAAATTGCATCGATTATTTCTCATATTTCCTGCATCATAAAGTGAGTAATGTTATGGAATATTTGAAAGGTATTTGTCACACGCCGGATTTTAGACCGTGAGTTTAAACATGCATGAAAAGTAGTTACCATCTGTCATCAAAAATCTTTTCATCCCCGTTTCAATTTAACCTCATTTTCGGATATTATAAGATCCGTGTTTTAATGTCAATTGGGATAGTGGGAAGTAACTGTGGAATTTTTAGCTTTGACATTGGATCTCCTCCACGTATGTCCGGGTTTTTAAAGGAAGAGTTGTCCCACTGTTCTTGAGTCAGAATTCTCTGGAAAAAATTTAGTCTGCATGTGTCGTGTTTGATTTTTCGGGGTGTGGTTTCGCAACCTTTTTAGGTTCGTGATTGTATTTTGAGATGCGTGGGTTTTAATTCTAGGAGCATGTACATGTGCATTGGCGTGCGTTAATTGACGAGTTTTGTTAATGTATGTCATCTCACATGTCGTTTTTTGGGAAAGTTTCATTATTGTGAGAGTTGTCTTTGGGCTATATACGAAAGTCAATCGTTATGTACTATTTGCATTTGGGTTAAACCATATTGTCGGTGTGAGTAAGCATATAAAGGATTTATGTTATTTCAGTTATCGATTTTACTGTTAGAAATTTTCTGCATGCATTAAACGAGTTAGCGGTATCCGAGTCGTTGTAATTATTATTTTGGTCAAGTGTGTTTTATCTTTGCGGCACGGCGTTTTAAACTCGAATTGAAATTTATTTACGTTCTCATTGTTTACCGAGTTTTGGGGAAATAAACTGATGCATATGAAACTTGTTGAGAATTCTATGCCGCAACATTTTTGGTTATAGAGGAAAACTTTAAAGTTAAAATTGTGAAGTTCTCTTTTGGGATTGTACAAATATTTATCGCACATGTTGGGATGCAGGAATTTATTTTCATTTTACTAGTGTAAATTTTGTTACACACCTTTTGTTACCGTTTTATTTGCGTAAATATTGATCAAATGAGTTTGGGAAATGGTTTTATATGCGTAGTGTTGGTAACTAGTTTTGAAACCTATCGGATGAATGATAATGTATTTTCACTGTACGGTTAATCGTTATAAAACTTATGTATTTGGAAGTTTTATAAAAGTTTAAATTGGCATATTATTTGAAAACCTTGAACTCATTAAGCCCATAGATTTAAAACCCTGTCGTGGAAGGAGTTGTAATTAAAGGACTAGAGAAGTCCTTGAGTGATGAAGTATTGGATGATCCTATTTGTAGTCTATCTTGAGTTGGGTTTCAGTTTTTGAATCGGTTCACGTTTGAATAGTTGAGGAAATAGATTCATGACTTCCCCGTCATCTTAGGAGTGACTGCTATGCTTCGGTAGACCTGTGGGAAATGTCGTGAGTGATTATCGGCATCTGGTTGGGTTCGATTTAATGAATTACTTGTCGGTTGGACATCATGGTGTATGATTGATGATGTACTGTCTTAGTGGGTTCCGTGATTTAAGTAATTATGGTGGTCCGTTTATTGAGAATGTAAGATTGGGAATCTTAGTACCCTGTTAGGTGTCAACTTTAACGCGACGATACTTCTGAGATGAAATATTGGGCGGGATGTCCACGTTTTCGATATCACCATTTTGGCTTTAGGCGCCAACTTGTCTTCTGAAAGTCATTGAATCTTGGAATGTTCGAAAGTATCCCCGTTAGGTCATGAGAATGTTGACTCCTCTGATGTGGAATTTAAAAGAAGGTTAGATTTTGACGATTGAGTATCGATGGGTTTAAGTGTTTCCCGTGGAAGTAAAGATTTTATTAAGGGAATGTTCTAGGTTTGAGAACAGATCAGGGTGAGTGATAGACAGATCAACATTAACTAGATACCTAAAGAGCGTATTGGTACGCCTCGGAGGGACGACGTTATCAATATCAAGAACTGATCAATAAGAATTTTGGGACTTCCTTGAAGGTTGATGTCGAACTTTGGTTTGGGTTCAGAAGCGTGTTCATCTAAAGTGGGTTGACCGGTGTGAAGTTGGGGTTACAAACTACTCTTGAGGTGGTAAGCGTCACTCAAGGTTGGGAGACAACCGTAGTCTCATGGTTAGAGGTCACGTTAGTAAGATAATTATTCATTCGGATATAAGTGTGATGTGCCCAAGGGGACATTTATCGTGAGGACCAGCATAAGGTTATGGTGGTACTTTTGGCAAGCTGTATAGAGACAACCTTTCATGCGGTCAACGCTTCTTGGGAGTCTAGATTTCGAAGACAAAATCATTCTAAGGTTGGGAGGATTGTAATACCCGGATTTTCGCTTAGTAAGTTCCCGATCATCTCCATCCATCTCTTCACCTTCCGTCTATCTTTTAAGGTGAATTATGTTGTTTTTTCGAGCCTTAAATCGACCCATGCGAGAATCACGAGTTTTTGGGCGATTGTGCCATGCGATAGTGACAGTGTCACTATCGCCAGGGCACTATCGCGGGGAGGGTTTTAGCCGCGGTACATTTCGCGTGATTGTGCCACGCGATAGTGACAATGTCACTATCGCCAGGCACTGTCACGTGCGAGGTCTGACCGAGTTAAAATCTGATTTTCAGCCTCATTTCTCATTCTAACTCAATCTTTCCTTTTTGTCATTCCCTCCCAACTTCTTCCTTTCATAAGAAACCGAACCTAGGGTTCATCTACTCCTCAATCGCACCATTTATTGCTAGAAGTTGGGTGTTTCCTCCAAGGTTTCGGTTTGGAAGTTTCACCACCATCTCCATCTTCATCAATTTCTAGGGTTTTCACCCAACCTTTTTCTTTGTTCTTGAAGTTTGGGAGTGCGTAATTCATCTTGGTGATCTAAAGGTATTTCGGTTGGTGGATTGGAGTTATGGTTAAGGTAACCTCTTGTTCTCTTCATTTATGGAAATTAGGGTTTTTGGTTGTATGTTGAGATCTTGTGTAAAATGCTTGGGGAACAATTCTAAGGGTTGGATATGATTATTTACGGTTGAAAATGTGTGGATCTAGGTTTTTTTTGGAAGCTTGGGTTGAAGAGTTGGAATGGATGTCTTCGGAAAGCTTGGGTGAGTTATATGCTTTGGAGGCCAATGGTTGTGGATTGAAACCTAGGTTTAACTTAACCTAGCAAGGTGAGTTCAAGTTGATTTGTGAAAACAGTGTACATGCCAAAATGGTTATTTTAAAGTGTTTTGCATCTTACATGAAATTGTTAACTGCTGATCAGTTTGGTTATTTTGAAAGTGTTTAACTTTATAAACTCATATAGCACACATTCTTATGATTTTTGGGCATCTTGATAATGAGTCACAAATGGGTGTGTTTGGTTACTTATCGCATAAATGAGATTATTTGGTTAAAAAGGCATTTTTCGTGTTTGTTGGGTAAAAAGGTTTAATTTGGTGTTATGGACGTTTTGAAAGGATTAAGAGTATAATTCTATTTGGAAAACCTTTTTGTTCCTACTTAAACTGTGTTGGAGTCCATTCAAGCATTTTAGAGCGTGTGATTTCATGGTATGGGTCGAGTGTGTTTATTATTTGAAAAACATAATTATTGGTCAAAAAAGAGGTTTTGAGCATTTTGGCTCGATGTCGTTTTAAAGGAGTTTTGAGGACACTTGTCCAGTTTTATATGGCTCAATGTAGAGTCCATTTATGACGTATGTACTATTGTGTTGTGTTGCATGTTGAGGTTGGTTACGGGCTCGAGTGCTTTGGTCATTCATGTGTAGTCCGGTGAGGTTAGACTGTGTCGCATTGGATTCATAGGCACGTATGTCAGTCTGTTTTGAGATGGTCAATTGGGTATTACGGGGTTGAACTTCGGTACCCATGTTGTATGACCGGAAACTTTACAAGTGATCGCTAGGAGGGTTGAGTCGGCTAGTGCTACCGGAGTAGTAGGCGCTAGGACCTCTGCCGCTTGAAGTAATGCCTGGGAGGTAGTCTTTAAGTGTGACGGGCCTTCGGGATGAAGTTCTTCGGAATGATCCATCAAGGTCAACTGACTTGGGGTGACACTTGTAAAGGAGTCGTAGGGACACCGGGCTGTGATGTCGGGAGGTGTCATGCGATTAACGTTGCATGGGTGGTATACTTTTGTGTTTCCTCCACTCTCAACAGATACGGGTCTCCCCCGTTGTCGGCTATCAATATTTTAAATTAAGGACGTCTTATTTCATTGTCATTGGGTCTTTACGGTCGCGTGAGTAGTGGACCTAGTGTCCATGTTTTCAGACGTACGGTATATGTGGTTTTGATAACGATTCATGGGTCGAATAATTGCCCCACCCGTGCTAGGGTGTTTTGGGACATAACCTTTTATCCGCATATCTTAAATGGGAGTCATTTCATATTCATGCTTCGAGATAGTTTAAGTTATTTCAAGTTATACATCATGTTTGAAATGAAGTGTCCACCTTTGAAAGTGCATAACATTGGATCTGAGTTATTTTATACGTTTTAAAGTACATCAATTGAACGGTCATGATTCCAAGCGAGATCCATTCTTTAATGGTATATTTTCTCATGTAAAACTCTTGAACTCACTAGGCGTTAAGCCTAACCTTTTTATTTCTCGGCATGTGCATCAGGTACCAGTTGGGGTTTGGTTCTAGCAGCTATGAAGAGTTGAACCTTAGCTTTGTGCAAATGTAAGTAGTTGGTGAAGTCTTCCGCAGTTTGGAGATAGTGACTGTATCGGGTTTTAGTAGCACCCGTCTTCATTATAGTTTGTATGTATGGAATAAAATGTGTGTATCGAGGTTAGATCTTAAATTATGTTTGTAGATGAATGAAATGTCGATGTATTTAGAAAATTTAAATTTGTTGCTATTTCCAGATTTGAGGGAGTTACACATGTCCGACTCTCTTGAAACCCGAACACCCACAATGAAAGGAGAAGACACATTTGATAAGAGTTTTAAAAACTACTTGTTATGTTTTTATGTTATTATCTAAAACTAGTTGTTAGAAGTTCTTTTAATTATTTAATAACTAATTGTTAGATATTTTAATTTATTACTTTTAAAACTGGCTCTTAAGTGATATCTATGTAATGAATTAGAAACATCTAATTTCATCACAACCTAAATTTTATATTTCTGTCAAATATTTCAACTTTTACACTACAAACGACTCACGTTATCATGAGAAAAGTAATGACTGAAGCAAAGTAATTGTTAATGGACGATACTGAAGAAGAATCGTTCATGAGGCTAACTTGTAGATGAAGTTGAAAGTTCGAACCGTCCTCAACCCAAAAAAATATTAGCATTAAGGTCGTAAAAGATGGACAAAAATGTCTTTTTAACAACTATTTCTCAGATATCTCATTCATCCGTCTTGTATATATAGTCAGAAAAAGGTTTCAAATGACCAAAGAACTATTCCTTCACATTGTAAGAGATGACTCCAATCATTCATATCTTTCTTCAAATACAGGTTAATGCAATTAGTAGAGTTGAGTTGTCTCCCTTACAAAAATATGTTGTCACAATCCAACAATTAGCTTATGGCAACAATGAGTACATATTTGATATGTCAGTGATGTTTTTAGTGGTTAATACCCTAGAAGACCTCTGCAACGACATCCGTCCTATACTACAATATCATTTCAAACACCACGGTTTTTCCTGGTATGCTAGGAAGTATTGATTATGTTTATTGGGTATGGAAAGATTGTCATATTGCATAGTAACGTCAATCTACTCTCGATGATCATGGGTTGTTAAAAATTACGGAGTATGTTATAAGCCATTGCTTTTCAACATCTTTGAATTCATCATGCATGGTATTGAAGTGTCTTATTGCATAGTAACGTCAATCTACTCTCGATGATCATGGGTTGTTAACAATTACGGAGTATGTTATAAGCCATTGCTTTTCAACATCTTTGAATTCATCATGCATGGTATTGAAGTGTCTTACAAATTGATATCAACATCTAAAACCAATCTCCCTTTGTTTAATGACGTAGTACAATGTTATGATCGATCCACAAGTTTAACTTACAGTGAATACAATAGATATATCCAGAGTAGGCATGGCGATACTGAAAAGTTTTTCAAATCAATCAAATCCTAATAGAAATAAGTTAAAGGAAATACAAGAGGGAATAAAAAAAGATGTAAAACGAACATTCAATATTCTTAAATCTTGTTGGGTCATAAATGACCGATTAGCTTTTGCCTTTATCAAAACTAGTCTTCAACATCGTGCATTGCGCGATGATCAAAAACACATGTCAAATAAGATATAAAAATGTTATGATGTTACTTCAACCAAAACTTGAAAATACTAAATTATCGTCGTACATTTGTTAATACCCTTCTAATATATCAAGACATCTCTCCTCCTTTCATATATTCTCAATATGGGATAAACAAAACTCAACTACAATTCATTATTTGAGAACATACAAAATTTTCTTTGTATCATGTCAATACTTTTTAGCCAACATTTCTTTCATATTGATATTTATTGTTTATATATATATATATATATATATATATATATATATATATTCATGATTGTATTGATTCGATACTAATGAACATTTTATATTTAATGAAATCAGAAGCTATTATTTTTTAAATAAAATATTTTTATCACATGACTTCAAAATTTTCATTTAATCCAAATGACAAGTGTCACATTTTTAGCCAACCAACTTTTTTGATCTTCAAGGTATACCCCATCATTTCATACTAACTAGGCATGGAAATGGGGCGGGGACCTCAATCCCCATCCCCGTCCCCAATCCCTCATCTTCATCCCCGTCCCCATCCCCGTCCCCATCGGGGAATATGATCACATCCCCATCCCCAACGGGGAACGGGGATCCCCAACGGGGAAATGAGAATTTTCTTTTTCCGTTTATGTAAGCTATTTAAATCAAATATACGAGACACCGCACATATTTAAATATCATGTATTTTCAATACACCTAAAATCGAAAGAATTTTAACTTAGTATAAAAATCAAAATATCATATAATAATTAATAACTTACAACCAAAACAAATTCAACCGAATTCGAAAAAAAAAACTTAACTTCAAACGTACCAAAAGATATCGAGTAAGATTCAAAACCATATCGAGTAATTGAATTTTGATTGACATCCAAAATACATACTAACATCCAAAAAATAACAATTTTATATTATAAACCTAGTTAGGAAATAGGAAATTGTGAATTACCAATTTAGTTTAAATAAATAATATATCAAATATTAATTAAAATATAAAACGGGGACGGGGCGGGGCGGGGAGTGCGATACCCGTCCCCGTCCCCATCCCCGGTTTGAGACAAACGGGGATCCCCGTCCCCATCCCCATCCCCGATCGGGGCGGGTGGACCGGGTTCCCCGACGGGTCAGGGCCAATTTCCATGCCTAATACTAACTACCTCTTTCGAATATTTGTATCATTTGATGATGTCATTTGAATCGCTAGAAATATGTGAAGTATATGGCTAACCCGATAAATAATAATAAAAAATAATTGTTGATATATTTATGTTGTGCAAATAAAAATAATATATAAAATAATAAAGAAAAGAATAAACTTCACTTTTAGTTCTTGACGTTTGTCAGTTTTAACGGATATCGTCTCTAAACTATTGAAACTCGGATTTGGTCCCTCATGTTTGTCATTTCATTCTGGTTTTGGTCCCTCCCACTAACGACCGTTAGTTATTTCCGTTAACTCCAATTAAATAAGAGGTATTATGGTTATTTTCCATTTTTTTAGTTTCCTATTAATTAAAATATATTATTTAATATAAATCCAAAATCACCACCAATCATCATCATTGACCACCATGTACCATCGTTGACCAACATTGACCACCGTCCACCGCTGTGGACCACCATCTACCACAATCACAAATCCAAACACAAAAAATAGGTATTCAAAGTCGTAATTGAAACATATGTCCAAACTCAAAAATCTTAATAAAACCTAAAATAGTGCATTCAAAGAGATACAAAATCTAAATTAAATCAATACCATAAAACCCTAAACCTAAATTGATCCAAATCAAAACCCAAAAAACCATAAATCAAACAAAAACCGAATCAAATGAAAATGGAGATGGAGATGAAAATGAGATGTATACAAACCATATAACATAAATCAAACTGTAAGATCATAAACTGAATAATAACCCTTAAAATCAAAAATCTAGTTCGGCACAGATATGGGTTCAAGCTATTTATGGATGCGATTACATCACATACATGGTTCGTTCACGTTAGAGATAAGAGAAAGAGATCGAGGTTGAAGGGGGAGCCGGAGACCGATGTGTGGCAACACCACAAATCCAAGGAGGAGGTACTGAAAAAATTCGTAGCGATGGTGGAAGTCTGATTGTAGATCTGGTGGTGGTGGCCTCGTGATAGAGTAGAAGTTCGATGCAAATCTTATGGTGGCGTTATGCCATGGTGGGATGCAGATTTGCTCATTTGGTCAACGGAAAAAGTTAACGGTCGTTGGTGGGAGAGACCAAAACCAAAGGGAAATGACAAACGTGAAGGACCAAATCCGAGTTTCGATAGTTTAGGGAACGATATTCGTTAAAATTAAAAAAAGTTAGGGGCCAAAAGTGAAGTTTACTCTAAAGAAAATGAAGGGTTAAAGCTCATTTAATAAGAAACTTTTTATTTAAAAAAATTCAAAATCATGAGAAATTAGAGAAATGTGAATGAAAGTTTCTCATTGTGTCACCTAAGGTAAAAGAAACAAAATGGCAATTTTCTAAGGTAAAAGCACAGTTTTTTTTTTTAATTTTCTACTTTAGTTTCCACCCTCCCAGTAATTTTTTATCTGAGACCTCCATCAACCAATAAAAGTTCATCGAAACCAACCAAAAACACTATCGAAATCAACTAAAAACTGAAAAGAAAAAAAAACCCGTTGAAATCGAAGAAAAAAAACTTATTTTTTTTCATATCAACAAAAAAAAAGCTTTAAAAATCCCTCGAACCTATGAATTTAGACTAAAAATACACCAGACAACTTTACACATATTTAATCTACCTTAAACGATACCTTCACTAAGAAAAAAAATTCTAGATCAACCACTACCATTTCATGAAAAACTTATGGAACAAAATTGATTTTTGGTGGGTTGGAGAGAATACATTCTAAATATAGGGAACAATGTAATGTGAATGTGTGTTGACTAGTCAAGAGAGGTGACAAGACATAGAAATTTGCCATGAAAATTAAGGACTCCACATGCCACGTAGCCTCTTCAAGGAACAAACCCACCATCTCTCCCTCCCACCCAAATTTATTTGGAGCTATCCAAAATAACTTATTTTACAATGTTTACCCGATAAGTGTTTATCGACATAAATTATTACTTTATTTATTTTATCAAATAATATTATTTATTAATAAAATGAATTATTGTTAAGTATCAATCGAGTAAAAAATTTTTATCGACATAAATTATTACTTTATTTATTTTATCAAATAATATTATTTATTAATAAAATGAATTATTGTTAAGTATCAATCGAGTAAAAAATTTATTATTCACCTATCAGATAAGATTTTTGATATTTGCTATACTTTTATGAGATAAGATTTTTGATACTTGATATACTCATTTGGATAAAATAAATGACACCCAGGTAAATGGACCTTTCTTATTTTATATAAACTTCAAAATATATAACCCAAAATTTTTCAATGCCATCAATAAATATAGGAATGGGTTTCACATTTTTCATGTTGTAATATATATTGAAATATAGTTAATTTATTTTATATAATTAATATTATATTATTTATCATTAAATAAATAAATAAAGTTTTCGAATAAATAAAAATCAATACCAATAAAAATCATATAGAATAAAATCAATGAGAATACATCGAGTTTTAAGTTGAGTATTTATGTTCAAATAAATTTTCAATCATTTGGTTTTTTATTGAATCTATCAAATATTCAAACTTGAAACCCCCTTTTTTAAATTCATATATTCATATATAGGGTGCGTTTTCTTTTGCATCTCAAGCAATTTGTACAAATTATGTAAACCAATCTTAGCCGTTCATCAAGTCTAATGAATATATGATTTTATTATGTTTCCTAATTTAAAATCATGATTGTAATAAATAAACTTAACATTTTCTTATTTAAAATCATGATTATAACGAATAAACTTAACATTTTCCATATATATATCACAATCATTATTAATGAATCATAATCATTATACATAAATATATCTATTGTTTCCTAGTATAGTGGTTTGCACAGTTTGTACAAATTGTTTGGGTTGCAAAAGAAACGCACCCTATCTATATCTATACTATATTATAAAAACGGCATAAAAAACTCTTAATTACAAAATTTCAAGCACAAGGTACAACTAATTAAAGTCAATTACTTAATTTACAATTTCTTAATGCTTTGGTACAACCTTTCCAAGCACAGTATCTCACATAATCTTCTATTTGTGGAATAGATACTCATTTATTAATATAAATATTTGTTTTTTTGGTGAAAGATTTTATAAAATAGATTTTATATTAGCATAATCTATTTTAAATGTAGATTTTACATTTAAATCTATATTAATGAGATGTAATATAAAATCTTTTTTCTTCCGTATTTTTTTATATTACATCTCATATTCCAACAAAAAATTTATCCTCCTGTGCAATGCACGGACCCAACACTAGTATATAATAGAGAAGTAATCTTATCCATTTATCTAGTCAACATTTGCGGCTTTGATCGCGAAACATCGGATAATTCCTTGCATGTTCTATAGAAGGTAGAGGGGTAATTTCGTAAAATACGCGGGGATGAGTTCATATATGAACATATATGATTTACATATGAACTATGAATCTGTTAATTAGTTCAATTGATTCATATATGAACTTACAGTTAATTAGTTCATATATGAATTAGTTAAAAGAGTTCAGATGTGAATTACACTGATTCACATATGAACGTATAATTCATATGTGATTTATACAGGTTCATATATGAACACAACCCGTGTATTTTGTAAAAATTACGAAATTGTTCTATTTTTGTAATAATCGCAACTTTTGACCAGTCAAAGCCGAAATATTTGCCCAGTCAAATCCGATCTTGATCGTATAAATGGCTAAGATTATTTCTCTATTTCTCATATATTTACCATTTATCAAATGAAGCTAAGGATATATATATATATATATATATATATATATATATATATAATGATAATATATATGTGGGAATATGTGAAACCTTAATTTATATCTAAATGAGTCATTGAGAAAAGAATGAATGTTCCAATATATATAGAGAAGATATGATCAAACTCTAGTCAATATGAAACTGTTAACAGATTAACACGCCCCTCCAACAGAGGCTAAACAGACACAAATTGTCCCAAAGTATTAAGAGGGGGCTAGACGAGTCCAGATTGTCCCCAGAGTGATAGATCTTGATTCTGATACCATGTAAAGATACGTGGAATCTCAGATAAATATATAAAAGGAAATTTGAGCAGAGAAAGAATGTTCCAATATATATATATGGTTCAAGTCTAACAGATCTGAAAATATAATGGTATAAATTAATGTTGATAATTTAATTGATCAAAATATTAAATAAAAGATAAAAAAAAATGAAAATTGACGGACACAATGTAACAAGGGGTGTGGGTGTATGTATGATTGGGGTGAGAGTTAAGTCGAGATCTCAAGTCACACTTGACTTTATGACCCCATGCTCTCATTTGATACTTGGTATCTTTTTATTTGTTTTCGTACTAAAATATATATACATGTTTAGAGATGAGTTCATACGAAAACGATATTTATTTAAAAAAAACACGAAAACAGTTGAGTATATACAAAATTATATATGATTCATTCGAATATGCGCGTGACCTGGACATCGCCTGCGTCCGATTTTTTCGGGTTAGTGTAAAATCACATATAATTTTGTACACGATCTACTGTTGTTTGCAGTTTTCTTAAATAGTTAACATTCTCGTTTGAATCTTACTCTGTTTAAGCTAATATATCATTTTATTATAAATTTATATAATATTTCTATCATGAAAAATAAATTAAGTTTATAACATATTCAAATAATTACGACGTCAAAATTATTTTATTTAAAATTTATATTGTTATATTAAAAATACGGATCAATCCAGACAACCAGATCCATACCAAAGATCCGGTGGATTTATAAAACCTCGCAAATTAACGTCAAATTTTAATTCGAACACATTTGAAATATTACCGACCTGCCCATTTACCACATCCAATATTTGATTAAATAATTTCCTTCAATTCGGTTCTACATTTTCACTTTTGTGATTTTTACTGAGAATGGACAAAGAGGTAGACCCATAATTTTTGTCGAGCAAGTACATCTTTAAGATGAGTCAAAGGCCTCCAAAGTCACCCGGTGTGTTTTTAGTTGAATTTCACCGTTTTAAGGTACTTAATTTTTTTTAGTTTTTGTAGTTGATTCAGATTGATTTTTTAAAATGTTTTTTTGGTTGATTTCAAGGAATCAAAATTATCTGTTTTTTGGTTGTTGTTTCTTGTATTTCCTAATATCCGAACACCCTCAAAGTTCATACCCCAAAAAAATTAATTCTACTTACGAAAATCGATTGATTAGATACACGGGACCTGTTTAAGTCTTCTCCTCCCTATGTATATGTATAAACAACTTCTATAAATTAAACGAGGAGTATTCAAGTTAACAACTAAAAATACACAATAAAAACATTTTTTTCCCTTCCAATTCTTTATTTCTCACATATTTCTTGTATTCATATATATAAAACCTTGATTAATTAAACAAATATTATTTTAAAATAAACTAAAATTTATTTGTGAATATCTTGAAAGTAGGAAGGTGGGTATTTAAATAGAAGCATAGATCATAGCTTTCTCCCATGCACTTGTTCATCTTCCACATATCTTTTCATCCCATATATATTTTTTGTCTTTAAATATTTCTCTGCAACTTAATTGCCAATAAAAACAAAAAACAAAAATGTCGAGCAGAAGATCAAGATCAAGACAATCAACAACATCTTCAAGAATCAGTGATGATCAAATCAACGATCTTGTTTCCAAGTTACAACAGCTTCTTCCCGAAATCCGTAATCGTTGTTCCGATAAGGTATGTGTGTAAACCCAATCGTATGTAATCATTGAGGGGACCCGGTGATGTGTGGACGACTTGGCCTACAATCTTGGTAGCAATAAAGGTTTTCTGTGTCTGATTTAGTATCTCATATGATGGATATAATAGTATTACATCAAAAACACCTTTATCATATATATATATATATATGTGTGTGTGTGTGTGCATGTGTGTGTGTGTTTTGGGGGTGGTAATATACGTGATCCGACCTAGTAGTGTGCAGGGTCTTGACCCGCAACCTAGGTCCTGCCAAAGATCGTCCACATCTTTGATCTAATATCACTTGTGTATCTTAATTATATGATGGAGTATAATATCATATTAACTATAGTAAAAGGTGTTATTGTGTTTTCATAAAATGAAAGTGTTAATTCTTGTTTGAACCTTTTCATATATATATATATATATATATATATATATATATATATATATATTATAATTGATAAATCCGAACATTACCCTACTAAAATTTGAAAGTTTAGTGATGTTTTTTGAAGTTAAAAACGAAGTAGATTGGTTGTTAATATTTAAAAGATTTTAAAATTGGTGTTTTTTTTCCAAGATTTATGAAAATAAAATACGTTTATAAAGATAAATTTAGTACACCGATTAAAACGTTCAATAAATTCTAACTAAAATGACTTCTAAAATAAAACTTCAAGTACCCGCATTGAATTTGGGTCAATTTGTTTTATAGTAAGTGTCGTTGTTGATAATTATTAGTTAAAATGTGACAAATAGTATTTATATATAGAGAGAGAGAGAGAGATTTGGATTTCTATAAAAAAATGCTTATTTTTGTGAGAAAGCAAAAAATGTAGACCCTTAAATTAAGAATTTGTGAAACCAATTAATATAACTGTATATTGTTAATGCATGTGGATGTTACTATCTTCATAAAATCATAGTAATTATTTTTAATATGTATTTTAAGTTAGTGTAAAAATTATCACATTCACACAATATAAGAGTATATTTGGTACTATTTCTCACCCTTCGCACGGAAATTAAAATATCTTACGTGATCTCAAATATATATATATATATAGAGAGAGAGAGAGAGAGAGACGAGTTCATACAAGAATAATATCTATTTAAGAAAACACGAAAACAGTCGAGTACATACAAAATCATATATGATTCACGCGACTATACGCACGACCTGTGGGCCGGACTGGACATCGTCTGCGTCCGATTTTTTCGGGTCAGTGTAAAATCACGTATGATTTTATACATAATCTGTTGTTTTCTTATTTTTCTTAAATAGTTAGCGTTATCGTTTGAACCTTCCTATATATATATATATATATATATGTGTGTGCGCGCACACATGTGTATGTGTGTGTGTGTGTGTGAGAGAGAGAGAGAGAGAGAGAATTTTCAAGTATTTATAAAAGAGTAATATTTTATTGTTATTTAATATTGAATGAATGCAGGTATCAGCGTCAAAGGTGCTACAAGAGACATGCAACTACATCAAAAGCTTGCATCAAGAGGTTGACGATTTAAGTGAGCGATTATCCGAGTTGCTCGAGAACACCGATTCAACTCAGGCTTCAATCATTAGGAGTTTACTTACACAATAATTAAACAATCATCTTCTACACAAATTACCATTTTTCTCCCTCTTCTTTTTCACAATATGACAATGTATCATCATACTTTATGTAATTTCTAGGGTCCATTTTATCGTTTTACAAGAGAAAATGAGTTTTTAAATGAAAATTTGACTTACTTCATTTGCTTAATTAGTTGAGTATTAATTAAAGTATGTAATAAAAGAGATCAGATAAATTCTTAATTAGGGAACTTCCACTTTTCAATTAATCAAAAATTATTTTAATTATAAATTTAATATCCTGCATATTGAAAACTAGAATATCTGATTTGATGTATAGGGTTACAAAATTGTCTAACATCTAAAATATAAGCACAATCTTATTCATCGATCTTCTATTCAATGAAAGAAGAAACATAAAATAAAAGAGAGAACATACTAGACATATAAGTAATGAAGTTTTGGGTTTAAGATGAAATTTAACTATTTACTTGAATATTTTACACTCTTGATGTCTTCGATATCCTAAGTCACATACCTAGGCCTATAAGTGTTGTCCATGTGTGGCTTGATATCATATACTGAATAAATAAAAATAAACACTATCGTTTTTTTAACAATAATATAAATTAGTAATAACTTAGCATTTGACAGACCCATGAAATATAATCAGGCAAAAATATAATATAAAAAGTTGAACATGGCAGCACTAATTTAGATCCTAATTTTGAAATTCAAACACTAAAACGATATCAGAAAAGGCCGACCCATCTGGCTTTTCTATCATCGTTTTTGTATAATCGTATTATATGTTTTCTTACAAATTTAATTTTCCCAATTTTATATAATATTAAAATTGTATGAACAAATTTCAATCATTTAATAGTTTCATCAAACGTTAGGATTCAAGTTAAATGGTATTATTTTTTCATATATGAAACTACATATGTTTGTATTAAAAAATTTTAGTTTCTCATTTAATTTCCTACACACACACATATATATATATATATATATATATAATCAAATGAGAACCACAAAAATATTAAGAACTACGAAAATTAGTTTTCAAGTGGTGTTTCACCTTGTGAAAACAATGAATGTGAAAATACAGTGCTTTAGTACTTTTTACAATGTGAGTATTTTAATGTCTATTAGTACTTTTTTTGTTTTACACATTATAAAAAAACATTTTACCTTCACATGCATTGTTTCAAAATATGAAATAACACATGATTAGTGACTGGGTTCTGATCAATCTTTTTATTATTTTCATTTGATTATACCTATATATATATATATATATATATAGGAAAGTTCACTTGCAAACATATTTTCTATTGTAAACTAAGCAACAAACGAGAGCACGACACGTATCACGCTCATTATTCATATCTCATTCATTATGAATAATGAACGTGATTTTTTTCCAACATTAATAATAAATATATTTATGTTTTTTTTGGTGTTAAATAAGAAATTTGTGAAAAACAAAGCTTTGTTTAGTCAAAGAGATGTGAATACATAAAATAACCTTTCATTTCTCATTTTTGCATGTTTTTTGTGAATAAAATGGCAAAATGTAGGTAATAAATACAATATATAAAGTTGCGGATTTGTGAGACCAACCATTTATTATAAGACCCACGAGATTATAATGAAATCTTTGGATGACCAAACCTTTATAGAAAAATACACCAAACACAAGAAAAACTGAATATATATTCAGGTTCAGAGAAAAACTGTAAGAAAATGAAAAACTAAGGATCGCCCTAATAATCATTTATCTGTATGGTATGCACATGTGCATAGAAGCCAGGAAACATTTTCAATTACTTGTATGGACATAATCATTTGAGAAATCTTGTATATTATGATAACTATGAGAACTATTATCATAGGGTAATGTTTCACATAAAAAATGTTCACATTGTGAAACAAATATGTGTGTATATATATGTGTGTGTGTGTGTATGTGAAACAAATATATGTTAATCAATACACTAGATTCATATTTTAGAAAAAAACATGTGAAATAACATATGATGCACCAGTTCTCAAGGTTATCACGATGTTATGGATTCTCAAATGAAGTTCTCCACACACACACACACACACACACACACACACACACACACACACACACACATATATATATATATATATTCAAATGAGAAGAGTTAATTGTATGAGAAGTGAAGAAGTAATTATAGTTCTTGGATCAAATAATCAGGAGCCATGGTGGTCCCCCCTGGGGGTTCATAGTCAAAGCGCAATTGTTGACATTTTTTAAAGAAAGAATAATATGGTAAATCATTATGAATCAGTTAAATAGTTTATATATGAATCAATTAAATAGTTCATATGTGAATCAGATAAAATAGTTCATATATGAATTACACGGATTCACATATGAACATATATATAATTGTTAGAAGTTGGATATGAATGAAGAACACGATGAATATGCCGAAGGTTTGAAACCTCGATGTATTGATTTAGAGAAAACTTACAATACTGAAAATAAAATTATGAGAGAAATCTACCCTAGACTACATAATACAACAAATATATACATAGACTAAATGGGTTTGGGCCCTAACATGGGCCTGGGCCTCTATATACATTAACATCCCCCCTCAAACTCAATCGGGAGAAGAATGAGCCAGATGGAGTTTGGAAACAAGATCACGAAACCGTCCTGGTAAATGAGTTTTAGTAAAAATATCAGCCGGTTGATCAAGAGTCGAAATAGGAAGCAGCTGAATAGTCTTACGAATCACATGTTGACGAACAAAGTGACAGTCAATTTCAATATGCTTCGTGCGCTCATGGAATACATCATTGTGGGCAATCTGAATGGCACTGTTGTTATCACACCACAATGAAGTTGGAGACTGTTGAGGAGCCCCCATGTCAGAAAGAAGCCAGCGTAACCACACAAGTTCTTGAGCTGTGTCAGCTAGTGCTCGATATTCAACTTCAGTGCTGGATCGAGCTGTGAGTGATTGTTTCTTGCTTCGCCAAGATATAAGAGAGTCGCCAAGAAAGAAACAGTAGCCAGTAGTAGAGCGACGACCAGTCATGTCACTGTCCCAATCAGCATCAGAAAAACCTCGCAAAATCAACGATGAGGTGGATGGAAAATGAAGACCATGAAACATAGTCCCTTTTAAGTATCGAAGAATGCGCAGGACAGCAGCATAGTGATCAGAACAAGGTGCAGACATGAACTGACTAACAGTATGAACAACATAAGCAATATCAGGTCGAGTCACTGTCAGATAGACAAGTGACCCCACTAACTGGCGATATAGAGTAGGATCACGTAGGGGTGGACTAGCATTTGGAGCCAAATGAAGGTTGTGTTCAAGAGGAGTGGATGTTGTTTTGTTGTCAGTAATCCCAACTTTCGACAAAAGATCTGAGGTGTATTTGGATTGACACAGATAAAGACCCGATGGATCAGAGAGCACCTCAAGACCAAGGAAATAGTGTAAAGAACCAAGATCCTTCATCTCAAAACAGGAGCAGAGAGATGACTTCAGATTGGCTATGCCTGTAGAGTCACTGCCAGTAATGATCATATCATCCACATACAGGAGAAGTAATATTGTTCCAGCGTCAGTGGTCCGAGTAAACAGTCCTAAATCATAGTTGCTAGGTGAGAAGCCCAAAGAGGTGACAGTGGAACTGAATTTCTCAAACCAAGCTCGCGGAGCTTGCTTGAGGCCATAAAGAGCCTTCCGAAGACGACAAACATGACCTTGTGGAAGTCGAACACCTGGAGGAGGTGTCATGTAGACTTCCTCAGATAAGTCACCATTCAAAAAGGCATTCTTAACATCCATCTGAAAAAGAGGTCATTGTTTTGTAGCAGCAATGGCAAGAAGACTGCGAACAGATGTGATGCAAGCAACAGGTGCAAACGTCTCCTCATAATCAATACCATATTCTTGATTGAAGCCCTTGGCCACAAGCCGAGCTTTGTACCAATCAATAGAACCATCCGATTTGGTTTTGATTTTGAACACCCATTTGGAGCCAATGGGTTTCTTGCCTGGTGGAAGAGGGACAGAATCCCAAGTCTGAGCTTTATCAAGTGCCTGAAGTTCCTCATCCATAGCTTTCTGCCAATCAGAGTTAGAAGAGGCTTCCTTGTAGGAAGTAGGTTCGTGATTTGACAGCAGAGTAGCATAAACATGATAATCACGAAGATGAGAAGGAACTTGTCTTACCCGTTCTGATCGTCTAACATTCTAAGATTGAGTAGTTTCAGGAGCCAAAGACTCAGCAGGTACCTCAGATGTTGGTTGTGTAGATGGAGCAGATGATTGACGATGATCAGGAAAACTTGGAGAGGTTGACTCAGAAGGAGTTGGAATACTAGGTGGAGGTGATATAATGTCAGATTGGAGTGAGTCCAATGAGACGGAAGCATCAGTGAAAAACGGAGGTGTGAGATTAGGAGACTCACGAAACTTGGATATAGAAGAGAAAGGAACATGTTCCCAGAAGGTAACATGTCGAGAAATACGAAGACGCTGGGAGATAGGATCCCAGCAGCGATAACCCTTGTGCTCAATCCCATATCCAAGAAAGCAACACAGTCTGGAGCGAGGTTCAAGTTTGGTATGTTCATGAGATTGCAGTTGAACAAAACAAGCATTACCCCAAACTTTTAGAAGTTCATAGGCAGGAGTGAGCTCATAAAGAGCCTCATAAGGAGACTTATTGTGAAGAATGGGAGTAGGGTGACGATTGATAGTATAAACAGCGGTAAAAGCAGTTTCACCCCAAAAACGTTCTGGACATTTAGCAGAAATGAGAAGAGTGCGAACCGTATCAAGAATATGACGGTGTTTGCGTTCAGCACGACCATTTTGAGGAGAAGTGCCAGGACAGGAGTACTGAGAGAGAGTCCCCTGAGATTGAAGAAATGAGAGAAGAGATGACTCTTTGTATTTCATAGCATTATCAACTCGAAGAATCTTTATAGATTTGGAGAACTGGGTGTGAATCATCCGAGCAAACATAATATAGATTTGAGGTAATTCCGAACGATGTTTCATAAGATATATCCATGTGAAACGGGTATGATCATCAATAAAAATAACAAAATATCGAGCACCACCCATGGATGGATGTGGTGCTGGTCCCCATACATTAGAATGAATAATATCAAAAGAGGAAGTAGAATTAAATTCATTCATTTCAAAAGGTAAAGCATGATGTTTGCCAAGTTTGCAAGATAAACAAGAAATATTGTCAGTTGAGACACAATTTCCTAAAACCCCTAAATGAGCTAAGGATTTTATCCTGGCGAGAGATAAGTGACCCAGTCGGGCATGCCACAGCTCAAGGGAAGAAGTGCTAGAAACCGAGGCAACAAAACTTGAAGATGGTAAAGGAAGACGCAGGTAGACCACTTCAATCATCCGTCCAACTTTACGACCGAGTCCAAGGATCTGCTTGGTCTTTGGATCCTGTACAACACAACCAGAAGAATGAAATAAAATGATTAAATTAGATTCAAGAAGTTGAGCAATCGAAACTAAGCTCAGAGATAACTTTGGAACATTCAGAACATCCGGTAATTGTATAAGAGGAGTGGAAACATTTCCACTAAAGGATACCGGTAGACCAGTGTTGTCAGCAGTTCTGACTGACGTAAATTGCTGAGGTGGTTTCTTAGAAGCGAAACCATCAGGGCAAGGTGTCATATGATTGCAACACCCAGAATCAAAAAGCCATACATTACCTGAGGCAGCTGAGTGTGGAGAGTTCATACCCATAGCACCAGACATGATCTGTTCCATAAGTTCCTGATTGCGACGCATCATTTCCATTAGGTCAGGTGAGGAGGCTGTAGAAGCCTCAGTATCAGCAACAGTAGGCCCAGCAACAGCATGAGTCCGATTCTGAGAACTAGTGTGCTTTGAGTTCTTCGGACAGTCAGTCTCATAGTGACGCGGATGCGTGATGCCACACTTACGGAACTTACGGATAGGACAATCAAGAAGAAGGTGAGCCGGAGAATGACAGAAGGCACACTCGGATGTGTTCACCTTTCCCACAGATCTGGAATGATTGTTATTGGTCCATTTGCCTTTTGGCTTGGGATGAGACGTGTAGAGAACACTATCAGTGGCAGGCACTGGTGAACGCATGTGAAGACGAGTTTCTTCACTTAGCAATTCAGATATTGCTTCTTCAAGAGTAGGTAAAGGTTGCCTATGAAGAAGGGAAGCACGAACATTCTCAAATTTATCAGTCAAACCCATCAAAATGGTGATCAGATGCAGCTGGTTGAAGTAGGCGGTGAACTGTTGAGCGGTTTCATCAAAAATCTGTGGTGCTCCAAGACTTATATGATCTCTGAGAGACTGCATTTCAGAGATATAAGAGTTGATGGATTGATCAGGAAGTTGACGTTTGTTCTGAAAAGTGGTCCACAGTTGATACTGATGAGATAGACCAGAAGATGTATACCGCTTGGCGAGAAAATCCCAGAGACTTTTGGCTGTAATATAACCAAGGAACTGTTGGTTGATCTCAGGAGTAGTGGAGGCATTAATGAAGCCCAAGATACGAGCATTATTAATATCCCACTCATTCATTCGTTTGGCAAAGTCATCAGCATTCTCAGCTGTTTCTTGAACTGGAGCTTTGGATGCACCAGTAACATAGGTGTAAAGACCATAAGACTTTAACAGAATTGTCATATGGTGATGCCAAAGAATATAGTTACTACCTTTGAAAACAACGGAGATGGGATTTGAGTGACTGAAATTGGTAGCCATGAAATAAAAAAAATACTGAGAAACAGTATTAAAGATCGGAGAAAGGTTCGACCGGAGGGTAGTTTCGACCGAGGGGTGTTTGACCGAAGGGTGTTCGACCAAAGGGGGTATTCGACCGGAGGAAGTGTTCGACCGAAGGGTGTTTGACCGAAGGGCTCAACCGGTATAATGTTCGACTGAAGAAGATATTCGACCGAAGGGGGTATTCGACCGATAAAATGTTGCGGCTAGGGTTTCCAACAGATTGATCGATCGACCGATGGTTTCAAACAAGAACAGTGACGGCGATGGCAAGAACAACGAGGAACAACAACGATGGCAAGAACAACGGCGGCGATGGCAAGAACAGCGGCGGCGGCGAGTCGACTGTGACGATAAACAGAAAAATCGAGATGAACAGTAAACCAATGATCAAACCTACAGCTCTGATACCATGTTAGAAGTTGGATATGAATGAAGAACACGATGAATATGCCGAAGGTTTGAAACCTCAATGTATTGATTTAGAGAAAACTTACAATACTGAAAATAAAATTATGAGAGAAATCTACCCTAGACTACATAATACAACAAATATATACATAGACTAAATGGGCTTGGGCCCTAACATGGGCCTGGGCCTCTATATACATTAACAATAATCATATGTGAATCACACTGGTTCACATATGCACTTGTTTGTCGCCTATTTTGTAAAAGTTACGAAACTACCCATTTATCTTCTGCATAGCTGTTACCATGCGACCGAATTATCTAGTGTTTCACAGTTAAAGCCGCAATTTTTGACCATCTTTTTTTAGATGAAGGGTTGGGATCACTTATCTACTTCTTATACATTTAGCACCTCTTATTTGAACCTATGACTATATATATATATATAGCAAGGATCATTTGTTAACCAAGTATTTCTTGTTAACTATGTGAACCTTGCTCAACCAATAGGAATGCAATGTTATTTGATGTTTAATTTATTTATTTATTTAATCCAAAAGGGTATAAACGTCATAACAGTAGTAATCTTTTGTCATTAATTTCATGGAAGTTACAAAAAATGAAGATTCCAAAATTACTTTGTAGGTTACGATTTTTGTAAATCATCCTTTTTCATATTACTTTTTTGAATCATTTCAATATTATTATAATAGTTTTGGTTCATGATTGGATAAAACCGTATATCGCATAGTCTTTCTTCTCGAAAAGGTGAACACAAGTGAACTTATATGCATAACACGAACAAAGGTGAACTTATATGCTTGGTGTTAAAAGATATAAACATATATGCATATCATGAACAAATATGTTAACATATTTGCACATGAACGTTGTTGTGAAAACATATTTTAATTTCAGATAAAGGTGAACAATCATCAACTATTAAAAGGTGAACAGAGATGAACTTATATGCATTGGGAAAAGTCATGAAATTAAATTGTGGAAAAGGGGTTTTCATTGTCATTTTATTAAATTATGGAATGACCATTAAAATGACAATTAATGAACCTTTTAATGTTACGTTTATGGCTTAGGGAAAAATTAATGAGCCCTTTTAATGTGGTCCCCAAAAGAGTAAATGATTTAATCCCAAAATACCTTTTACCACAAATGTTCATATATCTATTTAATTAATAAATAAACCCTATTTAATTGTTTAAAATCTAGTTTTAATCTTAACCATCCATTACAAAGAATGATGGTCTAGATTGGTTCATATAGTTAACAAGAAAAGTAAGGTTAACAAAAGAACCTAACCCTATATATATATATATATATATATATATATATATATATATATAGGGTTGAGCTTCGGTGAAAAAGAAAGTTATGATGAGAAGAGTAAGAAGGGATCTCCACCATTGGATGAATACTGATTGAAGATCGATACTAATGAGATGCACTTGATCAATTCCCTTCTAAAGCGCAATTCATGGGTTGTTTTGAGATTAAAAGTGATAAAAGGTCCAAACCATTTCTTACATTTTCCACCTTAAATCTTTTTTTCCACGATCCTTTGTGTGTGTGTGTGTGTGTCTATATAGACGAAGGAAGACGAAGGATCGTATGAGAAGAAGAGTTAGGGGTTGTTTACCAATTTTTCCATTAAGTCCTGTATAGATAAATGTGTCTGTCTGGATAAATTGATGTTGTTGTTTACTTTTTTTATCTGAATTAACAGTCTGAATAACAGAAATGACCAATTTACCCCTGAATATGAATTATAAGTTGTTTTATAAAGTGTTGTTTATTTTTAAGCGAAATATTCATAAATTAATTGATATAATCCAATGTTTTAAAAAACTCGCCACACAGCCGCCATGGCGCGCCATGGCACCAAGGCTTGTGTTTCACACCACGTTAAGCCTATGGCACGCCATGACCTAATGCGCAGTTATCGTAATGAGATATTTGATTGTCTTTACTTTTTTAATGTCTTATTTGCAAGTTTTTAATATATAACATAATTTTACTTGCTTATTACTATTGACTCATTGAGTAACACTACAAAACATACATTTATATATATAATATTATATATGAATTAGAAATTTGACGCCATAAGTCATGCCTTGAAAACGCCATGGCTTCGCCATGGCTCATAAGGCTTGAGGCTTGGCCTCGCCGCCACGCCATGCCTCACGCCATTTTGAACCTTGATATAATCCAAAAATCAAACATAAATTCATTAAGTACTTAAAATTCCAAGTTCAAACACAATGTAGTCAAGTTCAAACACAAAGTAGCAAGAACACATCAAATAGCCGTAGAATTTTTCTTCTCCACTTTCTTTAATGATGGACCATAACCTCCGATACCCGTAGACATACTGTTAGGACATAAAATGTCTTTAGTTTGGAAAGTTTTGTAAATGCCTTTATTATGTTTATTGGGCCTTGTATTTAGCCTTTGGGTTTGGGCTTAATTATTGTACATGGGTGATTAGGGTATAAATAGGAGATTACTTGTTATTTGTTTGTAACTTTCATTTTCAAGATGTAGCCATACGTGTACTGTGTTTCTAGAGAGAGAAACATTTCATTTCTCTAGTTTGTGCATAATACATTCAATTTCCTCCCAATCCATCTCATGTTATCATTTACATTGATTAATTGTGAATCATTGGACCAAACAAGTGGTATTCCAATGAGATTTTTCATTGAAGTCGATCAATTTCACAATTTCTCAATGGAACAGTAACCATAGTCGCATGAACAGTGTTATGAGAATTTCAAATTCTTCATTTTGATGCTGATTTGGACGAGATTTGATGCTAAATTGATTCTGAGATTAGAGTCGAATCACATAGAATCAATTGCAATGGTTGATTTCTACAAAGTTAGAAGAATTGTTCGATTTTGAGATGTTTTTAGTTCGAAATTATTTTTCACTGTGTTGGGATCAAATTCTGTTATATAGCTGTTTTTGAAGAAGATCATCAACTACAAAGGTGTTCAGAAGTTAATTTCGAACATGTGTGCAAAGAATCATCTCAAAATTTGTAGAAATGTGAAAGATTTGTTGAATTTTGGCTGCCAGACTCGACTTTTCGCAAGATCCTCAGAATCCGCAAGTTCATATGAAGAACTCGCAAGCTTCATCCATGGTTGACGTACAACAATTTTTTCTCTTGCAAGTAACTATCTACGACAAGTGAGGAATTCACAAGTTACTGTGCATAGTGTTGTATATGTCAAGTGAAGAACTCGCAAGCCACTGCTTACGAGAAGTAAGAACTCGCACGATGAAGTCTACGACAAGTGCTGAATTCGTATCCTTTGGTATACGAAAAGTGGCTTCCTGGATGAAATGCTTCATTGATGACTCTATAGTGTTTATATTCTCAAATTTTGGTTTGGATAATTTTGGAGAAATTAGGTCAAAATTAGGGTTTTGGCCAAAATGAGAGTTTTGATATAAGGTGTTTTGAGGAACTATTCTAAATGGTTGGACATGAATATTTATGGTTGGAAACTTATGGATTTAGATTTTTGGAAGATTTGGCTTGAGGATTCAGATTTCTTCAAGGAAGCTCAAGTTGGGGTAAAATCTAGATTTAGCCTAAATTTAGCAAGGTGGGTTCAAGACTTCAAGTTGATTTGTGAAAATGGTGTACATGCCAAAATGTCCATTTTAAAATGTTTATATGTTTTGCATGAAACTATCAACTGTTGAGTTATTTGGTGAGTTTCATTGTTCGAAGTGTTTAACTTTATGAACTTTGCAAAACACCCATATTTGGGATTTTGGGCATTTTGATAAACAAATAATAGGTATTGTGGTTTTAATAATTTATTTTATGGAAGTAGATCTTTTGAGTATAAATGCACTTTTAGTATGTGTTTTGGAGAAATGCTTGATTTTGTGTTATGAGACGTTTTTGAAAGAATAAATGGTATAGACTCTTTTGGAAAATGATTTATCCCAATCTAAATTGTATTAGAGTTATACATGTATTTTGGAGCGTGTGTTTGCATAAATGTGTGTCGATCGTGTTTTATTGCATTTTATGACTTTTGACAAACGGTCAATTGATTTGTGGAGCTTTGACTCAATTGTGACTTAAATGAGTCTTGGGGGCATTTGCCCTGTTTTATTGCCTCAATGAGGAGATGTGGTTTTACGATGCATCTAATTGCGTTTGATGGAAGTTACATGTTTAGATTGAGTTGTCATTCATTTGAGTAATATAATTTTTTAGACCATAATGCATTGGATCCATAGGCATATGAGTCAGTCAATCGATTTAATTGGGAACTTCATCCCTGTATTGGAACTCAATATATTTATGGCTAGCGGGGACTCGACGTATAGATCGTGTTGGTTGAACTCAACGATCGTGTAACCTTTAATGAAGGGCTCGAGGTATAGATCGTGGGTGGTTGAACTCGTTGCCCGTGAAATCCAGTCTGTTGTTCATTATGAAGTTTTGATGTCCATGTTTGAGTCTAGTGAGTGGTTCCCAAGTCATGTTTTTATGTAAGCTTGCGGTGGTGCTCTGCAGAGCCGTATAGGAGCTAAGTCTTGCGGTGGTGCCCATGGTAAGCCGGATACGGGGACTTGTGGCTTTTGTGGTGACACTCATCTAGAGGTCGAATAGACACTAGGGTCATTTGGGTATCTTGCGGTGGTTGTTCAGAGGAGTCATATACGAGGATCCGTGACCCTCTGTGAATCTCGAGAATGTTGATAAGTGACTTAACTTTGTGTGCCCGCCACATTCAATGGAAATGTAACACCCTCTAATTTGGAAAGAGTGACTAAATTAAAAACTTTCAACAATACCATAAAGGATAATAAAATCTCTCACTACTAGTCCATTATTGAAATATATAACTAGGTTGTACCATCAACAAATGAATAAAGTCTTACATAAAGAATAACTAAAGTCGAGTGTTACTATATCCCAATAACAATCGCTATCTCCAATATAAGTGCGGAAGACTTCAACAAGCTAATCACCTCTTCGAGCACATAACTAGCACTCATCACTTCTCAGTGTCGCTAGAACTAATCCCGGAATGGAACCTGATGCACATGCCGACAAATAAAAATGTTAGACTAACGCCTAGTGAGTTCAAGAGTTTTATATAATGATTATAAAGGAATACGTAAAATGAAAATATTGCAACTTATAATCATGATCCTTTAAAATGATAGAACAACACATTTACCAAATAAACGCATTTTATAAATGGACGACTCAACGTAAAAACATTCTTTCATGAAATAATGCACTCCAATAGTTACTCAAACGAGAATAACGGTAATGTTCGAATAATGAAATTTGAGTAACTTTATAAAATAAACGACCAAAATATGAGTAAACTCATGTCACCAAAATTATAGCATAAGGGAGACAACCCAAACTCAAAACGTCCCCTAAAACAAGGGTAAAACTACATACCTCTAGACGACACCTCAGTTTATAATTCGAAGAAATATAGACAATTGTAATAAAAGGAAAACTTTGCAAGAGAGTTGAGTTTACCAATGAAATCTTTGCCACATAAGTACTGTTCGGTCCAAAATTTTATCTTACGATGACAGGGGATACTCGTTTTACCAAGGATTGTGGTGGAACACTGAGTAAGCCACAATCCGAGTTATGAGCTAAATACTTGGAATCCATGGCCACGAACAACACCGGTCCGTACTAAGATGTGAGGGAGGGCCCCTGTAACACCCCGAAATTTCGATTTCATGCTTAGCACTTTATAAATTCTAATTATGTGTTATGTTGAATGTGTTGATGTTGAGCTTTTAAGACCCTTTTAGTAAACCTTAATATGTTCCCCTTATCCGTGGATCTAACGTATCGAACCTTGGCATCATTTAGTGGCTAATAAATGGTTGAGAATATAAATTTTTGGAAGTTGAGGTTTGGCGCGAGAGTGCCCGCGAGAGTGCCAGTGTCACTCTCGCGAAGGGCACAATCGCGTGGGGAGTGTTGGAATTACGGTACATTCGGCGCGAGAGTGCCAGGGCACTATCGCAGAGGGCACAATCGCGAGCGGGGTTACTATTCACTGTTGGCCGAATTTCTCACTTAAAACACCACTTTCTCCATTTTCAACACAAGACTTCTATTTTTCCTCTCAACCTGCGATTTCTCCTACTTCTCTTTTCACCCCCATTAAATTCTTAACCTACTATCACTCTCATCATTGATTAACATTCAACCACCTCAAGCATCTCAACTTATTTCAACTCTTTTGACATTAAAGCTCCAAAGAATCTCACTTCAAACCTAGGGTTTCTTCATTTTAGGGTTTTTACTTCACAAATCATAAAGGTGAGTTTTCTACCTAATCTTACATACCAATGCTTATTTTTACATGCTATATGCTCATAATTGTTGATTTGGTGATTTTAACTTAACTACTGATAAGAATGCATACTAATCTAAAATGGGTTGTGAATGTTGTTATTAATGATGTTAAATGACCATGAAAGTATGTTCGTAATTATATTACGATTTCTATATGCAAACGGTGAAATGGTGTCATACGTGAAATATATCGTGTGGGAACCCAACTCTTGTGCACAAGAGTTTGGGTGATGTCTGTAACACCCTCAAAACTGGAAATATCAACTAATTTAAAATTTTCTAAATACATCAATAATTGGTTCATCTGCAATCACAATCTAAGATTTAACCTCAATACACACAATCATTCTATACATAAAGTCTATGATACGGACGGGTGATACTAAAACCCAATAGAAGTCACTATCTCCAAACTGCGGAAGACTTCACCAAATACTTACATTCACGAAAGACTAAAGACATCTCTTCATAGAATTGTTAGAACCAACCCCCACCTGGAAACTGATGCATATGGCGACAAATAAAAATGTTAGGCTTAACGCCTAGTGAGCTCAAGAGTTTTAACATGAATGAATAAATCTTTAAAAGCAAGGAAACCAGTTTAAAGCGAGATCCTTCGAAATAAAATACTTTAAAAATAGAAATGACACCTTTTCCCACAATATGCACTTTTAAAGACAATGCACCCGAACACACGTTTCATATAAAATGATGCAATCTAGAACTCGCCTAACATGGGGTCATAGCTCGACATTCCAATTCATGGAAATGTAAATAATACCTTATATCCCAAAACACCCAAAACACGGGCGGAACAATAATACTCGGCCCTTAAATAAAGGAAAACGATTCTTAATAATATGGTATGTCATTGAAATCAAGTAACTCGAATAAATACTCACGCGACCATAAAGTAGAATGAAATCCCAATATTAAAGCATGGACAATTAAGTATCCAAATTACGACGGGCCGGCGACGGGGGCTACCTGTATCCGTTGAGAGTGGAGGAACACAACAGTAGTCCACTCATACAACGTTAATCGTATGACACTTCACGACCTACAAGCCCAAGTGTCCCTACGACTCCTTTCAGCTACACCCCAGAGTCAACTGACCTTGCGACTATTAACCTGAATATCGCTTGAAAGGCCCGACACAAGGGGGATACAACCATCTCATTGCCCCACATGGCGGAGGTTATATAACGCCCATCCAATGACCACTCCAGCCATGATAGCACAAACCCATAACTCAGCCCTCCTGTTGTATGACATGAAAGGACAGGGTCATAAGGTGAATTCCCGGAGATTACCCCGCATCACCCCATTAACCATTAAGAAAGGCCGACTCACTTGCCTATGGATCCAATGCAACACGGTCTAACATTACACGACTACCCAGGAATGACAACGCACTCGAGCCTGTAATTATCAATATGCAATAAAATGCGTTAAGATGTAAACCACCTTTTTGGACTCTAAATCGAGCCGTTAAAAACCGGACAAGTGTCCTCAAGACTCTTTCAAACCAACACCGAGTTAAGATGCTCAAACATCCATTTGACCAATAATCATCGGTTCTCCAAATAATGAAATGTCTTTAAAATAACATTTATGAAGACACATACTACAAATATGCGTTTAACCCAAAACTCGACACGTATGGGGACCAAAGGTTTACCAAAAGATTCATGAATGCAATTATACCCAAAATACATATAATATGTAATAGACTTGTTTGTACAAGAATCATCAAAGATGCATAAACCATGAAATGGACTCTATTTGTACAAAATTGCTAAGAAACCAAATATGAATATTTTACGAGGTTAATACAACCCAAGTTTACCAAATATGAAAACTTATTAAAATACTCACACTTTGATAAATAACCAAGTAAAACATATTTTACTTCAAAATACTCCAAACTTATCAGCAGTTAACCATTTCATATAAAACACTTTAAAATAATCATTTTGGCATGTACACCGTTTTCACAAATCAACTTGAACTCACCTTGCTAGATTTAGGCTAAATCTAGATTTCACCCACTTAGAGATTTCTTTGAAGAACTTGATTCTTCAAACCAAAACTTCCAAAACCTAAATCCACAAGGTTCCAACCATAAATATACATATTCTACCATAGATAATCATAATCAACCACAAAGAATCATTTTCCAACCTTATACATGAATACCTCAACTGATAGCGAAACCCTAACTTCCATAAATGAAGAGGATAGAAGATTATAGAAGATTACCTTAACCTAAGCTTGAATCCACCAATCAAAACACCTCTAGTTCACCAAAATGGTTACAAACCTCCAATCTATGAAAGGGAGAACAAAGGGTGGATGAAACCCTAGAAAACTTTGGTGAAGAAGATGAATAGTGAGAGATGAGAAGCTTACCACCACAAAATACTCTAGTATACTCGAATAGACTTCCAATATCTTCCTAGATCCTTGAAGATCTCTCAAAAACGAAACCGTAGCAACTTGAATCACCAAAATCGGAGTTGTGGAGCAAAAGTTATGAAGAAATGAAGTTTTGGGTGAAATGAGGTTGAAATCCGGTTTTAACTCGAGCTGAAGCTTCTTATGTTGCGCACAGCCCGTGCGTATTTTGTGAAGGATGGCGCACGACCCGTGCGCCCTTCAGCCTGCGAAGAATTTGGCCAAATACTATTTTGGTCGTAACTTCTTCGTTATAGCTCTGTTTTCGCTCCGGAAAGGACCGTTGGACTCGTAATTGAATCCTTCATCCATATAGACTATAAAATCTAGGATTCAAGTCCAAAATCCAATATCTTATTTTTTCGTAATATATCGGTTTCAGTGTTAACTTGAATTGATACCATTCGAAAATCAGGGTGTTACAATGTCGAAACCGTGATGTACGATTTGTGGTTGGACACTAAAGGACTGGCTCCTTGAGGTGAAACCTTATAATCGAGGGATAGGCACTAAGGCTCGGCTATCCTTGAGGTGCAGCTCGACGGAGTGGGCACTAAAGGTGGTTTATACACTTGAGGTGACGCCGGTAACGGTATGCACTAAAGTGAGAGTCTGAGGTGTAAACTCCCAACTTTGTGTACTTGTTATGTCCCCAAATGATATGTGTACAGATTATACAATTGAATCTCTGATGGATTACACTTGGACTCTCCTCATGGTGCGGTAACTTAAAGCTTTCTACTTTCCGTATTCTAATCGCACCATTTAAATACTTGTTTGGAGACTCACTAGGCTTCGAGCCTAACACTTGATGTGCGTTTATCTTCAGGTTCCCCTAGTGGTGTACAGCGAGCACCTTGACTTCCGGTTCGAGATTAGGACCGTTGGTGGACTGGGCTTTTGGGATAACACTGAGAAGAGCGTTTTGAAGATATAACAACACCCATGTTAGTCTAGTTGTGTCTTATGATCTAGATTGATTAGGTTGTTGTAATGTATGTCTTATTTCCATCGCTACTATAATTCTTACAAACTACCCCGAACTCTTGGGTTCTAGTTGTTGATTTACAGGTAAAATGGATTTATTGATATTTTAGACGTCTTATTGAATAAATCATCAAAACACATTCATTTGTGACACCTTTATCAAAATACCCAAAAATCCCAAATATAGGTATTTTACAAAGTTTATAAAGTTAACACTTGAAATAATCAAAGATTATCAACTAACCCAACATTTGATAATTTAATGTAAAACACATAAACACTTTAAAATAGACATTTTGGCATTTCAACGTTTTCACAAATCAATTTAAACTCACCTTGCTAGATTTTAGGCTAAATCTAGATTTTACCCCAACTTGAGCTCCTCTGAAGAACACTTGAATCCTCAAGCCAAAAACTTCTGAAAACCTAGATCCATACATTTTCAACCATAAGTAAACATATTCAACCATAAAGAATCGTTTTCCCCAAACATTACACCTGAAATCCCAACTTATACTAAAACCTTAATTTTCCATATATGAAGAAGAAAAAGATTACCTCAACCCAAGCTTGAATCCACCAACCAAACACCTCTAGATCAGCAAAATGGGCATAAACCTCCAATTGACGAATGGGAGAACAAGGATGGTTGAAATCCTAGAAAACATTGGTGAAAGAGGTGAAATGGATGAAGGTACCTTAGCTCTAGCTTCTCAAAATCTTGCTAGATTATGGAGGAAACTTGGTTTTTGGGAGAAAAACCCCCAAAACGAGTTTGGGGTTCATTAGGGAGGGTGGAGGTCAGTTCTTGGGAGAGAAAGATGAGGGATTAGTTCCCTTTTTATCAGCACACAGTGCGCGCGCACGGTTGGTGGCGCGACCCAACCCGCGCGGAGAGGCGCGCCGTCCTCTAGTCAGAACCCCGCGCGGATCACGGTGCGGCTTGACCCACGCGGATCACGGTGCGGCTTAACCCACGCGGACACTCGCACGAAGCACTGCCCACAATTTGTCTTTCTCTCGGCCATAGATTTCAGGGTGTTACAGGAATCGGGTCTCCCCCGTCATCGAAAGGTGTTGTTTTGGGTATTGTATTTTAGTATCCATGTTTTCGGTGACGTTTTATATGTATGGGTTTTATCCATGATTTATGGGTTGAGTATTATGTCTCACTCGTGTTTTAGGTGTTTCGGGGAATAAAGGTTTATCTGCGTTTTTATAAATTGGGAGTCCAATTTCTATTCACGTTTTGTGTGAGTTTTGGGTTGAATTTACTTTACGAAGGAATATTTTGTGTTGGGGTATTCATCTTTAAAAATGTGTGATATTTGAAAATGGATCGCCTCATATTTAAAGTAAATCATTTCGGAAGATTATGATTTAAATTGCATTCTTTACTTTTAACGATATACTTATTTATGTTGAAAACTATTGAACTCACTAGGCGTTAGCCTAACCCTTTTTATTTGTCGGCATGTGTATCAGGTCTCGGTTTGGGAATAATACTAGCGTTGTTGTGATGAGATGGGTGCTAGATATATGCACAAGAGAGAGTAGCTTGGGTGAAGCCTTCCGCACTTTGGATATAGCGACTGTCATTGGGTCTTAGTAACACTCGACTTAAATTAGTCCTTATGTAAGACTTTATTATTTTAGTTGAATGTTAAATCTAAAATCATATTTCAAGTGTGATATTGTCGTAAGAGATTTTATCCGTCTTCGAGGAATTATTGAAATTTTAAATTAGTCGTTCTTTCCAAATTTGAGGGTGTTACAATTTGAAGTTTACACAATTCCTGAAACCCTAATGTTACATGTGTACTAGCTAGTCGGTGAAATGAGTTATTGATTCCCCAACATTCACTCTTGTTGGCTTTTGATGGTAATTGATCGACGATGAGAGGAGGAGACATGGTCAATAGTGGTGGACCCAAGACTTTGGTCGAGTTGGCACACCTTTAAATTATATCAAATGCAGGTAAACCCGCTCGATGTATTTTTAGCTAAATTCCGCCTTTCGGGTGATTTTTTAAGTTTTTTGGTTGATTTCGAGGGACTTTTTTGGTTCTTTTGGTTAACTTCGAGGGAGTTTCTCGGTTTTTTGATTGATTTCGAATAAATTTTTCGGTTTTTGGTTGATTTCGAGAGAATTTTTCGGCTTTTTGGTAAAAACTAATATACAAACTCAAAACAAATAAATCATGTAAACATAATTGCATAATATTATAACAAATTAATTTAGGGCAAACACTAATATCAAATTTAGGACAAATGGCCAATATCAAATTTAGGACAAACAAATAAATCATGTAAACAAATCGATGAAATCATATATATATATATATATATATATATATATATATATATAAGGGAGAACTAGGTTGTTTGTGATAACCGTGAGATCCATTTCCAACCACAAATCAAATGATAAATTAGAAAACTAATAATTTTGTTAATGTTGACTTAAAATTTTAATTAAATGGCATTTTATGTATTTTAGAAATATCCTCTCTCCTATCTCATCTCCTCTCTTCAGCAAACTTTATTCCGGAAAACACGTGATGCATATTGTGATACCCTTAATAAAACAAACGAAAAAACATAGTGTGATACACTTAGTAAAGCAACATTACATGATACATTGTGATACACTTCGTAAAACAACAAAAATACATTGTGATACACTTCATAAAACAACGAAAACATGTTGTGATACACTTTGTAAAACAACGAAAATACGTTGTGATACACTTCATAAAACAACAAAAACATGTTTTGATACACTTTGTAAAACAACGAAAATATGTTGTGATACACTTCATAAAACAACAAAAACATGTTGTGATACACTTCGTAACACAACGGAAACACGTGGTGATACATCGCGTAAAACAACAAAAACACATTATGATATACTTGTAAAACAACGAAAACACACTATGATACACTTTGTAAAACAATGCTACCTGAAGATCACATTGTGATACATTTCATCAGAGTTGCAAGTTGGGTTTCTTCGAGATCCGGATTCTAGTGCACCGGCAAGATCGGGGTGGTAGTACACCGGCTAGATCTGAGTTACATCTTCGGCGTTACATATATGACGAGATATGAGTTACATCTTCAACGTTACATCTCTGAAAGATCCAGATTACATCTACGACATATCTAGGTTACAATTGTTGGATAGTCGTTTTGTTGGATCAGATGTATAAATGAATGGTTTATTGTAGGAATGAATCTGTTTCCCATGGCCATCAAATCTAGTCACCAAGATGATGGTGATTGTGGTTTCACCCAAAGAAGCAAGAGTCTCGATGATTTTCCACACGAGGCCATGAAAATATCTATGAGGCTGAATATTTTTTCAAGGTTTAGAAAGAGAGAGGAGAGAGAAAGAGATACACCTAAAATCATGGAATTAAAATAAATAAAATTATTTATGAGTTGTCCAATCATAACAATTTACTAAATTAACTTTTGAGTAAACTACGATTTTCGTCCCTGTGGTTTGATGTTTATAACGATTTTCGTCTCTGGTATTTCAAAACTGTTTTTTTAGTCCCTATGGTTTCTATTTACTTCCATTTTCGTCCCTCCATCCAATTTTATTAAAATTAAATGTTAATTCATTTAAAAATGGAATAAGTAAATTACATATTTGGTCCTTATGGTATATAATATTTTACATTTTTATCCTACTTTACATTTTTTTTTACTTTTTCTTTATTTATTGTATTTCATCAAGACATTTATTTTTCTATTAATTATATTGTATATTTTCATAATTATTATAACTTTAATTATAAAAAGAATCAAGTAATTTCGTTAAAAATACTGATAAATACATGATATTTTTTTTCAAACTACTATGTTTAAATCACTTAAAATTAATATTTTGTATATGTTGATTTATTAAAGTTTTTAATTTATTTTAAATTACTATCGAAAAAAGTTTAATAAAATTCGAGAAAAAATAGTATTACTTTATAACAACCGATTGTTTCTTGTTAAATGCAATTTATTCCCAATATTCTAAATTTTCATTTAATCTTTATTTTCTATTAATTAATTAAGTTTGTTTAGTATTTAAATAAAACATACACACACATACACCATTTTAAATTAGGTTATATATTAAAAACAAAAAATAAGACAATAAAAGGATAAAAAGATTTCAATATGGTGTTACAAAAATCATGCAATAAGCCATGACATGCCACAGAATTAACGTGACGTCAAACACAAGGCTTAAATCTCATGTTATTTAGAACATTGATGTATATATATATATATATATATATGTGTGTGTGTGTGTGTGTGTGTGTGTGTGTGTGTATGCTTATTTTAAATATTAAACAAACTTGATTAATTAATAAAAATAAAGTTTAATGAAAATATGGAATAATGAGAGTAAAGTGAATTTAACAATAAACAACTGGGTGTTATAAAATAAGACTATTTTTTTCTCGAATTTTATTAAATTTTTTCCAATGGTAATTTAAAATAAATAAAAAGCTTTAATAAATCAATAGATATAAAATATTAATTTTAAATTATTTAAACCTAAATCTTTGATAAAACTATCATGTATTTATCAGTATTTTTAACGAAATTATTTTATTATTTTTATAATTAAAGTTATAATAATTACGAAAATATACAATATAATTAATAGAAAAATAAATATTTTGATACAATAAATAAATAAAAAGTAAAAAAAAATTAACTAGGATAAAAATATAAAACTTTATATACCATAAGAACCAAATATGTAAATTGCTTATTCAATTTTTAAAAGAATTAATATTTAATTTTAAATAAAATTGGATGGAGGGATGAAAATGGAAGTAAATAGAAACCATAGGGACTAAAAAAACAATTTTGAAACATCAGGGACGAAAATCGCTATAAACATCAAACCACAGGGACGAAAATCGTAGTTTACTCTTAACTTTTGGTATTTAATTAATAATAAAATAAATAATCTCAAATGAGCGGCTTATATTGGATCTCACGGTTATCACAAACTACCGAGTTCTCATTTGATTATGCCCATATATATATATATATATATATATATATATAGAGAGAGAGAGAGAGAGAGAGAGAGAGAGAGAGAGGTGGTTTCAATTGGAAACCATATTAGATCGGAAACTTTGGAAACCGTCAATTTCATTGGTTAAATTAATGAAATTGGTTTATAAAGTTTTTTAATATGATCAAGTTGTTTCATATAATTCTTTTATTGATGAAATTGTTTCATATATTTGTGTGTTTTTTTATGTAATTTCATCTATTTTTCTTATTCTGATAAAATTGTTTCATGTATTTTTACAGTCTGATGAAACCTTTTCATTTTTACATAAAAAACACAAATATATGCAACAATTTCATCAATAAAAGAATTATATGAAACAATTTCATCAAATTAAACAATTTAATGAAACAATTTCATTAACTTAACCAATGAAATCGAGGGTTTCCACGGTTTTCAAAATTAGAGTGGTTTCCATTTGATCGCTCCCCTATATATATATATATATATATATATAGTTGTATAACATTATAAACTTATAACCAATCAATTTAGGGTAGGGATGGTAACGGGGCGGGTATCCCCTTACCCGGCCCCGATCCCGGTTTTGAAAACATGGCCCCGGACCCGGACCCGGTCCCCGGCGGGTACGAGGATCGAATACCCGGCCCCGGTCAAAACCGCCTCCGGTACCCGCTTACCCGACCCGGTTTAGACCCGTCAAGGATTATGTAATGACAAAAGTCCCATTTTTGACGATTCCTATTTCATCATAAGATCTTGAAATATTTATAAAGGTCTATAAAGGTCATCCTTTATATAACATATATTAATATGTTATATATATATATATATATATATTTTAAAAATAATACTTATATTATATATTCCGGGTACCGGGCGGGCCGGGGGGTAGACTACCGGGCCCCGGGCCCGGTTTGAGCATACCGGGTATCCTCGGCCCCGGTCCCCGGACCCGGTTTTGCGGGTATTCCCCGACCCCGTCTGGGTCGGCTGAACCGGGTTCCCCAACGGGTCGGGGCAAATTCCCATGCCTAATTTAGGGAAATGACTAATATCACTAGGGGAAAATTTTAAACCTGAGTTAGGTTTTGAGACAAAACCCAAATGAAAGATTGAGACGGTGATTGAGTGAGTGTGAGACAATGAGAGCCGGATATAGTGATTAGACGGAGAAGGTGACTGTTTGTGCGAGTTGCAACTATGGACAGTGCGAGTGTGCGAACAGAACAACAGGGCCGAAGGCTTGAGCTTCTGTTTGTTCGAATTTTAAAAATAATATTTGAAACTCGTGCTCCTGTTTGTTTTAATATGTATTTCATGTTTTTTTATTTACAATATTGGTTCCTCACTCCCTTCGTGCTCCAGATTCTATAACTAAAGTTGAGCGAGGGTTAACCAAAAAGAAATATATGTAGAGGGTTGGAATCAAATCCCAAACCTCCTCTAAGAGGAGCTTTAATTCAATCAACACAAACCATCCCATCGATTGCATATTTGTGTTACAAATTTAGTTCTAAAATATTTCAAGGCACTCTCAAAATCAAGCGGGTTCACCTTTAAGACGTCTACTTTTTTTTTCTTTACAGTAATCAAGTGAGTGAGTGCACGGGACCCCGTTCAGTCCTTAGTAGGTTCATCCCTAACGGCCAAACTGCAAGTTTCCATTGTAGTTTATCTCGTATTTCCTACAAGTCTCCTCATCTCCACCGATGATTATAAACCTCACTAACATGCAAATTTTTAAATGGAAAATGAGAAAGAATATTTGAACCTGCAACCTTAATGGTACAACCAGCCAAGCACCTGGTAGCAAAACCATACCAAACCAGACTAGTATATCCCATTTTGGGAAGATGAGATATACATAAACGGTAAACGTGTTCTCTATCCTGAAGTGTAGAACAACAAACCATACAACATAGTACACACCATTAAGCTAAACGTTTGATGCAACTAAATTGTAATTCTGATTGGTCTGGTTCCAATAATGCACAAAAAAAATCAAAGTTACCTCTATTGAAGTTTCTTCCACAACTAGACATGTGATTAGGCCTCAAACACCTCTAACAATATCCCGCAATCAAATTAATGATTCCATGAAAACGAGTGAATTGCCAACCCATCTGCCTTCGTTAGCATAATTGTTAGCAAACAAATGTTTGCTTTTCCTGCCTCCGCCACCACCACCATTACCATTGTCGTTGCAGTCGTCACAACTATCACTGCCGCCATTAATATTATTATTGGTTTTATCATTATATAGTATCTACAGTTTAAGCAAAAATAATAAAAAAAGTGTCATAAAATAATATTTTGGTTATTTATCATTATTTCATTGCAATCCCGGAAACTACACCCTATCAACCAAACAGACAACTTCCACTTCATTTGACAAATCACATTTCATTTTATATCAACCAAACACGTAGTCAAACCCGATTCAGTTCAATTCCAATTATTTCAAATTCTATTTTTTTAAACAATTTTTTTTCATTCCAAAATGTAGAAAAAGGAAAGTAGAAGAGTGGAAAATTGAACGGTTGGAGTTGGCAAAGATGATGCCTTTTCAAACGTTACAATTTTGAGTTTTGAAGAAAACCAACCTTATTTCCCGCCCATACCCCCAACCTCCATGTCGCTTTAACACATTATAAACCCTAATTCATCCCCAATTACACTCAATCTATTCTCCTTCTGTTGTTCTAGATTCAATTTCAGTTTGTTTGATCGTCGCATTTCAAATGGAGGATGCTTTGAAAGATCAATCGTCTGTCTCTGGTAAGTAATTTCAGATTTTAGTTTTGATACTCTTATTGGACCTGAATGTGATCACGCTGTTTGTGTTACTAAAATTTTGAGATGATTTTTGTAGGAAATCAAGGAGGAGGATCGGCTAAACTTCTTCGGTATCCACTCCGATCGGCCACCAAATCCAAGGATGATAAACCGCCTATCTCCGCTCCATCAACTGCATCTAGAAGGTTTAATTTTGGCTTTAGTAATTATGCATATTCTCTACACGCTTCGAATTTCGTTGTGATTTGTTGCGGTTGATAATTTTTAGGTTGAGGTTCATTTGGTTTTGTTCATTTCGGTTTGGAAAGTGATGCTCTACGTTGAATTTTGATTCCAGTTTTGGTCTATATTATGCAAATGTTGTGAATTTTTCTTGTTATGCAAATGTTGGATTAATGATCAGCATATCCTTAACATCACATCACAAAATTGCTTGGTTCGATTGTGGTTAAACGATTCTGTTCTTCTGATTTTTGAACTGTCTTCACCGTAAAGTAAAGAACATCATCTAGTACATTTAGATCTTCTGTTATTGGATTTCTGCTTTGCTGACAGGAAATTTATGCAATATGCAGTAGGTCTTGTAATCCACAAACTACTCTTTGTTACTTTGGTTCACCAGTTAGTGTCTCTGCACTCAAAGTTATGTTAGATCAATTTGTGTTTCAGTATTTTCAGTGGCTTTCTATGAAATTGGTTTGTTTTAGACCTAATACTTACAGCAACAATCCTTTTGTGCACTAAACCATAAAGGGTTTTATATGAATTATGTTTAGCTTTATTTTCAGTTATTTATCCATTTGCACAAGATTGAAGGGGAAGTATGAGTTAACTAATTATGGTTCATAATTGTATATTTAGGGGAAGACCTTTTTCAAGTGTGAGTCAAAGTGTTAGTGTTCTTGATATATCTGCCAAAGAGAAATCTGCTAAGCCTCCTAGGAGGCTCTCTATTCCCACCAAGTCAACTGCCAGCCCTGCTCCTAAACCGGCTTGCGACATAACTCCGATATCCGAGGCTAGAGCAATTAGATCTAGGAACATTGAGGCTAAAAGTGACACACCCATTTCAGATGTTTCTAGATCATCTAGCCGAAAGAAATTCAGTGTTTTATCTTCAGCTTCATATTGGCTCTCTCAGATCAAGCTCTCTGAAGCTGCTGGAAAGCACCGAGTGTCGCTTGGTTTCTTTAAACTTGCCCAAGTAGCTGCCTGTGAGGTATCTCAAATCTTTCTCCATTGAGTTCAGTCTCAATTTAGTATTGAATATTATGGGTTTCATCAAGCATTTTGCAAACACTTCCTGATTCAATAGTTTTGGGTATTAAACTTTAGTTGTGACTTGTGAATTCATAGATGATGATGAGTTCTATTTTTGTACTTTACTGTTGTATCTTTAGTCTCCAGACTTAGGATCACGTGAGACCAGTCTGTTTTCGTGAGACCGCATTTTTTACACTTGAAGCTTCGGTAACTTTCACACTGTTTTTTGCTGTGAAGGTTTGGATTTTCTTACCTTCACAGTGTTTTGCTGTGAAGTTTCAAGTGTAAAAATGTGGTCTCACGGGTCTCACGAAAACAGGTTGGTCTCACGTGAACCCAACCCTTAGTCTCCAAGGATATACTTGACTCATTTTTAACAAACTGTATGTTAAAATTTGCTCTTTGTTGTTTTATTCTATTGAAATGCTAGAATCTTCAACTACTGAGAAACGAGCTTCAGTCCTACGCTCTCCGCCACAACATTCTTGATCTAGGAGAATCTGCTAAAGAAGTTCTCCAGAGCTATGAGATACCAAAATGCATTGAGCAGATGCAAGTTTCCGAAACTTATTGTTCCCACGAGCCAGAACAAGGAACACAATCATCATCCGATGACGCACACAGTTTGTCTTCTATTAATGAAATTCCCAAACAGAAACCAAGGTCCTCGAACAATAGTGCTGGTTCTGCTGCCAAAGAATCAACCAAGGAAAACAACCAGAAGAAGCTTGTATCCAGAACAAAATCTTCAACAAACAAGAAAACAGCCAATCAGCAATCTGCCTTGAAAGCGGGGCGTGGCAAGATGCAAAATGACTTGCGGAAGCCAAACAAGAAGTCCAACAAAGAAAAACAGATGGTGAAGAGCAAGGGAAATAAATCTGCTACTGAAGGTGACAGAATTATTTTGGCTTTCACAAATAGAGTTGTCAGATCACATTAAACTGAGCCTAAAGTTGAAATCAGTAAATGCACCAATTAACACCATGCTTTTTCCTATTTATAACTTTCAACTTTTTAACCGCTGCGAGTTACCATATCCCTTCTTACCTTTGACACTTACTTGGCAGGTGTGGTAAGTTCTTCTGAGGAGGCAGTTACCGAAGAAAACAAAGAGAACATGGTAAGAACATCCCCATTGTCGAACATATTTTTTTCTTCGTAGTGTTATATGGCTTATTCGGTTATTCCTGTTAACGGTGATTATTATTCTAAGAATATATGGAACCCCATATTACTCTCTAAAAAGGCCTTTGAGGTGAGGAGGTTCCAATGTGTATTGAGGAAAAATGATCCAAGATCTAGCAGATGTGAGATTCCAGGCTAGACGTGTACGGATTGCCCTAGTGTGTCGAGTCCTAAACGGATAGACTTTCACTCTGATACCATTCAAGAATATGTGGAACCTCATTAGAGTACCCTCCAAAAGAGCCTGTGAGGAGATAATGAATGTTCCAACATATATCGAGGAGAAATGGTACAATCCTAGCTGACGTGAGACTCTAGCAATTATGATATTATATTGCAATAGTCTTCTTTCCCTGAAAAAGCCTTGTTGGAAAACTTAAATATGCCAGATAAATTGATGGTTTTTAAATCACCATTACTTCTTGTTTTGCTTGTTGTATTGCTAATCTTGATTCTTGATCTCCATCGTGCGATAGGATGCTCCTCCGGCAGTCGAGATCAGCTTGGAAACATAAGCATACTCTGGTTCAAGTAAGCTGGAATATATCTATGTCTATATCTATATCTACATACGCTCTACGCTTTTTGGGTTGTTTGGTTGGTTTAATGTGTTCGGGTTTCTCTTTTGTATAGACGAAGATAGGTAAAAGGCCGAAAAGTGTTGGAATTAAACTCGTTACTTGGGATATTTCTTTTGTCCTCTTGTTTATTCGGTGTCTAAAATGTTACAATTTTTTCTGTAATGTTTGGTATTCTGCAATGGTTGAAAGAAGTTCATGTGTCCTTGTTTTCCTTTTGTGGATGTTCAGACCAGTTTACGTGTATCTTTACTTATTCCAGGAATCCTGGAAAACTGATGGGACCATCTCAATGACCTTGCATGAAAAAGAATTGTTATTATACAACATCTTCAAAATTACAACCCTTTTTAAGGGTAGATCTATTGTTGGTACTTGGTAGCTGGCAAAAAGTTATGATAATTCAAAAACAGAAAATCAAATATAATTGATTCTTGTTTAAATAAATACATGAAAAAGCAAAATGATTTATTGCTATTTGATTATTTAAGTGAAATGAAATATGTTTTGAATTTGGATCTAGAGCTTTAGATGAAGGATTTTGGGCTCAAAATTGGGCCGAATTGTTGTGGAAATTTTGTCATGATATGTGTATCTCCAACAATTTATATCCAATTTCTTCTTGAAAAAAGAAAAAAAAATCAAAATCTTCACTAATAAATTTAAATTCAACTCCAAAAGTTTCTATATTTTAGAAATTCAATATTAGTTTTAGAGTTAAGTATACTGATGATCCTTGTGATTTGCCCAAAATTTGGATTTTATCACTTAAACGAACTATCTAGGTCCCTAACTTTCCAATTTTCTTATACCTATGGATTCCTTGAGTTAACGCCAAATAGAAGCATGTATCTCTCATATGGGTGCAATTCCTTCTTTTACCCACCTTCCATTTTCAATTCTTTTTAGCGTAAATTACGTTTTTAGTCCCTGTGGTTTGTTGAAAATTTCTGTTTTCATCCTTATGGTTTTAAAATTACGATTTTCATCCCTATAATTTATAATTCATCACCTTTTTCATTGTAACACCTAAAAATAGGGATAACAAAAATTTTCGAAAAATGGAAATGTGGTATATAAATTTGCTAAAGCAATCGAGTCTCCCAAAAAAGGAGAAATTTTTAAACCTGTTTAATACAGTTGTAATATAACGGGAATGGACAACAACCAACTAATCTAATTTCTATGCTAGAAAGAAAATTATAAAAAGGGTGTCATCTATAAACCCAAAATGGTCTTCACAAAAAGTGCACTCTAAAGCATCTTCCCCAAGCTCTCACCCAAGCGCTTCTAAACCTGCTTTGAAACCGTGCCACTAGAACCTAAGATACACATCGACACCAAACAAGTGTTAGACCAAAAAGCCTAGTGAGTTCGTACAAGAAATAGCATGTAAGATCAATTGCAACTCTTATCAGCAGTTAACAAAAATTCATTAAATGTGGAGTCAATAGGGGAGACACATAGCACCAATCAAGTTCCACCCAAAAAGTCGATATACCTTGATGACAACTACTAAGAGTGACATCCGAAAAGCCCGACACATCCGAGGACTACAACCATGACATTACCCCGAATGGTGGAAATCTAGGCACATACCATCACGGTGGCACCCAAGACTACATCCTCCTAGTGTCTACTGAATTGGTTCGTCCAACATGCATTATAGGAGGTCTCAAGGCATAATATACCAAAGATATTTCAATACCAACCATGGGAACAATATCACCATCCCAATCAATACAAAGTCCATTACAAGACTAGTATGACCAAAATCTCATCATATAAACATGATACTACCAAATAGTGTCTCAAATAGAAAATCATACCCATAACAATTTATGCATTCCATTTAGTCATGACAAGACATATATAGACATGTAAACATAAGGAAAAACCCTAAATACTTAAACATGTAGAGATGAACATTTCAAGTAAAGATACAATAATAACAAGTAGAAGATTATGATGTGTATCTAGTTTTGACAAAAGTTTAGTAAACTCACAATCTAGGTTTTTGGACCAAAACCTAGAAAATAGGAAACCCTAGCTCGAATAGGTTGAGTCTTGGAGATGAGAGGTTGAACTTTAAGAACCCTAGAAAAAGTTTCCTTGAGAAGATTTATTGCAAGAATCAAAGATCCAACCACCAAATTCGTTGCTATTAATGAGGTTTAGTGATTAGAAGGGAAATGGCAGGTGTAGGAGCTCTCAAAATCGCCCAAGGAAAAAGAGGAAAGTGAGAAATGAAGTTAGAAATCGGATAAGGATCTCATTTAAGTCTCAGACCACGTCGGCGACAGTGCCCGACGACAGTGACATTATCACTGTCGCGAGTCACAATCGCGCCAGGCTTAAAGCCCGCGGTACATCCCACACGATAGTGACCAGCAATAGTGACAATATCACTATCGCGGGGTCACAGTCGCGCCAAACCCTAGACTCTCGGTACATCCGCCGCGATAGTGACCGGCAATAGTGCCCTTGGCACTATCGCGTGGCACTATCGCGCCACACCCCTCATCGCCCGAAAACTAAGCCAAAAACGATAACGAGTGTGAGGTTTAGACATTCAAATGATTATATAATTCATATAGCATTATAACATTATAAAGATGATCATGCGCATATAAAGGACTTCATTTACTCAAATAATCACAATTAATGAAATGCGAGGAATAAATACTTACATTACATTTTGCGGGTGTTACATTCATCCTTATGGTTAAACTTTTATTGCTTATTTCATCCCTATGGTTTACAATTCATTTCTATTTTAGTCATTCATACTTAAAAGTAGTGTTTTGGCCTCAGGGACTAAAATAGAAATGAATTACAAACCATAGGGACGAAAACTGAAATTTCAAAACCACAGGGACGAAATTCGTCATTTTTAACAAACCACGGGGACTAAAAATGTAATTTAATCTTATTTTTACCATTCTCTCTCTCTCCCTCCATCCCTCTCTCTCTCTCTCTCCCTCTCTCCCTCCCTCCTCACTCTTTAGTCTTCATCGTCCCCCATGAACATACAAAACCCATGACGGTTCCAATCACAATCTCTCAAATGTAATTATTTCATAAATCTAAAGTGTGTGCACACTTTCATAAAAAAACTATTAGAGTGAGCTATAGATTTTAGGGTTTACTGGCACCACAAAGGAAAGATGGGTTGGTTTGCACCAAGTAGGCGGATTTGCAAAGGGGGTGCTTCTTCTTCAGTTCTTGTAACTAGGCATTTGTTTGTAGAAAGGAGGGAGGGGGTGGTATGCAAAGAAGGGGGATGAGGATTTTTTTTCTAGTCATCGTAATTTGGTTCATCGAAGATGGGAGGGGACGAGGTTACTGGAAAAAGAACAAAACCTGGAAGGGGGAAGTGCACCGACGAGATCTAGAAACTAGGTTTGCAACATATAATATATGGTGTATATGTATAATACACACACATAAATTAATTTATTATGTATCCATTAAATTAGCTTATTATCATGTTTTGAAAAGATAATAAAAAATTAAGCTACAAGACGGTTTGCCTTCTTGTGAGAGACACATACCTATATTTAACGGAATTTCGTTACCTATGTTAACTTGAGGGACGTTGTGTGTAAGAAAAATGAAAAGTTAGGGATTTTCGATGTAGTCATGTAGATAGTCCGTTTGAGTGACCAAATCCAGATTTTGAGCAAACCATAGGAAATTTATGTCTTAACGAATCACACATGGAGACATCGATAACACACAGAGAGTTAATGATATTTTATAACTAATTGATTGAGTAGCAGCTTGTAGAAACCCCTGAACGTAAATTGTTACATAGATACCAAATTGAGTATCTTATTTATATTGCCTACAAATAAAAGGAATTTGTTAGGAAAAAAGAAAAAGAAAAAAAAAAGACCAACTAGGTATTGACTGGTCCAGGCCCAAAATGATAGAAGTGTAATTCACTCATAGTTTTATTAATAAAATCTTCAATAATATAACAAAAACACTATTTATCTTTCTTCTTTTAACTTGGTTGGAGGCAAGATAAATATCTTAGAAATAGAAAAATTAGAGTTTTTGGAGAATTATTTAAATTTTAAAAAAAATCCTTTCTCCCTCTCTCTCTCCTATTTTCTTCATTTGAAGAAGCCGCTAGAAGCAAAAAAAAAAAATCCTAAAAAACGCTAAGGGGATGTTTGATTCAGTCAAGGGAATGAAAATGAGAATGAGAATCAAAATGACTGAGAGTTTAAACTGAAACGAAAATTTGGGTTTTAGGGGAATGATCTCATTATATTACATTAGAAGCGTACTCGTACAATGCAGCGAGATACATCACAATTTTAATGTTTTATTTTATTTTTGTCGATTTACAGTACGATTTTGGATTGTTTTGATAAAGTGATAATGTTTTTTTTTATAAATTTGTTTAATTTAGGCTTAATAATATAATGTTTTTTATATAAAAAAATTAAGTATTTTATTAGAATTTAATGATTATCTTATATATTTTAATGACATCTAGAAAAAATAACCAATTACATATTTAATAATATAATTAAAAGAAAATTATAGTAATATAATATATTAATTAATAGTGATACATGGAAAGATCTGCATAAAAGGAAGACCCTGCACATACCAAATTGGTGGGTGTTAGAAGCATGCAGTAGTAATATGTATTTTGTGCTTTGATACTTGTAAATTAAGAGATTTTTAAAATCTTACATAAAATAATGGTACATTGTGCCTAATAATTTGTATTTAAGAGTTTTTTTATTTGTGCTTTATAATATAGTATAGATAATACCAAATAATTTTTTTTTCAATTTAATTAATTACTGCTTAATACCTCTATCATGAAAGTAGTATTTTATGATTGTGATGTTGGATCCTATGTTTTTATGGATTCACTAAATACCCCCTAAAAACTCTTTCCCCTTATTTTGGAGAAGTTGTTAGAGATGTTGTAACCGTTTTAAGTTGAGGATTATTATAACACATTTTCCTTTCTCCCATTAGTCAATTAAGATATCCGTTAAATCTTGGATTGCTTCGCCTCAAATGGCTCGTATAACCACTAACATTTATTGTGAATAGTACATGTTTCAAAACACGACAATTAGAAGACTTTTACCTATGAAATTTTTCCAGAAAAATCCGTCGCTAAAGGGGTGATTCGTCACAAAACTTTTATAAAAGTTGGTGGGTAAATTGTTGGTGGAAAATTCAAACCAGTGAGACGGATTACCCAGGGATTTTGTGAATTGTGGGTGATCCATGGGTGATCACCGTAGCCATTCGTATCTTGTGGGTGATTCAAATTTTCCTGAATGATTTTTGTAGGTAAAGTCATTTGTTCTGTAGTGAAACAGTAACGCCCTAAAATAGGGATAACAAAAACTTTCCCAAAGAGGAGAAATGGTATATAAATTGCCTTAGCAAGAGTCTCCCAAAAATGGGAAAATAAATAAAGCTGTTTAATCACAATTGTAATTGAACGGACAATAAATAACAACCAACTAATCTAATTTTTACATCTAGAAAAAAGATTACAAAAAGAGTGTCATCTATTAACCCAAATCCAAAAGATATATATCCAAGTGCAATTTCCTCAAGCTCTCACCCAAGCAACTACGCTTGCTTAGAAACGGCGCCACTAGAACCTGAGATACAAGTCGACACCAAACAAGTGTTAGGCCAAAAAGCCTAGTGAGTTGAACAAGAAATAGCATGTTAAAGCATTTACAATTCTTATCAGCAGTTAACCGAATTTCATTTAATGTGGAGTCAACGAGGGATACCCATAGCACCAATCAAGTTCCACCCAAATAGCCGATATACCTTGATGCCAACTACTACGAGTGACATCCGAAAGGCCCGGCACATCCGAGGACTACAACCATGACATTACCCCGAATGGCGGAGGTCTAGGCACATACCCACACGGTGGCACCCAAGACTACATCCTCCTAGTGTCTACTGACTTGGTTCGTCCAACATAATTTGTTAATAGGCCTCAAGGCACAATATGACCAAAAATATTATCCATACCAACCATGGGTACAATATTATAAGCCATTTAATATGAAGTCTATATCAAGACAAATATGGCCACATTTTAATCATGTGGTTTTGACCCATAAAATGGAGTCCCAAATAATATACCATCTCTATAACAAGACACACATATACATATCCCAATAACTCAAAGCATGACATAAATGAACATGGCTCATAAAGAAATCCCCCAAATACTTGAGCATATAAAATGAACATTTCAAGTAGGATACGAGATGATAACAAGTAATAGGTTAGGATGTGTATCTAGTTTTAACAAAGGATTAATAAACTCACTATCTAGGTTTTTGACAAAAACCTAGAAAATAGGAAACCCTAGGTGAGAAGGTTGGGACTTGAAGATGAAGCTTGAAGACTTGAGAAGCCCTAGAAAATGATCCCTTGAGAAGAGTTAATGCAAGAATCCAAGATCCAACTACCAATGGATGTTGTATTTATGAGGGTTAGGGTTTGGTGAGAAAGGAAACTGGTTTGGGTGCTCTAAAAATTGCCAAGAGGGAGAGAGATACCAAAATTATGAGAGGAAAATCAGATAAAAGGGGTTTTGGAGACCAGCAGGTCGCCCCGCGACTTGTGCCGCGACTTGCACCCGCGGCCTAAGTCGTCCGCTTGTTCCAGGGAGAAACTCTCCAGTGGGTTACGTGGTTTGTGCTGCGACTTCCACTCGCTACATAAGTCGCGTAGCTCCCTGTTTCCAAAGGATGGTTCTGTCATTTCCAAACCAAACCAAACCAAATAACCAATTTAAGCAATATAGCAATTAAGCATATAATTTCTACTTCGATAAATACATAATCATAAGATTAATAAAACCTTATATTTACCTGAAATTCCGGATGTTACAGAAACATTGATAACGACAAATGTTAATTTAGAACACTTGTTAATAACAACAAATACAAACTTATTCCGACAAGTATTATCTTTAGTTTAAAAACCAATACTAATGATTGTTTATCAAAATATATAATATTTATATACAACAAATGAACTCACACATCTTCTACACATTTGATAAGGTTTAAACCTCTGATCTCTTAGGTAGCGTTTAGTACGCATACATGATTGGACGGGACTGGACATAATAAGACTGGACAGGACTATCAAAAGAGGCTAGGACTGGACTGGACAAGACAAATGTCTGTCTTGTGTTTGGTACGACTACGACTGGATAAGACAAGACTGAACAAACTTTCCTAAAAGTTGTTTGATGATTTTATATGTCATATAATAGTCACAAATAACACAAATAAAATAAAAAAAATATTTTTTACACGATCTTCATACATATAAATACATACAAAAACAATGGTAGGAAATGAACAATCTGAAACAATTGATGGTAGTTCGAAAAAATTCGATTCATATAAAGAAATATATAATATTTGATTTAATTCAGAAGATCTTAATGAATTGGCGGATGCATAGTTGCAGCGACAAATAAAGATAAAGGCGATAGGTGGACGGTGAAGAACGATAGTTGTGAAGAACGTGAAAGATAGTGGATATTGGTTAGGTATGGCAACGGGACGGGTATGGGGCGGGTTTTACTAGCCTCGGCCCCGGTCCCGTTTTATGGTAATTAAAGGACCCCGACCTTCGGCCCCGGTCCCCGGTGGGTATAGGGAGTAATAACTCGTCCCCGGTGTTTTAGACGGTCAATCCCCGGTCACACCCAGTCCAACCCCCGTTCCCCGGTGGTGGCCATAGGTGGTGGTGATCGGTGTTAGTGGACGTGGTCGACGATGGTAGTGGTGGTGGTGGTGGCGATGGCCGATGATTGTGGAGGTGGTGGAGGAGGTTGTTATGGTGGAGAAATAGGTAGATGTGGCCGACGATGGTTGGCGGTGGCTACTGTTGGCCACCGATGGTGGTAGTGGCAGCGATGGGTAGTGGTGACCTTTAAGATTAATACCATATTAGGATTATATATCAAATGGCGGTAGATCAGTGATTTTTAGTTTTTGTCTCACTTTTGTCCCATGTTGTTCCACTTATTTTGGCGGAACAAGAAAATACCCTTTTTTGTCACATCTTGTCTCACCCTGTCCAGTATTTGTCCCTGTCCCATGTCGCCCCAAACGTGGGACAGTAAATCTTTGTTTTGTCCCATGTCACGTGAAAATTTACGTGGGATAGTGAATTTTTGTCTCGTCTCGACCCACACAGTTTGCAAACCAAATGTTAGTATACAGATATGTATTATAAATACAAATATCGAATAAGTAAACATAATCAACAAATGATTAGTAAAACTCAAATATAAAGGGAATCGACAGAAAGCATAAATGAATAAACCGAATATTCAAATGATGTTGAGGCTCGTGTTGGACACGATTCCCTTAAACAGATTTGCCGGCGAAAGCAGTGTATACTGCCGGATATTACCACTTTGCCTGAAAATGACATCGGAGAAACTGTATGCAGAGAGTATGTGTATTGTTTTGTATTGGCATATCGTGGAATGAACCGAACTCCTCATTTTATACTCGAGATGGAAAACCCCCGAAATCAATACGTAATTAATCATAAATTAATAGTAATTATCTGATTTTAAAACATATTAAATTTGCCATTCATGAGTATCGAGAGGAGTTACAAACGACTATTCAACAGTGCGCGTCGCGACTTACCACGCGGGTCCAAGATTTCGGAGCTGCATTCGTGTCCACAGGTCGCGCACAAGTTTGCCGAATTTAGCCTACGAAGGCCGCAATCGGCACCCCCCTGCGCGCGGGTAGGTGATGGAGTAAAACCAAACTAAGGACTTGAAAGTCCCTCCCACATTTTTAGTTATAAACCACTAAAACTTTGGTCCTCCTTCCTATGTGGGACAAGTTCCCACACCCACTTGGTTTTGCCAATTTTCATCCCAAACACTCAACTTTGAGCATCGATATCTCATTCACACATATTCCGTTTTAGACACATAATATATCGTTTCGAAGCTCTCATATAGGAGAACAAAAACCTACGAAGAGTTAGATATATACAATACATATATATGTATTTATTTGTGTCCAAAGTTAGTAAAAAATCACATTTTTACTAAAATTTTCCAACACCAAATGCACCCTTAGGAGGTTAGATACCTTATTACAGCTAGGCCAACGACTCTTGGGTCTAATGATTAAATTTGTCAGGTTTTTAAATTTATAACTATATGATTTCTTATTGTTCTTTAATTAAATTGCACACATTGACGAGGTATATATTTTATTGGCAAATTGTTCCTGTTCTTTTGGACTAAAGTTTCAATAGATCAGCAATACCTAAAATCCTTTGGTATTTATCACAAAACCGACAACTGTTGATATATAATTAATCAGCCCATCGACTTTAATTAATATTACAATTGTCAAATGTCTCTTGAATGCTAAATTTAATATCTACATCATTAATCCTACGAAGATATACATTACAAGAAATGGTCATTAATCGAAGAAGCATTATACGAAAAGCATGTAATTGCTCAAAGATGACTTGATAACAATAAAATAATAGTATTAAAATGTTGTTAACATTCTTTGATATATATATATATATATATATAGATATAGATAGATTGTTGTGTTGAATAAACCGTTTAAATGATGTAAATTACCTTTCTACCCATTATTATTTGTTTAATTTTTCATTAAACCCAAATACAACTTTGCATTATTTCATCAATTAAACACCTTGTATCATTTCATCAAATCTTAGATGGACAAAATCCAAAAGAGCAGTTAACAAAAGGTAAATGCGGAATAAATGGTTGAATCAGGATAACTCTATTTTTTTGGCGTGTTGAATAAGTCGTTCTTAATAAATAAACCACAAATAACCATCCTTTTGTAACTGATCGAAACCTTATCTAGAAAACCTAAAAATAGATAATCTTATTCTTAACTATGAAATAACCAAAATTAAAACTTTTGAATATTATATTTACAAAATAAAAAAAAATTAACATGTTAGATGGAAATTATAAAATATTATCACCTTTAATACTTGGTATACAAGTTGTATTCCTCTTAATTAAAACCTATTTATTTGAGGTCTTAATTTGACCCACAAAAAGTCAATGATCATCTCCAAATTGGGTAGGAGGAGCGTATACAACAATATCATAATATACTAATTATAAAATTATAATTATCATGAGTTATCCAAATTATATTTTTAATAAATATATCATATACAATATTATTTAGACTGTAGAATAAATATATTTCTAATTAAACATTTAACCATTAATTTTTGTAGAATAAACCAACCCATAATTCCTAATTTTATTGGGGTACCCCTCCACTTTTTAATTTTTCTATCTTGACAATATATCCGAAATGTTATTATTATATAAGAGAAAAAAATAATAATATTGTTTAATTGTCAAAAAGAATGTATATCATGACATGAAATTGAAGATAGTTTATTGATCGAACAGATTTTTAGTCATACACTCAAATACTAAACAGTAAAAGGTTAAGAGAAGTTTATTAATTATTTATAAATGTAATTTGATATCAACTTTTCTTTTTGCATCATGTAATGATTAACGGGTTTTCTCTCATATAAAACCTAATTAAGGACGTATCTCTAGGGTACCAGCTATCGTGCGCACGAATAAACGTTGGGTAGTCAAGTGCGGAGCAGTTAACTGTTGAAAACATCTAAGTAGTAAGCCCACCCCAAGATGAGTGCTTTCCTTCAAGGTCGTGGCACCAAGATTTAGTTTTTTTTTTCTTTCAAAAGCTAAATTATCTAAAATATAATTGATTTAATTCTTTGATTAAACAAATTAAATAAAAAAAACGAGTAGTTTATTCTCTTCAATTTTATACCATCTATATTGTATAAAATTGAAGAAAATAAAATCAAAATAAGAAAACACGAAATTGAAGAAATCACATGTCATTTTGCACTGAAATTACATACAATTATAGAACATGGTCAATGCAAAGGTGTGCGGACGACTTGTCCCACGACATGTGTAACACCCGCTATTTTGGGGTTGGGTGAAAAGTTGACTATTACCCAAAGTTCAAGGGGGTAAAATGTAACTTGGGTTATATAAATATAAATCAGATTTTAGATATTTTGGAAATATCACAAATATCAGTTTTGAGAAATCAGAGAGAGAGAAGTGAAGCAGGAAGAAAGTGGTCGTTCGGTTTTCTCCAAATCCAGGTACGAATCTAGCTTAAACCGTTCCATTTCGAGAATCTGAGTATTTCTCATTTTGGATCCGGGTTCAGCATTCGACCTGTTCTTGGTGTTCTTGTTGAACAAGACGATGGTCCTTCGACAGAGGGTCCTTCGACCGAATGGTCGTTCGACCGGTTGGTCGTTCGACCAGTGTGACCTAAGACCGGGGTCGGATTCGACCGGACATCGGGTTCGACCGGGGTCGGGTTCGATCGGACATCGGGTTCGACCGGGATCGGGTTCGACCGGACATCGGGTTCGACTGGGGTCGGGTTCGACCGGACATCGGGTTCGACCGGGGTCGGGTTCGACCGGGGTTGGGTTCGACCGGTTGTGTCCTTTGACCGGTACTGAGTTCTGGCAGTGTGTTGTGTTCGTATTATGGAGTTTTAAGTCATTAAGTTGTCTTTATTTTGGCTTACCGATTATCAGTGTTGTCATAGGTAGCAATCGTCTGAAGCAGGCTATAATCAGGAAGAAATCTGAGGTGAGTCCTTAAACTAAATCGGTCTGTATTACGAATGCTATGTGACAAATGTATTATTTAAATGTGGAAAACCTGGTTTCAAAGTAACTGATTCTGTTGGGAAATATCTTCTAAAGATTTCACATTTTCAAGAATCACAATTTATAGAATTGAACCGTTGTTCATATGAATTGCCTGTATATCTGATTTAATATGAGTATGCTCTGAAATGACATGCTTTGGCTTTGAGTCTTAGTGCAATGGATCCATAGGCACGGTGTCCCTATGTCCCCCTGTTTTGGGCATTTGGTTCACGTTTTAGCACGGGATAGGCATTGGGTTGCCATGATAAGTAGGTTGTGGGCCTATACGGTCGGGCAGTGTCTCATGGTGCAGTAAGGTGTAATCCCATTTGGTGCTTGGGTTCCCCCTGTTTTGGGAACTCTCAAGGATAGATCCAGAGGGGTTGACTTGAATGTTTTGAGCAACAGATCTAGAGGGGTTGAGCTCGTTATGTGATTTTTGGGTATTACTTATACCATGTTTAATCACTAATGGTTTATTGGATTTCTTGACTTAGCTCATGGCTATACTACCGCGTGGCACCAATTGGGTTTAGTACTCTCTTTTATTTTAGCTTGTTCTCACTAGGCGTTAGCCTAACGCTTGCTCTTGGTTGTCATGTTGGCAGGTTATCTTAGCAGTGGGGCCCGTCGGGACTGAGGGAGCGACCTTGGGTCGTGAGGGATTCTTTTGAAGATTTATTTTGGAAGTGTAGCGATACCCGTCCCTAATCTAGATATTTTGTAGATTAATAGGATGTCGTTTTATACTTCAGTTATCTACCTCAATATTGACTACTCTATACCCGTTGGGTTGATTGTGTAATGAAAATTGTCACACCTTATTCCGCAACTTAGTCTATTGCCGAATTGTTTCTTCAAAATTTTATTTCCGCAGTTTCTAGGGTGTTACAAGTTGGTATCAGAGCCTTGGTTTAAGTGAACTAGGTATGACTGTAAGATGCCTAGACTTAAGCTGAGACTATTAAGTTACGACTCGTGAGATGGGGTAGATCTTGTAAGATAGGATGGTCTTAGGGTCAACGGAAAATTTCACAAGTTGAAAGTTGTAACGATGGTAATAAGCACTCTTGCGTATTATACGTTCATAATTTCACTTAGCTAACGTTATTATGAAAATGTCTTACGTGAGCATACTTAAATTACTGTTGTTATAACGATTGATAAGTGTAGAAGTACGTTCTCTGTGTTTTCCGTAATCCTTATTCCGTTCTTTTGCATGATTGCGTTCAGCAGAACCATGGTTAATGCCAGGAGTCATCCGGAAGGCCAGGAGGCCGACATACCTACGACCGACCATCCGCTGGCGACCGTAGTGGGGGAAACTGTACGTGTGAGTAATGTGCTGGGTGGAGGACCCGAGCATATTCCTCGACGAAATTTGGAGGCTAATGAGCCTATTATAGAAGAAGTGACGGCGGAATCGAGAATGATGGATCGTATGATGTTGGCCATGAATAGGGCCATGGCACAACAACAGGAAGTGTTCTTGAAACTCCTCGAGGACCGAGACACTAACAACCGTAGGCCCGAAACGGTTGGCGAGAATGTGATTGTTGCTGGATCCGGGGGTACCGGACCTGTAATTTCCCCTGTGGTAACTGCAACCCCAGGCGTCAATCGAATGACACGGACTTGCACGTTCAAGGCTTTTCTGGGTTGCCGACCACCAGAATTTAAAGGCTCGGACAATCCCTTAGATTGTATGGCCTGGGTCCGAGAGATGGAGCAAGCTTTTCGCTCAAGCGAATGTGGGGAGGAACAGAGGGTGATATTTGGTTCCCGAATGCTGCGGGGAATAGCTCTTACCTGGTGGGATGTGTACTCTGCTTCGCTGGAGCCGACTGTTCTGGACCAATTGTCTTGGTCTACCTTCAAGGAGAAACTGCTAGAGGAGTACTGTAACGAGCGGTCGTTGGACCGAATCAAGGATGAATTCCAGAACTTGAAGAAGGGAGGTATGTCTGTGAGGGAGTACAACCGTCTCTTCATGGACAAGATGGGTTTTGTGGGACGTCTGGTCCCGACGGAGAAGGATAAAATCAAGGCTTACATCAAGGGCCTCCCATCGGACATGATGTCGATGGTTCGTGTGACAAAGGCCTCCACCCTTCGGGAGGCAATGGAAGAAGCTCAACTCATGGAGGATGCTTACAGTCTCGGCAGGGATCAGGGTGGTCTCCAAGTCGAGAAGAGGAAGTAGGAGGGAAGTTCAATGCCCTCAAAGAAACCCTTTTGTGCCAACAACAGCGCTCAGCGAGGAGCTGATCCTAGACGTGATGCCAAGTGGTGCTCCAGGTGTAGAAACAAACATTTCGACCCGTGCAACTTTGTTCCCGGAGTGTGCTACAAGTGCGGGAAGGCGGGTCACACGTACAGAGATTGCCCTCAAAAGGGGCAATTATGTTTCGAGTGTAAGGAACCGGGGCACGTCAGGACGGAATGCCCGAAGCTGAAGACCGGAGGATCTGGCGGGAAGAAGTTGGAAACTCCGCGGTCGACTGGAAGGGCTTTCCAGATGTCGTCCGAGGAAGCGAAAGCATCGACCGATGTGGTGTCGGGTACGTTCTCTCTAAATTCCGTACCTACACGTGTGTTATTTGATTCTGGTGCTAGCTACTCGTTCATATCCGAATTGTTCTGTCAAAGGCTTGCTATGTCTATGAGTATGTTAGAGAATGCGGTTGTGGTAGAAATAGCAAATGGAGGTCAGGTTCTAATTCGTAGTATCCTTAAAGACTGCATGTTAGAACTTAAGGGAAAGAAATTTCCCATTAATTTACTGCCTATGCAAATTGGCGGGTTCGACGTGGTGGTGGGTATGGACTGGTTATCTAAGAACCAGGCCGAAATAGTGTGTTCCAAGAAAATGATCCGCTTACCGATGGCAAACGGGGAAGCAACTATAATCTACGACGAAGGAAGAAAAGGAGATGTGGCGATCATTTCAGTAATCAAAGCTCGGAAGTGTTTGGCGAAAGGATACGTATCTTTCTTGGCGTATGCCATCGATACCAAACTCGACCAACGAAAGTTGGAAGAGGTTAGGGTGGTACGTGAGTTTCCCGATGTGTTTCCGGAAGACTTGCCCGGGTTGCCGCCCGATCGTGTTGTGGACTTTCGTATTGACCTCATTCCTGGAGCGTCTCCGATTGCTCGAGCTCCTTATCGTTTGGCTCCTACCGAAATGCAAGAGATGGTGGTTCAACTTCAAGACCTTCTCGAGAAAGGTTTCATCCGACCGAGCTCGTCACCGTGGGGAGCTCCGGTTCTATTTGTCAAGAAAAAGGACGGTGCATTGAGAATGTGTATCGACTACAGGGAACTGAACAAAGTGACGGTGAAGAACAGGTATCCACTTCCAAGAATCGACGACCTGTTCGATCAGCTTCAAGGAGCGGGTTGCTTCTCAAAGATTGATCTTCGATCGGGGTATCACCAAGTGAAGGTAGCAAAGAGCGACATTCCGAAGACGGCATTTAGAACTCGCTATGGGCACTACGAGTTTCTGGTGATGCCATTCGGCCTAACCAACGCACCGGCAATATTTATGGACTTGATGAACCGAATGTGTCGACCGTTCCTCGACAAGTCGATAATTGTATTCATCGACGACATCTTAGTTTACTCCAAGAATGAAGAAGAGCATGAGCAGCATCTCCGTGAAGTGTTGGAAGTGTTAAGGCGAGAAAGACTCTACGCAAAGTTTTCAAAGTGCGACTTTTGGCTTCCAAAAGTTCAATTTTTGGGGCATATAGTTTCAAAGGAAGGAGTCAAGGTGGATCCCGCAAAGATCGAGGCAATGACGAATTGGGAACCTCCCAAGAATCCGTCCGAAATCCGAAGTTTCCTAGGTTTGGCAGGATACTACCGGAGATTCATCCAAGACTTCTCGAAGATAGCCTCGTCGTTGACAATCTTGACCCGGAAGAACGTGAAATTTGTGTGGACCGAGAAGCAAGAAGAGGCGTTTCGCACATTACAGAAGAAGCTTTGTGAGGCTCCTATCCTATCCTTACCAGACGGGACGGAAGATTTTGTGGTGTACAGCGATGCGTCGAAGATGGGTTTGGGTTGTGTCCTGATGCAAAGAGGGAAAGTGATCGCTTACGCATCAAGGCAACTTAAAGTGCATGAAGTCAACTACCCTACTCATGACTTGGAATTGGCAGCTGTGGTGTTTGCACTGAAGTTGTGGCGGCACTACCTCTACGGTACAAAGTGCACTCTTTATACTGATCACAAGAGTCTGAAGCATATCTTTGATCAGAAGGAGTTGAACATGAGGCAGCGAAGATGGTTGGAGTTGTTGAAGGATTATGACTGCGAATTGCTCTACCATCCGGGTAAGGCAAACGTGGTTGCCGACGCCTTGAGTCGGAAGGTCTGCGGAGGAAATTCTCGTGCTACCTTTGCACGGATTGAAGTAACTTCAACGCTTATTGATAGAATCAAGGAATCGCAAGCCGAAGCCCTGCTAGAGGAAAATCTCAAAGGAGAAGTCATGGCGAAACAACATCTTTTGTTGACTGAAGATAGTCGAGGGGTGAAGCTTTTCAATGGGCGAGTCTGGGTGCCCAAGATTGGGGGTAATAGAAAACTTCTTCTCGAAGATGCCCACAAGTCAAAATACGCCATTCATCCGGGAAGCACGAAAATGTATAGAGATTTGAAATTGCTTTATTGGTGGCCAATCATGAAGCTCGATGTGGCGCGCTATGTGGAACAGTGTGTGACTTGTTTGCAAGTGAAGGCTGAGCACCAAAGACCCTACGGAAGTTTGCAATCCTTGGAAATTTCGGAATGGAAATGGGAACACATCACGATGGATTTCGTGACAAAGCTACCAAAGACCTTGAAAGGTCACGACGCCATTTGGGTTATCGTTGACCGCTTGACCAAAAGCGCTCACTTCTTGGCCATGCGGGAAACCTTGCCAATGGATAAATTGGCGAAGTTATACATCGACGAAGTAATTTCCCGGCACGGCGTGCCTCTATCTATAGTCTCTGATCGGGATAGTCAGTTCACGTCGCATTTTTGGGAAGGCCTACAAAAGGAATTGGGTACACGTATGAAGTTGAGCACAACCTACCATCCTCAAACCGACGGACAAAGCGAGAGGACAATCCAGACGCTAGAAGATATGTTAAGATCATGCGTGATCGACTTTGGGGGTAGTTGGGATACGCACCTGCCTTTGGTAGAATTTGCATACAATAATAGCTACCACTCAAGTATAGGGATGGCACCCTTTGAAGCGTTATACGGTCGCAAATGTCGAACTCCCGTATGTTGGCTCGAGGCGGGGGAAAAGCAGTTCGCCGGACCGGAAGTTGTGCAAGAAACGGCGGACAAGGTCAAGGGCATCCGCGAACGTCTGAAGGCGGCCCAAGATCGACAGAAAAGTTACGCCGATAAGAAAAGACGGCCAATGGAATTCCAAGTGGGAGATCGGGTTATGTTAAAGGTGTCCCCTTGGAAGGGAATTATTAGATTTGGGAAGCGTGGGAAATTGAGCCCCCGTTTCCTTGGACCGTTCACTGTGACTAAGCGGGTAGGACTTCAAGCTTATCAACTGGAACTTCCTCCGGAGATGAAGGGAATTCATAACACGTTTCACGTGTGCTATCTACGGAAGTATCTAGCAAAGGAGGAGAGTGTCATTCCACTCTCCGAGATCAGAGTAGATGAAGGGAATCGTTGCGTTGAAGAACCTGAGGCGATTTTGGAAAGGAAGACGAAGAAGCTTCGTCACCGGGAAGTCACAATGATCAAGGTTCAGTGGAAGCACCATCGAGGTGCCAATGTGACATGGGAAGCGGAAGAGGACTTGAGGCGGAGGTACCCTCACCTCTTTCCATAGCCGAGATTTCGAGGACGAAATCTTCTCCAAGTTGGGGAGGATTGTAACACCCGCTATTTTGGGGTTGGGTGAAAAGTTGACTATTACCCAAAGTTCAAGGGGGTAAAATGTAACTTGGGTTATATAAATATAAATCAGATTTTAGATATTTTGGAAATATCACAAATATCAGTTTTGAGAAATCAGAGAGAGAGAAGTGAAACAGGAAGAAAGTGGTCGTTCGGTTTTCTCCAAATCCAGGTACGAATCTAGCTTAATGCTTTGATCTGAATGCTTTTAGCAGTGTAGAATCTCGTTGTGAAGGTTTTAAACCGTTCCATTTCGAGATCTGAGTATTTCTCATTTTGGATCTGGGTTCAGCATTCGACCTGTTCTTGGTGTTCTTGTTGAACAAGACGATGGTCCTTCGACCGAGGGTCCTTCGACCGAATGGTCGTTCGACCGGTTGGTCGTTCGACCAGTGTGACCTAAGACCGGGGTCGGATTCGACCGGACGTCGGGTTCGACCGGACATCGGGTTCGACCGGGGTCGGGTTCGACCGGACATCGGGTTCGACCGGGGTCGGGTTCGACCGGGGTTGGGGTTCGACCGGGGTTGGGTTCGACCGGTTGTGTCCTTTGACCGGTACTGAGTTCTGGCAGTGTGTTGTGTTCGTATTCTGGAGTTTTAAGTCATTAAGTTGTCTTTATTTTGGCTTACCGATTATCGGTGTTGTCATAGGTAGCAATCGTCTGAAGCAGGCTATAATCAGGAAGAAATCTGAGGTGAGTCCTTAAACTAAATCGGTCTGTATTACGAATGCTATGTGACAAATGTATTATTTAAATGTGGAAAACCTGGTTTCAAAGTAACTGATTCTGTTGGGAAATACCTTCTAAAGATTTCACATTTTCAAGAATCACAATTTATAGAATTGAACCGTTGTTCATATGAATTGCCTGTATATCTGATTTAATATGAGTATGCTCTGAAATGACATGCTTTGGCTTTGAGTCTTAGTGCAATGGATCCATAGGCACGGTGTCCCTATGTCCCCCTGTTTTGGGCATTTGGTTCACGTTTTAGCACGGGATAGGCATTGGGTTGCCATGATAAGTAGGTTGTGGGCCTATACGGTCGGGCAGTGTCTCATGGTGCAGTAAGGTGTAATCCCATTTGGTGCTTGGGTTCCCCCTGTTTTGGGAACTCTCAAGGATAGATCCAGAGGGGTTGACTTGAATGTTTTGAGCAACAAATCTAGAGGGGTTGAGCTCGTTATGTGATTTTTGGGTATTACTTATACCATGTTTAATCACTAATGGTTTATTGGATTTCTTGACTTAGCTCATGGCTATACTACCGCGTGGCACCAATTGGGTTTAGTACTCTCTTTTATTTTAGCTTATTCTCACTAGGCGTTAGCCTAACGCTTGCTCTTGGTTGTCATGTTGGCAGGTTATCTTAGCAGTGGGGCCCGTCGGGACTGAGGGAGCGACCTTGGGTCGTGAGGGATTCTTTTGAAGATTTATTTTGGAAGTGTAGCGATACCCGTCCCTAATCTAGATATTTTGTAGATTAATAGGATGTCGTTTTATACTTCAGTTATCTACCTCAATATTGACTACTCTATACCCGTTGGGTTGATTGTGTAATGAAAATTGTCACACCTTATTCCGCAACTTAGTCTATTGCCGAATTGTTTCTTCAAAATTTTATTTCCGCAGTTTCTAGGGTGTTACAACATGGTCACATGTGATTTTAGTGTAAAATCACATATGATTTGGTCGTTTTCGTATTCTTTTATTTGGTTAATGTTTCGTTTGAACCTGACTATATATATATATATATATATATATATATATATATATATATATATATATATATATATATATTTATATTTCATTTTTAAGTGGTTGTCAAAATTTTGATCATGAGTATATTCACATGGTAGTATATTTAATGCTAATTAATATTTTTACTTTATAAAACATTTGTCACATCTTCCTAGATTTTTTTTTTAAATTTCTTAATATTCACGTTTACAGTTTATAACTGCATATGTGCTTCCGGTTTAAATTCCATAAAACTAATTAACAATTGACTAATACACACCTTCAAATATAAAGTAAATGTTGAGCCCTACTAATACGGTAAAATATTCCGTAAAGCTGATGACCAACCGAAAACTCTTATTCTCTCAAAAACCACACAAACCCACATAATAAAATCATGATGAGCAGGGAATATAATATGAAATATAAATCATGATTTAGGGTTCGAGTTCAATCAAGATGCATCAATTTACATTGCATATGTACGTTTCTATTATGTATGTATGCCACATGTACTATGAGCAATCAAATTTAACATTAATTCTTAATTATATATAGTACTTAGGTATCGAGTCCAGAGGTGTTTATGGTTTGATCTGAACAGTCTAACACCTCAAACCACAAATCAAATTAACAATAAGGGAATTAAGTGACTAGATTGGTCAAATCAAATGATGGTCTGATCCAAACTTTTAGGGCGATTTAAGATTAACATAGCCCATGAGATAAAAATTTGCATAAAAGAGCTATATGCATATGCTACTCCCTACAAAAAAAGATATTCATATGCTATGATTAATGAATTCAACAAGAAGTTGCATTGTCCTCCATAGTTCATAAAAAAATTATAAAAATTGAGTGAAGTCGGATAATAAAAAATGAGAAGACAATCGACAAATCGATGAGAATTGAGAGTTGAAAGATCAAGAAAATAAGAAGACATAAATAGAGAAAGAGATGCGAGTTGAGAGAAATCAAATAATAGGGGACTTAGGGTTTATAATACTTTTCTCTCTCTATATATATAAATGATTATCTGATTAATTATAGATGAGTTTAATATATAAACATATATATAATGTTATATATAGGCGGTTTAAATTGCCAAACCGGTATCTTAAAACGTAGACTAGACCCAACCACCTGGTTTAACCTTCTACCAACTTGACTGGACCACCAACCCACCTAATTAATCCGTCAAAATTTGTCTGGATCTAATTTGGTTTGACCGTTATTACATGGTCTAGCTGTTTTTCTGAACACCCTAATCGAGTCAAATTTTGTATTTACTTTTATAACAATTCATTTACTTATAAGCAATAGAATAAATAAATAAAAGTTAATACTTTCCTCTCTATATGAATAATTATTTAATTAATTATGTAGATGAGTTTAATATACAAAAGTATATATAATGTTATATATAGACGGTTTAAACAGGTAAACTGGTATTTTAAATCGTAGACTAGACCCGACTACCTGGTTTAACCTCTTATCAACTTGACTGGACCACCAACCCACATAATTAAACCGTCAAATTAAAACTGTTTGAATTTGGTTTGATTTGACCGTTTTACATGGTCTAACTATTTTTCTGAACACCCTAATAATCGAGTCAAATTTTGTATTTACTTTTTTAACAATTCATTTACTTATAAGCAATCAAATAAATAAATAAAAAAGTTGTGAGAGCCTAATATGACAAATGGATAAACCAACTGGGCTAGCTCAGTTGGCCACCAAGGTTTCTTTAAGGTGCCTTGGGGAGAGGATGTTTGGCTAGGGGAGGTCTTAAGTTCGAGTCCCACCCGAGACGTTTTACCCCTTCAGGTGATATTGGAGAAATAGGGGGGTCTCAGGGTCAGCATACTGCCCAATTGGATGTCACTGCTGGATCTGAACCACTAACAACTAACAAGCCGTTCTTAAAAAAAAAATGACAAATGGATATATATATATATATATATATATGTGTGTATATATATATATATTCATTTATTTTGGCTGCAATCACCATCTTACTTTGCACAATTTTCTTCAACATACATCACCCTTGCCAAAATGTATACTAAATCTTACAATACGTAATTATACAAATTAATTACAATTTAATCTTGTGTGATCAAACATTGACTATTCTTAACAAAAAAAAGTATATAAAATTACAAAAGAAAATAAAAAAAATCCAATGCAACACTAATTATATCCATCAAACAACATGGTCTCTACTGTTCTCCGGCGAAGTAGATTTACTCCTTGAGCTAGAAAATGGCAATGAATTCGATCCGGCAGCTTGTGAATTCGTCATCGTCGTTGCTGCCATCGATTTGTTAAAGAAGCTTGATGAACATTTGTTTGTGTTTGAAGTTGAAGGAAAGCTTGAAAACACTGGAAATGTATCTTCCATTTTCACATTCTGGCAAGATTTCTCACCTCCTCCTTGAACTCCGATCCCACCAACGCCGATTATCGACGTCAATGCTGCCTGTAAAACCGATTGGAAATTAGGGTCTGATGTGATTGCCCTTGTTGCAGCTTCAATGGTGTCTGGTTGTAGAGAATGTTGATTATTAGTGGTTGCATTGGCCATCATGCTCTTATTTTGCATGTAAGAATGGTAGATGTTTTCTTGAGTCTGTGTTGATCCAAAGTTGAGGGACCCCATTTGATTTTTCCCATAGTTGAGGGTCCCATTGCTCCAAGAAATTGGCAATGCATTAGATTCCAAAGAACTAAAGTTGAGGTTTGTGGTTGAGTATCTTGGAGGGAAAGTGTTGGTCATCGGCGGCGATCGGTAGTTGTAAGGCGATGATGTCGAAAGTGTGTTTGAAGTAAGATCGAGGGTGACGGTTGGGCACGAGGGCGATGGCGAGATCGAAGAATGTGGTAGGTAAATCGGCTTTAATTTTAGGTTTTCGTTGAGATAAAAGTTTAGGCCGTGAGAGGTGGTGCTAGGGTTAGGGTTTGATCCGGAGGTTGAGGAGCCCGATGTTAACATACTGGCGGCTGCGGAGGTGGTGGAAGCCATTGCGGTGGCGGAGACCGGAAGCGGATGATTATGTGTTCCTTCGTATGTCGTGATCAAAATCGACATATCTTGAGGACATCTTTGCACCTATATACAGATTTCCCATTGATTTATCAATAAAAATACATGAAATATATATTTTCAAAAGCGATGCAACACGAGAACTTTTAATTAACATAAACAACAATCGATATTGTCAACAAACAATCGTCCTAAAATCCAAACGATTTCAAATTATACCTGTTTCCTCACGGGGCAAGTCGGAGAAACAGTGCACCGATAATATGCCCTTGGACATGGATTTCCTTTCGCGATCTTTTGTCCATATTTTCTCCATTGACATCCATCGTTCATCTGTGGATTATAACCACGTGTACGTTTAATTGGTTTTCGTTAATTACATTTTAGAGTTAAATACAAAACATATATAGGAGATTTAGATGATTAATTACCGTTGGTGTATCACAACGAACCCTAACAGAAACCCTAGTTTTCTTCGTAGGGTTTTGCTGCGAAACCTCTTGATCGTCTCCACTTCTCTTTGGAGTCGGAGGTTTCTGCGGTGTCCAAGTCTCTCCGGCTTCATCTTTAGTTTCCTCCAAGCTATTATCAGGGCTTGGATTTATCGAAGACTCGGCTTGGGTGGTGGATGAAAGTTCGAATTTGCAATACTCGAGCCCTAGACCTAACCCTTCCGAACTTTTGGTTGGAGGAGTCGTACATCGTTTATCTTTCTTGACCAATTCGGGTGACGATTTCCTTCCAAGACTCAGGGAAACAAGGTCAGATTCGTCGTTGATTCTTGGTTGTTCGTTAGGTTTGGTCAATGCAGTGGCGACAGTGGTTGAAGTTTCTTGTTGTTGATGGAGAATGTCATGGAACTTCTTTTGAAGGGTTTGGTAATCCTTCATGATCTGGTCAAGATGCAGCCTTAGCCTTTGGTTTTCTTCCCTTACCTCACCCATTTCAGCTATGGTTAATTCAAATTGCTTCTCATCCTGCATTTATTCATTCAAACCAGCTTCATTAAGATTCTCTCAAAATAGTATTATTTCTTAATATTCAATATTCTTGGACTACGTTTACGAAATCTAAGCAACGGATTGGGTTCCGGTGAGAAGTTGAGTTAACGTGAGAAGTGGTTATCAACCGTTGGATGTACATTAGGATGAGATACACCGAGATAAGATGCACCCGATCAATTTCCGTATAAGCACGATTCATGGGTAGACTTGAGATTAAAAATGATTAGGGTTCAGATCCACTTCTCACGCTTCTCACTTTAACTTAACGTTTCACATGATCCTTCGGTTCTAAGTTACATGTCATATATATATATATATATACATGCATTTTAATGAATCAAAATTAAATGTAACCGCTATAAGAATTGATGACACCCAATTAACAAAAAAAAGATGCATTTATTAAACCTATAATTGAGTCTTTAAAACAGAAATCAAAGTATTGGCATAACTGTAACATTAATTATATATGCATCTTATAATAATGAGTTTATATATATAAAGGTTTCACTTTCTTAAACTTTATGTAGCGATTGTTGAGTTACGTGCATGTCAAGATTTAAGAATAACTTGGTAGCCTTGAATTTGAAAAATGTTTTTATGAATCGATTAATGAATTATATATTGGAATAGATTATGGATATTTTTTGGATTTGGAAAGAATGATCAGGGTTTATCAGTTAATTAATTATTTATGATTTTGGTTGTTAGAAATATAATTAAAGCTTCAAAATACTTATCAGAAACTCTTTATTTTCAAATTATGTGTCCGATATCATATAATAAACGAGTTTTTTCCTTTCAAAATAAAATAAAATTACAGGATAATATCGTATTTTTTGTTTAGATTACTGCAGTATAATATATATAGAGAGAATCTTGAAACTTTCAATGTTCCAAAGATCAACATGAAATATTGAAAATAATAAAAATTCTAGAAATGTCAATGCTCAAAAAATTGATGTTAATAAATGTTCACAATCATTAGATCTGATATTTCAAAGAAAACCCATTAGACAGAAAATTAACTCTTAATTTTTACATTATATATATATATATATATATATATATATGAAAGAAAAAGATGAAGAAGAAGAAGAAGAATTAAGAAAGATTCAAATAAACAAGAAAAACTGGTTTTGATTCTTCCCAATTATCATTTTTTTCATAAATAATTTTGTGTTCATACACCAGAGGAATGATCATATATAAACTCCAATATGAAGAACACCCTCGTCTTTCCATAGAAAATAATAAATATTATACACCAATAAAAAGTATAAATTAAATTTAAAAAAATATATTACAAAATTAAGCTTCAAACACGTATAAACCACCTTTTCATTGCAGAGAAAATATCAAAAACTTCAAAAGTAAATAATTAAGAAAAATCAAAGCTTCATGAACCTTAATTATGAAAATTAAACAACCTCTTCATTAATTGCACATAAAATAGCAAAAAAAAAAAAAAAGTAGAAAATAATTAAGCATGATTGATGCACCTTATGAAAAACAACCTCTTGTTTGCAGTCATCTTCTTCACCATGATGACGATTTTCTTCCTTATCTTCTTTCTTGATTTGTTGGCTTGTTTTCCTCTGATCAACTTCCATGGAGAATTGAATAAAAGTATTTCTGCTAATTATATTTTGAATAGATTTTTATAAGTGAGGATCGATATATAGCAACTTAGATCTGTTCTTATAAAGAGGGGCCAGGGGCCAGCAATGTTTGACTTGTATATACGTTTTTTTTAATATAATTTGTTCAATATTTACTTAATCAATAAATATGGAAAAAATGTCAATGCCCCATTTGCATGCCATCACCTATAAATTATTTTACTACTACTACTACTATTATATCTTTTTTTATTCACACCAAGACTTTCTTTATACTTATAATATACAACGCTTGATCACTCAATTTATATACTTAATTTCTATCAGAAATAATCAAAACCTTATTTTAATTTCTTTTTTTCTTAACTGTGGATGTCCGGACCAGCTTGCACGTATCAGACAGAATCTATAAAAGTCCTAGAGAACAAATAGGAAAATTCCCAATGACCTTACAGGACTCGAACTTGTAACATTTGAGAAGAATTCCCAAAGTCACAAGTTTTATTATCGGTTGAGCTAACCCCACAAGATTAACCTTCTTTAATTTTTGTTTCTTGATTCATGAAAAAGAATCAATTTAATTGCATATGTTAATGGTAATTACGTACGTTTTCCCTTTGTATTAGTATAAAATTCAAAAATTCTTATTGATTCGAAGTTCAAATGTATCTTTTTGACCCGTAAAAACATATATATATATATATATATATATATATATATAAAATACGATTGTATGAAGTAGTGTGCAGGGAAATCCCGGTCATTTTATGGTGATCTTTCAAGCTTAATTAAGTTATTCGGTTACGTTTTTTTATCGTTAATTATATGTTATTGTACATTATTATCTCTTTTTTTTTTGGATAAACATTTATAAAAGCAGTTAGACATTTTATGATCAAATTCAGTGGAACATTTAGTTCTTAACAACATTTGATGATGAAATTCAATTGATTTGTGGTTGTATTAATTGGCTCACATGATGATGCTCCCACCTCATCAAATAATTTTTGGGAAGAAATTAAGGATAATAATTAAAGAAATAGATGAGATGTGAAAGAAGAACTTGAAGAATTCAACTTCAACGTTTTGGTCTTTTAGATTATGGAGGTTAGACCCGCAAGAAACGGGCCTATTTGCTGACTGCTAATCTATTTATTTATTTAGTTATATATATATATATATATATAATATTATTTAATAATAGCCAATGAACAGCTAACTAAATATCATATGGTTGAAGTTTCGTACATACAAAAGTCAAACATAGAAACATACAAATTCAATGATCGGCGGTCAGAGTTACGTCACCGTCGTTTTGATTTCCGATGGTAGCCACTAGGGCTGCCCCTTAATTCATATCGAAGTAAAGGGTCCAACTCAATACCGTCATTTATATTTTCATTGTCTTAATTGGTCTTTGTTTTTGACTTTTTTTTAATCCATACTGCTAGTTACCTTTTAATTTTCTTTAAATATATATATATATATATATATATATATATATATATATATGTGTGTGTGTGTGTTTGTGTGTGTTTTGATGTCAAAGTAAGAGACAAATTCCATGTCATTATCGATTTTCAATCCGTTAGATCACATTAAAATTTTAATTTTGCGTATTTAGTTCATACTTTTTTTAGATATATAATAAGATTATTAGCTTTTAAATTATCGTAAATATATTTTTTTTCAATTTAATTAAGTAATTCAAATTTTGATGTATGATTTGATCGATTGTAAGTAATTATTAATAAAATACTATAAATAAACGAATTTTAGGTTTTTGTATAATTGGTCAAATTGTTCATATGATATACTACTCCTATTTATTAGTCAATTAGGTTACAAGAAATTTAATATCTATACTATATTATAAAACACGAATAAAAAATTCTTAAATACAAATTACTAGGCACAAGGTATCATCATTTTATGTAAAATTTTAAAATTTTCTTAATTTATAAGTATCAAAGCACAAAATACATATTACTAATGCAAACTTCTAACACCCACCAATTTGGTATGTGCAAGACATTCCTTTTATGCAAACCTTTTCATGTATCACTATTAATTAATATACTCATATTACTATAATTTTGTTTTAATTATATTTAAAATATGTAATTGGTTATTTTTTCTAGATGTCATTAAAATATATAAGATAATCATTGAATTCTAACTAAATACTTAATTTTTTTATATAAAAAACATTATATTATTAAACTTAAATTAAACAAATTTATAAAAAAAACATTATCATTTTCTCAAAACCATCCAAAATTGTACTGTAAATCGACAAAAAAATAAAATAAAACATTAAAATCGTGATGTATCTCACTACATTGCACGGATACGCTTCTAGTTTATATTAAACGTGAAAAAGGATAATATTACTTAAAGAAATAATTAAACGGTAAAATTTATAACGATATGGATCCATTTTGTCAACAACATTTAATAGAATGTACCAAAATTTTCAACAATTTTGTCGTCTAACAAATAATTTTTTTTTTTACTATTACTTCAAACATTAATTTATATAGAAAAGAAGAGTTATTATGCCACCTCTTTACATGATGTAAATGGTAACTAATTATCATGTACTGTACAACGGGAGCACAATATTACCTAGTGAGAGCATAAGTATATACTTTCACTAGAATCGCTACAAGTAATATAATGGTACGAATACCGACTATCGTTCTCACAGGGACCGAACTACTTAGAATTGCTGATTTTTATGAACTTCTTGCACAAGTTTCGAGTTTGGGAAAAATATTTGTTTTTGATGGTGATTTGACAAAAAATGCGAAATGAACTTTACGATTAAAAGTTGGGTACGGATGTAAGCTTTTCTTGGGAAAAACGTAGTGACACGATGGTTGGACACGTTGTAGTACGGAATGTCTATAAAAAGTCCGATATCTCGAAAGTGAATTTTTATAGACAGGTCCTAAAACGTGTTCATGAAGTTTCCACCTTTACCGACTCTTGATCTTGCCGATTTAACTAAGTTGATAAAAATAATCAAGTTCTACCAATATGGAGATTTATACCTAAATCTCTTTGTGATATAAATCTCGACCGGCGTTTGAACCTTAGTAAATCATACAAAACCCGTATCTCTACGTGGTTATCAAAGACTCTCTCAAATCTTTGTGCATCACTTAAGCCGTATTTCGAATCCACCCCTCTCGAGGTCAAGATCTAATATTAACACATAAAAGTGATCGGCTTATCTGCGTTGAGTTGAAGTCCCGACTCAAGTGACCAAGGTCAAGAGTTGATAACGATGGTCACACCCAAGTGTAACCTACTAGACCCAAATTGGCTTATATCCGCACCCAAGAAGGTGCTTAGCTCATAACGATAATAAAAGACATAATATAATAAAAAAATACTTGTTAACTACTTGCATAATAAAAATGAACTACAATTATAAATGGAAAGTACATAATTTAATTACTTTAAAGTGCGGAAATTAAATACAATAACGTAAGTACGGAAATTTAAATACAAGAAATAAAAGTGCAAAAAATTAAAAGACGTAAAGTAAAGACGAGAATAAAAATGCAGGAATTAAATTCTACACTTCAAGTCTAAATACTTGAAAGTATTTTAGACTTGAATGAGGAGAGAGTGATGGATGATGGATGTTGATGATGGGAGGTGAGTGAGATGGTGAATGGTGTATGATGTGAAATAAATGCTCCACAAAGTCTTCTATTTATAGGAGGGTGACTTGAGCATCCAATGGTCATGATTGAGTCTTCAATGAGTGGTCAGGATTAATCCAACAAACTTGTTCTTCCAGCTCACCTCCAGCCTTTATTATCTGCTGGATAATAGCCTCGGGTGCCTACAGTGGGCACACCAGTGCCCACAAACTGATCTGCAGCATAATTTCTCACAAGATTGAACAAATTGGTTACATTATCATATTTTGCAAATAATGTGGACCAAATGAAGGGGATAGAAGCAAAAGTGGGTAAAAAGATGGATAAAAACCTATAAAAATAGCAACAAATAACTCTAAAAAAATGAGAGTTATCATCCCCCCAAACTTGAGGTGTTAGGTGTCCTCAAGTGACAAAATAAAAACGAAAAAGAATGACACGAAGAGGGGGAAAACTTGAATAAGAAAAATATACCACCCGGACGATGTTGATAATTCCTCTAGCTTGAGTATTGGTGCCTTTCTCCATTGTTGAAATGGTTGGTTCCGAACTAATCAATAGGACTTTGATTCGGGTTGGTGTTTGTGGCTTAAAAATTGAAAAATGACCATTTCTTCCCCCAAACTTGAACTATTCTACAAAAAGGATTTTTGGATTTCTCGATGTTGAATCCAATTTGTGTAGTTCTCGAACTCTTGAAACCCAATATTTTGGATTTGTGTATGGTTTACGGCACGTCGGGTTTCAAAAGTATTTTTATTCAACGATTGTCTTCCAATTTTTTCGAAGACTTCTTATATATATATATATATATATATATATATTCTTTTTGTTCTTCCTCTTTTTTCTTTTCTTTTTGTGTACGATCATGAAATTTTATGAAATAATAATCGTACAAACCGCAAGGTGTCCCCCCCCCCCCCCCCAAAAAAAAAAAGCTTAGAATCGGACAATGTCCTCATTGACGTAAAAACGGTAGGGGTTACGGTAAAGGGGTCGGTTTCAAAGGGAGTGTGTATAGGCCGCAACAAAAATGACCTACATCTTCTTAGTTCATCACCATTCAAATCAATAATGAAAAATGCACCTGAAAAAAAATTGAGAGAAAATCTAGAGGAAATACATTAAATATCAACACCACTAGATAAATATAAAACGACCCGTACAATAATTACCAAAAAGACGGGATGAGTCTAACTACGCACAAAGTTACCCAAAAGAACTGTTTACGACAGACATAGTTTGCAATATACGACAATTTAAAACCAACATAATCAACCTTGAGGTGAGGACTGACCACTCGGGCCAGTGGTCTGTGCACTGCATCCATCGGTGTGTTCGAGTAATCGCCGACGGGGTTTAGAGTGGTGGTGGTTGGTGGCGTCGGGGCTGTGATGGTGGTGTAGTTGGGGAAGTTGTGTGTGATGGAGAGAGGATTAAGCGTCGATGATTACCACCCACGAACCAGCGATGATGTCGCTGGCGAAGGTTGAAGATCCGACAGAGGTGTGTGGTTGCTTAGGTGGTTGTGCAGCGTCGTGGGTGGTGGTGGTAATAGCTTTAGTGGGGGCGATGGCGGCGACCTCTCGTTGCAACCGGCGACTCCGACGGGGTGGGATGCTATTTAGGGTTTTGGTTGAGTTTTTCAATCTAGCCATGGGAGGAGATGGAAGGTTTCTTGTGTTTTTTTTTTCTTGAAGAAACCAAAATGATCATCTCTTTTCTTTCTTATTTAAAAATCCCCCCCCCCCCCCCCAAACTACTCCCTAAAAAAAACGATTATTACTTCTTCTTTTTTAAGAAGAAAGAAACCTTCTTTTGATAATCCTTCCAAAACTACTCCCCCCAAAACAAAACCGGTTTTCCTTCCTTTTTCAAAATTATTATTATTTTTTTTGTTATTTTTTTAAACCTTTGACAAATGAAAAGGTAGTGTCATGTCAAAGAAAAGAGTTTTTTGTCCTTGCATTTTTTTTGTGTGGATGGAATGAAGCCACCAAGGGAGAGAGTATTCCCTACTTGTACCCTTTTGTACTTTGCTCCACCAAAAAAATGTCAAGTGTTGTACTTGCCAATGATGACTTCCTTCTACAAACCAACTGGACATCACTTCTTAAATAAATCAGATTTAAACCTTAAAGAGCTCCCATTTTGCAAAAAGAAACGGATCTTTTTATAAAAACACCCAGCCCACGTGCCCATAGTGGGCACAGCCTACCCACAGTGGGCAAATCACTGCTAAAAATAAAAAAAAACTAACTGTACAATATTTACAGAAAACGCTCAACTTACTCGCTTAAGGTTCCTGGGTGGTTGGGTTAGGCACCCCATCAGGAATGTAGTGCTTAACCCGGTGCACATTTACCCTAAAAATGTTGTTATCCTGCGGGTTCAGTAAATCAACCGTACCAAATTTACCAACATCCGAGATGGTAAAAGGTCCTGACCACGCGATTTAAGTTTTCCCAGGAATAATTTCAGTCGTGAATTAAAGAGGAGTACTTGTTGACCTTTTTCGAAAGTTCTTTGATTTATCCTACGATCATGCCACATTTTTGTTTTTTCTTTATAAATCTTGGCATTTTCGTAGGCATGGTGTCTCAACTCCTTTAATTCACTCAACTGAAGTTTCCTCTTTTTTTCTACGGCATCCTCACACAAATTCAACTCTTTTATAGCCCAAAAAGCTTTGTATTTCAGTTCCAAAGGTAAATGACATGCCTTCCCGAAAACTAATCTGTACGGTGACATATCCAATGGGGTTTTGAAAGCTGTTCTGTAAGCCCATAGTGCGTCATCCAACTTGAGTGACCAATCCTTTCTATCGGGTTTGACAACTTTTTCCAAAACTGATTTTATTTCCCGATTTGAAAGTTCGGCAAAACCATTTGTTTGCGGATGGTATGCCGTAGACACTCGGTGTTGAATGTTATAATTGCTAAGAACCGTGCTTAACATTTTGTTTACGAAATGTGTCCCTTCATCACTAATTAAAGCTCGGGGGGTGCCAAATCGTACAAAAATATTTTTATGAAGAAAGTTAATCACAGTTTTAGCATTATTTCTAGGATACGCAATGGCTTCTACCCATTTTGATATGTAATCAACCGCAACCAAGATATATTGATTATTGAAGGACATGGGGAATGGTCCCATAAAATCGATGCCCCAAACATCAAAAAGTTCAACTTCTAAAATATTATTTAAAGGCATCTCATTCCGTTGGGACAAATTCCCCGTCCTTTGGCATTGATCACAACCCTTGACGAACTTAAATGCATCTTTAAATAACGTGGGCCAAAAGAAACCACTTTGAAGAATTTTTGTCGTCGTACGTTGACCACCAAAATGGCCACCGTAGGGCGAAGCATGACAATCACTCAAAATTCCTTTCATCTCAAAATTTGGGACGCATTTTCTCAAAATTTGGTCTGCACCTAATTTATACAAAAATGGATCGTCCCAAAAATAATGTTTACAATCGTGGATGAATTTTTTAAATTGCTGTCCCTTCACATGGTATGGCTTGATTCCGCTCGCAAGATAGTTCGCGATATCCGCATACCATGGGACACTATTCTCAAAATGATGCTGGATGGCAAGGATTTGTTCATCCGGAAAACTTCTTTTATCTCATAATTTCCACCACTTGACACATAATTCTCAATCCTAGAAAGATGATCGGCAACTTGATTGTCGACACCCTTTCTATCAACTATCTCTATGTCAAATTCTTGCAAAAGAAGGACCCACCAAATAAGCCGTGGCCTTACATCGGTTTTGTTAAAGAGATATTTAATAGCGGAGTGATCTGCATGAACAATGACTTTTGTGTCAATCAAATAAGATCGAAAACGGTCAAACGCAAATACTACGACAAATAACTCTTTCTCAGTTGTTGTATAATTTATTTGAGCTTCAATAAGAGTTTTACTTGCATAGTAAATGGGGTGGAAAATTTTATCCCGCCTTTGTCCCAAGACAACACCCACAACCCAATTGCTAGCGTCACACATTACCTCAAAAGGCATGGTCCAATCTGGGGCTATCACAATGGGTGCCGAGACAAGGGCGGCCTTGATTGTTTCAAAAGCTTTGGTGTATTCTGGAGTAAAGTCAAAATCTTGGTCGGTATGCAATAAATTACAAAGGGGTTTTGCAATTTTTGAAAAATCTTTTATGAAACGTCTGTAAAACCCCGCATGCCCCAAAAAGCTTCTAATGCCTTTAAACGAACTTGGTTCGGGTAATTGCATTATAACTTCAAGATTTGCTTTATCCACTTCTAAACCTTTTTTAGAAACCATGTGACCCAACACGATTCCCTCTTGTACCATAAAATGGCATTTTCCCAGTTTAAAATTAAATCGTGTGTTTCACATCTTTCCAAACTCTTTTTCAAATTTTCAAGACAATTATCAAATGAGGTGCCAATAACTGAAAAATCGTCTATAAATATTTCCATGGAATCCTTAATCATGTCAGAGAAAATAGACATCATACAAAGTTGAAACGTTGCGGGTGCATTGCAAAGACCAAATGACATTCGACGAAAAGCAAAAGTTCCGAAGGGACACGTGAAGATGGTCTTCTCTTGATCTTCAGGTGCAATGTGAATTTGATTATAACCCGGATAACCATCCAAAAAACAATAAAATTCCTTTCCGGCCAATCTATCTAGCATTTGGTCTATAAATGGCAAAGGAAAATAATCCTTTTTCGTGGATAGATTCAATTGTCTATAGTCCATGCAAATTCTCCACCCGGTGACGGTCCTTGTTGGGAGAAGCTCATTTTTCTCATTGGTGATTACCGTGGTACCACATTTCTTCGGTATACATTGTACCGGACTCACCCAACCACTACTTGAAATGGGGTAAATAATACCCGCATCTAGCCATTTTAAAATTTCTTTCATAACGACTTCTTTCATGATCGGGTTAAGTCTCCTTTGTGGTTGCACCTTGCCAACTCTATTTTCTTCCAAAATTATCTTATGTTGGCAAAGGGATGGACTGATTCCCATGATGTCAACTATGGTCCAACCTGTGGCCTTCTTGTGATTTTTCAACAACTCAATCAATTTCACTTCCTGTTCACAACTTAAATTGGAAGAAATAATTACAGGAAATTTTTCCTCTTCCATAAGATATGCATATTTAAGGTGATTAGGAAGTGGTTTTAATTCTAGATCAGGAGCTTTGATTATAGAAGGAACCTTGTTGGGAACTGAAGATGTGACCAAGTCATTAATGCTGCTAGTTCATAATTACTACTGCCAGAGGACTTCAAAAGTTAATACTGCTAGGTATTACTACTTCTAGTAGAATTAATACTGCTAGTCAAAGTTAGTGCTGCTTAGCTAGTTAGTACTGCTAGATGTTAGTGCTGCTTAGTAGTTAATGTTGCCAAGACTCAGTTAAAGCTGCTTCTGAGATAATGTGAAGATAATGCTGAAGAGATCGTGTTCAAAGATAAACATGGAAAGCTGAAGATATTCATGGAAGATATACTGAAGATATTTTATTTATTGTAATTATCTTTTGTCCAGTATATGTATAGAATTGTTTTAGAATAGTTAGAAAAATAATTAATTCTAAGTTTTTGTTCTAGAGAGAATCAACCTCAAGGCATAGTTCCTAATTCTAGAGAAGTAGAATTCGTCTTGAAAGAGCTTGTTCTTCAAGATTGAGGTTGAGTGTGTAATCTTGTGATTTAAAGCATTCAATACAAGTTTACAAATTATTCATCATATTTACTGTTTGTTTTACTGTTTCATTGAATATCAAAGTGTTCTTCCGCAAACTTCTTTGATATTGTTTCTGAGTATTCATAATTCTTGTTGAGAATTCGATCCTGACAAACCTGGGTTGGTCTCTCATTAAGGTCCAGTTGCTCAAATGCATCTATAACCTCTATCAAATCCTCTTCCGAAACATCTTCTCCTATGCAATCAATGAAACTCAACTCAAAATCATCACCTAAGGCAGTTAGGTAGGAGCAATCTTCAATTTCACCGTTGAACTTAAGGGACTTGAAAACATTGAAAGTGATTTGTTGGTCATTTATTCTCATGGTCAACTCACCCTTCTGCACATCTATCAAGGTTCTATCGTTTGCCAAAAATGGTCTTCCCAAAATGATTGGGACATCCTTATCTGCCTCATAGTCCAACATTAGAAAATCAGCCGGAAAAATGAATTCATCGACTTTCACCAAAATATCTTCAATTTTACACTTCGGATAGGCCAAATACCTATCTGCAAGTTGTAAGGTGACTGTGGTGGGTCTGACTTCACCAATCGCTAACTTCTTAAAAACCGACAAAGGCATGAGGTTTATGCTTGCTCCCAAATCACATAGGGCATGTCCTACTTCTTGTCCCCCAATAGTACACGGGATGGTAAAACTCCCCGGGTCCTTTAGCTTTGGAGGGATTTTGCAAGTAAGAAGTGCACTACATTCTTTGATCAATGTGACAGTTTCAAATTCTCCCAGCCTTCGTTTTTTGTTGAGAATATCTTTTAAAAATTTAACATAATTTGGCATTTGCTCGAGAGCCTCTACCAAAGGAATGTTAATGTGAAGTTGTTTGAAAACGTCCAATTTTTTTTTGAATTGTTCATCAACATTTTTGGTTTTTAATCTCTCAGGGAAAGGTAAGTCTCTCAAATCCGGGACAAATTTGCTCTTGTCGGGAGTGCATGAGATGAGTGGTTCTGGACTGGGTGTAGTATGTGCTGGACAACTTGGGACAATTGGGCTTGCAGTTTGGGCCACAAATTCTGGTTTTTGGGCTTCACTAGAGGATGGGAACAAGTCTGGAAAGTTCGAGGCATCAAACAAATGTGAGTCCTTTTGTACTACTGGTACGGGAGAGGTTTTCTCGACTTTTCTAGACTCACTTATGTTTTCAATCTCTCTAATACTTATGGCCTTGACGTGTTCCTTGTGAATGCCTTTAGGATTTTCTGTGTCACTAGGCAAAGTCCCTTGTGGTATGTTCTTGAGCTCGACAGCAAACTGTCCAAGTTGGGTTTCAAAACCCCTCAAAGTTGCATTGGTTTGGTTTATAAAACCTTTAAGCAACGATTCGATTAAACCATTACCGTCCGATGCATTTTGTTGTCTAGGTGCATGTGATTGTGAAGATTGTCCATGTTGGTAATTCTGGGATTGTGAAGATTGCCCATGTTGATAATTATGAGGTAGGCCTTGATGAAATCCCGGGGGATTTGGTGGTCGGTTTTGGACTTGACTTGCCCCTGGGGGTTGAAGTCCTTGATTTCCAGACCAAGAGAAGTTCAGATGGTTTCTCCAATTCGGATTATATGTTTGGGAAAACGGACTATTTCTAGAATGGTTCCCGCCATAGTTCACCGAAACGGGGTTACCGGGACAATACTTGAGAGGATGATTTTCACCACAAAAAGTACACGTTTCAATTGAAGATTGATTTATTGCCTGCACATGACTTTTTTCTCCATTAATGTTCAAATTATTTTTAAGCAAATTAGTTAAAGCTACAATTTGTGCATTTAAAGCGGTGATGACATCAACCTCACGAACTCCTGATGCAGTTTTAGGAATTACAGCACGAGGGTTTGACCAATCAGTGTTATTATTGACAACTTTTTCCAAAATATCATACCCCTCATTGTATGTTTTTGCAGTAAAAGCTCCACCTGCCGTGGCATCGAGGATGATTTTAGCAGCATTAGAAAGACCATTATAAAATGTTTCTAATTGGATGCAGTGAGGGATTCCGTGATGAGGACATTTTTGAATTAAATCTTTGAATCTTTCCCATGCATCCGATACTGCTTCATCTTCCTCTTGTCTAAACATTAAAATTTCATTTCTGAATTTCACATTTCTGGTGGGAGGAAAATATTTTTTCAAAATTTTTTCAGCTAAACTCGTCCAAGTATCAATTGAATGAGGTGGCTGAGAATTTAGCCAAACTTTGGTTCTGTCTCTCAATGTATAAGAGAAGAGTGTCAGCCGTAAGGCTTCTGCGGAAACTCCAGGAATAAGAAAATGATCCGTCATTTATAAAAATGATTTTAAATGAGAGTGCGGATCTTCCGAAGGTAATCCTCCAAACTGACCCATTGCTTGGATCATTTGAAACATTACTGGTTTCGGTTCAAAACTCTGTGCAGCAATATTGGGCCTAAGAATACCCGACTTGAGCTCATCAAATTCGGGTGTTGCATAGTCCCATATTCCCCTTTCTTTATCATCTGCAATTTTAATTGTTGTTTCCAAAGGCAGAGGTGGTGGAGGGTTAGCTTCCGCCATGGTTCGGTTTAAAACTGGATTTTGCTGATTTCCTTTACCTCTTCTTTTTTTTTTTAAAGTTTTTCCAATTTCAAGATCGAGAGGCAAAAGTTCACCGTGTTGTAGCCGTGGCATACAACACGATAAATGCTTTGAAAGTGAAACAAGTGACACAAGCTCGAACAAAAATCAGTATCTCAGGATGTAAAATCGCGCCAGTCCCCGGCAACGGCGCCAAAAACTTGGTAGCTAATTATCGTGTACTGCACAACGGTGGCAGATTATTACCTAGTGAGAGCACAAGTATATACTTTCACTAGAATCGCTACAAGTAATATAATGGCACGAGTACCGAGTATCGTTCTCACAGGGACTGAACTACTGAGAATTGTTGATTTTTATGAACTTATTGCACAAGTTTCGAGTTTGGGAAAAATATTTGTTTTTGATGGTGATTTGACAGAAAATGCGAAATAAACTTTACGATTAAAAGTTGGGTACGGATGTAAGCTTTTATTGGGAAAAACGTAGTGACACGATGGTTGGACACGTTGTAGTACATAATGTCTATAAAAAGCCCGATCTCTCAAAAGTGAATTTTTATAGACCGGTCCTAAAACGTGTTCATGAAGTTTCCACCTTTACCGACTCTTGATCTTGCCGATTTAACTAAGTTGATAAAAATAAATTAAGTTCTACCAATATGGAGATTTATACCTAAATCTCTTTGTGATATAAATCTCGACCGACGTTTGAACCTTAGTAAATCATACAAAACCCGTATCTCTACGTGGTTATCAAAGACTCTCTCAAATCTTTGTGCATCACTTAAGCCGTATTTCGAATCCACCCCTCTCGAGGTCAAGATCTAATATTAACACATAAAAGTGATCGGCTTATCTGCGTTGAGTTGAAGTCCCGACTCAAGTGACCAAGGTCAAGAGTTGATAACGATGGCCACACCCAAGTGTAACCTACTAGACCCAAGTTGGCTTACATCCGCACCCAAGAAGGTGCTTAGCTCATAACGATAATCAAAGACATAATATAATAAAAAAATACTTGTTAACTACTTGCATAATAAAAATGAACTACAATTATAAAAGGACAGTACATAATTTAATTACTTAAAAGTGCGGAAATTAAATACAATAAAGTAAGTACGAAAATTTAAATACAAGAAATAAAAGTGCTGAAAATTAAAAGACGTAAAGTAAAGACGAGAATAAAAATACAGGAATTAAATCCTACACTTCAAGTCTAAATACTTGAAATTATTTTAGACTTGAATGAGGAGAGAGTGATGGATGATGGATGTTGAATATGAGAGGTGAGTGAGATGGTGAATGGTGTAAGATGTGAAATAAATGCTCCACAAAGTCTTCTATTTATAGGAGGGTGGATTGAGCATCCAATGGTCATGATTGAGTCTTCAATGAGTGGTCAGGATTAATCCAACAAACTTGTGCTTCCAGCTCACCTCCAGCCTTTATTATTTGCTGGATAATAGCCTCGGGTGCCCACAGTGGGCACACCAGTGCCCACAAACTGATATGCAACATAATTTCTCACAAGATTGAACAAATTGGTTACATTATCATATTTTGCAAATAATGTGGACCAAATGAAGGGGATAGAAGCAAAAGTGGGTAAAAAGATGGATAAAAATCTATAAAAATAGCAACAAATAACTCTAAAAAATGAGAGTTATCAGTAACCCATTCAACTCTTTTATCCACCACTCATTTTTATCTTCAGTTCTTTTTGCTATTTTTTAATTAAATAAAATGAGTGGTGGATAGAAGAGTTGCATTTGTTGTATCATGTAAATGAGTTGCATTTGAACGTTCCTATCTTTATATATATATATATATATATATATATGTGTGTGTGTGTGTGTGTGTGTGTGTGTGTGTGTGTGTATAGACTTGGGATTGGGTAGAAACTCTAAAATTCATAAAAACTGTAGGAACCATCTCAATGCCTTTAGATGAACCGTGCTCTTTGATCCGACGGAGCTGGTGGACATGATGACATTTTCATTATTAATAAGAACTTCGATGACATTGTTATAGATGGATACAAAGCTTAACATGACTTAATAACTCAGAACCTTATAACATACCTGTAACTGACCATGTTAATATATAGAAGTTAACATATAATTAATTACTCAACCTTAATATATATTAACGCATCATAACAACTTTGAATATCGAGGACTATATGTTAGCTACCACGTAATATTAACATATAAATAAGATAACTTTAACACATATTAACCTGTAATCTTAACACATTGTAATTAATGCAATCTTAACACACCTTTAACTCATATTTAAGGAGATTAACCATGAAAACATTAAATACACCTTAACTCTAGGTAAGACACATTAAACATAAAAACTTTAAGACACCTTAACGCATAGTAAGATCTTAAGGTGTGTTAACCATAAGGGTGTGGCGTGGTGGTAAGAGCCTGAGGACTTCATAGTGGTTGCTCGGGTTCGAGCCTCACACGCAACATTTGTGCCAAATATTGGCACGGGTGTCATCCTTGTGGCCACGGGATGAATGCACGCGGGCCAAAGGCCTGTTTTCCGGAGATTAGTCTGGGCCCAATGTGGTCTGGGATACTCCTTCCAAAAAAAAAATGGTTTCTATGAATTTTAGGGGTTGTTCGGTTGTGGCTTAATGGGTTGTATAGCCTATATGACTTATTCGCTCAGGCATAAATAACCGTTTGGTTGTGGCTTATTCGCTCAACTGATGACTTAATTGCTTAGCTGAAAATACTTACTCCTTTACATTCAGCCATTAAATTACCCATTAATTCCCCAACTACCCTTCAATAAAGAAATCTATTTTGACACTCTTCCCACTTCAACATCTAAAGAAATCTATTTTGACACTCTTCCCACTTTAACATCATATCACTTTACAAGCTCCCAAAGCCTCCATTCATGGCTCTATGGTCTTCTTCAACCTCAGCTTCTCCACCAAGTTCAAATCCTTCAGCTGGTTGGCCGGAGCTTTCTGGTTTGCCATTGCCACCCACCTAAAACGTAATTTATTCGCCGGAGCTCTCTGGTTTGTCGGAGCTCTATGGTTCGCCTGAGCTTGAGCTCTCTACTTCCTTATCTGGTTTGTAGGGTTTCTTCTTGCTCCAGGATGGAATCATTTGGGGGTTTTAGGTTCGATGATGGTATGAAATATGTTTGTATAAGCCCGATCCTGACATCTTTTAGGCCCTGGACGAGATGTAAAAATGGGTCATCGATAACTACGAAATTATTTTCAATATATTATTTATATCATCAAAAATAACATTAAATTCAAATAATACTAATAATTCATATAAAATCGATTTCTCCGGTATTCCTAGCGCAAGATCAATCAATAATCATTTCTAAATTAATATTATCTACCATATCATTTTTACATAACATCATCAATCAGTTCCACCATCAAAGACATCTTATGATATACCTTTAATATATAGATTGAAATCATTTGATGTCACTATGTTGACCATTCAGAGTAACAGTTTAAGTAAATCATCATAAATCAGTAAATATTCCACATGTAACTTGATGTTAATCATCATTTTAAACTTTTAGGGATGAAACAAACTTTTTAAGAACCATCAATCTTAGAATCAAAAGTCCATGTTAATTATAGTTTGAAATCTTATTCTTATTTTAGAGATAAGAGAGTACTTAAGATTCATGCACCAAATGTTAGATAATAAAGAGTCAATAATGTATGAAAAAGAAGTATCTTAGAAATCCTAAATATAGTTATATTGGGTCGTCTCATATAGTTTGGTAATTGTTTTTAAAATGTAGTTTTCTTAGTTAATAACAAGAAATCTACTATATTCTAACACAAAAATAAAATTCATGCGGATGGAATAATGAAAATAGTATATAGAAGATGAGTAATGGAGTATATATCAAAGATTATAGGCAAAAATAGTTTATAGATATTAGCACTGCATAAAAAAAACTTAGAGAAACAATTAGCAATACTATAAAATGAAAGACTAAATAACTTTTTACAAATTTTTTTGTTCAATGTTATTAATTAATACATGTTTGGGCCCTTAATATAATGTTAAATTTTTTTTGGGTCCTATTATATACTAATTTTTTTGTCATTTTTATTTACAATTTTTTTAACTACTAATATATAGTATATACTAAAAAAAATTGGGCGCCTATTTCGTTTAGGCCCTGGGCGTATGCCCGACCCGCCCTCCCCCAGGGACGACCCTGTGTTTGTACCTCCCCCACCAGACCGACCATGTTTACACTTGCCAAATCTTGTGCACACACAAAACACACAGCAGTGTATGTTTAATTTTGTCGTGATGTTCGATTTTCTACAAGGAGTTCTAAAGGATGTGTGTATAAGGGGTTTCTTCAAGGATTTTTTGCAAGGAGTTTCGATTTTCTATGTTATGTTCTTGTTGGGTTATCTCCTCCTTATCATCACCTCCATGGGATTAAATGAGCCCTAAAACACAAATGGGTTATGTTCATGCCCCACGTATAGAAGGGTTTATTTGAGTTTTGGGGAATTGTGAGAGAAAGGGGTGATGAGGTGATCTGATTACCTTTTTTTGAACAAGAAATCTAACTGCTCACATATAGTCCATGAATATGAAAATAAGATTAAAATCTTAAAGTTTTCAACATATTTTATAAATAAGGATAAAATGGTCATTTTTCTCATTCAGACCGTTTATTCAGCACAACAACCGAACAACAACTTATCTGTTAACATATTAACAACTTTATCAATAGAGACAACTATATTCATTCAGGTCTTAACAGAAAACGAACCGAACAACACCTTAGAGTTCCTATCGAAACTCAACGGTACCATACACACACACACACACATATATATATATATATATAGAGAGAGAGAGAGAGAGAGAGAGAAAGATAGAGAGAGAGAGATAGAGTCTCATTCTTTTGTTAACCAACCCATTAGTATTAACCGTATTAACCAAATTACAACCAATCAAATTACAACAAACTTTCATATCTCACTACATTCCTGGAAAAGTTAATAGGGGTAGCATTGGTACATTTTTTCCAACCATTTTAATATTATTTAAACAATTTCCTTCTTTTTCTCATATTTAAATATAGTAATTATTTTAATACATTTATCCAAACAACCAAATTCCACCAATTACTCTTATTTCTATGGAATAATTTTATGTGCATGATTCTTATAAATTTTCAAATAATTATAATATTATGTAAATAGTTTCCATATTTTTAGAGTGGTAAGTATTTATTTTTATTTTCCCGAAAGATGGTGTATATGTGCACTTATGCACAGTGGCTTATAAATGTGCATCTTAGACATTAGTGTTTTTTTGGACATTTTTACACCATATTCTGTCCATATGCACAATCTTTATACAAAGTGTGTAACACCCGGAAATTCGCAAGGTAAGTATTTTGTCTCCCTTAATGTATTAATTGTGCCTATGTGAGAATATGTGCCTTTGTGTGCATTTTATAAACGTTATTATATTGACATGTCATATAAATTGATTTACCATTTTTAATTGCTCAAACCTCTCGCTCGTTATTGAAATTGGTCAAGTTTCGAGATGTTGGGGGCTTGGTGCGATTGTGACACGCGACAGTGACCATGTCACTGTCGCCGGGCAATGTCGCGAGCGGGTGCAGGGGATTAAATGAGCTCTTGGCCGAAAAATACCTCATTTTATCACATTTCACTTCAAGAAAACGGGGGAAACACTCTTTTGGGCGATTTTTGGGTCTTCATCTCCTACATCATTAAATTTCTAGGGTTTGGGTTGGTGAGGGCATTAAGTTACCATTAAAGCTCCACTCAAGTGTTCTCACTGGAGTGCCATTCAAGAATCTCATTTTCTCCTCACCAAGTCTCATCATCTCAAAGCTAGGGTTTCATCTTTTCTAGGTTTTGGTTCAAAAACCTAGATTGTGAGTTTACTAGACATTTGTTAAAACTAGATACACATCATAATCTTCTAATTGTTATTATCTACCTCTTTATGTTCAAGTACTTGGGATTTCTTTATGAGAATATGTTGGAAATGTGGTTATAGAAGAAATGCCATGATTTACCTTATATGTCCAATTATTTGGGGCTTTTTCTTGGATACATGATATGTGTCCTTCGATATGATAAATGTATACATTTCTCGGTATTAAGATGATTTCTAGTTGGGATACCATTTTGGTGATATACTCATATGCATGATGAGCATGTTTGTCATTTGGGTCTCTTGTTAGACTTCGTGTGATTGGGATGGTAATATTGTACCCGTAGTTGGTATTGAAATATGGGGTCGAAATATACCTCAAGGACCTCCTATATGCGTTGTGTTGGACGAACCAAGTCAGTAGACACTAGGAGGATGTAGTCTTGGGCGCCACTGTGATGGTATGTGCCTAAACCTCCGCCATTCGGGGAATTTCCTTAGTTGTAGTCCTCGGGTGTGTCGGGCCTTTCGGGTGTTCCTTGTTGAAGGGCATCAAGGTATATCGACTCTTGGGTGGAACTTGATTGGTGCTATGAGTCTCCCCTATTGACTCCACATATGTTGAGTTCTGGTTAACTACTGATAAGAATCGTAACTGTTCATGCATGCTTATTATTGTTCAACTCACTAGGCTTTTTGGCCTAACACTTGTTTGGTGTCGATGTGTATCTTAGGTTCTAGCGGCGCCGGTCCTAAGCATGCTTAGTTGCTTTGGGGTGAGAGCTTGAGGATCTTGCACTTGGACGCTTAATACTTTTGGGAACGAACCGTTGGATTTATAGATGACAACCCTTTTGTATTCTCTTTTCTAGTTATAGAAATTAGATTAGTTGGTTGTTAATTTATTGTCCGTTGAAATTACAATTGTGATTAAACAGGTTTATATTATTTCCCCATTTTTGGTAGGCTCTTGCTTTGGCAATTTTTATTCCACGTGTCCGTTTTTCGGATTTTTGTTATCTCTATTTTTAGGGTGTTACAAGTTGGTATCAGAGTCAGGTTTAAGTGAACTAGGTATTGTTTTAGCATATCTAGACTTAAGCTTTAGACTTTATAGTTTCACTGTCCACTTAGGGTAGGAATCCTAGGTGGGGAGAGCGTTAGGATTACGGAATTACTTTAATTGAAGGTTGTGATAATGGTGACAAGAATTCTTGTGTATGGTTCGTTCATAATTTCACTTAGCTACCGCTATTATGAATGCATTGTTACTTGAGCATGCTTGGTTTACTATTATTATGATAATTGATGAAGGTATTAGTACGTACAATGAGTTCAACTCGTTTAGTCTTTTCTCAATCTATTTCTCGTACATGTATGGCAGATTGAGATGGTAAACACTCGAAGTAGGTTACCAAATACTCCAGAGGGCCACTTGGAAGTGGAGTCTACTGCTAGGGGTGTTCAAAAAAACCGCTCGACCGCTCAAACCGGTCGAACCAAGTCAAACCGGACCGTTTTTGGCGGTTTAGGCGGTCTGACAGTCTGGTTTGGTCTGAAAAATTGCCAAACCGAGCGGTCTGGTCCGGTCTGCGGTTTGGAGTTTTTTTTGGGCAGTTTGGACCAAACCGACCGCCAAATATATCTATATATATATTTTTTTATTTTTTATATGCATCTTTATATCATCTATTGTTTAACCCAAATATCCAATTTATATTTAGACTTAAATATATACAAAAGGCCCAGAGATAATTTTAAATCGTTATGAAATTTATTTGCATATTACTTTTTTTTAGTGTTTTGTCTTGGGATATTTTGTTAACTTTTGTCGACTTTGTTAACATTGTTGTGGACTTTCTTTAATCAAATTAAATCAATCTAATGAAGCTTTAAAATTCAAAATTTTATATGTTTTTTATGTTTAAACTTTAAAGTCCACTAAAAGGCCCAAACCACTTAAACCGGTCGACCAAACCGCCTAAACCGCGGTCCGACTTGACCAGTCTGGACACTTGATGTCAAACCGCTCGGTTTGAAAAATCAATAAACCGCCACTAGCGGTTTGGTTTGTGGTTTGAGGGGTTAAACCGCCCAAACCGGACCGCAAACACCCCTATCTACTGCTGATCGGCCTCCTGGGGGAGTAACTACCGAGGGACCTCCCATGCCCAATATATTGGGAGGAGGAACTGAACATATTCCGCGCCGGAACCTCAACGCGGATAATGCCATCATGGAGGAAGTGACCATAGAGACCCAGATACGTGATAGCATGATGTTGGCCATGAACTCAGCCATGACCCAACAACAAGAGTTTTTCATGAAGCTTTTAGAAGATCGAGACGCCAGTAACCGACAACCGGAGACAATGGCGGAAAACATTGTTATGGGGTCAGGTGGACCAGTTGTCGTATCTGTTGAGGATCTAACATATAATGTGATTAAGACGAAGACTAAGGGGTGCACCTACAAGGCGTTTCTAGGGTGCCACCCTAAGGAGTTTGCGGGTTCAGATAACCCGGTGGATTGTATGTAATGTCTCAAGGAGGTAGAGATGGACTTCGAGTCAAGTGAGTGTGATCCCTCTCAACGGGTCAAGTTTGTGGAATCTCAGTTACTTCGGGGAGAGGCTCTGATTTGGTGGAATCTCACTCGATCCGCCCTCAATCCGGAAGTTCTGGCTAAGTTAACTTGGCCGGTGTTCAAAGAGAAGATCATGGATAAATATTGCAATGAGTGTTCGTTGGATAAGCTAGAGCGGGAGTTCAGAAATCTGAAGAAGGGGACTCTATCCATTGCCGGATACTCCAAACTCTTTTTGGAGAAACTAAACTTGGTGGGACATCTGGTTCCCGATGAAAAGTCGAAGATTAAGGCATATCAACAAGGTTTACCGGTCGAGTTGCGAACGACGGTAAGAAATGCTAAGGGCTCAACCTTGCAAGAGGTCATTGAAGAGTCTTTGCTCATCGAGGATGACATCAATGCTGAGAAGGAAGAAAAAAGGCAGGTTGGTGAGAAACGGAAGTGGGAAGGGCCATCTGGGCCCGTTCGTCAATCAAGACCCTTTGCAAGTGGAAGGGCGGGTGATCAACGTCGTGAGGATCGGTGGTGCCACAAGTGCAAGTCAAAGCACGCGGGGACATACGCTACAAGGACGTACTCCGGTCCAGCCGGGTGTGTCAAGTGTGGTAAGAAGAGCCACACAACTTGAGAGTGTTCCATCCGGGGGTTGGTATGTTATGAGTGCGGAGAACCGGGGCATATGAAAAGAAATTGCCCAAAGCTAGTAGGAGGAAATGGTGGAAATTCTGTGGGTTCGACGGCTAGAGTCGAACAACCACCAAGGGCACCGAGTCGAGCTTTCCGGATGACTACCGAGGAGGCAAAGGAGACCGCTGATGTTGTTTCGGGTACGTTCCTAGTAAACTCCTTGCCAGCTCGTGTTTTGTTTGATTCGGGTGCTACATGTTCATTTGTGTCGGATACCTTCTGTAAGCAATTCACTACTCCTATTAGTGTCTTTCCTAATGCGTTAGTAGTAGAAATAGCAAATAGGGATCAAGTAATCATTCGAAACCGTTTTTGTGATTGCACTTTAGAAATTGATGGGAATCCTTTTGGAGTAGACTTGCTACCTATGGCTATAGGTGGGTTTGACGTGATTATAGGCATGGACTGGTTAGTAAGACATGAGACGGACATCGTTTTCTCTAAAAAGATGATCCAAGTGTCATCGCCGGTAAATGGTGTGGTTACCATTTATGGGGAAAAAGGAAAGAGGAATAATCCCATCATTTCATCTCTCAAGGCTCTCAAGTTCCTAGCGAAGGGTTACCCTTCGTATTTGGCCTATGTGGTGGACGCGAAGAAAGAGAAGAGGTCGATAGAAGACGTGGAAGTAGTGCAAGATTTTCTGGACGTCTTTCCTGAAGACTTACCCGGGTTGCCGCCGGAACGACAGGTAGAGTTTCAGATCGACCTCACCCCGGGAGCGGCTCCGATAGCCCGAGCTCCGTATCATTTGGCACCGACGGAAATGAAAGAAATGATGACACAACTGCAAGAGTTGTTGGAGAAGGGATTCATTCGACCGAATTCGTCACCTTGGGGAGCACTGGTACTGTTCGTGAAGAAGAAGGATGGATCCATGCGGATGTGTATAGATTATCGGGAGTTAAACAAAGTCACGGTGAAGAACAAGTATCCTTTACCTCGCATCGACGATCTTTTTGATCAACTTCAAGGCGCGGGATGCTTCTCAAAGATTGATCTTCGATCCGGTTATCACCAGGTGAGAGTGAAGAAGGAGGACATTCCGAAGACGGCTTTCCGAATGAGATACGGTCATTATGAGTTCTTGGTGATGCCATTCGGCTTAACCAACGCTCCGACCGTATTCATGGATTTGATGAACCGTATGTGTCGCCCATTCTTAAATAAATCCATGATCGTCTTCATCGACGACATTCTAATATACTCAAAGGATGAGTCTGAGCATGGGAAACACTTGCGGGAAGTATTAGAAGTTCTAAGAAGGGAGAAGTTGTTCGCGAAATTCTCAAAGTGCGAATTTTGGCTCCAAGAGGTGCAATTCTTGGGGCATGTGGTATCAAAGGACGGAGTTTCAGTTGACCCGACAAAGATCGAGGCAATGATGAGTTGGGAGCCTCTAACTAGCCCGACAGAGATCCGAAGCTTCTTGGGTTTGGCGGGTTACTACCGGCATTTCATTCAAGACTTTTCAAAGATAGCTACACCGCTCACTTCTCTTACAAGGAAGAACGTCAAGTTTCTTTGGACCGATGCTCAAGAGCAAGCCTTTCAGACGCTCAAGAGGAAGTTGTGCGAAGCTCCGATCTTGTCCTTACCCGAGGGATCGGAAGACTTTGTTGTGTTTAGTGACGCTTCCAAGATGGGGCTTGGGTGTGTCTTAATGCAAAGGGGGAAAGTAATAGCCTACGCGTCGCGACAATTAAAGGATCATGAGATAAACTATCCGACCCATGATTTGGCGTTGGCGGCGGTAGTTTTCGCGTTAAAGTTGTGGTGACATTACTTGTACGGGACGATGTGTACCCTTTTTACCGATCACAAGAGTGTCAAGTACATCTTCGATCAAAAGGAACTCAACATGCGGCAAAGGAGATGGCTTGAACTCTTGAAAGATTACGATTGTGATTTACTCTATCATCCCGGTAAGGCCAACGTGGTGGCGGATGCGTTGAGTCGAAGGATTCATGATGGAGGTGTCAAGATGTCCCTTACGAGGATCGATGTGGTATCAAATTTGTTGGAGAGTATAAGAACGAGTTAAGTGGAAGCGCTTAAAGAAGAGAACCTTAAGGCCGAAGTCATGTCTAAGCAAAAGGAACTTTTAACGGAAGATGGTCGTGGACTCAAACTCTTCCAAGGGCGAATTTGGGTGCCGAAGGTTGGGGGAAACTGTGACTTACTTCTCGAGGAAGCGCATAAGTCGAAATATTCTATACATCCCAGTAGCACCAAGATGTATAGAGATTTAAAGTTGAATTATTGGTGGTCGGTGATGAAGCTAGATGTGGCTAGCTATGTGGAAAGGTGTGTCACGTGCCTCCAAGTCAAAGCGGAGCATCAAAGACCGTATGGAAGTTTGCAACCGTTGTCCATTCCCGAGTGGAAGTGGGACAACATCACTATGGATTTTGTAACTAAGCTACCGAAGACCTTGCACGGTCACGATACCATATGGGTGATCGTGGATCAGCTAACCAAGAGTGCACATTTTCTTGCGATGCGGGAGACTTTGCCAATGGAGAAATTGGCTAAACTGTACATCGACGAGGTGGTGTCGAGCCACGGAGTTCCGCAATATATAGTATCGGATCAGGATAGTCGCCTCACCTCGAACTTTTGGGCTAGCTTGCAAAAGGAGTTGGGTACTAGGCTGAATTTGAGCACGACGTACCATCCTCAAACGGATGGCCAAAGCAAGAGGACAATCCAGATGCTAGAAGATATGTTAAGGTCGTGTGTTATAGACTTCGGGGGAAGTTAGGATTCACACCTACCTTTGGTGGAATTCGCCTACAACAACAGTTACCATTCTAGTTTCGGAATGACACCGTTCGAGGCATTGTACGGGCGGAAATACAGGACACCAGTTTGTTGGTTAGAAGCGGGCGAGAAGCAGTTCGCCGGGCCGGAAATAGTTCAAGAAATGGCGGTCAAAGTGAAAGAAATCCGGGAGAGGCTAAAGGCGGCACAAAACCGACAGAAAAGCTATGCGGACAAGAAAAGAAGACCGGTTGAGTTTCAAGTGGGCGACCGGGTCATTTTGAAGGTATCTCCGTGGAAGGGGATTATACGTTTCGGGAAGTGTGGTAAACTTAGTCCTCGTTTCCTTAGACCTTTCTTCATCTCGGAGAAGGTTGGTTTGCAAGCCTACCAGTTGGATTTGCTACCGGAAATGGATGAGATACATCCTACATTTCACGTATGTTACCTTCGGAAGTGTCTAGCCAAAGAGGAAAGCGTGATTCCTTTGTCGGAAATTCGGGTGTACAATGGAAATCGTTGCGTTGAGGAACCGGAGGCGATCTTAGAGTCAAAGGTGAAGAAGTTGTGGCACAAATATGTAGTCATGGTTAAAGTCCAATGGAAGCACCATCGGGGGGCTAACATTACTTGGGAGTCCAAAGATGATATGAAGAAGCGTTACCCTCACTTGTTTAATTTAGGATGAGATTTCGGGGACGAAATCCCAATTAGGTGGGGAGGATTGTAACACCCGGAAATTCGCAAGGTAAGTATTTTGTCTCCCATAATGTATTAATCGTGCCTATGTGAGAATATGTGCCTTTGTGTGCATTTTATAAACGTTATTATATTGACATGTCATATAAATTGATTTACCATCTTTAATTGCTCAAACCTCGCGCTCGTTATCGAAATTGGTCAAGTTTCGGGATGTTGGGGGCTTGGTGCGATTGTGACACGCGACAGTGACCATGTCACTGTCGCCGGGCAATGTCGCAAGCGGGTGCAGGGGATTAAATGAGCTCTTGGACAAAAAATACCTCATTTTATCACATTTCACTTCAAGAAAACGGGGGAAACACTCTTTTGGACGATTTTTGGGTCTTCATCTCCTACATCATTAAATTTCTAGGGTTTGGGTTGGTGAGAGCATTAAGTTACCATCAAAGCTCCACTCAAGTGTTCTCACTGGAGTGTCATTCAAGAATCTCATTTTCTCCTCACCAAGTCTCATCATCTCAAAGCTAGGGTTTCATCTTTTCTAGGTTTTGGTTCAAAAACCTAGATTGTGAGTTTACTAGACCTTTGTTAAAACTAGATACACATCATAATCTTCTAATTGTTATTATTTACTTCTTTATGTTCAAGTACTTGGGATTTCTTTATGAGAATATGTTGGAAATGTGGTTATAGAAGAAATGCCATGATTTACCTTATATGTCCAATTATTTGGGGCTTTTTCTTGGATACATGATGTGTGTCCTTCGATATGATAAATGTATACATGTCTCGGTATTAAGATGATTTCTAGTTGGGATACCATTTTGGTGATATATTCATATGCATGATGAGCATGTTTGTCATTTGGGTCTCTTGTTAGACTTCGTGTGATTGGGATGGTAATATTGTACCCGTAGTTGGTATTGAAATATGTTGGGTCGAAATATACCTCAAGGACCTCCTATATGCATTATGTTGGACGAACCAAGTCAGTAGACACTAGGAGGATGTAGTCTTGGGCGCCACTGTGATGGTATGTGCCTAAACCTCCGCCATTCGGAGAATTTCCTTAGTTGTAGTCCTCGGGTGTGCCGGACCTTTCGGGTGTTTCTTGTTGAAGGACATCAAGGTATATCGACTCTTGGGTGGAACTTGATTGGTGCTATGGGTCTCCCCTATTGACTCCACATATGTTGAATTCTGGTTAACTGCGGATAAGAATCGTAACTGTTCATGCATGCTTATTATTGTTCAACTCACTAGGCTTTTTGGCCTAACACTTGTTTGGTGTCGATGTGTATCTCAGGTTCTAGCGGCGCCGATCCTAAGCAGGCTTAGGGGCTGTTTGGTTGGTTTTCTATTAAGTTCTGTATGGATAAAGTTGTCTGTGTGGATTAATCTGTCTGTATAGATTTAGAAGGTTTTTATTTGAGAGAGTTTTTTCATAAATGGAATGAACGTGCTTTTTAATGGGAGAGATTGGTTTGGAAAAAACTTGGCTTTCTGCATAAAGCTCCTCCTTGAAATCTTACTGAATAAGCGACTTTCTATATCATTAAGCCACTACCAAACAGTCATATATAGCTGACTGAATAAGCTGTGAACCTCATTAAGCTCATTAAGCTGCTAACAAACAGGCCCTTAGTTGCTTTGGGGTGAGAGCTTGGGGATCTTGCACTTGGACGCTTAATACTTTTGGGAATGAACCGTTGGATTTATAGATGACAACTTTTTTGTAATCTCTTTTCTAGTTGTAGAAATTAGATTAGTTGGTTGTTAATTTATTGTCCGTTGAAATTACAATTGTGATTAAACAGGTTTATATTATTTCCCCATTTTTGGGAGGCTCTTGCTTTGACAATTTTTATACCACGTGTCCGTTTTTCGGATTTTTGTTATCCCTATTTTTAGGGTGTTACAAAGTGTTATTGTGCACGTTCTCCAGTCAGTAGTGTTTTTCTCTTCTGATCATCCTCAAGTTCACAAAATTTGATACTAAAAATCCATCTAACATACCACATTTTCTGTTCAATTGATATTTGTATTGTGCACATATGCACATTGCATATGTATAAAGGAAAAAACACGGGTTAAAAACTGCATATGTGTACATATGCAGTTTTTTTTTATTTTGGAAACCCGTGGTTTTTCCTTTATGACCGGAGTGTTTTTTGGTAACCCGTGGTTGGAATCCCTAATTGACCGGAGTGTTTTTTGGTAACCTGTGGTTTTTCCTTTATGACTTGATATTGTGTTTTTACTTAATTGTCCTTGTGCACATATGCCGTTTTTTTTTCAAGCACATGTAATTGATAATATTTAAAATGAAAAATCTTATTATTGTGAACCATGGATCTTAACAATCAAAGGATAAGATTGGTTAATATGGTTAACACTAATGTCATGGTTAACAAAAGAAGGGGACCCTATATATATATATATAGGGCTTAACCAAATGAGAACTATGTGGTTTGTGGTAACCGTGAGATCCAATATGAACCAATCATTTTAGATAATTAATGTTATCTACTAAAATAATATTAAGAGTAAATTCGTAAAAAAAAATTGACAGCTCATACTTAACCCTAATATCTTCCTCTCTCGCTAATGTTCCAACTGCAATGAGATGTATGCAGAAGGCACACAAGAGGGTCTAGATTGGATTTATAAACAAAATTTTCAGAGCTATATCTCAATCGTAGAGTTTTTTTGCCGACTGAATTCTCAATGTCTTGCCTTCGTTCTTCACAATCTTTGTTGCAAACTTTTCGTTTTATGACACGACTTTTGCAATTTTTTTATAGCTTTCTAACATTTTTCGTACGTTTCATCTGTACTCCCTTCTTCAATTTTCTGCTAATTTGAAATCGACTTGAATCTACAGTCTCCGACGTGTCCATAGTTGTAACTTGAGGTGCAACAATGGTGGTCGCGTCGACGTCCATGGCCTCAGGAGGCTTTTTTAATTCTTTTTTTTTTGCAGTGGGATGTATGCAGTGCATACAAGTAGAGAAGAGAAAGAGGGAGGATGTGTTTGGTCCTTGTCGGCGATTTGGTCCATCTGATATGTGGCATCCTTGCTGACGATTTGGTTCATCTTTGTAACAACCTAAAATTTAGAGTAAAATAAAATTCAAAAATCTGGCAATATGACGTCTATAACTGGAGGAAACCTGTAACACCCAAACATAGGGGCAATTAAAACCTGAATAATACGATAATGACATTTTAAAACCAAAGTGTATCACCTTCAAATAGGGGAATAAAGTATGGTATGTACAACCCAAATGGCATGAAGAATATAAATCAACAACTTAATAATCTAAGTTTATCAAAATAGATTATAGTCGGGTGTCGCTATCCTTCCAAAATGCATATCCTCAAAATCATATGTGTCGGTCAATAATTCTCCAAAAAGACCACTCTCGACCCCATGGCCGTCCACTCAATCCTGAAGAGCCGCTGCTAAGATGATATGTCATACATGACAACCAAAGGAGCAAGTGTTAGGTTAGAGCCTAGTGAGAACAAATAATTTAGAAATGGAAGTTATAAACCCATTTGTAGCTGTACGGTTGGATATAGTTGTGAGCTAAATCAAAGCAAACAAGTAAGTAGTCACTAAAATTTTGGTCATATATAAGCTTTTTCTTGTAGTGTGATAAAACAAGATAATGATGAAATCTAGATGATTAGTTACTGAAGAACCATCGTATAAAACCTAGGTTATCGCTATACATATAATACTACATTCTTTTACTAACCAACATACTTATCACATGTGCTATATCATTAGTATCAATTGTTAAACTAGTGATAATCACATATCAGGCTAGGATTAGGTTCATTTGAGAAATGCTAAAAATATGAGAAATAAAGAAATGATCCTAGCTCTTTATCTAGTCAACATTTGCGGCTTTGACCGTGAAGCACCAGATAATTCCTTGTGTGGTCTGTAGAAGATAGAGGGGTAGTTTCATAAAATACGCGGGACGAGTTCATATATGAACCTGTATGATTCACATATGAATTATATATTCATATATGAACCAATGTAATTCACATATAAACTCTTTTAACTGATTCATATATGAACTATATGTTCATATATGAATCAATTAATTAGTTCATATGTGAATCACAAAAGGTTTATATATGAATATGTTAATTAGTTCAACTGATTCACATATGAATCTACAGTTAATTAGTTCATATGTGAATCAGTTAATTGGTTCATATATGAATAAGTTAAAAGAGTTCATATATGAATTACACTAGTTCACATATAAACATATAGTTTATATGTTAATCATACAAGTTCATATATGAACTCGTCACGTGTATTTATAAAAATTACGAAACTGTCCTTCTATTTTTGGAATAGCCGCAACTTTTGACCAGTCAAAGCCGTAATTGTTGACCAGTCAAAGACGCAATATTTGACCGGTCAAAGCCAATCTTGACCGAATGAAAGGCTAGGATTACTTCTCTATTTCTCATATATTTAGCATTTCTCAAATGAACCTCTCCCTAAGGCTATATCAAATCATTATGGCATTTGCATGTAACACCCCAAAAATTGGGACAAACAAAAATTTTCGGAATTGGAAAAATGGTTTATAAAAATAATGCAAAAGCATGAGCTTTCCCAAAAGGGGAACAATACACACTTGTTAATTACAAGTTTGTAATAAATATGCAATGAGGGATAACAACCCTTTAATCTAATTTCTAACTAGAAAGGAGATTACATCAAGTTGTCATCTACATTCCAAATCAATTGTCTTCTCTAGTTGGCGTCCCAAAAATGCTCCCAAGCTCACATCTAAGGTCTATTAAACCTTGTTGGCGGTCGCACCACTAGAACCTGAGATACACATCAAAACAATCAAGTGGTAGGCTAAACGAGCCTAGTGAGTTGAACAATAACATGGCATAATCATATAAACAGTTATAGGCAACAAGAGTCATAAAGGAATCAATGGGGGAGACCCATCAAACCAATGAGCTTCACCTCAAGTCAATGTACCTTGATGTTCACTCACATGAGGAACATCCCGAAGGCCCGACACATTTGAAGACTACCTCCCAGGCATTACTCCAAATGGCGGAGGTCTAGGTGCATACCGTCATGGTGGCACCCTAAGACTACATCCTCCTAGTGCTTACTCATGGTTCATCCAATATATATATCATCCAACATTATACATAAATCACATCAAGTAAAATACATGTATAAGTCCTCAAGTAGTTCCAATCCCATTTTAGGTCCAAAACCTTAAAACATGTGAAGTCACCAACAATATCCATCAATCCCATGTTAACACATAACCATGGCCAAAGTCTTGCCAACAATAACTTTATCAAAACCCACATAAAGAATATTAGCCAAACTCCCTTAAATAACAAAGTAGGAAAATAGGTCAAACTTATCAGGTGATCAATCATCTAAAAAGAGTTGTGAAATAATATCAAGAACATATTATGAGGTGTATCTCATTTAAAATGGTTAGGAGAACTCACAATTAGGTTTTATACAAAACCCTAGAAAACCTTGAAAACTCTAGAGAAGATGAGGTGGTGATTATAGGGGTGAGCAAAACCTGAACTAACCCGAATTACCCGTCCTACCCGATCCGAAATTCTTCCCATAAGTGGATATCCGATCATCATTGAAACCCGACATTCGAAACCCAATATTTAATGTAGGATTATAGGGTTCGGGTTGGGTTTGCATATGGGCCCCCCGAACCCGCCGAATATCCGACTAAACTAAATAATAAAATAATCAATATTATATATATATGTATATATATATATATATTCAATAACATATAATTGTAAATGTAATCCTTTCCTATTATGTGGAGTAGTGCTTATCATTTTATTAAATTATTCAAATATCAATGCAAGTTATGCAAAGAGTTTCCAACTTTCCTTACTTTTATATCATTATCTTTAATTCTCCATAACCGCGATACTGTTTTCTTCCATACTTCATTCCATATGACCATATCATAATTATCATTCATCTTTATTGTTGCATTGCATACGAAAGTCAGAATGTTTTTTTTTAAATTACTCTATCACTCTGCCTTGCATACGAAAGTCTGCATGTTTTTTTTTTGTATGCTATGATTTTATGAACCAACCCGACTTACCCGTCCGAACCCGTCCTACCCGAACCCGACGACACCCTACCCCGAATTTATGTGGTTCGGATTTGATTTTTCCTCCCCGAAACCCGATCAGGTTTTTCCCTCCTCCACCCGAACCCGCCCGAACCCGTCCGATGCTCACCCCTAGTGGTGAAGACTTGATGTTGAAGACTTCGAATCCTTGGTGAAACCCTTCAATAAATGCTCCAAGGATCTTGGATCTCTTCCCAACTACTAACAATTAATGCTTGCAAGTAAGGAAGGGAAAGGGGATGTAGAGTTGAGCCCAAAATCGCCCCCTAGGGTTTGTCTCTCAAACAATATCTGATTTTTGGTGTTAATGTGAGAAAAGAGTGGAAAAAGGCAATAAAAACCCGTCTGGTGGTCTCGGGCGATTGTGCCTGTGGCAGTCTTGCCGGCACTTTTGTCGAGTTTATACCGCGAGTTTGGTGACCCCCCGCGATAGTGACTCGGCGATTGTGACATGTGTCACTCTCGCCAAACCTGTACCGAGCCTTATCGAGCGTTCGTTTCAAAGGCGATTCGAGCATGAGAGCTTAATCCATTACACTAACAATTAACATAACAAAAGTTAAAGCATGAAACAACTAAGAATTAAAGGTGGGAAAACATAATTACTTGAGAAATTTTACGGTCGTTACAATCCTCCCCACCTTCCATTAGATCTCGTCCCCGAGATCTCGCATTATTCAAACAAGTGTGAGTATCTCTTTTTCATGTCCTCCTCAGATTCCCACGTCACATTGGCACCCCGATGGTGCTTTCATTGAACTTTAACCATAGTCACCTCCTTATGTCGCAATTACTTTGCCTTCGACTCCAAAATGGCCTCCGGCTCTTCCACGCAGCGATTTCCGTTGTCCACTCGAATTTCCGTCAAAAGAATAACGCTTTCCTCTCCGGCTAAGCACTTGCGAAGGTAGCATACATGGAAGGTAAGGTGAATCTCGTCCATTTCCAGAGGTAATTAAGTCCAACCTATAAGCTTGAAGCCCAATCTTCTATAATATCGTGAAGGGTCCAAGGAAACGGGGACTAAGCTTCCCACGCTATCCAAAATGGATGATTTCCTTCTATGGAGATACCTTCAACATAACCCGCTCTCCCACTTGGAAGTCGACCGATCTTCGCTTTTTGTCTGCATAGCTCTTTTGTCGATCTTGAGCCGCCTTCAAACGCTCCCGAATCCCTTTCACCTTGTCTGCCGTTTCTTATACAATCTCCGGCCCCGCAAATTGTTTTTTCCCCACTTCAAGAAAACACATCGGTGTTCTACATTTCCGTTCATATAGCACTTCGAACGGTGCCATCCCGATGCTTTAGTGGTAGCTATTATTGTACGCGAGTCCCAATTTCCCCCAAAGTCTATGACACATGAACGAAGCATGTCCTCGAGAGTTTGTATGGTCCTTTCACTTTGACAGTTCGTTTGGGGGTGATAGGTCGTACTCAATTTGACTCTCGTGCCCAACTCCTTTTGTAGGCTATCCCAAAACTTGGAAGTGAACTGACTATCCCGATCCGAAACTATGGATAGTGAAACACACCACTTCATCAATGTAGAGCTTAGCTAATTTGTCCATCGATAACGTCTCTCGCATCGCCAAAAAGTGCGCGCTCTTCGTAAGTCGATCCACCACTACCTAAATAGTGTCATGTCCTCTCAAGGTCTTCGGTAGTTTGGTGACGAAGTCCATCGTGATATGCTCCCACTTTCATTCCAAAATGGCCAATGGTTGCAAACGCCCATAAGGTCTTTGATGTTTCGCTTTGACTTGAAGGCAAGTGACACATCTTTCCACATAGCTGGTCACATCGAGCTTCATCATCGGCCACCAATAGTGCAACTTCAAATCCCTATACATCTTAGTCCTACCGGGATGTATAGAGTACTTGGACTTGTGAGCTTCTGCCAATAGCAATGTACGAATCCCTCCAATCTTCGACACCCAAATTCTTCCTTGAAATAACTTGAGACCGCAACTATCTTCCGTTAGTAACTCCCGTTGCTTTGCCATGATCTCGGCTTTGAGGTTCTCTTTACGAAGTACTTTGACTTGATTCACCTTGATGTCCTCCACTATGCTTGATATTACGTCGATCCTAGAAAAATTTATTTTGGTTACGCTCCCATAACTCTTCCGGCTCAAAGCATCTGCCACTACGTTAGCTTTATCGGGGTGGTAAAGAAACTCATAATCATAATCCATAATAAGCTCCAACCATCTCCTTTGCCGCATATTAAGGTCCTTTTGGTCGTATATGTACTTTAAGCTTTTGTGGTCGGTGAACAGTATACACTTCGTCCCGTAGAGATAGTGCCGCCATAGCTTTAAGGCGAAAACTACTGTCGCTAGCTCTAAGTCATGCGTAGGTTAGTTCTTCTCGTGATCCTTAAGTTGTCGAGATGCATATGTTATCACCTTTCCCCTTTGCATCAACACACACCCGAGGCCCAATTTGTCTTATCTTACTTTAACTGTGAAGGTGGTCCATTATGTTATAAGATTCAATGAAATTAGTCCCAAAGATAATTGCTACACTTTCTCTAGCTATAACAATAATAGCAATTAAGCATGAATTATTATCTTCCGATCTCGACATTTAAGGCAATTTGCTTATAAAAACTGGATTAACACATCTATGGTGGAATTGGTATATCTCTATCCAAATCACACCATAAGCATACAACAACCACATCTAATTATCCTACACTTTTCTCAAAGAGCAAGATAATCAAGAAATATTCAACCAGCTGATCAGACTGAAAGAATTACATTAAAATATGTTATATGCTTCATTGATAATGATTCAACAAAAGTTACAAATCCCAATAACAAGTTTGTATAAAAACATCACCAAATAATCATCCAACCCCCAACATGAGATGATTAGCTCATGTTGGGGTAAACAGAAATGAAAACTGGAAATGGAATGAACATAGATCTAAACATTGTTCTGGAATGAAGAATGCTTCGAAAGATACAAACACTCCCTGAGATCTTAAATCTTGCAGCAAAGGATTGTAACAAGATCGAGGATCCGTTTCCACCAAGTCTCCCCACCTTTTTTCTGCAGTTTTCGCCTAGCTTTTGCTCTCCAAATTCGTCTCCAGCTGCCGCCGTTCTAATTTGAAAATTACATAATGCCAACCCTAGCTGAAACAGTCGATTAAGACTGTTACAGCTCATGGCGCGGGTTAAGTCACGACACAAGTCGCCCGGATTGACTAACCTGCGTGGCCTAATAAGGCCGCGACCCAAGTCTCCCGATGCACTATTTTCTGCAGATTTTGGTTCTCAAACCTCACCATTCATTCCCAAGTTGAGATTGGCTTCCAAATGTAGGATCTTCCAACGATTTTATCTTAATTTTTACTTTTTCTTCTTAATTTGTCTCGACCTGTACTTTTCTTCCCAAAAACTATTAGATTTACCACTATTTTCCTTGGGATCATACAGTTTCCGCCTGGTTTAATGCATCAATAATGTCCAATTCTAACATTATCAACAACCTCAAACCGAGCGTTGCTTGTCCCCAAGCAAGATAGCGATAAACTACAACTAAGAGAAAAGAAATTTGCATAACAAAACATGTCGGTGATAACAGTGCTGCTACAATAGACCATTCAAATGGTGGCCGGAAAAATTAGGAATCTTAATTGCACAGTTTAAAGTGTTAACTTTCATTGAGGACTGAACTGCAGGAGACTACACCACATTGAATTTGACCTAGGTTAAACAAGCTTAGAGAGGATTTCGCTTCGACCCTACCTTACCGGATTCTCTCAGTACACACGAACTTAGGCTTCAGATATTTGTTCATGCTAGGGGAGTTTAGGTACAAAAATCATCAAATTAGGCATGAATAACATTATGAAAGACGCAAAAATGTAAGTGACGTGATCTCGAAAGGACTCAACTAGCAATACTAGGTATAATTAGGTACTATGTTTTTCTTCCTTCAATCCCTTCTAAATGTCAATACCTTACTCAACTGATGTGGTTTGCATACGGTTTAGAATCTGTTTTTTATTCCTCCCCCTTTTTGTTTAAGTTTCCTGCCTTCTAACACTATTGTCCACTTTATTGAATTTACCCTTTTTTTTAACACTCGTTGCTTTTAGGCTTGAAACGAGGTTATTACTGACATTGGGGTTCTTTGAATTTATAGAAGGGTGGACTTAGCGATGGACGGTTAAAGCCCTTTGAGAAAGCATTTAGGCCAGAATCTCATGAGGTCGAAGGCAGAGTTTGAACCCGATTTCCCTAAAGACGTCTATGCTAGCCAAGGCAATGTTATAGCGAGATCCTGCTATAACTACGACAAGGATTAGAAGAAGTGTCTAAGGAGTATATGTTAACCCTCTCACAATTGATCGTACCATTTGGCTCAAAGTTCACTCACAGGTTGGTCTCTACTAATGTCACTAAGTCATGTAATCCCTAGGTTGTCCTCTCTCCTATGTTATCTCTTACCAGTTCATGCCTCAATGACTAACATCTAACACTTTAAAGCACAAAAATTTTCAACAAATATGTTCGGCCAATAACTCATAAAGAAGATAGCAGACAAGCATGTTAATCACCGACATCAACCCCAAACCAAACTTTCACATCGTCCCCACTGTGATATAATAACTAAGCATAGAAATCCAAACACAAACCAATAAAGTTATGCGAATTAGGGTACAATCATCCAACAAATAAAAATAAAAGTTTAAGATAGTAAATTGTCTGAGAAAATCCAATGATTACCCAACTCGTCGGATCATGATGTCGTATACCTAGGGCGCCCACACACACGACGGGCTGGTGGACGGTCAGATGGTCCAGATTCATCATACGGTGTTCTTCCTCCCATCATCCTTCGAATCTCCCTAAGCTCTTGGTTCATATCCCGGAACCCTTCCCTAACCTCTGTCTGGATACTCGGGAACTGCTCACTCAATCGTGTGGCCCACGCCGGGGGTATCTGCAGGTAGGTCAACGTGATCAGGGTCATAATCAGCATCGTCAGCATCTGAATCGTCAGCATTTGGTGGTACTTGCACTTGCTCTGTTGCCTGGGCCTGCTCTCTCTCACAATTTCTCTAAGCTGTAACCTGGTACTGGTATGTGCGATGGTCGAATGGTCCTGTCTCTAGAAATGTATTTCCTATGAAAACACCTGCATCACTACATATTTTAGTAATTAAAGATGGAAATGGCAAGACCCCGTTGCAACAAGTTTCCGCAACATCCAGCATCTCGAGCTGGATGATGTGACCCACATCCAATGGTAGGTTTTGTTGGATGCAATATAAGACTCGGGCCACTAGGGGATCCGTATAGGTGTTATGCGATGATGGCAATAAATTCGTCTTCACAAAGAGCATCCAGATTGCTAGTGCAGGAGCTCGCTCGCTCGTTCTGATCTCCGCATCATTTTTGCACCAGTCACCATTACCATTCATCCTAAGAGAGGATGCAATGATACTGTTTCTCGCATCAGAATTTGGGACCCCGGGTATGGGAGAAACCCCATAATGGAGGCCCAAATTTTGTGGCCTGTCGATCCCGTAGTGCAAACATATGTCGTCCATAATAAGGCGAACAGTTACCCCTTACATTGCAACCGTGTGGAATTCATTGACTATGGGTGGCAGCATGGATGCATAAAATTCCATCAGAAGTTGGGGGTCGTAAGGTTCTGGATGTCTGGCATATGGGATCCATCCTCGCTGATGAGCAATGGCAAGTACACCTTGGTCCGATATTGATTCAAACTTTATGCCTTTCTCGGACCAAATGCTCATTTTCCGTGCTTTGAACTCCTGCATCCTTTGCGTGTATTGAGCATTTCGATGGGTGCTCAAGGCAAAGCATTGAGCCGACGTAAGTTGAAAATATCTTCCCCATCTCCCAGTCTGTTCATGATCGCTTCTCATCCTGAAATTGAAAATAAGAGTGTGAGGGTATGAACGTCCTTGCCACCCTAAACGTAGTCCAAAGACTAGGTTGTAAAATATGATGGGGTGATTTATTCCAGTTTGTTGATCGAACCCCAAACCTATTGTTTGGTTGTCTCTCAACGTATGGTTAAGCATTGTAAAATTACTGACCCAATCACAAGGAAAACCTACACTAATGTAACACCCTCGATTTCGGTAAGTATTTACTTTGGTTATAAATCCAATTATTGAACCGTAGTTTTGATCGGGCGTGCTTTCGGGTTAAAATCGGGTGAAATTCGGGCTCGGTACGTCTGGGGCGATAATGCCCGCGATTGTGACAGAGGGCACTATCGCGTGGCACTCTCGCGGGAGTTGTACCAAGGATCGGGGCGATTGTGACACACGATTGTGACAGTGTCACTATCGCGTGGCACTGTCGCTGAGTTTGTACTGAGAAGTTGTGGTTTCGGGCGATTATGACACACGATTGTGACAATGTCACTATCGCGAACGGGCTCCAGGGCCTTAAATGCTTGGGTTCGAACTTTTAAGTCATTTGGTCAGTTGGGAAGCATTGAAGGGCGATTTTGGAGAGCTAAAAGGTAGGGTTTTCATCCCCCTTCATTGAATGCTTCTAGTAAAGATTCTTATGGTTGGTTGGTGGATTTAATGTTAGGTCCTTGCTTGTGATTAAGAAGCTCAAGTGTTTTTCCTTCCTTCTCTCAAGTATAACATCTAGGGTTTGGTGTATAACCCTTACAAGGTGAGTTTTCTTAGACACTTCTTCCTCATAAATGTTAGAGTTATTGTATTTATAAACTTTCCTTGTCTCCTAATCACATTTGGGTTTTTGTTGGGTTTTGACCTAACTAGGAGTTTTGAAGGTATCATCTTTACTTGAATAAACAAAGTTTTATGGGATGGTATGTTAAATAAAGTAATGGTGTTCATACTTACTCCATCATTGGGTAACTAATATTTATTATTTGGGGTATTGGAATCACATGAAGAGAAATCTAGGGTTTTGGGAATATTTGGTGTATTAGATTAATTATTGGACGCAATGACTTTTGTAATGGGATTATGGTATTATCATTGATGGGAGTGCATTTATGACGTTTCTTATCAAATGTGGGATGAGTCATGCTAGTAGCTCCTATGTTTGGAATTTGGTCTCATGAAGTATATGCATGTTTGTATATAGTTATAATGGTAAGTTTGGTTCTTGGTTTAGTGCGATGGATCCATAGGCACGGGATCCCAATGTCTTGTCCGGACATTTGGGTACCCTTGGCACGGGATAGGCATCGGGATCCATGGTAAGTAGGGTGTGGGCCTATACGGTCGGGCAGCGTCCCATGGACAGTATGGTGTAATCCCATTGTGCTCGAGTTGCCCTGTTTTGGGAACTCTCAAGAATAGACCTGGAGTGGTTGACTTGATGTTTTCGAGCAAAAGACTTGGAGTAGTTGAGCTCGCTATGTGGTTTTGAACTGTTGATAGTATGCTTTGAATACTAATGGTTTATTTGCTTTACTTTGATTTAGCTCACGGCTAGATCGGCTACATGACTTCGAACGGGTTTATTGTTCAAATTTGTTTCCGTTTATTTATTCTCACTAGGCTTTAGCCTAACACTTGTTATTGGTTGTCATGTGTGGCAGGTCATCCTAGCGGTGGGATGCGTCGGGATTGAGTGGGCGGCTTTGGGTTCGAGAGCGGTCTTTTTGGATGATTTAGTGACCGACATTTTTGAAGTATAGATCATTGCTTTTGGAAGAATAGCGACACCCGACCTTAATCTTGCCCACCCAAGTTAGATTATTAGGTTGTCGAGTTTATTCTTTATTTCACCATGGGTTGTAATTACCGTATTATTGTCCCCATGTTATAACATGCAATAACCAAAATCTTTACTCAATAGGACACACATTGCACAAATAACACAATAATTTCAAACCTTTTCTTGAATGGGTTAAAACCCCCAACTTGAAGTAACCTAAGAAGATGAAAGATGAGAAATACCTTTGTAGCTCTAGAAATTCAGAGTAGCAAAGACGATTGATCTGAGATGGTGCCAACCTATTTGCCAAACTTCGCCGGAGAAAGGGTGGAAAAAATGGTGGTTCACGGTGGTGGGAGATGTAGAGAGAGAGGAGAGAGTCAATTTTTAGAGGGATTTAGGGTTAGAATGAGCAGCTCTCGTTGCCCCCTGTTTTAAACTCTTTAGACTGTCCGGGCGCGTTAGGCCGCGGGATGACCCGCGCCGTGTAATGTTAGGCTGGAAACAAATAGAGGTCCGGGCGAGTTAGGGCGTGACCTTACCCGCATGGTAACCCGCCCCGTGCGCTGAAATTGCTCCATTAAACAGAGGCCCAAGCGGTTAGTGGTGCGGCCTTACCCGCATGGTAACCCACCCGGTGCACTATTTTGTTCCCTTTTTGAAATTCTAAACTCCTCATCCCCATTCCTCAATCTCACTTCTCAGGGAGATTATGTCACACCCTCAAATTTTATAAGAGCAACTAATTAAAATTTTCGATATACTATCAAATACAAGTCAAAAGTTCTTCATTCCTCAATTATAAAATTCTACAATTAACCTCAAACAATTGTAAACCCCAACATTTAACAAGGGCTAAACCGAAGTCGGGTGCTACTTAATCCTCAAAGCTAATTGCTCTTCACAAACCAAAACGGAAACTTTGCCAATGCTAAACACATCACGAGCACATTGCTAACACTCCCCTCTTCATAGTGTTACTAGAACCATTCCCAACCAAAACCTGATGCACATGCCGACAAATAAAAGGGTTAGGCTAACGCCTAGTGAGTTCAAGAGTTTTCAACATAAATAAATATTTCGTTAAAAGAGAAGAATGTAGTTTAAATCATGATCTTTCAAAATGATTTAGCTTAACTATGAAAAAGATTCGTTTTCCAATAACATGTGTTTTAAGGACGAATGTCCCAATACAAAACATTATTTATAAAATGATGCCGCCCAAAACTCATTCAAACGTGAATAGAAAACGGACTCCCAATAATAAAAACGCGGGTAAAACTTTATATCCCGAAACACCCAAAACACGGGTGAGGCATAATACTCAACTCGTAAAATCATGGGAATACAACCCATATAATATAATATGCCATTGAAAACATGTAACTAAGATTCAATACTCACGCGACCATAAAATGGGGTGAAATCCAAATATTAAAGCATGGACAATTAAATATCCAAAATACTGCTAGCCGACGACGGGGGATACCCGTATCCATTGAGAGTGGAGGAACATAAAAGTATGCCACTCATATAACGTTAATCATATGACACTTCACGAAACGCAAGCCCAAGTGACCCTACGACTCCCTTCAAGCTACACCAAAAGAGATAGTTGACCTTAGCGAATATTACCATGAATATCGCCAAAGGCTCGGCACAGTCGGGGGTTACAACCATGGCATTGCCCCGACATGGCGGAGGCCACAAACGCCCATCACTCATGATAGCACAACCGGACTCAACCCTCCTAGTGTACACTTGAAAAGTTAAGGTCATAAAAACATGGGCCTCGGAGTCAATTCCCGTAACACCCAGTTAACCATCAATTAGGGTGCGTTTGGTACGCAGAACAGTGTGAAGCATGACAGAACAGGACAGACTTGTCCCACGTTTGGCGTGTCCTAATGTGGAACACACCGGAACACACTAGAACAATAGTGGAACATGTGTGTTCCCTCTCCGCCTAGAACTAAATGGAACAAGCTTATTTTTTACCAAATTACCCCTGAAAATAAAACCTAATTCACGCCTCCATCTCTGTAACACCCGGAAATTCGCAAGGTAAGTATTTTGTCTCCCTTAATGCATTAACTACGCTTATGTGAGAATATGTCTTTATGTGCATTTTATGATCTTTATTATGTTGAATTATCATATAATTGAAATACCGTTCTTTAATCGTTCCAACCTCGCGCTCGTTATCGTAATTAGTCAAATTTTGGGTTGTTTGGAGTCTGGTGCGACTATGACAGGCGACTATGACATTGTCACTATCGCCGTGTCAATGTCACGGACGGTGTACCGCGGGTGGGGCGTGTTCGGCAACTATGACACGCGATTATGACCTGGTCACTATCGTCATGTCATTGTCGCGGGGCATGTACCGAGATATTCGGTGGTTCGGCAACAATGCCCTGGCGACTATGCCAGTGGCAATGTCGCGGAGCATAGTCGCCCGTGTGGTCCAGTCTGTTGTTTTTAATTGAATTCAACCCCTGATTTCAAGCATTTATCATCAACAACGGGAGAACTCTCATCTTGGGCGATTTTTGGGTATTCAAAGCATACACACACTTATTGCTAGGGTTTGGGGTTGTTGGGGTGATTCTTGGGTCATCAAGTCTCATCCAAGTGTATTTATTGAAGATTCTCATCAAAGTCATTCCTCTCCTATATCAAGTCTCATCTTCATCATCTAGGGTTTTCATCTTTTCTAGGTTTTGGTAAAAAAAACCTAGATTGTGAGTTTACTAACCTTTTTCAAAACTAGATACACATCATATACTCTTATTTGTTATTATCTTATCTCTATGTGTTCAAGTATTTGGGTTTTCTTTGTGGAAATAGTTAGAGATATGGATATTGATGATATGCCATAAAGTATGTTATATGTACCATTATTTGGGGATTTTCTCATGGATACATAATGTGGATACCTTGTTATGATTAAATGTTTGCATGTATGGGTATTATGAAGGTTCTAGTTGGAATACCACTTTGGTGACATATCTACATGCATGATGAATATAATTGTCATTTGGGACTTTTGTTGGACTTCATGAGGATAGGATGGTAACATTGTACCCGTAGTCGGTATGGAAATATGTTGGGTTGAAATATACCTAAGGACCTCCTATATGCATTATGTTGGACGAATCAAGGCAAGTTCACTAGGAGGATGTAGTCTTGGGGCACCACCGGGATGGTATGTGCCTAGACCTCCACCACTCGAAAAGTTTCCTTTATGGTCTGATCTCCGGGTGTGTCGGGCCTTTGGGGTGTTCCTTGTTAAGGGCATCAAGGTGCATCGACTCTTTGGAGTGGAATTGATTGGTGCTTTGGGTCTCCCCTAATGACTCCTCATATATTGGACACTGGTTAACTGTTGATAAGAATTTATGACTATTCATGCATGCTTATTATTGTTCCACTCACTAGGCTTTTTGGCCTAACACTTGTTTGGTGTCGATGTGTATCTCAGGTTCTAGCGGCGTCGGTCCTAAGCTGGTTTAGTTGCGTTGGGGTGAGAGCTCGGGGATGTGCCCATGGACGCATTATGCTTTTGAGAATGAATAGCTTGGATTTATAGATGACAACCCTTTTGTAATCTATTTTCTAGTTGTAGAATTTAGATTAGTTGGTTGTTATTTAATACACGTTAAATTACATTGGTGATTAATCAGGTTGTTTATACATTTCCCCGTTTTTGGGAGGCTCTTGCTATGGAAATTTTAGTATACCTCATGTCCGTTTTTCGGATATTTGTTATCCCTATTTTTAGGGTGTTACAATCTCTCATCTGCTCGATCCATCTCCATCTCTCGTTTGCTTGATCGATCAAAGGGTTACATCTCTCATCTGCTCGATCGATCGAAGGGTTCCATCTCCATCTCTCATCTTCTCGATCGATCGAAGGGTTCCATCTCCATCTCTCATCTGTTCAATCGAATCTCAGGTACGTTTTCTCGTACGTTTTCTCAAACTACTGGAGATGTAATGGCTACCTAATAAACAAGAAAACTGAAAGCAACACTGAAGAGCAAGTAACAAAGATTACACAACCTAGACCATTTTAATGAAGTAAATTTAAAGGATAGGAGCAACGAGAATTGACCAATTTTTATCATGAAAGTGGATTGTGAACTCCACAAATGAAAGTGGATTACCTTTTTCCATGAAAGTGGATTATCTTTTTCCCTTGTCATGTAGCTTCTCCACAAATGAAGCCACAGTTACCTTTTGCTTCTGTTAATCGCAATTTTTATCATGAAAGTGGATTACCTTTTTCCCTTGTCATGTAGCTTCTCCACAAATGAACCCACAGTTACCTTTTGTCGTTGTTAATCGCAATTTTTTGGTGTTAATCAATTTTTTGCTGCTGTTAATCAATCTTTGTTGTTGTTAATCGACTCCATATTAGTTTTTTGTTGTTAATCGATTTTTTTGTTGTTGTTAATCGATTTTGTTGCTGTTGTTAATCGATATTTGCTGCTGTTAATCGACTCCATATTAGTTTAAAATGATTACTTGCAAACTCTTTTTAGTTTACATGATTAAATATGATTGTTTGTTTTGCTTGTGTAGACATGGATGATAACCATCTAGTTGTAGTTATTAAAGTGATGAAGGCTTACATCCACTTGCTCTTAGTTTTGGCGAATTTTGCGAAATGGTTAATTGAATATGAACAAAGACATACGGAAAGGGGAACTTTAAGACAAATAACCTTCACTAGATTTCAAATTAGATCGATAGAAATCCAACGCATCACACGTCAAAGTGACATTATTTGTGTAAATGAGTTGCGTATGGATAGGAATGCATTTGCAATTCTATGTGAGTTTCTAAAAACTCGTGGTGGCTTGTTAGATGATGGTAATGCGCCAATTGAAGAGCAAGTTGCTACATTTGTAAACATACTAGCACATCACAGCAAAAATAGATGTCTTCAAGTTAGATTTTATAGGCCGGGGGAAACAATTAGTAGGTACGTCCATCGAGTATTAAGTGCTTTATTGTGGTTGCAAGATATGTTGTTTACCAAACCAACTCTGGTAGAGGATGATTGTGCTGACAAAAGATGGAAATGGTTTAAGGTACTTATTTTTAACTTCTCTAATTATATGTTGTATATAGTTAAAACCAAGTTCTTTTGTTTATAGGGTTGTCTAGGAGCAATAGACGGAACATACATTGAAGTGATCGTACCTGAGTCGGATAAACCAAGATACCAAACAAGAAAGGGACATATTGCAATTAATGTATTAGGTGCATGCACTCGAGAGATGAAATTTGCCTATGTTTATCTGGTTGGGAAGGTTCAGCTACCGATTCTAGAATACTATGAGATGCAGTTACAAGGAATAATGGTTTAAAGGTTCCATTGGGTAATTACTATTTGGCCGATGCAGAATATGTCAATGGCAACGGATTTTTGGCACCATATAGAGGCACTAGATATCATTTACGAGAATGGGAACACATTGTCCATACACCTACGAATAAGGAAAAATATTTTAACATGAAGCACTCACAAACTAGGAATATCATAGAAAGGTGTTTTGGTATCTTGAAGAAACGTTGGGCCATACTACGAAGCCCTTCTTTCTATCCGATAAAAATCCAAGGACGAATGGTCATAGCATGTGCTTTGCTACATAATTTTATTATGACGTACATGGCTCTTGATCCCGAGGAAAACACGATACTCACACTAGAAGATATGCCTATCGGGGAAGAGATGTCAGAATCTAATGATGATGTTGAATCTATTGATGTTGTTGAAACAAGTAACGAGTGGACTCAATGGAGAGATGACATAGCCCAAGAGATGTTTGAGTCGTGGATGTCAAGTAGAGTGTAATGTATTGTTGCATTTTTAAAAACGTTGTTATTGTTATGTATTGTTTAATTTTAAAACGTTGTTGTTGTGTAATGTTTAATTTTAAAATGTTGTTGTTATGTATTGTTTAATTTTAAAACGATATGTATTGTTTAATTTTAAAATTGTTGTTATCGTTATATATTGTTTAATTTTAAAATTATTGTTATCGTTATGTTGAGAGATGGCGGATAGATGCAATTGGCGCATGGCAGAAGAGGATGCCTTGATTAGCATCCTACAAGAGATTGTTGTTGCTGGTGGTAGGAGTGATAATGGTTGTTTCCGGACCGGCACGTATGAGCAGATTGTATTTAAAATGCGTGAAAAAATCCCGGGCCTTAAAATTACATCAAAACATGTCCAAAACAAAATGAAGCGGCTCAAGGATAAATATTCATCCGAATATGACATGTTAAATACAAGTGGCTTCGGTTGGAATGATGCGCATCAATGCGTAACGGTGGATGCTCAAGTATTGGAGGAATACTTAAAGGTAATGTTTCTATTTTTTTTATAATTATTTGGTTCTTTACTTTCATATATATATATATATATATATATATGCATTTTTTTGTTTTAATAGAAACATCCAAGCAAAAACTATATTGCCAACAAACCATTTCCCCAATACGAGCGTTTGAAGACTATATTTGGAAAAGATCGAGCGGCGGGATCGTTGGCGGAATCTGCCGCGGATGCAATGGAAAATATCAATCTTGAAAGTGAAGCCAGTGTGGAGCCCGAAGATTATGATGTGCCCTTGTGTACTCCTTCCAATGCCGCATTCGCATCCTCTATTCCACAAGAAGGAGAAGCGTCATCAAAAAAGAGAAAGAGAAAAGTTAGTGCTGCTGATAATGTATTCAAGATGATTGAAAAGGGTTTAAACTCGGTGACTGAGGAAATGGGTAAGTTGGTATCGGTTGTTGGTACTCCGGGTTTGGAAACTATGGCGGTCGAGTTGAAGAAGATGGGTTTTGATCATCGCCAATGTGTTGCGATTGGTATGTACTTTGCGGATAACCCGATTCAACTACGGCTTTGGAATGGCATGGATGATGAGTTTAAACCCCAGATTGTTCAATCCGTACTTGAAAAATTAGGCATGTGATTGATTTAGTGGTAAAGATTTGAACATTTGAAGAATATGTGTTAGTGCTAAACATTTGATCTTTGGGGTTTATGTCTGTTGTTGTCTAATGTTAAACATTTGAACATTTCAAACGTTTATGTAAAATGGTTTGATTATGAATGTGAGTTTTGTTTATCAATATTTATATTAGATGGTTTTGTATTTTTAAATATTATTTGTTAATATTCACTTAGATTTATTATTTCATAAAAAAAACACTAAACAACTCATCAGGGGTAAACTGATCATTTTAACCAGTCCAGTTCTGTTCTGTTCAGTCATATCATGTCGTACCAAACGCTGGACACCTGTCTTGTCCTGTCATGTCATGTCTGCGTACCAAACGCACCCTTACGCATTGTTCTTCTTGGCAATCGGCGTATGTACACATGAGCTTTTACATTTTAGCTCTTCTTTAACTGGTTTCCTGTTCCAGACCAGTTCAACTTCTTCCTGGGAGTTTCTTCTTCTTCTTTGATGTGTACCTAAAAAATCTTTATTTCTGTCATAGAAAAGATTAGTACTCCGAATATGATTAGAAGATTTCACTGACCTCTTTGAAGAAACAGGTTTCTGATATGAGCTTGCAGCTGACTTGAATGAACATTCTGAATCAGCAAAATCATCTCTAGGTGAGTGGACAATTGACTCTGGAGTCTTGCGCTCAGTCACCACCACCGTTGAAATAACCTTTTCAAGCTCTTTAACCTTTGAAAAATAGTTGTTTCGTTCTTTGACAAGAAGGTCAATCTTCATCTCAAGCTCGGACCTCTTCTTCTTCTCTTTCTGTGCAAGCTTAGATAATTCAGATAGCTTCTCGGTAAGCTTCTTTATTGCAGTTTCAAAGGTGCTTCTCTCTTCTTCGAATCCCTTCTTAGCAACCTTTTGATCATTTGCCTTCCTCTCTTTGGCAAACTGATCTATTTCCAATATGATTACTTTCTCAAAGTCTTCAACTTTTTGAGAAAGCATTAAACTTTGAAGCTCAATTACCTTCTTCTCTTCAACACTCTTCTTGGAAAGGTCTGAGAACTTCTTTTCAAAACCTGATATTTTCTTTTGAAGCTCTGAGTTCTCAGCTTCCATTACCTTAACCCTTGATGACACATATGATTCTATCATAATCTTCGAAATATGTTCCCATAACAGCTTTCCTGTAACCTCTTCACGTTCTAGTGTAAAAAAGATCTCGTTTGAAATCTCCTCTGTTATTCCTTGCAGAATAAACGTTTTGGCCAAACTGTCAGCTTCATATCTTTTTCTTTGCTCATTTGTGTATTCATTAAGATTTAACGGGAGCTCTTTTTCTTCTCTCTCACCATTCTTCTTGGAACTATCATAATTCCTTGCTGCAGAGATTTTCTGATGAATACACCCAAATCATGTCTTTCAATGAAGTCCATGAACCGATCTTTCCACAGTTCATACTCTCCCCTGAAGAGTATTGGTGGCGGGGAGTCGGTTCCAATTGCTAGAACTTCTCTGGATGTCATTCTGAAAAAGACTTAATTTTGGAATTGGCGCGAATAAGAGTTTTGCGTGAGGCTTGAGTGGTGCAAAGTTGAAGTTCGACCGGTAAGATGTTCGACCGGACAAATTTTCGACCGGTAAAACGATTGGACCGAAAGTATATTTGAGTTTGAGTGTGAGAATTCTATGTGAGTATGTGAGAGTGGACACGTGTAATGGAATTCAACAATTCAAAGTTACCAACTAAATGAGTAATGGAATTCAAAGTTACACGTGTAATGGACAAAGTGAATTCTTAAAAAGAGAAGTGTTCTTGGTACTGTGTAAGGAAAATTGTGAGAGAGTTTGGATGAGATTTTGAGTGGACACGTGAGGTTTGCATGTAAATTGTATGCAAATTGTGAGTGGACCGATAGGAATTTGTTTACAAAGGACCGGAAGTGAAGTGTTCTTTGACCGGGATGGGGTTTAGACCGGGAAAAGCAATGACCGGGAATGGTTTGATGTGATTCGATCGGATGATGGGTTTTGACCGGGAAAGATTGGGGTTTTATTCGACCGGTGAAGTGAGGAAGACCGGGGAAGAATTGTGTTTGACCGGATAAAAAAAAATACTCGACCGGAAAAAAAAATATTCGACCGGTACAAAGTGGGATTTGACCGGAGAGTGTTTGACCGATACCAAAAGTTTGTGAGATTCGACCGATAAAAAGTGATCTTCGACCGGTATTTGCAAGAGTCCGGTCGAATGCTTAAGACCGATAGAATGTAAAAACTAAGGTTCGACCGGTAAAAAAAAATATTATCGGTCAATTGGCTTAGACCGATATATTACAAAGGACCGGTACGCTTAAGACCGATACGTCGTCTTCTCCGATTAAATCAACCTGTAACTCTAAAATTAACCCAACTAGAGATCGATTTACCACACCAAACTTTGACAGTATGTTCTCCTTACCAACAACAACAATACACAACCTTTTGATTTCGAAAATAACCGCAAAATCAATATTTTGATGATTGATCAGTGTTCTTCAAAAATGAAGAACACAGAGAGTTGAAAATTTTGATTTTGATCTGGATCATCTCTGATACCAATTGTGAGTCTGTGATCGTTACCAGATAAATCAAACAACAAAACAATAACGATTACCAACCTGTTTAGATTATAAACACGGATTACAAAGGGTTGATAATGTTTACAGTGTTGAGCTCTCTCTCTCTCTCTGATGTTCTTGATTTTCACCTTCGATGTGTGTTGTGTGTGTTTCTTGTTGTGTACGATAGAGAGAGCAAGAGATAATATCTATAAAAAGATATTATCAAAACTTAATAATAAACTAATATTAAACCAAAACATAATATCTAAATAATAAATATCTAGATATTAAAACAACTTTGACAATTAATACAAATTGACCCTTAGACTTTGGTTGAGAGTGACTTTCAGCATTAACTTCAGATTGCGATCTTCGTTTTGGATGATCTTGAATCCAATGAGACTGTGTCTTAACATCTCCCTTTTTCGGTACTACTTGCACGGGACTCACCCATGGACTATCGGCTACTGCATAAATTACTCCGGCATCAAGAAGCTTCAATACTTCTTTACGAACCACCTCTTTCATATTCGGATTTAACCGACATTGGTGTTGAATTGTTGGTTGGTTCCCCTCTTCCAAATTAATTCGGTGCATGCAAAATGTTGGGCTTAATTCCTTCAAATCCGCAATAGTCCACCCAATTGTCTTTTGATGTGCCCGCAACACCCGCAATAATTTATCTTTCTCCAAGCTTGTGAGGTTTGAAGCGATAATCACCAGTAGTGTTGAATTCTTCCCCAAGTAAGCGTACTCCAAATGGTTTGGCAACTGTTTGAGTTCTAACTAGGGTGGCACCTTTGATGATGGTTGTGATTTGGCGATTGGCTCACCCAAATCCTCTTTTGTCGGCCGTCTTTGTCCCTTATATGTTGGTAATGCATTCAGTTGCATCACACACTCACTATCTTCATCTGTAGTCATACCTGTCAGCACATCTCCTAACTGATCATCTGCATCATGCGGTATAGGCGTGTCTTGCATCAATGCCTCTATTACATCAATTCGATAACAGTCATCAACCCCCATTCTTTCTTTTATCGCTCGGAAGACATCAAATACTCCCTTTTACTCTCCCACACGCAATGTGAGCTTTCCTCCTTGAACATCTATTAGAGTTCCACGGTTAGCTAAAAATGGTCTTCCAAGGATTAATGGAACCTCTTTGTCTTCATCCATGTCGAGAATAACAAAATCCACCAGAAAATAGAATTTATCCACCTTCACCAATACATCCTCGATAACACCGTACGAATATTTGATAGACCTATCCGCAAGTTGCAGCGTGACATTGGTGTGTTGTACTTCCCCAAGCCCAAGTTTCCTGAAAATGGACAAAGGCATTAAGTTAATACTAGCTCCTAAATCGCATAAGGCCTTACCAAACTCAGAAATTCCTATTTGAATAGGGATAGTGAAACTCCATGGATCTTTAAGCTTTTAAGGAAGCTTATTTTGGATGATGGCGATGTACTCTTCAGTAAGTGCAACTGCGACGTGCTCTTCTATTTTCCTCTTACTCGACAAGATATCCTTCAAAAATTTCACATAGGATGGCATCTGGGCTAAAGCATCTGCAAAAGGAATATTAATGTGTTGTTTTTTGAATACATCTAAAAATTTACGAAATTGAACCTCCTCCTTGTGTGATTTGAGATGGTTAGGATATGGGATCCTTGGTCCTTCCGCATTTTTAGACACTTCCTTCGCTATTTTCACCTTTGAGCTCTCTCCTTCCTCCATCTCTATCTCTTCATCCATCTTCTCTTCTTCTATGGTCACCTCGGGCACCTTTCTTTCTTCGGTCACGTGCTCCCTAGTTGGAGTTATGCTTAACTCCTTGCCAATTCGCAATTGAATGACATTACAATTTTCTCGTGGATTCTTCTCTGTTTGGCTCGGGAATTGGCCTTGGATTCTCGATTGTAATGATTCCGCGATTTGCCTCACTTGCCACTCTAATATTTGGATAGATGTGGTATTCTGATTAGTGGCCGCTTTGACTGTACTCATTGTATTGGTTAATTTGCTCACTGAAGATGTGATTCCCTCAATCGTTGTATCCATCTTGGATACAAACTTCATCATCATCTCTTCTAAACCCGTCTTTTTCTCGGAAGCTTGTCCTTCTTCTTGTCTCCTTTGATTATAACCTGGATGACGATATACATTATTAGAATTATAAGAAGAAGCAAAGTTAGAATTGTTACCGAATTACTGTTGTTGCTGTCCCATGGTTTCCTTTGGACCATTTGGTGGTTGGCTCCAAGAAAAAATTGGGTGCTTCCTCCATCCTTCATTATAAGTATTTGAGAAAGGATCATTATGAGTTCGGTTACGGTTCTATAAGAAATTTACTTATTCTGGCAACTCAAACTGTGAGTACTGATCAGATGTCCCATCAATTGGCATTGGGTTTTGCATGGATGTACCCTTCAATTGGTTGGTGATGGCGGCCAACTACGCTTTAATCTGCCTCAAGTCATCTGAGTCATGGACACTAGCTACCTTTCTAATGCTTGATCTTAGAGTATTGTAGCTATGTTCTGACAAGTTTTCAATCAATTCCCACGCTTCCTCATACGTCTTGTTCATAAGGGCTCCACCAGCAGCAGCGGTGATATCATTCTTAAACTGTGGTTGTAAGCCGCCAAAAAATGTTTGGATGACCACCCATCCATGCAATCCATGATGAGTACATCTTTTGAGCATTGCCTTGTATCATTCCCAAGCCTCGTATAGTGACTCTTGGTCCCATTGAGCGAAATGGGTGATTTCCGCCAAAAGTTGAGTTGTACGGCCCGGAGGAAAGAATTTGTTCAAGAAAGCGGACACCATCTCATCCCAATTATTAATTTGCCCCAGTGGCAAATTTTCTTCCCAAGTAGCTACTCGATCTCTGATAGAAAATGGGAACAATCTTATATTGATTGATTTTGAATGTGTTTCATATTTTCTCGAATGAACGGAGGTGGCTATGAGGGTCTTCCGATGGTGCCCCTCCGAATTGATTTGCTTGGACTAGTTGAATTGTGCCATGCCTGATTTCAAACGTGTTTGTAGCTACCGCCGGTACTTGCACTCCTCTTTGTTCCACCACTACCGTTGGTGTAGCATAATTCCTCATGGGAATTCCATTTGGTGGTGGTGGTGGTGGGTTATTGTTGATCGGGATCTCGCCATTCATGTTATTTTCATCCATTCTCCTTGGATTGTGGTTTCTGGCTTCTCTACGCAACTGACGTGCGGTTCTTTCGATTTCTGGGTCAAGAGGCTCGAGATCTCTGAAAAGTCTCCTCCTTGGCATAAACCAAAGAGTAACATGCAGTCAAAACACAAGCCTTAGATTCCAAAAATTGAAAGAATGATAAAAACTGAAAATGAAAGATGTCTAATCTAATAATATTTATAGTTGGTAGTGATATCAATACAAAACAAGTCCCCCGGCAGCGGCACCAAAAACTTGATAAGTCGGATTTACACCCTCCTTAACCGAACCGCAAGTGTACGATGTCGTATCAAGTAATATGTATGTAAGTACGAGTATCGAACCGTAGGAACTTGGTATTAAGTACCACAAGACTATATTAATTATTAACTAGATTGAAGAAATTTGGCTTGTTTAGAGTTTTGCAATAGAATTAAAATTAGATGGCTTAAAGAAAAACTTTGAAAACTTTGACTAGTTAACTGCTGATAAAAAATTGGGGATTGGATTCATATTTGGCTTATCTTACTTTAACTGTGAAGGGTTGTCCATTATGTTATAAGATTCAATGAAATAAATCCCAAAGATAATTGCTACACTTTCTCAAGCTATAACAATAATAGCAATTAACCATGAATTCTTATCTTCCGATCTCGACATTTGTCAGGATCGAATTCTCAACAAGAATTATGAATACTCAGAAACAATATTAAAGAAGCTGCGGAAAAACACTTTAATATTCAATAAACAGAAAAACGGTATGAATCACAACTTGCAAACTTTACTTAATGATTCAAGTTACAAGCTTTTCACTCACAATCTCAATCTTGAAGAACAGGCTCTTTCAAGACGAATTCTACTTCTCTAGAATTAGGAACGATGCCTTGAGGTTGATTCTCTCTCTAGAACAAAAACTCAGAATTATTCAATTCTATCTTTCAATTCCATTATATTCTATACATCATTGAATAATAAAAGATAATTACTAAACATAAAAAGATCTTCAAAATAATCTTCATAATTATCTTCAAGTTTTCCATGTTTATCTCCAGACGCAATCTCTTCAACATTATCTTCAAATTATCTCAGAAGCAGCATTAATCACCTTGGAAGCATTAACTGAGTCTTGGCAGTATTAACTACTAAGCAGCACTAACCACTAGCAGTACTAACTAGCTAAGCAGTACTAACTTTGTTCAAGCAGCACTAACTTTGACTAGCAGTATTAATTCTACTAGAAGTAGTAATACCTAGCAGTATTAACTTTGAGATACTCTGGCAGTACTAACTCTGAACTAGCAACATTAATGACTTGGTCACATCTTCAGTTCCCAACAATCTCCCCCTAACTTGACTTTTAGAAAGAGAAGTCAAGTTCTTCAGATGCTTCCAAAACTTTCATTGATTCAATCCAATGTTAGGATCCAGTCCCATACTCTGATTGATAGTTCTCTGAATTAGATACTTTGCCATTTCTGAATTTGGTGCACAACCTAGCTTCTTATTTAACATGGCATAAAGCTTCAGACTTGTGTCATTGTAGACCCTATCCACCAAGTAATACTCCATGTGAAAAGTATCCATGGCCAATTCATAGACTCCACTCCTTTCATACAAAGTCCATCCTCTAACAGCTTCAAACACATCTCTGATTATATGCTTTACTGCTTCTGGATTGAATAACATACACAAATACTCCATAACCAGCTTCACAATTGGTTACCCTGGAGCTTTCAACTGATCTGCATGTAATTTAATACTAACTTCAAACATCTCTTCTAAATCAGATCTTGAACATTCTCTGACAATTTTATTCTAGGTTGAAAACACATAATACTTCTCATCCTTTCTTTTCAGCCTGATATACTCCTTACCATCCACCTCCATAGTATCCCAGTGGATAACTTCAGGAGGTTTGAATCCAACAGGTTCAACTGAGATAGGCTTTGGAATTTTATCCATTACCACCATGTACATATTTACATCTGAACTCTGTGGTACTTCCTGAGATTCAACTCTCTTTTCTTCATTCTTAGGTGCCTCTTCTTCTTCAGCAACCTTTTTCTCTTCTTCTACTCTAGGCTTCTTGTCAATTTTCTTTCTTTTGGCCATCATCTTGGTTCTCTTCAGAATCCTTTGACTTTGCCCTATAGTAGCTTCCTTCTTCTCTTCTTCCTTTTTCCTTTCCTCTGATCTAGGACCTTTACAAGCAATAGACTTAACTCTTTTTTATTTTCTTGTTCTTCTGAGCTAAAGTCTCTTCTTCCTTAATCTCTGCCTTTTCTTTTGTTCGAGTTCCCTCTTCACTTTCAGGGAAGGGTTGATTAATGTTCACATCATGCCTCTCCTTGGCTTTCCTTTCAAACTCCACTCTGGCCTTTTCATTGCTCTGCAGTTTTCCCATTTCTTTCTCATATAAGCCCTTGACTTGATCAAAAGTCATCTTTATAAACATTTCTTTCTTCACACCAATTGCACTCCTCAAGAAAGTTATCATCTTGTTTCTTTCCTGAGTTGCAAGGTAAGTTTGTGAAGGCCTTCTCTTCTTTTCACTTGATCTGGCCATCATAGCCTTTCTCATGCTTATTTCCCTCTGCTTTGCTTTCTCTGTTTCCAAACCTTTCTTAAATGCTTCATTTAATTCATTAGCTAGTGCTCTGGCTATCTCTCTGTCTTTCTCAACCTGCTCTTTCTCTGCTTGATTTATCTCTTCTTGCAGTTTCTTGGCTAATGCTTCATCTGACTCAACCATCTTTTGCTTTTTGGTTGGTTGATCAGATTCTATCATCTTTTCTTTCCCTTTTCTCTTTGCATCTGCAACCATGTCTTTTTTTCTGTTCTCTTTGCTCCCCCTTCATTTATGACCACTCCCTTTGCTTTGGGAGTGTCATTCTTTGCTTTTACAAGCATCTCTACTACTTCAACCTCTTCAGGTGTTAACCCTGTTACTGCTGCTTGTGTAGTTTCAGCAGCACTAACAGTTTCTGCTGCTCCTTTTGGCTCAGCAGTAGTAACAGTTTCTACTACTGGGGTTGTTACTGCTACTAGTGTTGTTTCTGCTGTTTCAACAAATATTTCTGTTTCTATCACACCTTCATCTTTTTCTTCAACCCTCTCTTCAACAAACTCCCCCTTTGCTTCAACATTCTCCCCCTCAATCTGTTGATCCATCTTTTCTGAGCTTGAACTCTCCCCCTTTTTGGAAGCATTCACCTCCTCCTTTTTGTTTGCCCCCTCTCTCCTCCTTAGAACAAACTGCTTTCTTCTTTTCTTGGCAATGAGTTTTCCCACCAATTGCTTGAGTTTTGAAATCTGCTTTTGTTGGGAGATGACCACTTGCTGCAATGCCTTAATTTCCTTTCCTTGATTAACCACATCAACATTGATGTTGGCTATTGTTTCCATCAATTCCAAGTAAGTATAGCTATCCTCACCTTCTTTAGGTGTTTTACCCACCCTTGAAGGATCATTGGAACTTTTTGCCATCAATTCATCAGTTTCAGTTCTGTCCTCACCCTTTTTGGATGTTTTGCCCATCCTTGAGGGATCCTTGGATCTTTTAGTAGTGGCCTTCTGCCTAGCAGAAGCACCAACTACCCCCTTGGTTTCTTGGCGCCGGGGTCATTTGGTTGATTTCTCACCCAAAGTTGCCATGGGGAAGGTCTTAGAGATGTTACCACTGTCCTTCTCTGTGCTAGCAGAAGTAGTGGCAACCTTCTCACCCATATGCTCATTCATCTCCTTAGAGAGCACCTCCTCAGGGTTGGGAGGCACCCTAGTGGTTTCCCTTTGGATATTCTCTATTGGAGAATGCTCCAATAGAGGGCTTTGAGGCTCTTGGTTAATAGTAGGTACAACAAGGGAAGGAGCCTTGTGTACCTTTCTCTTGACATAAGTCTTGGATATCATAGGAGTGGGTTTAGCAGTAAAGGACTGAGGAAAAATTTGAGAGAGGGAAGGTTGGGATTGGCTCTCAGTGGGTTGGTCTAATGAGGGCCTTGACCCTGAGGCCATACCTTCTTGTGGTTGGGACACCACCATCATTGTTGAGAACAATGGGGTGTCAACTCCTTCCGAGTCCCTAGCATATCTTCTCATGTTTGAGAAGACCTTTCCTTTAGGGGGTTTAGGTACATATACCTCATCAAAGTGAGGTATATCCGTCAATTCATTGGTTATAACTGTCTATACAAACTTGGGATACATGAAGAAACTCTTCTTGTTGTCCAGGTTTGAGACAAGATCATTGAAGATCATCATAGAAAAGTTATATTTTCGAGCAGTAGATAAGCATACCAAAACATAGGCAATGGTACTGCTAAATTGGCTCCAGCCAGTAGTTTTCTTGGAAATACAGTGCATCAGGGAATGAACAAAGAACCTCCATTGGGGTGAAAATTGAGCTTTGAAAAACTTGAAAATCCCCATTTGGCCTTCATACCCCATTCTGGTGAGGTTTGAAAACAAATCCTCATTGGGAATAGAAGATATACTTGAAGCATCGTCTAGACGTAGACAGATGTGAATGGTCTCTTCAGTAACTGTCAAGGGTTTGTCACAAACCCTTGTTTTGATGCACAACACTCCGTTTTCAGTGCTAGTAGTGGCATTGGCCCAGAATTGCCTTTGATGCTCTATGTAGATGGTAGGAGACACAGTGAGTGCATGAGCGATGTGGCTTGACCTCAGAAAATCGACTATCTGGTAAAAACCTTCGGCTTGTTTAGGCTTTTGGAGCATGGCTATCTCGTTGTGCTCATCAATAAACACCATTGAAGCCATCTGTACGCAAGGATTCTTGACTAGCGAGCACTGGATACTTGAGAGAAAAGAGTGAGAGAGAAGATGAATAGTAGACAAAGAGTCGTTATGATCTTTTAGGCGGGGAAAGGGTATTTATAGCTTGTGGATTATAAGCAGTATTAACCCTAAAAATTTAGTGAAAGCAGTATTAACAGTGAGCAGTATTAACTGAGAGCAGTGTTAACTGAAAGCAGTATTAACTGAGAGCAGTATTAACTGAAAGCAGTATTAACTGAACACTGGCAGTAGTAAAATTGTACTGGCAGTACTAAAACTGTACTGGCAGTATTAACCATACTTACACTTTTAAGCTTGTGATGAACTGAGTACCACTATACATTTCCTGAGAAAGAAGATTAGTAACACCAAGCATAAACTATATACAGATATTGAATCACTTTTTAAGTAGGAGCTTATTCAGAGTTGATCATTCCCACACTTGTTACCAAGAAAGTGAATCTACCCACATCAAAGGCTTTGGTGAATAGATCAGCAAACTGGTTATCAGTATGAACTTTTACAACTTGAATAAGCTTCTTTTCATTGTAGTCTCTTATAAAGTGATACCTGATCTCAATGTGCTTTGTCTTTGAGTGCTTGACAGGATTATTAACAATGCTAATAGCACTGCTATTATCAATAAAGATTGGAGTGTGTAGAAAGGTTACCCCATAGTCCAGCATTTGATTCTGAATCCATAAGACTTGAGAACAGCAACTTGCAGCTGTTATGTACTTTGCTTCTGTTGTAGATGTGGACACTATAGTTTGTTTCTTGCACTGCCATGATACTAATCTTGCACCCAAAAACTGGCATCCTCCAGAAGTAGATTTTATGTCCAAGTTTGCTCCACCTAGGTCACTGTCTGAGTATGCAAGTAGGTCAAATGATGAGTCATGAGGATACCACAGTCCCAATCTAGGTTGCCCTTTGAGATATCTGAATATCCTCTTAACAGCTTGATAGTGTGATTGCTTTGGCCTAACTTGAAATCTTGCACACACACAGACTGGAAACATTATATCTGGCCTAGAGGCTGTAAGATACATGAGAGATCCAATCATGGATCTATAGTGATGAACATCCATATCCTCCCCCTCAAGATCTGCTGTTATCTGCTTGTGTGTCTCCATAGGTGTGCTGGCAGGCTTTGAGTCTGAGAAACCAAACTTGGTTAGAATTTCCTGCACATACTTGGACTGACAGATAAATATACCATCTGACTTCTGTTGGACTTGGAGTCCAAGGAAGAAAGTAAGTTCTCCTATGGAACTCATTTTGAACCTTTGATGCATTAGATCCTCAAACTCCTTGCACATATTGTCTCTTGTGGATCCAAAGATGATATCATCCACATAGATTTGGACCAGCAAGATGTCCTTCTTCTTTCTCTTGATGAACAAAGTCTTATCAATGACTCCTCTTTCAAAGCCATTTTCCAAGAGATAGGATGACAGAGTGTTATACCATGCTCTTGGTGTTTGATGCAGTCCATAAAGTGCTTTCTTCAGTCTGTATACTCTGTCTGGATAGCTTGGGTTTTCAAACCCTGGTGGTTGACAGACATATACTTCTTTTTCAATTGATCCATATAGAAATGCACTTTTTACATCCATTTGATAGACTTTGAACTTCATATAAGAAGCATAGGCCAGGAACAATCTAATTGCTTCTATCCTAGCCACTGGTGCAAATACTTCTTCATAATCTATTCCTTCTTCTTGTGTATACCCTTGTGACACCAACCTTGCTTTGTTCTTTATTACTATTCCTCTCTCATCTCTCTTATTCCTGAAGACCCATTTTGTGCCTATTGCTCTTTGACCTTTAGGAAGGTCTACCAGATCCCAAACATCTTGCAGCTTGAATTGTAGCAGCTCTTCTTGCATGGCTTCTATCCCAACTGGAATCTTTCATAGCATCATAAGCCTTCTTAGGCTCAAGCTGGGATAGAAAGCAAGAAAGCACTGTATGTTGTTGGTCTTGCATATCTTGCAGCCTGCTTTGATTTCTAGTCATCATAGGAGAAGAGATATCTCCTATTACCAGCTGAGGAGGATGATTCTTTTGTGTTCTTGTTTGATGACTAGGTTCTTCATTGAGTCCCACCTCTAGATTGGAGTCATTCAACTCAACTGAGGTGATTTCAGCAGCTACTTCTGGTTCTTTATTTTCTTGACTCTCTTCATCTCTTCTTTCTTCTTCACTCTGATTTGGTTTAGTAGATGGCTCCTTTTCACAGTCTTCAACAGGATCCACTATAGGTATGGGAAAAATCACATACTAAGGTATGATGATGTGTGATTGTGTAATTCCTGAATCTGAGCTTCCTGATCCTGCATTATTATCACTACTGAAACCCAAAGAGTTAGTTAGTGAATCAATGTCAAACAACCACTGTAACACCTCAAAAATCAGAGTAAATTAAAACTTGGAAACCTGACAATATAACGAAAGTAAATCTATTAACTTTCCATAAACGGAACCAGTCATTAAGACTATACAATCCTATACAAGGATTTCATCAAAAGAATGGGACTTAACAATGCCCAACAACAATACTAAACAACTTCAAAGCCCCGAGACTCAAAACTCGTCTCTCCACAAACCCCGGCACCCACCGCTAATGGAAACCTGTTATACACATCATTTGAGAAAAAGTGTCAGACTATAAAGCCTGGTGAAAACATACAGTTTATAAAGCTCAAAAGATATTAACATCTGTATCATGAAGAATCTTTTCATAAAGGTTTAGTTCGTAAAGATAACATTTCGCCACAACCGGGCCTCTTCGGTCCAAAACTCGTTAAACAATGACAAACGGACCATTTTACCAAGGATTGTGGTGTAACACAAAGTAGACCACCAAATCCGAGTTATGAGCTAAATACATGGAACCATGGCCACGAACTCTTCAGTCCGTACTACGATGTGAGGGAGGGCCCCCAAGGAACCATGTCATACTCGTTCATTAGACTACATCTGAACCATGGCTAGGATCGGGTCTCACATAACCGTACCTAAGTTGCCCCCGAGGATCAAATGTAGCTAACTACAACGGAAGGGGCATATCCTTCCCAGCCATAACAACGGAAGGGGCATATCCTTCCCAGCCATAACAACGGAAGGGGCATATCCTTCCCAGCCATAAGTCGACTCGATACCTAGGGATCCACTAGTATAGTCAAGACTTGTCACAATATTTCATGTGACCAACAAAGCTAGATAAACAGCTTTCAACACATTTATATTTCAAAATGCCATTTTTCCAGACCAACTGCTGGTAAGAAAGAAAATCATAAAACCAGTTTATATACATTCTTTCAATAAGCCACAAACATGGGCAAGTAAACATCATTTTACTTCTAATAAGGCGGAACCCGTCATTTTAGTCAAAACTGACCGGGAACCCCGAAAATCACCAAAACCTCATTTATATCAAAATGTAGAGAACATGAAATCATACCGTAGAAATACTTCATATTTCGCAAATAAGAGTTTTGACATGTATAAAGTTTGTAAAATGATAGTAGGAACTCACCGGTAGGTTTTCAGAATAAAACCCGGAAAATCAGATAATGACCACGACATAGAGGTGAAGCTTAAACCACTGACCCCTCGCTAGAAACACCGAAAACTAGCAACCGAACGAGCCTTGAAGATCGGATAAGAAAAAGAGAGAAAAGAAGAGAGAGAAAGAGAATCCTGAGATTTTTAGAAAATCTCAACCAAAAGAGATATTTAGCCAAGGCTTTGCACACCTCCCAACACAGCGCACGGCCCGTGCGTTTTTCAAAGGGGAGGGCGCACGGCCCGTGCGTTCTCTACTGACCCGCACACTGATTCATGCGCACGACCCCTGCGCATTTCCTGAAGGATGGTGCACGACCCGTGCGCCCTGTAGACAGAACCATCCTCTTCTTTTCTTCTTTACAAACTCTCAAAACCAAACGAAAATTCGGGGTGTTACAACCACTGAGGACCAGACTCTATAGGATTTGGTGTGTTATCATTGCATTTGACATTGTCACTTTCTTCAATTATTCTAGAAGAAGTATTAAAAACTCTGTAAGCCTAACTCTGAGATGAGTAACCAACAAGAAAACCATCATCAGCCTTGCTATCAAACTTTCCTAAGTGAGTTTTGGTATTGAGAATGGTACAAGGACACCCAAAAGGTTTGAAGAATCCTATAAAAGGTTTTCTGTTATTTAAAAGCTCATAAGGTGTCTTGTTCTTTGGCTTGACCACTAGAACTCTGTTTTGGACATAACAGGCAGTATTAACTGCTTCAGCCCAGAATGTAATTGGCAGTTTTGAATCAGCCAACAGAGATCTAGCAGCCTCTATTAGTGTCCTATTTATCCTCTCAGCAACTCCATTTTGTTGAGGAGTCCTAGGGGCACTATATTGTCTCTCAATGCCTTTTTCTTCACAAAAGGTGTTTAGATCAAGATTTTTAAATTCAGTTCCATTGTCTGATCTAATGACTTTTACTTTTTGATTTGTTTGGTTTTCAATTCTTAGGATAAAGGATTTGATCAGTCCACTTGTCTCATCCTTAGTCCTTAGAAAATATACCCAAGTAAATCTAGAGTAATCATCAACAATAACTAAGCAGTATGATTTCTTGCCTATACTCATAACATTTGTAGGACCAAACAGATCCATATGTAATAACTGGAGACAAGAAGAAATTGTATTTAACTCTTTGGACTTATGAGAAGTTTTGTGTTGTTTGCCTTTAAGACAAGCAACACAATGATCATCACATGAAAATACTTTTGATGGTAAACCTCTTACAAGGTTGTTTTTAACAAGTTTGTTCATTGTCTTGAAGTTCATGTGACACATCCATCTGTGCCAAAGAGAGGATTCATCCACAGAAGCTTTTGAAACAAGACAGTTCAGGGATGAATCACTTGAAACATTGTCCATATCGAGACAATAAACATTGTCCTTTCTTGGAGTTCTAAGTAGTATCATGCTTTCATCAACAAGACAGTAGTATCATCGCTGCTGCAAAGATACCTCCCTCTCAATCTGAGGGGGAGAAGGCAAAAGAACCCTCATCTATTCATTCTCTTCTCTTTGAAGATGATGAGGAAGAAGACGATGAAGAGGAAGATGATCTAGATCTTGATGATCAAGAAAAGGATCAACCCTCCAATGATGACGACGACGATGAAGAAGACCAATCTATGTGGTTCTCCAAGCCGAACGTCGCATCAGGGACAACTTCGCAAGAGGTTGTCAAAGCAGGGGTGAGAGGTGATACATCTTCAAGCGCTCCTTCACAAAGCAAAGACAAGCAACCAATCGCTGAAGAATGCTTGAGGACTGGATCACAATCTGAGGGGGAGCATCCTTCTCAGGTATGTCTTTCAATTGTACCACTCTCCTACTCTTTCCAAACCCCTATTTCTTTCTAGCCTTTATCTCTATTTTTTTCTAAAAAGATACACTTATCCCTTCATTCCTTCATTTTCTATCCAGACAGTTCTCACCCCTGCTTAAGGGTTCTGAACTACAAATAATTCCAGCTTCTATCGCTGAAGAAATAATCTCAATCTCTATCGCTGAGATTGATGAAGAAGAAGATTCCCTGGTCCATCCAGGAAGGCCCTCTCAACCATCTCATTGATCAGAGGAAGTGATGAAGAAAAGAGTTGAAATGATTGCTCAACTAGAAAGTCAACGGCTGAAAGTCCCTCTTCAAACATCCACAGAGCTCGACTTCCTTACTGAAGTAAAAAGAGAAGAATCTGCCAAAGCTGAGAAGTTAATCGCTGAATGCAGACAAGATGCCCAGCTCGCCTTAAAGATTCAATCTTCTCAAGTCAAGGATAAAAAGCTAAAGAACAAGCCTGTGGATGTTCAAGCTGCACTGCTGAAAGAAATTGAAGAGGAACGCTCCAAAGAACAAGAGAGAAACGACAAGTCTATCGAATGGTGCAAACAGAAGATGGATTATCGTTCTGATCTTCTTCCAATATCAGCCGTGACTATCTCTGGTCGCAAGAAAAAGGAACAACTCTCAGTGACCATGGAGATTACCAGAGAGGATGGAACCCAAAAGGCTATGTACGTATCCAAACTTGAGAGCTTCGGATTCACGGAATGGTTGGAGTTCTGGGATGCGTTGAAGAAATCCAAATCTACATACAGAGGCTACATTGAAGGACTTCTTGAAGCCCTCATAAATAGAGTCCCTTTTGTACTGAAGCTGCCATCTCCTCTTCCTCCCAAATCTTTGAAACTCAAGAGAAGAATTGGGTCCTCCTCCTCTGAAGACGTCGCCATCATCAGGAATGAAACTTCTATCAAATTTTCAAGAGATGCACTGTTTGGTCCTCCTCCTGATCTTTCAGCTCTGGATCTATCTCTGCCTCCTGGTGGTCCTTTCTAAGGTGGTCAAGTAATTGACGATCCTTATGGAGTGTTCTTCAGAGATGATGATGAGGAACTCAGATTTCAAAGAGTCTCTGAGATTCCTATCTGTCCTCTGAATCATCTCAAGGATCTCTTATGCTTATGGTGTGACTTCTCCCCTGCTGCTGAGAAAATCAAAGAAATTATCAGCCAAGAATCTTGGGAACGAAGACAGAAAGGAGAAGAAATACCTGAGTATATGATCAATCCTCCTAAGTCTTCTTTTAATAACTGATAGATTAGTTTCCTTTTCTGTAATCTGTTAGTTATACTTACAGTAGTTAGTTATTCACTTGTACTTATGATTTTCATATCTTGTAATTCTATCCCTGAATTAAATGAAAGTTGCAGTGATGTACTTAACCCTATCAGTACTGTAAAAGATCCCTCAAAATTGTAATTGGGACATGCATGCTATGAGTCCTTTTTATTCCTATATTTTGAATCATAAAGTAATTTTCTTTAGTTACTTTGTCATTATCAAATAGAGGGAGATTGTTGATCCAAACTCTCTCAGTGATTTGATAAAGACCCTCTTCTATACTTAGTGAAAATTACGTTTTAATATGTATTGGTGTTTCACCATCAGCGATCAGACTAAGTCTGTTCAGTTATCGCTGATAGTCTCTCTCAAACATTTCTATGTATTAGTGTTTCACTATCAGTGATCAGACCGAGTCTGTTCAGTTATCACTGATAGTTTCTGAAGTAAACAGCCAACGTAATCCCTGAAGACAAGTCTCGCGTCAACATATGTTCATAGCTGAATCGAAGACGAAGCTGCTGAATATAGAGAAGTCTACTAGTGATCTGATGCGGATATTAGTGAAGCAAAGACAACTCTACATATACGTGAAGGAACATGAGAAAAAGCTTCAGCGATAGCTGAACCTCTTTATCTCTGAAAGAAGAGATATTCAGCGATCAAAAGATCACAAAGCTTATGTCTCAAGTTTCCTTTTGTCTATCCTTGCACAAACTAGTACTATGTGTCAGAACGGACATGTTTCTGCCACCATACGTACAACAACTCTGTCAACTACACTGTTCATGACCCGGCCGAAAGCATGTCTCCCAAAAGTAAGACTCCTAAAGCCAATCTGTGAACGCCACGTGTAAAGTGCCCTGCCATGCATTTAATGCATAGGGTATAAATAGGAAGTTCACTCCTCCATATATGGGGGTGCTCAATCCTTGAACTCCATATAGAAACCATTGTTTTCTATCTCTCTTAAAATCCCCCATTCTCTAAATTTCTTGTGCAATTATCTTAGTGTTTCTTAAGTTTGTTTAGATCGAGTCTGTCTTAATCTTATTCCGCAACAAACTTGTAAATTGTATTTTGATTTATCAGTAAACAATTTATTAAACTTTAATTTATGTGTTTGTATTCAACCCCCCCCCCTTCTACAAACTTGGTAAGCACCTCCGGGACCAACAAGTGGTATCAAAGCAGTTTGTTTAATCTGATAAACAAAGATCTTGCTAAATACTCTTCCTTGCTATTCTAAAATGGCACTAAACACAACACAAACTACTATGATAATGGTTCACTTTCTAAACCTCCTCGATTTAGCAGAGATAACTTTTCTCTATGGAAAAATCGAATGATGCTATTTCTTGAAGGCGCGGATCCTACTATACCTGAATATATAGAAAATGGACCCTATGAACCTGTTAGAATTATAGTTGTGGTTCCCGCTACTGCCACCACTGAAGCTGTCCCTGAACGATATGTCGTTAAGGAAATAAGACAGTGGGGTGATGAAGATAAAAAGAAGGTAGGCATAGATGCAAGAGCAAAGACCATCATCTCAATGGCTCTGCCTGATGAAGTTTTCCATTCCATCATGCATCTGAAAACTTCTAAAGAAATGTGGGAAACAATATGTGTTCAATATGAGGGCACCACTGAAATCCAAGAGACTCGAAAGATTAACTTGGTAAGACAGTATGAAAGTTTTATCGCTGGAAAGAATGAATCTCTTTCTGACATTCATCAGCGGTTTAACTGCCTAATCATTGACCTAAGAACTTTTGGAAGGACTTATTCTAATTCTGAGGTCCTAACAAAATTCTTGGAAAGTCTTCCTAAAAGCTGGGACAGTTATTCAATATGTCTTAAGCTGACAAAAGACTTACATACTCTCTCTTTAAGCACTCTATATGGAATATTGCTCAACTATGAGCAATCTAATCTTCTGAAGAAGAATCTTGTAAAAGATTCTAAAGACTCCAAAAGCACTCCTGTTGCTTTAGTCTCTTCAGAGATAATTCCATCTCAGCGATCTACTCTCACCATCACTGAGTTAGATTCTGAATCTGAGGATCTATCAGACCCTGATCTTTCATAGTTTGATGAGTCCTTAGCACTCTTGACAAACTCTTTTAAGAGATTTGCAAGAAAGAGTAACTTCCGAATAAGTAAACCTCTCTCTCTTACTGAAAAGCCAAAATCAACTCCGGTTGATAAGGCTACTGCCACTTGCTATAACTGCGAAAAAATTGGACATTTTGCTAGTGAGTGCAGGTCAAAAAAGGTCTTCAAACCTTCTACCTCAAGAAGATCCAGTGATGACAAATACCATAAGCTGAAGAACAAATATCAAAAGCTGAAAAGCTATCAGCAAAAAGGTAAAGGTCTCATCGCTGAAAAACATGACTGGGCTGAATCAGAAGAATCATCTTCTGATGATGAAGAAGTCGGTAATCTTTGCCTCATGGCTGAGATTAAAGAAGAAGTAGAAGAACCATCTGAACCTTCTATGAGCTACATATCATCTCAGGTATCTATCTCTACAAATCCCTCTCTGCCTGAAGCTGAGAGAAGTCATGCTGTTGATGTGCTGACAATTGACCTTTATAATGCTCTAAACGACAAAACTCAAGCTGAGAATAAAAATGTACATTTAACTCAAGAGTTAGAGAAATGTCATGAAAAGATCAGTGAACTAAATCTTTTAGAAGAAAAGTTGAAAGATCAAGTCATTATAAATGAAATCATCAGCATTGAACGCGAACAAGCCATTGCTGCTCTAAAAGCAGAAAAGGCTCATGTTGAAAAATGGTGCAAATCATCAACAAAGATCTCTGAGATAACAAATGCTCAAACTTCTGATAGTGATAGAACTGGTCTTGGTTTTTGGACACCACAGGATGATCCTAAAGAAGAAAGTTCCTCGCTTAAGTTTGGAACTTTTGTCACATCTTTCTTTGACACTTCTTATAATCAATTCTATCCCTGTTCTTCTTCAAATCCCATCACTGAGGAAAAATCCAAAGACACTAAGTCTACGGATAAAGGAAAGTCCATTCTCCTTCCTCAAAAGGCAACCAGGAAAGCAAAGCTGAAAATTCCTTCTAAACCTTCAGCTAAGCTATCCTCTAGCTCTGTGATAGAAATTTTTGATCTCTGTCCTCCAAAGCTAAAGATTGACCTTTGACCAAAGAGATCTGTAGAAATGAAAATCCCTCCTATATCTCATGAGAAAAGCCTTCTCGGACCTGGTCCTGCTCATCTTAAACTTGCAAAACCTTCTACTGATCCTAAAACCATTTTCAAATACAGAAAATGTTATCACTGTGGTTTTACTGATCATATTGCAAGTAAATGTCCAAATGCCACCAAAGCTGATAAAACAGCTAAAGTGAAGAAAAATGCCTCTAAGGCCAAGAAAGTCACCAAAGTTGAAAAATCAACCAAAGTGAAAGATACCACTAAGGTTAAGAAATTAACCAAAGTGAAGTTTACCATTAAAGCTGATTCTTCATCAGCTGTGAGGACTGTTGAATCTTCATTATCCACTAACTCTGAAGGACCCATTGAAAAGTGGGTACCAAACAACGCTTAATCTTCCTTATGTATGCAGGGATCAAAGGGCATCTAGTATCTCGATAGTGGATGTTCTCGTCATATGACTGGACAAAGAGACCTGCTCACTGAATACAAGGAAGAGAAAGGTCCCTCTGTGACCTTTGGTGGAAATGGAAAAGGATTTACCCGAGGGTTTGGTGTCCTTAGCAATGGGACAACTACCTTTCGAAGAGTCGCTTATGTAGATGGACTGAAGCACAACCTTCTAAGCATCAGTCAGCTATGTGACAAAGATTACGAAGTTCGCTTTTCTAAGAAAGCATGTTCAGTGGTAGATGAAAAAGGAAAACTTGCTCTCAGTGGTCATCGCAGAGAAAATGTCTATGTAATAGATATGGACTCTACTATCACTGATAACTTATGTTTTCTCTCTAAGGCCTCTTCTGATGTCAACTGGCTATGGCATAAAAGGCTCTCTCATCTAAATTTCAAAACCCTGAATTCTCTCTCATCTAAGGAACTGGTTTCCGGTCTTCCTCAGCACTCATATGCTAAAGAATCTCTCTGCTCAGCATGTGAAAAAGGAAAAAAACAAAAGCTAGTTTCAAGTCGAAACAAGTTTCCTCAGTAACAAGTCCTCTTCAGCTCTTGCATATGGATCTGTTTGGCCCTGTCAACATCCAATCAATAGCTGGAAAGAAATATACACTTGTCATTGTAGATGAATATTCTCGCTACACCTGGGTTATCTTTCTTCGCTGTAAGAGTGATACTCCAGAAGAACTAATATCTTTTGTGAAAAAGATGGAAGTGCTGAACAATCTTACTGTTCGCTCAATAAGAAGTGATCATGGAACTGAATTCAAAAACAGTTCCCTGAACAATTTCTTTGAGAACAAGGGAATCTCTCACAACTTCTCTTCAGTGAGAACACCTCAGTAAAACGGAGTCGCTGAAAGAAGAAACAGAACAATCATAGAAGTTGCTAGATCAATGCTCAGCGATTCTCATCTCCCTACTCAATTTTGGGCAGAAGCTGTAAACAATGCATGTTTTACTCAAAACATATCGCTGATAATAAAGCGATTTGGTAAGACAGCTTATGAACTTCTTCTTGGAAGGAAGCCTTCTATCAGTTTTCTTCATATCTTTGGTTATCAGTGCTTTATCTTAAACAACAGAGATCAACTTGGAAAGTTCGACCCAAAAGCTGATGATGGAATATTTCTAGGATATTCCTCCATCTCCAAAGCCTACAGAGTTTTCAACAAGAGAAGACAAACTGTAGAAGAAACAATTCACGTCACTTTTGATGAAACTCGCTCAGCGAACTCCAAACCAATCGCTGACAATAAAGAGTTAAATGCTTGGATGCTTTCTCACTACAGAGAAACAAAACCTTTATTCTCAAACCATCAGCATTCTGATCCTCCAGCCGCTGATGATGATCCAAACATTATACATCCTACCGCTGAAACCACCTCATGGGTTTCAGCAGAACCTCTAAACACACTACTACCATCAAATCTACCTTCGTCTGAAAACCTCTCTGATGAACCTTCTCAACAGTTAATTGCCGATGAACCTCAAACGTCATCATCAGTAAACATTCCAACTGTTGATCCAACCTCTAAGTTAAGCAATCATGCTCCTGCTCAGTGATGGACCAAAGATCACCCAATAGATCAAATTCTTGGTGATCTCGAAGCAGGTATTCAGACACGACGAAGCTCAGGTAATATCTGTCTCTTTGTAAATTTTCTCTCTTGAATAGAACCAAAGAAGACTGATGATTCCCTCAGAGATCCAAACTGGGTCAGCGCTATGCAAGAAGAGCTGACTGAGTTCTCTCGAAACAAAGTTTAGAATCTCGTTCCTAGACCATCTGATAAAACTGTAATAGGCACCAAATGGGTGTTTAGAAACAAGTTAGATGAACATTGAACTGTAACCCGCAACAAGGCTCGACTTGTTTCTCAGGGATACAGACAAGAGGAAGGCATAGACTATGATGAAACCTTTGCCCCTGTGGCCAGGCTCGAAGCAATTCGACTATTCTTAGCTTATGCAGTCTATAAAGACTTCACCGTTTATCAAATGGACGTAAAATCAGCGTTCCTAAATGGAAAGCTGAATGAAGAAGTCTATGTAGAACAACCACCAGGATTTTATGATCCTAAGTATCCAAATTATGTTTATAAATTGGATAAGGCTCTCTATGGTCTAAAACAAGCCCCTCGAGCTTGGTATGACACTCTCTCATCTTTTCTTATCTCTGAAAATTTTGAACGTGGCAAAATTGATAATACGTTATTTTTCAGAAAGATAAAAGGTCATATAATTCTTGTACAAATATATGTTGATGACATAATATTTGGTTCTACTAACCCATCTCTGTGTACTCGCTTCGCTGAAAGAATGAAGAAAGAATATAAAATGAGTATGATGGGTGAGCTGACATATTTTCTTGGTCTTCAGATTAAACAATCTGACAAAGGTACTTTTATCTGCCAAGGTAAGTATGTTAAAGATATGCTGAAGAAGTTTGATCTCACACAAACTTCAGCGATGAAGACTCCTATGGCACCACCCTTGACACTTAACAAAGATCCTTCTGGTAAACCTGTTAATGTCACTGCCTATAGAGGAATGATAGGCTCCCTGCTGTATCTAACAGCGAGCCGACCTGACATTATGTACTCTACTTGTTTATGTGCACGCTATCAATCTGAACCCAAGGAATCCCATCTGATCGTTGTAAAGCGAATTTTCAGATATCTGAAAGGAACTCCTAACCTCGGTCTTTGGTATCCCAAAGACTCAGGGTTCGATCTAACTGGTTATTCTGATAGTGATTTTGCAGGCTGTAAACTCGACAGAAAGAGTACCACTGGTGGATGTCAACTCCTGGGAGGAAAGCTGGATAGGTCAACGATCACTGGAGGTAAAGCCACTCGCCAACGAGGTAAGTATCTCTCTCCTTCGCTCTCGTCTCTCTCTCCATTCTTCTTCATTTTCAGCAACCACGCAGATGGTTCCTTCGTCTGTTATCCCTGTCGCTACCACTACTTCCAAACGACCATCAGCTAGTCTGATTGGTCCTTCCAAAAAGGCCAAAAAGACTAAGGAAAGTACACCCTCTAGTACTATACCTGAGGTAGCTTCTCAACAAGCTACCTTAGATGCATTTGTGGGTCTTTCCTCCACAACTCCAGCAGTCACTCAACCTGCCGTGTCAGCGATTTCAATCGCTGTCACATCATCAGTGACCCCACCTACTATCTCATTCGCTGAGATTAACCCCAACCCTACTTCTATCCCCATAACTCTTCCCTCTTCTTCTCATTTGGTCTCTGAACCCGCTACCTTATCTTTACCTATAGGACCTGAACATCAAACTTTTGAGGAATCTATGCAGTTCTACAAAATGTTTGATACGTCAGGTACACCTATAATCCTAAACACTTCTTTCCCCACCTCTCCAAATAAGCCCGTATCTGAACTAACATTATTTTCAGGTCCTAGTTTGGCGTTTGTTGACACGGATGTCAACAGTCTGGAAGAAAAGGTAGACGCTCTCACCAACACCATTAACGACACCACCAGCGCCGTCAATCAGGCTGGTGAGGAGCTGAAGAGGTTGATCGCGACCTGCGCATCTAAAGCTGAGAACTCCCAACTTTCAGCTGTTGAAGAACAAGTCGTCCAACTCAAAGAGTCCTCTCAACTCTTTCAGGGGAGATTTGAGTCTCTTACCACTGAAGTTCGAGGTCTCTCTTCAAAGGTTGATCTCTGCACGTCCCTTCTTCAGCAAATTCTACAACAGGTGACTGCACCAACTCCAGCGCTGCCTCCCTCCTTCACTGAAGATGATCGGACCAACCTCAACATCGCTGTGGAATTCATCCATGATGCCACGTGCGACATCCCTGCAGTTGAAGAACGGGTCAAGCGTCTGGAGGCTGACGTCCAAGTGCTAAAAGCTTCAACAGCTACTCCAGCAGCTGAGCAACCCCCTGCCGATGATAATGACAAAGTGGGGGAGAAATCTGAAGAAACTTCTATCGCTGCTGCAAAGATAACTCCCTCTCAATCTGAGGGGGAGAAGGCAAAAGAACCCTCATCTATTCATTCTCTTCTCTTTGAAGATGATGAGGAAGAAGACGATGAAGAGGAAGATGATCTAGATCTTGATGATCAAGAAAAGGATCAACCCTCCAATGATGACGACGACGATGAAGAAGACCAATCTATGTGGTTCTCCAAGCCGAACGTCGCATCAGGGACAACTTCGCAAGAGGTTGTCAAAGCAGGGGTGAGAGGTGATACATCTTCAAGCGCTCCTTCACAAAGCAAATACAAGCAACCAATCGCTGAAGAATGCTTGAGGACTGGATCACAATCTGAGGGGGAGCATCCTTCTCAGGTATGTCTTTCAATTGTACCACTCTCCTACTCTTTCCAAACCCCTATTTCCTTCTAGCCTTTATCTCTATTTTTTTCTAAAAAGATACACTTATCCCTTCATTCCTTCATTTTCTATCCAGACAGTTCTCACCCCTGCTTAAGGGTTCTGAACTACAAATAATTCCAGCTGCTATCGCTGAAGAAATATCACTGAGATTGATGAAGAAGAAGATTCCCTGGTCCATCCAGGAAGGCCCTCTCAACCATCTCATTGGTCAGAGGAAGTGATGAAGAAAAGAGTTGAAATGATTGCTCAACTAGAAAGTCAACGGCTGAAAGTCCCTCTTCAAACATCCACAGAGCTCGACTTCCTTACTGAAGTCGAAAGAGAAGAATCTGCCAAAGCTGAGAAGTTAATCGCTGAATGCAGACAAGATGCCCAGCTCGCCTTAAAGATTCAATCTTCTCAAGTCAAGGATAAAAAGCTAAAGAACAAGCCTGTGGAAGTTCAAGCTGCACTGCTGAAAAAAATTGAAGAGGAACGCTCCAAAGAACAAGAGAGAAACGACAAGTCTATCGAATGGTGCAAACAGAAGATGGATTATCGTTCTGATCTTCTTCCAATATCAGCCGTGACTATCTCTGGTCGCAAGAAAAAGGAACAACTCTCAGTGACCATGGAGATTACCAGAAAGGATGGAACCCAAAAAGCTATGTACGTATCCAAACTTGAGAGCTTCGGATTCACGGAATGGTTAGAGTTCTGGGATGCGCTGAAGAAATCCAAATCTACATACAGAGGCTACGTTGAAGGACTTCTTGAAGCCCTCATAAATAGAGTCCCTTTTGTACTGAAGCTGCCATCTCCTCTTCCTCCCAAATCTTTGAAACTCAAGAGAAGAATTGGGTCCTCCTCCTCTGAAGACGTCGCCATCATCAGGAATGAAACTTCTATCAAATTTTCAAGAGATGCACTTTTTGGTCCTCCTCCTGATCTTTCAGCTCTGGATCTATCTCTGCCTCCTGGTGGTCCTTTCCAAGGTGGTCAAGTAATTGACGATCCTTATGGAGTGTTCTTCAGAGATGATGATGAGGAACTCAGATTTCAAAGAGTCTCTGAGATTCCTATATGTCCTCTGAATTATCTCAAGGATCTCTTATGCTTATGGTGTGACTTCTCCCCTGCTGCTGAGAAAATCAAAGAAATTATCAGCCAAGAATCTTTGGAACGAAGTCAGAAAGGAGAAGAAATATCTGAGTATGTGATCAATCCTCCTAAGTCTTCTTTCAATAACTGATAGATTAGTTTCCTTTCTGTAATCTGTTAGTTATACTTACAGTAGTTAGTTATTCACTTGTACTTATGATTTTCATATCTTGTAATTCTATCCCTGAATTAAATGAAAATTGCAGTGATGTACTTAACCCTATCAGTACTGTAAAAGATCCCTCAAGATAGTAATTGGGACATGCATGCTATGAGTCCTTTTTATTCCTATATTTTGAATCATAAAGTAATTTTCTTTAGTTACTTTGTCATTATCAAATAGAGGGAGATTGTTGATCCAAACTCTCTCAGTGATTTGATAAAGACCCTCTTCTATACTTAGTGAAAATTACGTTTTAATATGTATTGGTGTTTCACCATCAGCGATCAGACTAAGTCTGTTCAGTTATCGCTGATAGTCTCTCTCAAACATTTCTATGTATTAGTGTTTCACTATCAGTGATCAGACCGAGTCTGTTCAGTTATCACTGATAGTTTCTGAAGTAAACAGCCAACGTAATCCCTGAAGACAAGTCTCGCGTCAACATATGTTCATAGCTGAATCGAAGACGAAGCTGCTGAATATAGAGAAGTCTACTAGTGATCTGATGCGGATATTAGTGAAGCAAAGACAACTCTACATATACGTGAAGGAACATGAGAAAAAGCTTCAGCGATAGCTGAACCTCTTTATCTCTGAAAGAAGAGATATTCAGCGATCAAAAGATCACAAAGCTTATGTCTCAAGTTTCCTTTTGTCTATCCTTGCACAAACTAGTACTATGTGTCAGAACAGACATGTTTCTGCCACCATACGTACAACAACTCTGTCAACTACACTGTTCATGACCCGGCCGAAAGCATGTCTCCCAAAAGTAAGACTCCCAAAGCCAATCTGTGAACGCCACGTGTAAAGTGCCCTGCCATGCATTTAATGCATAGGGTATAAATAGGAAGTTCACTCCTCCATCTATGGGGGTGCTCAATCCTTGAACTCCATATAGAAACCATTGTTTTCTATCTCTCTTAAAATCCCCCATTCTCTGAATTTCTTGTGCAATTATCTTAGTGTTTCTTAAGTTTGTTTATATCGAGTCTGTCTTAATCTTATTCCGCAACAAACTTGTAAATTGTATTTTGATTTATCAATAAACAATTTATTAAACTTTAATTTCTGTGTTTGTATTCAACCCCCCCCCCTCTTCTACAAACTTGTTAAGCACCTCCGGGACCAACAACTTTGTCACAATAATGGGTTTGGATGCACATTTGCTAGAAGCAGTACTGGTTTTAGAAGTACTAACTGCATTAGCAACACTTGCATGCTTAGCAGTACTAACCTTGTTAGAAGTAGTAACTGTGTCAGCAGCAGTAACTGTGTTAGCAGTAGTAACCTTTGAAGAAGTACTAACAGTGTTGGAAGCATTAATATTCTCAGCAGTACTAACACTGGTAGCAGCAGTATTGCTTCTGGCAGCACTATCTCTGTCAGCAGTATTATTTGATGTAGCAGTACTAACAGTTTTAGTGCTTCTAGGCACCCATATTTTAATACTCTCTTTTAAAACCTTTTTCTTCATGTGGCCTTTGGTTTCAACAGATTTCTTAGCCACATGTTTCTTTCCAGCCTTCCTATAACCAACAGGTTTTTGCACAAATCTTTGAAAGTTCATATTTTGGTTAATAGGGTTAAAGAAACAGTGTTTAGCCAAATGATTCAACTTGCCACATATGAAACAAGGTTTTGGTCTGATTATTTTACTCAGATCAACTCCTTGTTTCTGAGCCCATTGATTATTCCAGTTTCTTTGATTACCTCTCTTTGTACCAGAATTTAGGCTCTCAGTTTTATTGCAAGCACGCTGTTTACAAGGGCCAGGATTCACAACAGTGGTCAGTTTGTAATGGACCTTGTTGGCCTTTCCTTTGGTCTTCTCTATCTCTTGAGACTTGACCCAGATCCTTCCACCACCCTCATTGGTAACAATGTTGTTTTCTAAGGGTATCTCTTTACTCACGGCATTGTTCCTATTCTCACTGGCTTCTTTCTCAGTCATATCCTCAACAACCATCTCATCCAAAGGATCTATCTTAAAGGCTTCCTCAGACAAGTCCTTTTTCTCCTTGGTCTCTAACAAGTCTGATGTAGGAGGGATGTAGTTGTTGTTGTAAGGAGGGGGGGTGTTGTTATATCCAACACCAGACTTCATCTTATCATGAATCTGAGCCTTTAGTAGAGAATCCATTGCTTTTGAAGCATATGAAAACTTTTCTACATCAAGCTTAACCTTAGCTAGTTCTTCTTTCAACTTATCATTCTCTTCTTTGGACTTAGACAGTTTGGTCTCTAACTCATTCTTTTCCCACTTCCAGTAGTTTGTGTCATAAGAGTGTTGAAGTTCATTGGCTTGGAAGCCTTTGATTTGTTCTTCAAACCTCTCAACTATCAACACATAATCTCTTCTGTCCTTTTCTAATCTTTTGAGGTCATCACACATGATTTGGTTGTGATCCCTGTACCTTTTGACAGTGTCTATGCAAGATTGAGTACAAAGATTAGAAATTACCTCAGAGGGGATATCAGAAACCTCTGCCATAAGAGTTTGATTCTGAATGGCTTCCTCAGCTTGGTCACTCCAGTCAAACCCCATTCCTTGTTGAGAAACAAGGGCTTGAGCAGAGTTCTTGTTTTGATTGTAGCCTCCATTCTGAGCTTGTTGGTGGTTGTTATTTGGCACACCACTTCTGCACTCTCTAGCAAAGTGTCCCTTCATGTGGCACTTATAGCATTCCACCTTTGTCTTGTCAAAACCAGCTCCATCTTCTCTTCTTTGAGAGAAGTTGTTCCTCCCAGTTCTTTTAATAAACTTCTTCACCCTCATAGATAATATGGCCATCTGCCATTTAATGTCCATCTCCTCCATATCATCAGGGTGAAGTTGTTCCAGATCATCATTAATCAAGGAGTTGTTGCTGTGACTGGACAAAAAGGCTTCAAAGACAATTTCAGTGCCTTTTTCTGAATTCACTCCACTAGCAGCACTAACTGCTTCAGGGTTGGCAGTAGTATCAGTGGATGCTGATAGAAGTGTAGCATTATGAATATACCCAGTGGGCTTCTTCTTAGCTTCTACCTCAGATTCAAAAACTCTTAGATCATTAAACAGATCATCTAGTTCCTTCTCTTCCAGATTGTCACTCTGTCTATATGAGACAGTGTACATAGTCCATTCATCCCCAAGAGATCTGAGGAACTTCCTGTTGATATCATCTTGCTCCATCTTCACTCCAACAGTAGCCAGTTCACAAGTAAGCTTGTTGAACCTGTCAAAAGTTTGATTCATAGACTCATTCTTTGAAGAAGTGAAGTTCTCATAATGTTGCTTCAGAACATCCCTTTGATTTCTTTTGGTGCTCTTAGTTCCAGCAAATCTTTTCTCTAGAGCATTCTAGAGAATCTGAGCATCAGTGCAGTTGCAGAATTGATGTTGGTATTCATTGGGGATGGCCAAGAGCAGAGTGCTCAAGGCCTTCATCCCTGTCTGCCTGATCTTCCTCTCACCATCTGTCTTTGGTGGAGGTCTTTTCCCATCTAGTCCAATCTGACTGATAGTGCTTGGAATACACCTATAGACGTGTGCTAATTAAACCTCAAAGCAAGTATACAATGAGATCTAATATCGTCTTTCAAGTAATAGAACGGTAAAGTACCGGATATCGTCCCACAGAGATTGGAGTAAAAGTAGATTAAAAAGTAAGAGAAAGAAATGATTTCAGATGGCGATTTTGAAGACTTGATCTGGTTTGGTTTGTCACTTGATTCGATTAACAGAATAATAAAGCAAGCACGGGTGTAAGACATTTAGGTGAGATTTAAACACAAATTCCAGCAGACTTATGCTACAGACATGCTGCAACATGAGTTGGCCATAACTAGATCCACCATCTATTTTGAGGGTATTCCTCTCGGACGTCAATATTCACACTACTGTTTAGAGTCGACTAAACACATCTCTGTGCAGCCTCCAACTATTTATAGTGTAGAATAAAGTCCTCAAAATATATGGACGATCAAATCTCTTTGTATCTAAAACCGCTCTCTCGAGCTGATTCCCATATCATCCAAGTTGACGTGTTCGAAGGAACTTATCTCTAAGTCCTCTACACTTTAACACTAATGACTAGCGATCAACTTGTCGAGAATAAATCAGTTTATAAATAAAAAGCAACTCTCTCAAGTCTACTTCTTATATCATTCAAACTGACGTGCTTTTGGTAGCTTATCTCTAAGTCAACCGCACTTTAACACTTTAGCAAGTGATCAGTTCGTCAAGAAGTGTTATTGAACTTTATAAAACTTGAAATGAAATGATGGAACATTGTTATTGCGAAACAATGTCCACCTTTCTTTGGTTTGAAATCTCACCCTTTTATCTTACACCCGAGCTAAATAACTTAGCTACTCATATTTAAAGACATAAAGCGATAAATGACGGAAAGTAAATGCATAAATATAAATGACATAAATTAAATGACGGAATATAAATGACAAGAATTAAAATGACGGAAATATAAATTACAACAATTATAAAAGACTTGAATATAAATTGCAAGTAAAGTAAAGAACTAAGTAAGGAACAATAGAAATATTAAAGCATAAATAATGAACAAGAGAGGATGACTTCAAATATTACTTGTAGTTATCAAAATGAGAGAATAGTTAATGGATTATCCTAAATCACTACCCCAAGCTCCCCTTTTATAACCAAGGGGAGTGGCACAAAAGGTAATTATCCTAAGTAAAGTACTTAAAGTACAAAAGTAATCTTAACCAAGAGTTAATAACCAAAAGACAATAAAGTGTTTAACCACAAATTACAAATCAACCAAAATATTAGTCTAGAAGGTTCCCAAAAGTCAGATTCAAACTCAAAAGGTCTTCCCACAAAAAGCTCCTCCTAGCTTATCCATTAAGCTCTTCATACGGCTGCTGTAAGGATGCTGCAGCATGCTGCAGCTTGCTGCACTTATAAATCTGCCCAAAAAATACACCAATTAGCTTATCCAAATGCAATAAAACAAGTTCTTCATATCTTTAGCTCCAAGAAACAAGAAAAGAGAAAATAATGAACTAAAATGACTCAAATGTTGGGATTAGAAGGTAAAAGCTATGCTAAAAAGAAGATAAAAAGAGCGTAGAGGCACTAAATAATTAGTGTCATCACTGACCTTCAGTAGAGGGGTCATTCTCAATGACATCCCACATTGAGTAGTCAGTGAGGAGAATGTATTGCCTGATTCTGATCTTCCACATGTCAAACTCATTGGGTTTGAGCATTGGAACCTTAGAGACAAGAGTACTGTTTGATTCTGCAAAGTTTTCCATGATGAATGAATGAATGTTTCTGAGAGAACAGGCTCTGATACCACTTGTCAGGATCGAATTCTCAACAAGAATTATGAATACTCATAAACAATATTAAAGAAGTTGCGGAAAAACACTTTAATATTCAATAAACAGAAAAACAGTATGAATCACAACTTGCAAACTTTACTTAATGATTCAAGTTACAAGCTTCTCACTCACAACCTCAATCTTGAAGAACAGGCTCTTTCAAGACGAATTCTACTTCTCTAGAATTAGGAACGATGCCTTGAGGTTGATTCTCTCTCTAGAACAAAAACTCAGAATTATTCAATTCCATCTTTCAATTCCATTATATTCTATACATCATTGAATAATAAAAGATAATTATTAAACATAAAAAATCTTCAAAATAATCTTCATAATTATCTTCAAGCTTTCCATGTTTATCTCCAGACGCGATCTCTTCAACATTATCTTCAAATTATCTCAGAAGCAACATTAATCACCTTGGAAGCATTAACTGAGTCTTGGCAGTATTAACTACTAAGCAGCACTAACCACTAGCAGTACTAACTAGCTAAGCAGTACTAACTTTGTTCAAGCAGCACTAACTTTGACTAGCAGTATTAATTCTACTAGAAGTAGTAATACCTAGCAGTATTAACTTTGAGATACTCTGGCAGTACTAACTCTGAACTAGCAGCATTAATGACTTGGTCACATCTTCAGTTCCCAACAACATTCAAGGCAATTTGCTTATAAAAACTGGATTAACACATCCATGGTGGAATTGGTATATCTCTATCCAAATCACACCATAGGCATACAACAACCACATCTAATTATCCTACAATTTTATCAAAGGGCAAGATAATCAAGAAATATTCAACCAGCTGATCAGACTGAAGGAATTACATTAAAAATATGTTATATGCTTCATTGATAATGATTCAACAAAAGTTATAAATCCCAATCACAAGTTTGAATAAAAACATCACCAAATAATCATCCAACCCCCAACATGAGATGATTAGCTCGTGTTGGGGTAAACAGAAATGAAAATTGGAAATGGAATGAACATAGATCTAAACATTGTTCTGGAATGAAGAATGCTTCGAAAGATACAAACACTCCCTGAGATCTTAAATCTTGCAGCAAAGGATTGTAACAAGATCGAGGATCCGTTTCCACCAAGTCTCCCACTTTTTTCTGCAGTTTTCGCCTAGCTTTTGCTCTCCAAATTCGTCTCCAGCCGCCGTCGTTCTAATTCAAAAATTGCATAATGCCAACACTAGATGAAATAGTCGATTAAGACTATTACAACTCTTTCAAAAACTTGATAAGTCGGATTTACACCCTCCTTAACCGAACCGCAAGTGTACGGTGTCGTATCAAGTAATATGTACGTAAGTACGAGTATCGAACCGTAGGAACTTGGTATTAAGTACCACAAGACTATATTAATTATTAACTAGACTGAAGAAATTTGGCTTGTTTAGAGTTTTGCAATAGAGTTAAAATAAGATGGCTTAAAGAAAAACTTTGAAAACTTTGACTAGTTAACTGCTGATAAAAAATTGGGGATTGGATTCATATTTGGCTTATCTTACTTTAACTGTGAAGGGTTGTCCATTATGTTATAAGATTCAATGAAATTAATCCCAAAGATAATTGCTACACTTTCTCAAGCTATAACAATAATAGCAATTAACCATGAATTCTTATCTTCCGATCTCGAAATTTAAGGCAATTTGCTTATAAAAATTGGATTAACATATCTATGGTGGAATTTGTATATCTCTATCCAAATCACACCATAGGCATACAACAACCATATCTAATTATCCTACACTTTTCTCAAGGAGCAAGATAATCAAGAAATATTCAACCAGCTGATCAGACTGAAAGAATTACATTAAAATATGTTATATGCTTCATTGATAATGATTCAACAAAAGTTACAAATCCCAATCACAAGTTCGAATAAAAACATCACCAAATAATCATCCAACCCCCAACATGAGATGATTAGCTCATATTGGGGTAAACAGAAATGAAAACTGGAAATGGATTAAACATAGATCTAAACATTGTTCCGAAATGAAGAATGCTTTGAAAGATACAAACACTCCTTGAGATCTTAAATCTTGCAGCAAAGGATTGTAACAAGATCGATGATCCATTTTCCACCAAGTCTCCCCACCCTTTTCTGCAGTTTTCGCCTAGCTTTTGCTCTCTAAATTCGTCTCCAGTCGTCGTCGTTCTAATTCAAAAATTGCATAATGCCAACCCTAGTTGAAATAGTCGATTAAGACTGTTACAGCTCATTCAAAAACTTGATAAGTCAGATTTACACCCTCCTTAACCGAACCGCAAGTGTACGGTGTCGTATCAAGTAATATGTACGTAAGTACGAGTATCGAGCCGTAGGAACTTGGTATTAAGTACCACAAGACTATATTAATTATTAACTAGACTGAAGAAATTTGGCTTGTTTAGAGTTTTGCAATAGAATTAAAATAAGATGGCTTAAAGAAAAACTTTGAAAACTTTGACTGGTTAACTGCTGATAAGAAATTGGGGATTGGATTCATATTTTGCTTATCTTACTTTAACTGTGAAGGGTTGTCCATTATGTTATAAGATTCAATGAAATTAATCCCAAAGATAATTGCTACACTTTCTCATGCTATAACAATAATAGCAATTAACCATGAATTCTTATCTTCCGATCTCGACATTCAAGGCAATTTGCTTATAAAAACTGGATTAACACATCTATGGAAGATTTTGAAAGCAACACCGATGAATCTGATTTGGAGATCAAAACGTACGTAGAAACCCACAAATGTCTTCATTCAAAAGAAATTACCGTGTGTACAACAACTTTCTTATCCCAACGGATTTCAGACACACTAATTGCAAACCCAGATATTCCTGTGAAGGCTTTGCAAATCAACTTGGAACAGAAGTATTCAATTAAATTTTCAAAGATGAAGTCTTTTAGAGCAAAGCAATTAGCATTCAAGAAGCTTACAGGAGACTATGTAGAGAAGTATAGTGTGTTGAGGGACTACATATTAGAGCTACAAAGAACAAACCTAGACACCACAGTAAAGTTGGATGTGGAAATTGATCTTAACCCGAACAATGAAACAAGAAAGTTTAGAAGGATTTATGTTTGTTTAGGATCATTAAAGAAGGGTTTTATGGCAGGTGGTAGAGATTTGTTGGGCCCAGATGGAAGTTTCATGAAAGGACCTTTCCCAGGTCAAGTCCTAACTGCAGTTGGCATTGATAGTAACCATGGTATATATCCATTGGCGTATGCAATTGTAGAGGCCGAAACAACAATCTCATGGACTTGGTTTTTGGAATGTCTTGGAGATGATTTTGACATGTCTCCTTGTTGGGTTACGGGATCTCAAGCACAGCGGAAAATAAAACCGTAACCCTCCAAGGACCCATACGAACCGGAATAAATCGGGTGTTTCGAAATTATACCTCACAGTTAACGAGACTTTGAATCACAGCAACAACGCAAGCTTGATGCCTCCACGGTATCCACATGAACAATCTGAATCCTTTGCCTTCTCGTGATGCTAGTCACGGTTTCAAAACTTAGAAAGGAAATGGAGCATATAGTTGTAGGTCATTTTTAGAGAGATTTGCAAGAACAACTCTTGTATAAAATGTCATACATTTATATGGATATGAAAGACATGGCATGAAAGCACCACCATCCCTACACCTTACTTGAGTGTAGAAGTATCCATGCTTGAGTGTAAGACTTTCCATACACCATCACTCCCTTACAAAGGCCATCCCTAGTCAACTTTATTTATGTCCAACACAAATAATATCTGGTTTTATTTAATCAGATTAAATCAATACAAATAAGATATAATAATTAAACGTTTTAATTATTTAAACTCCTTATTCGAATATGTCCAAAGCGTGTGACCCAATGGGTTCTCGACATGTTGGTAATAATTATAAATCTCGTATTTAAATTTATAAACAATGAGCAGTATCTAGCAATACATCATCGTCACCCAAATGACGAGAATTGGTGATACAACAAATTATCGGTTTGTAGTCAATTTTAGTTTACACATTTAATTCATTTGTCCTTGATGTCTAGATTGAACACGAGACATTGAATGTGTCATTCTCGTTATGTCCAATCTCTAGTTTCTTGATTGCCTAATATACTAATAAAACAGATCATGATATCTCATATCAATTATCCGAGCATGCATGCATTTCCTTAGTATATATATTTATCAAGGGGCCTAGAGACATCACTCCCATCATAAAGGATGGACAAATCCTATCTCGATATATGCTAGTTCTACCATGTGATTTATAACATACCCAACAATAATTCTGTCATTCAGTTACGGAATGATTAGAACAAATGTCAAAATATATTACTCACACATAGCAAACTCCATATTTCTCAAGTCAAAGAATTACATGTACATTGACCACATGAGAAACACTTATGACACTCACATGACATCCAATGAAGTGTTCTAATAGCGAGTCACGTCCGATACACAAAATCTCCATTTTGTACCCATATGCAGATTCAATATCTCTATATGAATCCCTACATATGCTAGTCATTATCATATTACTTCAACCTTAAAACCCAAAATAATATTTAACTAGGGACATTTAGATTACATTATTCTAAGGTTATTTATTATGAATAATTAAAACACATAATATAACATATACATAATAAATTGGGCAATGCCTTTTATTTATTTATTAATTTCATGAAACAAAACTCAAAATTACAATCATCGTATGATTTGCTTTTGGGCATTCACTAACACTCCTAATTCCAATTTCACATTCATCAGCGACAGGCAAAAGGTATGTTTACTATGTTTTGAGATATGAGTTACTTTGCTTTCATGTTTTAATATTAGATCTAACTTAGTATCCTATGATATAGGGCATAATTTCAGTTATGGCAAAAGTATTTTCTTGTGCTGAGCACAAGTATTGTTTAAGACATATACACGAAAATATGAAACATGCATGAAATGGGAGGGTATACATGGAGCATCTTTGGAAGTGTGCAACATCATCGACACAACCAAAGTTTCAACAAGCCATGAATAATTTGAGAGATTTCAATGTGTCTGCATATGAGTGGTTGAACAAAATACCTCCACATCATTGGTCACGGTCACACTTTACAGGTAGTGTTTTTTCACATACTACTTTATCCCATTTCTACAACTTTCAATGATACTTATTTACTTTATCCCATTTCAAGAAGATGCCACGGTGATGTCCTGTTGAACAATATGTGTGAAGTGTTTAATAGGCAATTAGTTGATCGGAGAGACAAACCAATAATCACAGCTTTAGATACATAAGATAGTACCTGATGAAAAGAATTGTGATTGTACAAAATATGATTCAAAAGGCTGATGGTCCTCTTACACCGGTGGCTACTAGGATGTTGGATGTTATCAAGACAGAAGCTACCAAGTACAATGCTATTTGGAATGGTGGAGATCAATACCAAGTGAATGGTCCATGGATGGACCAATGCATAGTTGATATGAAGAATAAAGTTTGTTCGTGTAGAAGGTGAGAGTTGACTGGAATGCCTTGACAGCATGCAGTTGCAACTATTTGGAACATGGCAATACATGGGATAAATGTGGACTTACCAGAGAAGTGGGTTGACCGAACATATTGGCTAGAAACTTGGAAGGCTATGTATGCTTTCAAGACTTTTCCAACAAATGGAAGAAGATTGTGGCCCAAGTTTGTTTGTACAATGACATTGACCCCACCTACACACCATACTCTAGTCAGTAGGCCCAAGAAAAAAAGAATGAAGGAATTAGACGAGTTGGCTGAAAAGGTTGTGAAAGAAACAAGGACACACGTCAGGAGGGTTGGAAAGACTGTTACGTGTGCCAAGTGTAATAAATAGGGGCATAATTCAAGAACATGCAAGGGACAGACAATTGGGAGTTACGTGTAGGGGTTTTAATGGGTGAATTTTGCTCTTTTGGTTTCTAACTATGTAACTTGTTGGGTTTAAACCTATTTTATGGCTTTTGAACTTTAATGGTTGGTTGTATTTCATTATTGGACACATCTTGTTGAGCATCAATGTTTTGACAGGTTTTGCTCTTTTTAATGGGGATGATTTTTCTCTTTTTAATTGATGGTTTTGCTCTTCTTAATGATGGTTCTGATATAGTCATATGTAAAACAACAATGATCAAGTTTGTGTAAACTAATATGGTGGTGTTCAAAAATTCATAGATTTGCATCAACAAATTGTTTATAAACAGATTTGTATACATTGGCATCGACATGTTTGTATAACAGGTTTGCATCAACAAACTGTTTATAAATAGATTTGTGGACATGAGAATCAACAGGTTTGTATCAGTGATCAGAGTTTGTGTACACCAATGTGGTTCTGTTCAACAATTCACATATTTGCATCAACAAGTTGTTTAGAAAAATATTTTTATATATTGGCATCAATAGGTTTGTATAACTGATTCATATACACTGGGATCAACAGGTTTTTGAACAAATTGAGAAACAATAAAAGAACAAACTGAGAAACAATAAAATACTGGGATCAACAAACTATGTATAAACAAACTGAGACTTTCCATTAAAGAAATATATAGCAACATTGCATAATTCCCAACGATTGTCATTAAACAAAAATAACCTATTAAACCATTTTTGGTCAACTAAGAAACAATAAAAGACCAAGTTCATTTTTTCTTCATTTCTTTGATTGGATGCTTCAAGTTCAAATTTTGACCCAATAGTGATATCAAACAGATGAGAATGCTTGAAACTGCAAGTTCTTGCTTGGAACAAATGACAATCCACAGATGAAACTGCAAGTTCTTGCTTGAATGAAACTGTTGCCTGAGCATTTGTGTAGATAATAGCATTGCTGCATCTAAGAAGTATTCCATGCAAATGGTGCTCCAAAATGATATTTCCTGTGTTAAAAGAATTTACAGCCAAGGACAAAACAAATGCAATTGTTATTGATTTCAAAATATGAAGAATAACTTAATAGGAGATCAAGTAGAACTGAAAAATGACATAGTAATGGATGCAGAACTTTGTTTTCCCTGACAGTCTAATCAATAATTAGCAATTTATTAACAAGTTCGTAACAGTTTGACATATGTACTTACACTAAATGTATAGTTGTGAAACAAAAATATCCTTATATTGATGAACAGTTACTTATGTAGATAGCTAATCTGTGCAACTCAAAAGGAGATTAACCAAAAAGCTTGGAGGAAATGCAATATACAGTTGTCTATTAGCTATATACTTATGTACATGGCTAATCTGTGCAATTCAACAATTACTTATGTCCCTACAAATGTTCATGCCAAACCAAGCTTCAAATGCAATATACAGTTGTCTATTAGCTATATACTTATGTACATAGCTAATATGTGCAATTCAACAGTACTTATGTCCTTACAAATGTTTATGCCAAATCAAAACACAAAGGTTTGTACAACTGTAAAACTATCATCACCGAAATCAAAATTGGAAAAAGCATGGGCTTCCCCTTCGTGTCAAACTAAATTAACAGAGGGGAGAGTACTTACACTAAATGTATAGTTGTGAAACAATCATATCCTTATATTGATCAACAGTTACTTATGTAGATAACTAATCTGTGCAATTCAAAAGGAGAGTAACCAAAAAGCTTGGAGGAAATGCAATATCAGTTGTCTATTAGCTATATACTTATATATATAGCTAATATGTGTAATTCAACAGTTACTTATGTCCCTACAAATGTTTATGCCAAACCAAGCTTCAAATCCTGAACTATTAACCCAGAATGATATGAGAAAAAACCAATCATAAAAAGGATTCCAATGTGAGAAAAAACCAATAAAAAGATCAAAACACAAATGTCTGTACAAGTGTACAACTGTAAAACTATCATCAACCAAATCAAAACAGGAAAAAGCATTGACTTATCATCACCGAAATCAAAATCTGAAAAAGCATGGACTTCCTCTTCCTGTCGAACTAAATTAACAGAGGGGAGAAATCGACTTCGAAAGTGAAATCCAAATCCAAATCGACCAAGAAATCAAACTGTAAAGCTCCTGAATTCGAAATCAGAAATCGAACTTTACCTCTTATTGAAATCCAAATCCAAATCCAAATCGACCCAGAAATCAAACTCGAAATCTGCTCCTGAATTCGAAATCAAAAATCAAACTTTACCTGCTTATTGAAATCAAAATCCAAATCGGCCCAGAAATCAAACTCGAAATCAGAAATCGAACTTTACCTACTTATTGAAATCGAAATCACCTGAACATTACCTAATTCTCGTTTCCTTCTACCTGCAAAGCAAATGACGTGAACTCTGGAGATGTAAACGATGAGATCCCAAAATAAAGTATTAAAGTGAAGGTAATTTTAGATGGACAAGATTGCCCCTCACGTGGAAGGCACGTGAGGGGTTTAACGGTTCATGGTTAACGGGTGTTAGATGGAGGGATGTGATCCGCAACAAAATCAAAACCATGGTGATCTAATCTGTAGTTAATTTATTTGAGGGACCCAATCCAAAATTTCATGAAACCACAGGGACCAAATCCATAATTTACTCTAATATCAATTATACCCCTAAAAATCATTACAAAATGTCAAAAATACCCTTATGCTATCCTTTTATTACAAATAAGTTTTTTTAATGACCCTTGATTTATTCTAATCAAGGGATTAGATTAGTCCTCAAGTTTGTAACATTTTTTTGGTTCTCATTAGATTTAACACTATATATATATAGGTGTTTTGTAGATTTGACTTTTTCTTTTTGCATTACTATTAATTACAATTAACTTAAATCAGAATAATCAGTAGCAGTAAGTATGGGCGCAATCTGTCTGTTGTTCCTATCCCAGTAAGGGGGTGTTCGGTTGTGGCTTAATGGGCTGTATAGCCTATATGGCTTATTCGCTCAGCCATAAATATTTGTTCGGTTGTGGCTTATTCGTTCAGCCAATGGCTGGATCGGTCAGCCAAAAGTTATTTCTCATTTACATTCAGCCATGAAAAAGACACATTCTACCCCTCCTCACTTTAACCCATTTATGAAAATCCTCAAACCCACAGACCATTGAAGAAACTTTAACCCATTTATGAAAACCCTCAAACCGACATACCATTGAAGAAAGTATCGTCCCTCCCTCTGCCTCCCATCGCCGGTCAGTCCTTCCCTCTGCCTCCCATCGTCAGTCATCTCCTCCCTCTGCCTCACCACCACCGGTCGTCCCGCCCTCTACTTCACCGCCGTCCCGCCCTCTGCTTCATCGTCGTCCCTGCCCTCTGCTTCACCACCGCCGTCCATCCCTGCCATCGCTGGTCGTCTGCTTCACCACCGCCGGTCATCTGCTTCACCACCGCCGGCCATCTCGATCGCTTTTGGTTTTTTGGGTTTTTGGATATACGTCTACCTCACCACTGCCATCTTGATTTTCTGGTTTTGGGTTTTTGGATATAAATCTGGAGGATATAATGGAACTGGTTATAAACCTTGAGTTGTTTGTTCTATAAATTGGGATATGAAGATATCTGGGTTGTTTGGGTATAAATTTTGGATATAAATCTGAAGATATTGATCTTGATTTTTTGGGTTTTTGAGTTTGGATATAAATTTGTGTTGTTTGGATATAAATCTGAAGATATCGATCTTTATTTTTTGGGTTTTTGAGTTTGGATATAAATCTTAAGGGTGTTCGCGATCCGATTTGGGCGGTTTAACCCCCCAAACCACAAACCAAACCGTAATGGCGGTTTAAAAAATTTCCAAACCAAGCGGTTTCGTAGCAAGTGACCAAACCGGTCAAACCAGACCACAAAAAAGGTCTGGTCTGACCAGTTTAAGCGGTTTGGGTCTATTATGGGCTTTAAACTAAAAGAAACATAAAATTTATCTCCAATTTAAAATTTCAACCGATGTTACATTATTAAAAAAAATACTATACTGTTAAAGGGAAAAACAAATGGAACAACAATATGGAGAGAATAACAATAAGACAGAGAGAAGAAGTCTATATTTCTCATTAATCATAAGCCCTTTAAATAGGGAGGAGTTACAAGTAGATAGTTAGGAGATATTTCAGTTCTAATCTAACTCTGATATATTTATCTCTATCTCTATCTCTATCTCTATCGTCATATCCTTTAGACGATGACACATTTATCCTACAACACTCCCCATTGTGCTGAGTTAAAGGAGTGGTGGTGCACAGTTGTTGCCTCGTTAAAACCTTACGCCAAAATAAAACCCAGTGGGAAAAAATAAAAATATGACGAAGGAAAGATTACAACGCACCAGCTTCTTTGCAATACATAGACTTATCCTTCAGTCTAGTTTTCTCTTAGATTCATACTTTAATCTTGAGAGTTAAGAAAACATGATGGTATATAAATAGTTGCCTCACTAAAACCTTACACCAAGGAACAAAACCCAATGGGAAAAATAAAACATTGGTTGAAGGAAAGAGCACAACATACCAATATCACAAATATAGTAGACTCCCCCTTTTGCCTACTACTCCCCCTGATTCGTGCATTAACCAAGGGAATTTGGAAAACATTTCCATTTACTTTCTACGCGTTTCTCAATATATGGTTTTAGGTAATGACTTGGTAAAACATGTCACATTCTTTTGACACCTTACTTGATTCACTTGAATCTAAAGGAGAGTCTTTTATTGTTGATTGTATAGAAACTTAAGCAGAATATGCTTTGTGTTATTACCCCTGATGTATCTTATGTTCATTTCTTCGATACATGATACATTATTTCCATATATGCAAGTAGGATACTGGTTGAACCCAAAATTACTAACTCCTATAATATATGTAATGATAGTCCTTAATCATATACATTATTTTATTATCTCATGGAGAGTAATATTCTTAGATTAATTCAAGGAGGTAGTTACAAACGGTCACTTAGTTTACTTCCAAGCAATCAATGTGTTCCTTGTGGTAATTCTTTATTCAGTTTGGGAACATCATTTGTATGGGTCAGACAGATACCTAATATCAGCAAACACATACCAAGACATTATTTGGTGTTTTTCTATAAAAGCTAGCTAGTACTTTTGCTACTTACATTCTAAGTAGGTATTGAAGTTCCATTATCAATCCCATTTTTCTTTCTATAGGGAAAGTATAAACCATGTCAATGGTTCCAAAAAATTAATTTAATATCATTCCAATGATTTTGCGTTGGCGCTGAGCTAAATCTAGCTAACAAGTTCACTGAGAAATACAATATATGGTCAAGTGTATTATGTTAAGTACGATAATGCGCATATTGTACTTAGATAGGGAATTCCAGCTCCCAGCATCTTTCGTCATCATCCTTTAGACGAAATGGATCTTTCCTTATATCCGACACTTCGACCGATCATGGGAGTGCTAACCGGATGCGCTTTGTCCATATTAAATTGCCTGATTATTTTCTGGACATATGCGATCCGTGAATTAATATTTCACAAACTCGGTGTCCTAGCTCAAATATCTAGACAAAACCAAGTTTTCCCAAGATCTTTCCTCTCAAAATCAGATTTCAAGTAGCTTGTGGTTCCTCTCATTTCATCAAGAGTGCCTATTATGTTCATAACATTGACATATAGAGCTACTTTGAAAATTTGGAACTTGTTTTCCATAATAAATAAGCAAGAGAACATTTCATCGTTCTTATATATCCTTTCCCAATCAAGTATTCCATTAGGCGGGTATACCACATCCACTTATATTGTTTTAATCAATAAAGTGGGCGTTTCAATTTATTGCAAACGCATTTCGTGGTTTAGAGTTGCTTGATTTTGGTAATGTAATATCATCAAGCACTTTTATATATCTCTAAATCTAGATCCCCGTATAGATATGTGGTAACCACATTCATGAGTTGCATTTCTAGTCCTTCGGAAACTACTAGGCTAGTAAATTATACGGATGTCATAACATCCATCATGAGAGAGTAAGTCTCCTCGTGGTCAATCTAGGGCGTTGTGAGAAACCTTGCGCCAAAGGAGAGTCTCATACATTATGACTTAATTATTCTCATTACGCTTTAGGACAAATGATTTATCTATGTCTTATAGGCTTTACACTTGGTGGGTTAGCACTACCAAACCAAATACCTGTTCATTTGTCAAATAATATGATTCTCCTGGATTGCTTATTTAGGCCAATTTGCTCTTTGTTGATATTTTCCAACTGAGCATGGTTCGATGTCAATGTGCTCTATCACCTCATAAACAATAATATATGCGAAATATATCATCAATAATTATATATGATCTGTCCATCGACTCATATGTGCTCTCATAGTTCATTTGAGATTAATATTCATCTCTAGAATCAATATTAACTTCGGAGCGTCCTCCAGTGATGATTCATAGACATAGTTTAATCAGAGACAATCTCATGAGAGGTTTATGTATTGATGACAAATAGTTGTATCTTACTCTTCTCTTCCTTTAGATGAGTATCTATCGAACCAAGTAGCTTCCCCCATTTCCGTTTGGGAGCTACGACCTCAACCACACCTCCACTATGTGTGATTGCAACGCACTTTCCAATGGCGTTGTGCCCCTGTTGGGGAATTTTTAACCTTGCAAGTATATTTGCAGCTCGTATATGTGATCTTGTCACTTTTGGAATATTAAACGTATCAGGTATCGAGTCTGATTCGTTTGACTTCAACATTACGTTGTGAAGTTTTGGGGATCGAAATGAGACAGAGTGGGAATATTCAATGACACTTCCTGTCGTTCCCATGGAAAATCATTTTTCCTATCTCCCCCTAACGACGGGAAGACTGTCTCATGAAAGTGACAACCCGCAAATCTAGCGGTAAAGAGATCACTAGTCAAATATTATAATTAGCAGATAATTGTTTGGGATTCATATCCAACATATACCAAATCGTCTTTAAGGACCCATTTTGATGCGCTGTGGGGGCGCAATTGGCACATATAATCAAACATGCGTAAATGTAAAGTATCAGGCTTATATCCAGTTACCAACTGGTACGCATGAGCAAGTAGTGGGTCTAAAAACGAAAAAAAACTGCATATAATAATTGCATAACCCCAGGTAGATGTGGGTAAATTGGTGCGCATTACTAATACCCTAGATGTCATCATATTCTTTTGATAACAACTTCTATGAGACCATTTTATATATACACATGGGGTATAGGAAACTTTACATTGATCCTAATACATATGCAATTAACATCAAAACCTTATGATATAAATTCTCCAGCATTCTAAGTCATGTAGACTTGATGAAATAATTAGGGTGGTGAGACCTTAAACGTATAGTTAGTGCTAGTAGTGCAGTATTTCATGTGGACAATAATACGACATGCGTTCATCGTGTCGAAACCAGAACCATAAAGTACTTTAATGGCCCGCATTCTGGATGTTTATGTCCATAAATATCACCTTGTATTCGTTGTAACAATGGAATATTTTTGTATTATGTTCTTAGCTTTAGGATGGTCTCAATCATGTCTTGGCTAAGGAGTAGGTTATATACAAAAGTTTTAGGTATTCGAGAGGGCATATAGCAATGTTGTTTCTTATGCTACAAAAGTCAACAGTTGCAATTTTCCTCATTCTGCCTTTCACTCGAAAGAGAATGTGTCTATGTGTATTTTGCAATACACGGATCACTATGTCATAACCACGGTGTCCCGCATGGTCATGCCAAAACATATATGTGTTATTGCCCCCAAAAGTTCTTTATTGGTGACAAAATATGTTCTGATGACCCAATAATCTACTAGTTTGACACATTAGTTTCCATGATCTATGTTTACTTTCATATATTCATTAGAACTTATGTATATATGTTCATTTCCATTTCCATTTGATACGAATATCTTTACAAGGTTCCTATTAATTTTGTACCAACAAGAGAGTGACAGTCCATCGTCTAAGTAATTTGGTTGGATGTAAAACAAGTATTAGTCTATCTTTTTTTTTCAAGGGTGTGATAGGTCAAAAAAAAATCAATTCTCCTCGATACATTCCTACACGGAACGGAGAATATTGAATTTTTTTTTTGTATTTGTTTTGATGTATTTCTTTACATCTATAATGGTTACATATTCGATTTTACTTTAGCAAAGAAATTAATTTTTTAAAATTAATTTCAAAGAAACATATGCATAATCAATATTAAATATTAAAACAAATATGTTATATTTCATTTTCATCGTGTTCCCTTTTTTATAGAAGCACTTTTTAGTGCATATCTTATTGATTGTCCATTATCACCTGGGTAGTAGTTGTATCCTACTCCAGGTATTGAAAAATCCTTCCTGACTCTTACCAATACCCTGACCCTTTCTAGGGTCTCGTCCACATGGTACAGAAATGTCATATGTGTGAAATGTTTTTTTAACTCACAATCATTTGGAGTTGTTTCCACTTCTAACACTTTCATTATTGATATCAGGAATTTTCTTTATCCCGACATATGTGGTGTTATTCGAAAGAACCTTGTTGTGTCTCTCAACCACTTGCAGTAGGTTGATGAGTTTGTCTAAATGTTACATTCCAACTTATATTGGTTCATTAATATTTACTTATATATGAAATGTGGAAATGATATTAGGAATCATGTCATCTTCTGTGAGCTCCTTGCCACAGAGATTGAGACGCGTTTTGGATATAACATTTCTTTGTTGAAAACAGTTACCTTTTTGTAATCGAGTAAGTGGGTTTCATTCCACTGTACGATTAGTTCGGGAAGTACATATTCATCAGTACTCACAATTATCCCTTTCGGAACATCCCACATTTCTTTGGGGGTTTCTAGTAAAGGTATCCTATGAAACTTAGGATTTATATGTCGTCTCAAAATATGAGGGTATTTGTTTGTACCTTTTCAAGAGGTTGATTTTAGAGTCAATGGGGAGTTGATAGACTTTAGGTATTTTCTTGTACATTTTCAAAAGGAGGTTTATGTACTCATTTATGATACTTATATTCTTTTGAGTTTATGACGTTGATTTTTGGATGAGTTGTTTCAACCATTTACATATATAAATAATAATATATGATTTTCTTTTTGATAAGGAAATGGATTTTGGTTATGAAATTTCATTATCATAACAATATTGGATTTTTGTATGCTTTAGTTTTATTGATAATACTTCATCAATATTTCAATTTGCAAAAAAATCACTCAATCTATTGGATTTCCAGGTAGTAGGGGAATCACATGGATTTCTTAAATCCCTACAAACCTTAGGGCTATTTACACCCGTTTGACAAAATCCTTTCGATGTATTGCGATTAATTCATCAATGAAATACATAGATAACATTTGTTATTTGGTAAATTTTGACATGAGGTCAAAAAAATCATACCATATTGGTATTTTGGGATCTTTTGGCAAGAGGCCAAAGTGACTATAATTTAGCATATGAAACAATTTTAATACCTTAAGTCATAATCAAGATAAATGTTTGAATTTAACATTTTCATGTTATTTTTGAACCTTTTGGAAAAATAACAGAAGTTATGGGGGTTGAAATTGTAAATTTCAAAGATAATTTATAAGTCATAACTAAGATAAACATCTGAATTATACTAACAATTATTAGGATAAACATTTGAATATTAACACAAACAAATAGTAAATAAATATATAATATTGTAACTAAATGGATAATCATTTAAATATATGAATATTTTAATCTAATTTGATAAACATTAATAAATCATAATAATATTTTAAAACAATAAAAGTTATACTATAACAATTAAAATAAATCAGATGAAACAAATATTAAAATAATTAACAGTCTAATTCATTATTTGGACTAGTCTAAAAGAATATATATTTAATTGGTCGAATTAAATAAAATTAAGCAAACATGTTAGAAAATAAGTCAAGATTGGCTCGCATAAATAAAGTATATTAAACTTAAATAAAAGTTAATATAATAAATATTTATTAAACAAAAACATAAATTAATGGGAAAAAAAACAAATTAAGTTTTGTTTTAGTTAAATAAAACAATAATACTTATCCCTTGTGGATACTTAAAAATTATTTATTTAATTCCTTTTGATAATTAAAAATATAAAAACAAAATCATTCAATTATCCTAATAATTCAGATAATTAGATCATAATCATATTAAAATCACATATAAATTCAAATAATTATCTTTTAATATAGGTTTTTTTACGTCAATATAATTTTCATTTATTTAATTATTTCAATAAAAATAAATAAATAATCATGAATTCGATTTTTTTTTTTGAATTCAATTAATATCAATCACGAAAATAACGGAAGTATTCTACAGAAAACTTAAGAAAAAAAAATAAACATGATTCATAATATTCACTTATGAAGAAATTGATAGAAAACTTACTAGATTTTTTTTTTGACATGCATGGCAATGAGCAAAAGATAACGCAGTAGCGATGCAATTTTGCGGCAAACCGTTCAACGACAACGTGCACCAATCGTTTAGAGACGATGAAAAACAACTTTGAGCTTTACGTGCTGATAACGTGTTAAAGGGAAAAACAAATGGAACAACAATATGGAGAGAATAACAATAAGACAGAGAGAAGAAGTCTATATTTCTCATTAATCATAAGCCCTTTAAATAGGGAGGAGTTACAAGTAGATAGTTAGGAGATATTTCAGTTCTAATCTAACTCTGATATATTTATCTCTATCTCTATCTCTATCTCTATCGTCATATCCTTTAGACGATGACACATTTATCCTACAACATATACGGAATTATAGAAGAAAAATCTATCTTCAAAATTAAAAAACGTTAAACAAGTTGAAAAAAAGTTAAACAAGTTCACCAACAATAGTTGGAATTTTGGACAAATATTTAACAAGTCGAAAGACGATTTGAAGTTTTAGATTTCGATTATTGGCGGATTTTAGAATTTTGCTGACGTATGGAACACGGACAATTGAAAGTGAAAACTAAGAACTCAGGTGTCGTTTGTTTTTTAAGAGGTCTAAAGTCTGAAGTCTTATTTTAGTTATGATTAATAAGAGGTGGTGTGTAAAAAGGTCTGAACGATTCAGACTTAAGAGCCATTAAGAGGTTAAAAAAAAAACAATCCCTTAATGTCTTGGATGATTTTTTTTAAATTGAGACATAATATGTAAACATATAACACGAAAACAAAATATAATTTTGGCGGTCGGTTCGGTCCAAACCGCTCAAAAAAATGTTCAAACCGCAGACCAAACCAGACCGAGCGGTTTGGCTATTTTTCAGACCGGACCAGACCGCCAGACCGATCAAACCGCCAAAAACGGTCCGATTTGACTTGGTTCGACCGGTTTTAACGGTCCGACGGTTTTTTTGAACATCCCTAATAAATCTGGTTTGTTTGTTCTATAAATCAGAAATTTGATTCTTCCATGTTTTGATTTTGATCTACAAGTTTTTTTTTGTTCTACAAATGTTCTTTCTCAAAGATGTTGCAAGGGTGAGAAGGAATCAATACTTCAATTTTTCTTTTTAAATTTCATTTATAAATAGTCAATATATAACTAAGGGTAAAATAGTCATTTTCATCATTCAGACTGTTTATTCAGCCTAATAATCGAACTACAAACAGATTTATTAATACAAACAACTTTATCCATACAGGCCTTAATGAAAAATGAACCGAACAACCCCTAAGTTAATTTAACTAATAAAATAAAAAATATTATTAATTTGTCAACATGTGAAATAAAAAATATAAATGCATCATATAATGCAAAATTTCTTCTATTCATTAAGTAAAAGGGTAGACCTTTTTTCTTGGATCAAGAGCGTTGACATTTTTTTCCAAACAAAGACTTGCATTAATTATCTTCAAACGAAAGTCGAAGGAACTGAGATGCAAAATTACGTGTTTAAATGGAGATCCCATTTGAACAACGATCCACACCACAGAATTCTCAGACCTAACCACTGATGGTGGTGACAATATTAATGATTAGATTTCTTATATATAACCACTCTCATGTTCAAAACACACACATATATATATATATATATATATGGAAAAATCGTAAAAAAATGAAAAACCGAGAAATATTCTGTTAATTATTTATCTAGATGGTATGTATAAGTGCATACAAGTAATTTGTAAAATACACACACGTGCATATATTTTTTTTTCTTTTTGAACAAGCAACTACGGTCGTTCCTAACTTTTTGGGGGCTCTGTTACACATTAGACGATAAAACGAGTAATAAATTTTTTTTTCTAACCCTAGAAGACATGATGACTATTGAGACCGAGATAATTAAACTAAAAAGTTATAAATGAACAAAACAACCTGGTTTGAGGACTGAGAAATTGATATTGATTATTGGTTCTCCTTACTCCCAAGTGCCAATGCCAAATGCTCAAAGCTTTTGAGTTTTGACTACACTGCAGATTGCAAAATGAGAAAAACATTAAATTGTTAATTGCAGATTGCAGATTGCAGAAGTACTAAACGATATGTTAAGTTTGAACTTTTGATTTCCTAATAAAGTAAACAATATGAACATAATATGACTTTGAGTATGTTAAATTGTTAATTTCTAAATCAATCATCATTCATCAATGAACCATTGAACCTAAACAAGTATAAATCATAAATCAAAAGATGATTTAGTTACGAAGATTTAAATAACAAGGGAATCAAGATATTTGATAGAGAGGGTGGGTTAGGTTCCATAAGAATTCACAAGCACCTGATTCCGCAGTTCAGATACTTCGTTCAGCAACATTTCTCTCTCCCCTTCTTCATAAACTCTTCAAATCTAGAATATGAACATAACATGTAAGCATATAAAATTGAAGTGTTTTTGCAAAATAAAAAGAGGTACCAATACACCAATCCAATTGGCTAAATAGGGGTCAGGGGTGGAAGCCTTTGTACATAGTAAACCTTACCACTTAGAATTGCTCCTGTATGATAAATTTTACACAAAACAACTCCTGTTTAAGAAAAAAGACAACAAAAAATTGAATTTAAGTTAAATAAATGGAATTACCTACTGTTTGTGCGATGCTTGATAGTTGATAGTTCTACTTCGGTCCAAACTCCAATGATATCAAGACTTCAAGAGGCAAGATCCAAACAGTCCAAAACAGCAAAACTTCAAATTGAAAGATTAGATGTTTGGAACCACTCAACCACCAAACCAGTTACCACTGGAATGTTGTATGGAATTGAAAGCTTAGATGTTTGGAGTTGATTGTAGATTTGTAGGAGTAGGATGAAGAATGTGAGATTAATCGGCCGTATGAAATTGAAAGCTTAAAAAACTGAATCGTTCATTGTTGAGACTTGAGAATTTCAATCGACAACTGCAGAATCGGGAATAGAAAGCTATTAAGCTAGAACCTGAGAAGGAGAATAGGAGATTGAAGACGATGATTGTTGAATCGTTCCAAGCCGTCTCCCGTCTCCGCCTTTTGATAATTAGGGCCCAATTTTTTTAGGGAATATATGTTTTGGCTACAGATTAGGCGTAAGATGAATTGAAATTGGGCCCTCTGTGTTCTTGGGGTCCTGTTCAAATGAACAGATAGAACAGGCCAGAGAATGGCCTTGCAAGCAACCACTATTACCAACAAAGAAACAAAGTTTCAAACCAAACACAACAAACAACCACGAAACAACAAACCGAACAGGACTCAAAACAGAAGAAAGACTACCGAAAAACAGACCGAACAAAGGATGAAACAAGACGAAGACAACCCCGACTTGCATGGCACAAACTAACAGCAACCTACGCCTCACACCGGTCCCAAGCGCAGACCTACAGAAAACGGCAGCCATGAACCCACCGGAGCAGCATAGACTTCTACGAATGTGTTGGGTCGACGAGCCAGTCCTTCCATCCCGCCAATGGCTATTTAGACCTTCTATCGATCCATTCAAAGACTTTTCTTTGAAATTCATAAAAGATATCTAATAATTTACGTTTTTTCCTACTTGAAAATGACCTTATTTCTTTGAGCCCAAATTAAGTATAAGAATGCTTATTTTACCCCTTTCCAATGGCTAGAACCTTTTTTATTAGTTCCGGTTTGGTTACCTTCTTGAAGATGATCTTGAATTGTTGCAAACTCTTCCAAATTCTTTTTTCCACCACTTACCGACTAACAGCCACATGTTTTTCAATTCCGAACATCCAAGAAGCGCATGATCCAAAGATTCGGCCGTATCACCACATCTCGGACATAGCACCGTATCCAAGTCAATCCCCATCCTATCTAATGTCAATCGATATGGTATTCGACCTAATCGTACTCTCCAAATAAAAATACATACCTTCTTGGGAATTATGTTTGACCAATTGGTATGCACCGCACTTCCGCTCGTACCCTCCTCTCCCTCTTCCACCATCTCTCTCATCCTTCTTACGTTGTACTTCTTTGTGGTATCAAGAAGCCACTCCACCTTGTCCTCACGATCTTTCTCCGTTTGTATATCCACGAACCGAGTGGTAAGGTCTTCCAATTCTCCCGCTTCCCTACCACGTGGGGATCTTCGCCAATTCCACTTCCAACACCATTTTCCATCGATTCATTCTCCTCTATCGGTTATCTTTGTGTCTTTATCCGAATCCAAACGACACAACCTCGGGAAGTCTTCTTGAAGTGTTTCCGTTTCGGACCATCTTTCCTTCCAAAAGCGTGTCTCAGCTCCATCCCCTATTCTTTTACCGAAGGACGACCTTGTGAAACCGTAACCCTTGTTATCTAATTCCATGTCGATTCAGATGATGTTTGACCAAGTTGTACATGCACCACGAAAACCAAACAAATCTCCCCAAAGCCCTCCCTCCGCCCTGTAAAGACTTTTAATGATTTGAACCCAAAATGCATTTTCTTTCCACTAGAAAGCGCCACCACCATTTCCCCATTAAGCCCCAATTAATCGAAAATAAGCTCCCAATATTTAGACCCCCTTTCTCGAAACTTTTTACCGTATTGTCCCATTACGTACACGTGCATACGCACATGTGCATAATGCACACGTGCATAAAAACCAAAAAACAACTTAAATTATTTGTATGCATGTGTGCATACTGTCCAGATAAACGGTTATCAGAGTGTTCCTCAGGTTTTCATTTCTTTTTTTTGGACCTCTCTCTCTCTCTCTCTCTCTATCTATATATATATATATATATATATATATATATATATAACCATGGACTTAAAGAAATACAACTTCTATTACTCTATCCTTACAAATAATGGGAAAAAAATATCTGATTTAATGCATAATGTAATTGGTTTTTTTAATTGTTAATTAAATATATGAATATATTCTTAAGAAAAACAATGTAAATGTAAATCAAATATTCACGAGTAACTTATAGAATTACGTTGATGATGCAAATATTACAAAACATTGGAACAATTCAGTAGATGAACATTTATACATAAATATTTTGATGGGTCAATTTGCAAGGGGGCGTTTGGTTCGTTTTAAGGAATGAAAATGAAAATGAGAATGAATATGTCCAGGAGTGAGAATGAATATATACATTGTATTACATTCCATTGAATTACATTGTTGATGTTAGGTGAGTAAAAAACATCCATTCTTTCATGAAAAAATCAAGCAACTTCTCCAAATGAAAACATGAGATGAAAAATATCCCGTTGAAAATCAAAATTCGAAACAAAATATGTTCCTAACCCTAACAAAAATTATTTGGATACAAAAATAGATGAACAAAATCCATTTCGAAATCAAAATTTGGAACAAAATATGTTATCCATTTCGAAATCAAAATCTGGAACAAAGAATGTTCATAACCCTAACAAAAATCAAACAAATGAAGAATAGAGATGAGAGAAATCCATTTCGAAATCAAAATTTAGAACAAAATATGTTATCCATTTCGAAATCAAAATCTGGAACAAAGAATGTTCCTAACCCTAACAAAAATCAAACAAATGAAGAATATAGATGAGAGAAATCCATTTCGAAATCAAAATTTGGAACAAAATATGTTATCCATTTCGAAATCAAAATCTGGAACAAAGAATGTTCCTAACCCTAACAAAAATCAAACAAATGAAGAATAGAGATGAGGGAAATGCATCTCGAAATCAAAATATGGTAACAAAACAGATGAATAATAAAGATGAAGAAGAAGATGAACGGATCGGAGATGCTTTTGGTGAAGAAGAAGATGAACAGATCGGAGTCGCATTGCAGATCGAAGATGAAGAAGAAGATGAACAGATCGGTTTTTGGTGTTCAACGGATTGGAGAAGCTTTACAGATCGAAAGTAAAGAAGAAGATGAACAGGTCGATCTTTGGTGTTGAACAGATCGAAGATGTTTTTTGTGATGAACAGGTCGGTTTTTGAAGAACAGATCGGAGATGTTTTTGCTGATTTGATCTACCATGTTTTCCATTATTGGTTTTTGGAGTTGATTTGCTTCTTGCAATTTGAGGCGCCATTTTTTGAGAAGATTTTGTTGATTGCTTTCTATTCCCCCCAATTTGGGGAGGAATGAAATTTACCCTAATCTATTATTATGATTGATTATATAATCTAAACCAAACAACATCTTTCATTCCATCTTCATTCCCTTATTTGAACCAAACGGCATCAATTATTATCATACCCATTCATTACCTCTTAATACCCCCAACCAAACACCCCCTAAATTTTAATTCACACTCTTGTGTAGCTCTTTTGACTCCGCAACTACATATATTTGAAAGGACTGCATCAATGAGTAGCTTGTAGACATTATTATTTGTGTAGATCGGCTTTTGGGGAAAATTTCACGTCCTATATAACCTAGGAGACAAATGGGTCCATATCATATCTCGTCTAGTGTATCAGTTGTTGCATTTGTAAATTTACCAATTGGGATCTATGTTTTCGAAGATCTATAAAGATATCTAATTAAAGGTATAAATTGTCATATGTGGACCGAATTGAAACTAGAACGATCATCAGGGGTGGAGACTTGGCTTTTGGAAACCAAAGTGCGATTTTTCATAGGTAGGCAAATCTTATAATCCACTATGTTTAAATTTTATTTTATTTTTAATCTGGGCCCATTAATGACTAGATAGCCATGGTAAGATGGAAGGCCCGTGCAAATGCCCTTAGAGTCGTCGGTCGAATTACCGATCAATTATATTCTTGGATGAACCAGCTATATAAAAGCAATAAATCTGTAAGGGCGGCACAGGCTGCTTCCTGCTATTCAAGTTAGCTACATATCGTGCTCCCCCCCCCCCCCCCCGAAGCACTCCACCATCCATACTCTAATCTCCATAGGCCAAGTCGTAAGTTCACCTATCTACTTCTCCTTATTCCTCTAGACTCATTCACTTCTCCCAATTACTAAACAGAAAAAAAAAAAGCTAAACCCAATAACATAATAACAATTTTTCCCAAACACCTCAATAGAGACTTTGGCCAAGAACCTATGAATACAAATACATCATTGACAATTTTCGTCCAAAAATACATTGGTGTTTCATATTTAGTTCTTTACCAAATCATCTCAGACTCACATGCCCTAGGTCACATGCATGCATTTCATTTGGCTAACTTCAAGTTTTCGATTTCAATATTATTATGCTATATTTATGTGAGTTTGAAATTATTTGCTATTTTTATTCGTCATTTCTTTAATATGTGAACAGGAGTTAGGAATTTAGCCATTTAGGGGTTGGTTTCTTGAATTTTATTGTTATATTTATTTTTGGGCTGATTTACATATATTTCTATTTGCATCTTATTTAATCATATGCTTGCTTCTGTAAGTGATTTGGATGTCTATACATTTTTCATAGGAGTGATCAGTTTGATAATAGATGGTTGGTTTTTGCTTTGGTTTTCATTTTGTTCCTCTTTGCTCGAAATTTCAAAAATTCCAGATGCTCGAAATTTTGAGACTTGCATTTATTATTGTTTGCATGTGGTTTTTTATTTGCATAAAACATGATTAGTTGTTAAAGATGTTAGGTTTATCTTACACAAAACTATGTGTCCTTCTGGCCTTATTTTAACGAGGACGGATTGAAGATATGCCTAATTTTTAGGAGGGGGGGGGGGGGGGATTCGATCCCTCTTACTTGTAGGGGTCCGAGGGGGATAAGGTAAATGACTTGGGGACATGCACTGCATTGTCTGCCCTATTCTCGACCTGTTCCCATCCCAATTTCAAGGCCAACAAAGATTGATCACAAGTTCCACTTTTGATGATAGATGTTTAACACAGGGCCATGCCTGGAGGAGGGCGGTTCGGGCGCACGCCCAAGGCCCACAAGAAATAGGGGCCCAATTTTTTTTGTATATACTATATATAGTAATATAGTAGTAGTTAAAAAAATTAGTAAATAAAAGAGACATAATTTTTTTGAAGTATCTAATAAGTCATCAAAAAGAATTTAACATTATATTAAGGGCCCAAACATGTATTAGTTAATTAAATTGGAGAATAAAATATGTAAAAGTTCATTGATCGTTCATTTTATAGTATTGCTTATTTGCTTATTGTTTTTCTAAGTTTTTTTATTCAATATTAATATATAAAACTACTTTGTCCAACAAACGTTGATATATTTTTCATCATTCATTTTTTACTAACTCTTTTAAGGTAGTGGGGGCACCTTTAAGGTAGATTAAAGGTCTGCAAAATCGTTTCATATGTCTTTAGCCTAATTCCACGATTTCGAGCGATTTTTTAAAGTTTTTTGGTTGATTTCAAGGGACTTTTTAGTATTTTTTTTTATCGATTTCGATGTACTTTTTCGGTTGATTTCAAAGGATTTTTTAGTATTTTTTGTCGATTTCGAGGGACTTTTTCGGTTGATTTCAAGAGAATATTTTGGTTGGTGGGGGCATAGACGAAAAATTACTGGGAGGAACTGTAATAGGAAGTTAAAAAAATGATTTTTAACCTAGGTAAAAATATTTTTTTAATGGGGGCTCATCCCCCACCTTTTACATGCTACATCCGCCTTTGCATTTGCATGAATTATATTTTTGTATTAGAATATAGTAGATTTCTTGTTATTAATTAAGAAAACTTATACATTTTGAAAAAAAAATTACCAACAAAATGAGATGATCCAACTTATATCTATATTTAAGATTTCAAAACTACCCTTGTTTTTCATACAATATTGACTCATATCCTTAAACAAGAATAAGATCTCAAATTATTACCAACATGAACTTTAAATTCTAAGATTGATGATTAAAAAAAAGTTTGTTTTAACCCTAAATTAAATTTTAATTGGTGAATGGTGATGAAAACATTAACATGAGGTGACATGGAAAATGTAACATCCTAAATTTCCGAGTAAATTAAAACTTCTTCAAATGGGCAACATGACATTTGTATTGATATAAACCTCCAAAAAGGGTATCAGTCTTTGAGACTTTACAACAAAACCTGTACTGATATAGAGTTTATCAACAAACTAATCTAAATATAACTATCTAGATTACATCAGTTGACGATTCAAAATTCATCAAAAGGATGGGACTTAACAGATGCCCAACTATCAATACTTAGTCGTCTCAAAATGCCTCGAGACTAAGTCCGACTCTCAAACCCTTGGCAACCCACCGCTAAGGAAAACCTGTTATACATATTATTTGAGAAAAAGTGTTAGGCTTAAAGCCTAGTGAGAACATACAGTTTATCAATATCAAGAGACATAAATATGTTCATCCAAACGGAAACCTTTTCAAATGAGCGTTTCCAAAATAACGGTTGGTAAGAATAAAAATTCATTAAAACAAGGTCATAAACCTTCTTTCCAGAACCTCACAATTTAATGCACATGTAGTTCTTCGTTTTGGTTACTATATAGAACCTCACAATTTAATGCACATGTAGTTCTATATTTTGTTAACGGCCAGAACCTCACAATTTAATGCACATGTAGTTCTATGATTTGTTAACGGACAGAACCTCACAATTTAATGCACATGTAGTTCCATATTTACATTACTTGGTAACCTCAAATAATGAAATATAAGTCGACTCAAAACCTAGGGATCCGCTAGTAATGGTACAAACTTGTCACAACAATTTATGTGACCAACCATAGATAGTCATATGGTATAAACACATTTTATAAGCAAAATGTCATTTCCAGTTCAACTTCTGGTAAGAATGAAAATCATCAAAATGAGTTCATAAACATTCTTTCACATGTCCACATAATGTGTAAGTAAAACATCATTTTACTTCAAATAATATAGAATCCATCATAAAATGATCGGAACCCTAAAATCTCCAAAAAGTTAACTTATATCCAAAATGTATAAATCTTAAATCTGAAATCATGGAGATACATAGGAGTTCAAAATGTAACCCTTTGACATGTATAAAGTTTTAGAAAGGTAGTAGGAACTCACCCAATAGGTTTATACGAAAAACCCGAAGAACCAGATATCGATCCTTTAGACAAGACGAAGCTTTCTACACCGGAACCTCGGATCAAACACTTGATATAAAATACCAACTCTTAGAGAGAGAGAGAAAAGAGAGAATAATTTTAGAGAGAGAGAAGGGAGAGAATGAGAGATTCAAAATGAATCTCAAACTGAGATATTTTGGGTTTTAAAACCCTTAAGTCGGTCCAGGCACTGTCGCGGGTTATGCCGCGACTTCAAGTCGTGGTGCAACTCGCGAAATGCCCAATAACTCAACCCAACAGTAAACGTTGCGGGTTATGCCGCAACTACTACTCCCCATGCAACTCGCGACATACCAAAACCATAATACAACAGTGAACATCGCGACTTATGCCGCGACTCTAAGTCGCGAGCAAGTCGCGGAACTTACTGGAACCTCACAATTTACCGAAACCATAAACTCGTACGTTATACTGAATACGATGATAACGATTATGAGTTAAACACGAGATTAACAAAGATATAAATGTATTGAAAATCCGGGGTGTTACAATCCTCCCCAACTTAGGAATGATTTCGTCCCCGAAATCTACACTTATACAAAAAAGTGAGGATATCTTCGCTTCATATCCTCTTCGGATTCCCACGTCACATTTGCTCCCCGGTGATGCTTCCACTGCACCTTGACCAACGTGACTTCTTTGTGACGCAATTTCTTAGATTTTCTCTCCAAGATAGCGTCGGGTTCTTCCACACAACGGTTACCCTCGTCAATTGTCAATTCGGAGAGAGGAATAACGCTTTCCTCTTCCGCCAAACATTTTCGAAGGTAACAAATATGAAACGTGTTGTGGATTCTGCTTAACTCTGGCGGTAGTTCCAATTGGTAAGCTTGCAAACCTACCCGTTTGAGCACTTTGAAAGGTCCGAGGAAACGGGGACTCAGTTTCCCACGCTTTCCGAACCGTATAATACCCTTCCACGGCGATACCTTAAGCAACACACGATCGCCCACTTGGAATTCCATCGGCCGCTTCTTCTTATCGGCATAACTCTTCTGTCGATCCTGCGCCGCTTTCAATCTTTCACGTATACATTTGACCTTATCGGCCGTCTCTTGCACGATTTCAGGTCCAGTGAACTGCTTTTCTCCCGCTTCAATCCAACACACGGGAGTTCGGCACTTTTGTCCGTACAATGCTTCAAAAGGTGCCATTCCAATACTCGAATGGTAACTATTGTTGTAAGCGAATTCTACTAAAGGTAGGTGAGAGTCCCAGTTACCCCCGAAGTCGATGATACAAGACCTCAACATGTTTTCCATCGTCTGGATCGTTCTCTCGCTTTGCCCGTCGGTTTGTGGATGGTAAGCCGTACTCAACTTAACTCGAGTACCAAGCTCTTTTTGAAACCCCTCCCAAAAGTTCAAAGTAAACCGACTATCGCGATCCGACACGATCGACAATGGAATGTCGTGCCTCGAGACTACTTCATCGATGTACAATTTTGCTAGCTTATCCATCGGTAATGTCTCGCGCATGGCCAAGAAGTGAGCGCTCTTCGTCAATCTATCAACTATCACCCAAATGGTATCGTGACCTCGAAGAGTTTTTGGTAACTTTGTCACGAAGTCCATGGTGATATGTTCCCATTTCCACTCGGGAATCTCTAAAGACTGCAGACTCCCATACGGTCGTTGATGTTCGGCCTTAACTTGCGAGCACGTAACGCAACGCTCCACATAACGCGCCACGTCAAGTTTCATTACCGGCCACCAATAATGCAACTTCAAGTCCCTGTACATCTTCGTACTTCCCGGATGAATGGAATATTTGGACTTGTGAGCATCTTCAAGCAAAAGATCACGGTTACCACCAACTTTGGGAACCCATACACGACCGTTGAACAGTTTTACCCCACGGTTGTCTTCCGTTAGGAGTAAACGCTGCTTCGTCATGACTTCCTCTTTAAGATTCTCTTCCAACAACGCTTCAACTTGCGACGTCTTGATCTTTTCAATAAGACTAGACACTAGCTCGATTCTCGAATGGGTAGCCCGAATACAACCGCTATAGTCCTTCCGACTTAACGCATCGGCTACCACGTTTGCCTTACCAGGATGGTAAAGCAACTCGCAATCGTAATCTTTAAGTAACTCGAGCCACCGTCGTTGTCTCATATTCAACTCCTTTTGATCAAAAACATACTTTAGACTCTTGTGGTCAGTATAGAGTGTACATTTGGTGCCATAGAGGTAATGTCGCCAAAGTTTCAGGGTGAACACCACCGCTGCTAATTCCAAATCGTGGGTAGGATAGTTCTTTTCGTGTATCTTAAGCTGCCTCGAGGCGTAAGCGATTACTTTGCCCCGCTGCATCAACACACAACCTAAACCCATCTTCGAAGCGTCGCTATAGACCACAAAGTCTTCTGACCCTTCAGGTAATGATAAGATCGGAGCTTCACATAACTTCTTTTGAAGGACACGGAAAGCCTTCTCTTGCTTTTCAATCCACACAAACTTCACGTTCTTTCGAGTCAAAACTGTCAATGATGATGCGATCTTTGAAAAGTCTTGAATGAATCTCCGGTAATAACCCGCCAAACCCAAGAAACTTCGGATCTCGGACGGACTCTTGGGAGGTTCCCAGTTCATCATCGCTTCAATCTTGGAAGGATCCACTTTCACTCCGTCCCGAGTGACAACGTGACCCAGAAACTGTACTTCTTCAAGCCAGAATTCACATTTGGAAAACTAGGCATACAATCTTTCTTTTCTCAACACCTCGAGAACTTCGCGAAGGTGTTGTTCGTGCTCCAACTTGCTTTTAGAGTACACGAGTATGTCATCAATGAATACAATGACCGACTTGTCGAGGAACGGTCGGCACACCCTATTCATCAAGTCCATAAATATCGTCGGTGCGTTCGTTAGACCAAAAGACATTACGAGAAACTCGTAATGGCCGTAACGCGTTCTGAAAGCTGTCTTCGAAACATCTTCTTCTCTTACTTTCACTTTATGATAACCTGAACGTAAGTCAATTTTGGAAAAACATCCCGCTCCTTGAAGTTGATCGAACAAGTCGTCTATTCTCGGAAGCGGATATTTGTTCTTCACGGTTGCTTTGTTCAACTCACGATAATCGATGCACATTCTCATCGTGCCATCTTTCTTCTTGACGAACAGGACCGGAGCTCCCCAAGGTGACGAGCTTGGTCTGATGAAACCCTTCTCCAAAAGTTCTTGGAGTTGTGCCATCATCTCTTGCATCTCTGACGGCGCTAGTCGATAAGGAGCTCTAGCGATAGGAGTTGCTCCTGGCACGAGATCAGTCCGAAATTCTACTCGATGATCAGGTGGTAATCCAGGCAAGTTGTCAGGAAAGACGTCTGGATACTCGCGCACAATCTTCACGTCGACCAACTTTGACTTTTCTAATTTGGTGTCGATCACGTAGACTAGGAAAGATGAACATCCTTTTACTAAGCACTTGTGTGCCTTAGCCATCGTGATTATTGCCACATCACCTTTTCTTTTCTACCCATAGATCATGACGACTTCGCCACAGGGATTGGGAAGTCGAATTAACTTTTTAGAACACATGATCTCGGCATGATTGTTCGCTAACCAATCCATACCGACTACCACATCAAAACCTCTGATTAACATTGGCAGTAAATCAATCGAGAATTCTCTCCCTTCGATTCCGAGAGTACACTTCTTCAGAACATTACGGATCAGAACTTGACTACCATCAGCTATCTCTACTACTAATGCATCCTCAAGACTAGTAGTGGGCATAGCAATTTTTTGACGGAACAACTCAGATATGAAAGAGAAACTGGCCCCCGTATCGAATAAAACACGAGCAGGTACAGAATTTATAAGAAATGTACCCGATACCACATCAGCGGATGCCTTGGCCTCTTCAGCCGTCATCTGAAATGCTCGACCCGGAACCCTAGGAGGGTTCTCCCTTTTTGCCGTCGCGCTACTCGACACAAGCTTTGGGCAATCTCTTTTTACGTGCCCCGGTGTCTTGCACTCATAGCAGACAATTCCTCTGATCGGATAGTCACGGGTGACGTGATCAGACTTTCCACACTTATAACAAGACTGAGAAGGGGTATTACAGTTACCGTGGTGCTTGGTTCGGCATTTTTGACACCATCTAGCTTCCTGTTAACTGCTGAAGCTTCGATTTCCGACAAAAGATCGGGATCTCCTGGGATGAGCAGAATTGCTCTCCCACTTTCTCTTTTCAGTAACTACCACCGCCTTCTCTGGTTTACTCTTCGCGTAAACCTCTTCCATAAACTGCGCTTCCTCAATGGTTTCCCGAAGGTTAGAGGCCTTCGAGTTTCGGACCATAGTCATCATGTCCGACGGTAAACCTTTCAGATAGGCCTTAATTTTCTCTTTCTCAGTGGAGGCCACATGCCCCACTAACCCCAGCTTGTCCATGAATTGACGGGTATACTCCCTCACCGTCAAATTCCCTTTTACGAGAGTTCGAAATTCTGCCTCGATCCGATCCATAGCCATCTCATTACAATACTCCTCCAGCAGTTTCACCTTGAACTCGCCCCAAGTTAGTTGGGCCAGAACGGTAGGAGAGAGAGTAGATTGGATTACATTCCACCATGTCAGTGCGGTATCCCTGAGCAGTTGTGTACCGAATCTCACCCGCTGGTCATCACCACACTCGGATGAACCAAAAGTCTGTTCGACCGCTCGGATCCACTTGATACATGCAATCGGGTCTTCGGAACCCGAAAACTCTGGTGGTCTACAACCCAGAAAGGATTTGTAGGAACAACTCTTCCCATCCCTCGATGTACCAAGGACCCTATGCTCTTCAGATCTGACTCTGTTCTCGACACCTCCAGAGCCAACTACCACATTTTCTACCACAGCCTCAAGCCTCTTGGAGCTCGGATCTCGATCCTCTAACATCTTCAGGAAAGTCTCTTGCTGTTTCTCCATGGCCGACGTCACCATTTGCATGACACTAGCCATCATATCAGCTTGAGGATTTGCCACTGAAACAACGGGATTTGTGGACGCCAACTCCACTCTTGGCTCTGGCTCCACTCCCCCAGTGAATATTGGTGGCATGCCCGGAGGAACGACTGCGGACGTTCTTACCACAGGATTAGGCTCACGCGAACTAACATCGCGTAGATCTCCGTCACCCAACGGACGACCACGAGTGTTCACCATACTAACGGATGATTGCTACACAAACATGAGAAAGAGTAAGAGGTTGATTCTCAGGATAACACAAAACGTACTATCACGTTATCAATTGTCACAGTAATGGAATTTCAAGCACAGTTACGTACAAATATTCTCATAATAACATTAGCTAAGTGGAATTATGAATATACAATACATAAAAGTTCTTGTCACCATTGCCACAACGTTCGACAACTACAATTTCCGTCGACTCCCAGACTAACTCATCTTAGAAGTTCTACCCAAGCTCACAAGTCAATAATTAACACACTCAGTCTAAGTCTAGACATCTTACATTCATGCCTAGATCACTTAAACTAGAGCTCTGATACCAACTTGTAACATCCTAAATTTCAGAGTAAATTAAAACTTCTTCAAATGGGCAACATGACATTTGTATTGATATAAACCTCCAAAAAGGGTATCAGTCTTTGAGACTTTACAACAAAACATGTACTGATATAGGGTTTATCAACAAACTAATCTAAATATAACTATCTAGATTACATCAGTTGACGATTCAAAATTCATCAAAAGGATGGGACTTAACAGATGCCCAACTATCAATACTTAGTCATCTCAAAATGCCTCGAGACCAAGTCCGACTCTCAAACCCTTGGCAACCCACCGCTAAGGGAAACCTGTTATACATATCATTTGAGAAAAAGTGTTAGGCTTAAAGCCTAGTGAGAACATACAGTTTATCAATATCAAGAGACATAAATATGTTCATCCAAACGGAAACCTTTTCAAATGAGCGTTTCCAAAATAATGGTTGGTAAGAATAAAAATTCATTAAAACAAGGTCATAAACCTTCTTTCCAGAACCTCACAATTTAATGCACATGTAGTTCTTCGTTTTGGTTACTATATAGAACCTCACAATTTAATGCACATGTAGTTCTATATTTTGTTAACGGCCAGAACCTCACAATTTAATGCACATGTAGTTCTATGATTTGTTAACGGCCAGAACCTCACAATTTAATGCACATGTAGTTCCATATTTACATTACTTAGTAACCTCAAATAATGAAATATAAGTCGACTCAAAACCTAGGGATCCGCTAGTAATGGTACAAACTTGTCACAACAATTTATGTGACCAACCATAGATAGTCATATGGTATAAACACATTTTATAAGCAAAATGTCATTTCCAGTTCAACTTCTGGTAAGAATGAAAATCATCAAAATGAGTTCATAAACATTCTTTCACATGTCCACATAATGTGTAAGTAAAACATCATTTTACTTCAAATAATATAGAATCCATCATAAAATGATCGGAACCCTAAAATCTCCCAAAAGTTAACTTATATCCAAAGTGTATAAATCTTAAATCTTAAATCATGGAGATACATAGGAGTTCAAAATGTAACCCTTTGACATGTATAAAGTTTTAGAAAGGTAGTAGGAACTCACTCAATAGGTTTATACGAAAAACCCGAAGAACCAGATATCGATCCTTTAGACAAGACGAAGCTTTCTACACCGGAACCTCGGATCAAACACTTGATATAAAATACCAACTCTTAGAGAGAGAGAGAGAGAGAGAAAAGAGAGAATAATTTTAGAGAGAGAGAAGAGAGAGAATGAGAGATTCAAAATGAATCTCAAACTGAGATATTTTGGGTTTTAAAACCCTTAAGTCGGTCCAGGCACTGTCGCGGGTTATGCCGCGACTTCAAGTCGCGGTGCAACTCGCGAAATGCCCAATAACTCAACCTAACAGTGAACGTTGCGGGTTATGCCGCGACTACTACTCCCCATGCAACTCGCGACATACCAAAACCATAATACAACAGTGAACATCGCGACTTATGTCGTGACTCTAAGTCACGAGCAAGTCGCGGAACTTACTGGAACCTCACAATTTACCGAAACCATAAACTCGTACGTTATACTGAATACGATGATAACGATTATGAGTTAAACACGAGATTAACAAAGATATAAATGTATTGAAAATCCGGGGTGTTACAGAAAACCAATTGATTTACATTGATTAACATAAAGTGTAACTCTGAATAGTCAAAACTCTGACCCAAAATGATGTCAATCTATGTATTAAAGGTATATTATATGATGTGTTCGATGGTATAACAAATTTACAGTGCTATGTAAAAATGATATGATAAATAATATTAATCTAGAAATAATTTTTGATTACGTCTAGGAATACATGGAAAACGGTTTTATATGAAATAATAGTATTTTCTAAATCCGTTATTAATCTAATGATAAAAACAACATATTGAAATTTTTATCGTACTTATCGAGGGCCCACTCTCACATGTCGTCCAGGGCTTATAGAATGTCAGGAACGGGTCTGGTTTAACATATCGTATTTAATATCTTGTTTTACAGTTTTAACATGTTATAACTTTGTATAGTGTATTGTTTGTGTTTTGAAAAATATATAAGAGATTAAGTTTGACCACTACGATTAGAAGGCTTGTATTCCGCCTCTAACGATGTTATGAAGATGAAGACAACAACGATCAAGATGAGCACTTTATATATTAATTTCTGTAATTGTAAGTAAACATTATTTGTAATATATGTTTGTTATGTATTTTATATTATATATATATATATATATATATATATATATATATTATTAGGGGCATGTTCAAACGAGAAGTTAAACATTTTGCGAGAAAACGAAAAGTGTGATATCATATATGATTAAACACATGTTACATTGACAATACATAGACATTTAATCGTATATGATTAAACACACACACATGCCGTGTAATCATATATGAAATCACACTTCTCCCTTCTCACAAAATATTTAACTTCTTACATGATCATTCCTCTATAATAGTAATCTTAAAAAAAAACAATACCAACAACTCCTCGATCGGTATTGCCTATCATGTTGTTTTTAATTTTTCATTGAACTTAATTTTTTATTGTTATTTAAAATTCAGAGTATGTTCGGTTTGTGGATATGTCATTGAAATGGCTTATTAATTTTATATGTATAAAATATGTATATTAAAACACTATACCACACTTAGGGTTGTTTGTTTTTTTAAAAAAAATCTCTTAATGACTCTTAAGTCTGAATCGTTAAGACATTTTTACACATCAACTCTTATTAATCATAACTAAATTAAGACTTCAGACTTTAGACCTTTTAAAAAACAAACGGCATCTTAACCTTTTCCATTAAAATCATCTTTGTATTTTCTTTAGTTAAAATGTTTTTAAAGACATGCATGCACTACAATTTAAGATGATACTTATATGTGCTTAAATAAATCATAGAATTAATAGTTAGATCGACAACATTTGTACTTAATATAAAATGACAAATTTGTCCCTTCATGACTCCGTAGGGACCCATACACCTTCAATTAGTAAAGTGTCATAAAAATAATTTAACTAAGAAATTAATTAGAATAAATAAATAATTAATTAAATAGAAAGAAAGAAAGAAAAAAAAGACAAGAGTTGAACTTGGAAAGTCAACTTTTAGGTCTCCAAAGTCTATATAATGTATGATATGTTTTAATCAAGGGAGGTAGCATGTGAGGAGAGGGTGATAGTTTTTTCAAGATTCAAGGTTGTCAAATTTAAGACTGAAATTAAATATTTTCCATGTTTATATGGATATGTATGTATAGAGGCATCTTCAAATACAAACTTTTTAATGGTGCAAACCATGCAACCCACTTATCTACCACATGTTTTGTTTTTACCTTTTAATAAAAAAATGGGAAAATAAAATATGTGGTAGATAAGTGGGTTGCATGGGTTTGCATCATTAAAAAGTTTGCATTTGAACACCCCTCTATATATATATATATATATATATATATATATATATGTGTGTGTGTGTGTGTGTGTGTGTGTGTGTGTGTGTGTATTTGTACACATACGTATTTATGTGTGTATTTGTACACATACATATTTAGGGGTTGTTTAATTTGCAACACACGTAAATCTTGCAACTTACATCTTAATCGTTGGATTCATGATCGACGGTTACATTAGATATGGAGCCCTATATTTTCAATTAAAAAAGAACAAAAAAACAAAATAAAAATAATTGTTTATCACTAATCCAACGATTAAGATGTAGGTTGCATGGATTGTTAGATTTACATGGGTTGTAAATTAACATTGACTTACATATTTATGTATGTATAAATATATAATGTCAAAAGGATATTATTAAGTGTTGTTATATTAATTTAATGTATGATTATGAGACATGGCATAAGACTATGTGCTTTGAATTTTTGTACTTGAAGGTGTAACACTCTAAAAATTGGGATAAATAAAAAGCTTCCATAAAATGAAAATGTGGTATGTATTGTCATAGCATGAGTCTCCAAAAATGGGGAAAATAATAAAACATGTTTAATTACAAGTTTATAATTTAATAGAAATAAACGACAACCTACTAATCTAATTTCTAAATAGAAACAAGATTACAAAAAGAGTGTCGTCTCTACTTCAACAATAGTCTTCACAAATTGGTGTCCCAAAAATGTACTCCCTACGCTCACAATATCCCATCTAAAGCTTCTTAGAGGCGGCACCGCTAGAACCAAAGATACATGACATCGACACCAAACAAGTGTTAGGCCAAAAAGCCTAGTGAGTTTGAACCATTAATAATAAACAACGCATAAGGTACAAATAACGTTTTGTATCACCCGTAATTTCGATATTATGTATAAAATAAATCTAGAGAAAACGGTCGGTGAACGACCGAGAAAACGGTCGGTACGAGTGTGGCTAAAGTGCCTAGCGAAAGTGACATATGTCACTTTAGCATGGCACTATCGCGGAGAGTATAAACTCGGTACATATGGCGCAAGAGTGCCTAGAGAAAGTGACATATGTCACTTTAGCTTGGCACTATCGCGGAGCGAGTTTGGAGGTTAAAAATCCGATTTTTTTAGTTTTTCTTCATTTCATCATATCTCCTTCACCATAACTCCGTTTGAGATGATTCTTCCTGCTATGATTTCATATTTGAGATCTTTTCAAAGATAGATTGTTGGTTTTGGTAAGATTCAAGAGTATTTGGTGATGGATTAGAAGCAAACGTCAATAACTCGTCAACATCACCTCCACCTTCAAGAAATTTGGGGTTTTCTAGGTTTTCACCAAAACCTAAGTGGTGAGTTCACCCTCCTAGTTTCTAAACTTCATTATAAGTTATAAATATTCCATTGATGATTTCCTAGTGATTGGTTTCTCAAATTTCAGATTTATGATTTTAGAGAATTTAGGTCAAGAATTAGGGTTTTGGCCAAATTGAGGATTTTGATGTAAAATATTTGGGGATCAATTCTAAATGGTTGAATATGAACATTTATGGTTGGAAACTTGTGAATCTAGGGGTTTTTTTTTTTTTGAAGGATTTGCTTGTGGATTCAAGTTTCTTCAAGGAATCAAGTTGGGGTAAATCTAGATTTAGCCTAAATCTAGCAAGGTGAGTTCAAGTTGATTTGTGAAAACGTTGTACATGCCAAAATGTCTATTTTTAAGTTTTTATGTGTTTACATGAAATTATCATTTGTTGAGTTATTTGGTGGGTTTAAATTATTTGAGGTGTTTGGCTTTATAAACCTTGTAAAACCCCCACATTTGGGACTTTTGGACATTTTGATAAATAATCCATAAATGAAAGTGTTTTAATAACTTATTGCATAAATGGGGATTATTTGGTAAAAATGCATCTTGGTGTTTGTTGGAAACATCAACGTGTGAGTCTTTGGGTTTTGGTCATTCCTGACCTTGTGAACATTTCGGAAATTGTAAATCTTTTGGTTTTGGGGAAAAGATGTATTTTCAATGAGTAAGTTTCGAGTATTGACATTTTAACGGTTGATTTTACGGGTGTAAACCCTTTGGTGTAAATACACTTACTATGTGTTTTGAAGAAATGTTCAACCTCGTGTTATGAGACGTTTTGATAGAGGTCAATGTTATAACCTTGTTTGGAAAATGATCTGCCTCATTCTAGGTTGTGTTGGAGTTTGGTCGTGTACTTTAGAGCACGTGTTTGCATAAACGTTGGTCGAGTGCGTTTTATTGCATTTTATTGCTTTTGACAATGAGTCATTTGGTTGTTTGAGCATGTGGCTCGATATTTGATTATGATTGGGTTTTGGGGACATTTGTCCAGTTTTGATAGCTCAACGTAGAGCTTTGGGTCATGATTTATATCTATTTAAGTTTTACGTGTTATGAGTGTATGCTGAAAGATGCTGAGCTCGATAAATCATGAGTGTATGTTGAAAGATGTTGAGGGCGATAAATCATAAGTGTATGCTGTAAGATGTTGTGCTCGATAAATCATGAGTGTATGCTGAAAGATGCTGAGCTCGATAAATCATGAGTGTATGCTGAAAGATGATGAGCTTGATAAACCATTAGTGTATGCTGAAAGATGATGAGCTCGATATCCAATATGGGTGTGACCGTACGATGGGTTTTACTAACATAGTATGTGGTTTACTTTATGTTCCACCACATTATATGGAATCAGGTCTCCCCCGTCACCGAAAGGTGTTATCTGGAGTATAAATTTTTAGTATCAATGTTTTCGGTGACCTTTTATATATATGGATTTTATTCATTGATTTATCGGGTGAGTATTATGCCACACTCATGCTTCGGAGTATAAAGTTTTATTCACGTTTGGAGTGAGTTTGGGTTGAATTTACTTTATGAAAGAACGTTTTGCATTTGGGCGTCCGTCTTTGGAAACGCGTACTAATGGAAACAAAGCATTTCTATATTTAAAGTAAACTATTTGAAAGATTATTTTGAGTAGTATCATTTCCCTTTTTACGATATATTTAATTTTGAGGAAAACTCTTGAACTCACTAGACGTTAGCCTAACTAACCTTTTATTTATCGGCATGTGCAACAGGTTCGGGTTGAGAATAGTTCTAGTATCACTGTGAAGAGAGGAGTGTTAGTTGGGTGCTCGAGAAGTGAGTAGCGTGGTGAAACCTTCCGCATTGGTTTTATGAAGAGCTACTTGTATTTGGGTTAAGTGACACCCGACTTCGGTTTAGTCTTTGTATATTATTGGAGTTTACAACTGTTGAGGTTAATCATAGAATTTTAATTCGAGGTGTATTGAGTTTTGATTTGTTTGAGGAAGTTTTGTCTCTCACTTGATGTTATATCGAAATTGTAAACTATTTGCTCTTACCAAATTGAGGGTGTTACACGTTTTACCAATAAGCAATTAAATAATTGGTGTTGATGGGGGAGACCCATAGCACCAATAAAGTTCCACCAAAAGAGTCGAGATACTTAGTGTCAACTACAATGAGTAACACCAAAAGGCCCGACACATCTGAGGGTTACAACCTGCATACCCAAAAGGGGGCGTTGGTTAAAAAACAAGAATTTTTCTCTTTCTTGCTCTCCCTTAGCAACGGGAAAGGAGTCTATCTATACGAAGGCATTGCCCCGAATGGTGGAGGTCTAGGCACATACCCATACGGGTGGCACCCAATTCCTCCTAGCGTCTACTTGACTTGGTTCATCCATTTCACCATATAACATAACACATGTTTACTCTAAGCAAAGTGTGTATAAATCCATTAAAGGTGAGCTTATGGCCCAACCTCTATATTCAACAAAGAAGAGCTTAGCCATAGTAATCCAAGACTTGCAAGTTGGTCATTAAACATATGAATCCACACAAATATTCTCAAGTGACCAAGACCATCCATTATGAGTATATAAACAATTAACCATAAGTATTAAGCACATATATATTAGGATACTCCCCATTAGCCCAAGTATACAAATTAGGTCAAAATCTTGTAGCATGGCATTTTTTGTGGGAAAAGCCATAAAAATCCAAAACCCTTGAAACTCCCTAACTTAGTTTAAATGTAAGTTATATACATCAAAATGTCAAATAAAGTGATCTTTGTCAAGGATCTTCGTAACCTTCAAAGTTTACCAACATATGAGGCTTTCACCAAAAGAGAGAAAAAGGAAAATCAACATACATGAGATATACAAATAGATATGTATCTAGTTTTTACAAAGGTTTAGAAACTCACTATCTAGGTTTTTACAAAGGGAAACCTAGAAACTTAGAGAACCCTAGCTTGGAAGAGATGAGAAGGAAGACTTGAATCTTAATGCAAGGACCTCAATAAATGCTCTTCAAGGTGATATAAATGCTTCCAATAGAAACCCTAGGTCGAAATTAATGAGGGGAGAGAGTCTTGAGATGAAGAAATCGCTCCCAATACTCAAGAAATCGTTAAAACAAATAGATTTGGGGTCAAAGTGAGTTGAAAATCGGTGAGAGGGCTTTTTATACCGCCAGGGGCATTCGGGCGGCAATGCCCAACCCGTGGTATCGTTTGAGCGAGAGTGACACACGAGTTTGCCAAGGGCATTCTTGATGTCACAATCGCACCATGTATACCGAGAGTGGTACATCTTTGGCAAGAATGACAGACGAGTTTGCCCAATGGCATCGCTGTCAAGGTCGCACCCACCCCCAACTCTCGAGATTTTTGCGACTAAAACGATCAAGTTGGAATTATAAGTTTTAATTACTCAAGACTTAAACCTCTTTCTATAATTCAAATATAAGGTTACCATTTACATTAGAAGAGGGTTAGGGACGTACCGAATTCTACGGGTGTTACAGTAGGTGTTCATTTAGAATGTTAGATAATTCCTTTGTTCCAAAATGTTGTATTTTCTATTTTTGCTGTTTAAAAAAACACAATGTTTTTTTGGAGATATTTATTTACAAAATTAATTACTTATATGCTCATTAACAATTGTTGATTATAAAAATTATGATTCATAAGTTCTCTCAACCTTTTATTATATATTAAGTTGTACGTGACATGTAATAACAAAGGGAACCTATGTAGTTTAGACAATAGGTCTCTTAAAGTTATATGTTAAATATGTTATTGTATTATTATTTTTACAAAGATAATACTATATTATTTATTTTATTTTAACAAATTATATGTAAGGCTTTTCCAAAACACTTCGCAAAAATCCGAAAAAAAGAATACAAGTATTAAAGAACATATGAATTATAACGTAAAGAATATAATGTTTTTCTTTCAAATTAATAAAATGACTTGTCGATTCAAATTTACATTTTTTTCCTATAAAAATATGTTGATTTAAGTTATATTTTATTTTAAATTGATAAAATATAATTTAACTATATATGAAATTGATGGAAAGCCCTACGAAGTATATTTAAATGCTCATAATCTCCAAAATTAATTTAAAAAATTTAAAGTTTTTTATAATATAGTTAATACGTTAATTATCAATTAATCTAAAAAATTATCGTTTGGTCATCCCAACCTAAAACGATTTGACTCATATTAAGAATTATCTATTTTAATTTCTCATCCAACCCGTTTATTTTACTACCTTAATTAAGTATTTTAATAATATAATTTAATATTTGAAAAAAAAAAATAGTTAGATGGATCCACTTGGTGCGTTGGTGACAATAAAACAAAAGGATGTTGACCCTTCAAAGTCAAACATTTGATTTTCATTTCATGTTTCGATAAACCTTTTGTCTGCGCCCTCACACTTGAATACCGTCCACCCTCCTTTCATACATGCATGCATGCATGCATGCAAAATTAATTAAAAATTAGTTTAAAAGTTACCAATTTTTATACCCAAAATAAAACCATTTATTTAGATATATAACCTTAAATAAAATTTTAATTAAATTAAGGACTTTTTGACTTGTTAAAAGAAAAATGGTTTCATAAATCATCAATTAATTAAAATCTCATTTATGGTTAATTATATGCCTAAATATCTCAAACAAAAACTTTGATTGTATAATGTCAAGAATAAAAACAAGAAGTGTTACACAATGATCATGTTATCTATGTAGTATGTTTAAAAAGATACAGAAGTTTTATTAAGTTGTAATTGGTTTTACAAAATGTAAAGAAGCATAGTATTTTAATTTTCTTTTTAAGATTTTGTAAACAGGTTTTGGATGAAAATGATTGTTTGGCTTCTTTATTTTGAATGAAAGTTTGGTTTACAAATTTCTTTGAACACATGTTCTCTGTCCCTATTTATTGTATAAAATATTTTTTATATATAATATAGAAATAAAACAGTGATTTCAAATATATACTATAGATGTTTGTCAATATATATATATTATATACATACTATAGATGCTTTTTATTATCATTTGATGGAATTGATTATATAACTCATAAATCATAATAAAAAGTACCTAAAAGTAATTTAAACCAAACAAAACAAATATATATATATATACTAGCCGTCTACCCGCGCGATGCAGCGCGGGTGAATCACAATAGTTTGACATCAATAGTTTAATCGTTTACCAATTGTCACATTCTCTTGAATTATGTTCCTCTTATCTTGTCCCGGCTTAAAAGTTAAGTTGATATCACGATGATATACTTCATTGTAAAGTTGTACAAAAAGTTAAGATTAAACACTATCACTGACTTTACCGGATAAGATTTTAGTCCATCAAAACGACATCATATACAACAATTTATCCGGTAAGTACTAACCGGGTAAGAATTACGAAACGACATCATATATCTGTTTGAGACTTTTTTTTTGTCATAGTCTACTTTCTTGGTATAGAATTACGAAAAGAAAAGAGGTTGAATATTAACTAAAATATTTTTAAAAAAATACTTTTAATTTTAACAAATTACACCATTATAATCGTCTCTTCGATACATTCAAAATAAGCCCAATATTAAATATTTTTAAATTTAATTATTTTATTATATATTAAAATATGTCAAAAAAGACGTTTAAAAACACGTTTTGGTATGGAGTATATTACAATTGCATTTTTCACTCGACATGGTTCAACGTTATTTGCATTGCAATTTCAGGTTTCACTCGACAGGGTTCCAAGTCATTTTGCAAAACATGTGTTTGTTAGTGGTGTTCGAAAAAACCGGAAAACCGAGCCGAACCATTTAATCTGAAACCGAAAAATCCGATAACCAAAAAATCCGAAAAGCAAAAAACCAAAAGTGGCAAATGAAAGTGGAAAATGAAAACTAAACCAGATATAATAATCAGAAAGTGGCAAATTAGATTGAGGAACAATTGTTGTAGCAATTTCGGTATAAAAAAAACGAACAAACATATTCATACGTTTCAAAGTGGCAAATGAAAAATATTGTTATTAATAAAATACGTTTAACCATATTAATCGTATATTAACTAAAATACATTTAAAAGAGGTTGAATATTAACTAAAATATTTTTAAAAAAAATACTTTAAATTTTAACAAATTACACCATTATAATCGTCTCTTCGATACCTTTGAAATAAGTCCAATATTGAATATTTTTAAATTTAATTTGGTATAAAAAAACGAACAAACATATTCATACGTTTTAAAGTGGCAAATGAAAAATATTGTTATTAATAAAATACGTTTAACCATATTAATCGTATATTAACTAAAATACATTTAAAAGAGGTTGAATATTAACTAAAATTTTTAAAAAAAAATACTTTTAATTTTAACAAATTACACCATTATAATCGTATCTTCGATACCTTTGAAATAAGCCCAATATTGAATAATTTTAAATTTAATTATTTTATTATATATTAAAATATATCAAAAAACACGTTTAAAAACACGTTTTGGTATGGAGTATATTACAATTGCATTTTTCACTCGACATAGTTCAACGTTATTTGCATTGCAATTTCAGGTTTCACTCGACAGGGTTCCAAGTCATTTTGCAAAACATGTGTTTGTTAGTGGTGTTCAAAAAAACCGGAAAACCGAGTCGAACCATTTAATCTGAAACCGAAAAATCCGATAACCAAAAAATCCGAAAAGCAAAAAACTGAAAGTGGCAAATAAAAGTGGAAAATGAAAACTAAACCAGATATAATAATCAGAAAGTGGCAAATTAGATTGAAAAACAATTGTTGTAGCAATTTCGGTATAAAAAAAACGAACAAACATATTCATACGTTTCAAAGTGGCAAATGAAAAATATTGTTATTAATAAAATACGTTTATCCATATTCATCGTATATTAACTAAAATACATTTAAAAAAATACTCGTGACTATGTTTATTTAAATGAATAATAAAGAAAATCGATTAACCAATGTACAATATATGACATATAATAATATAATTAAATCAAAAAATATTCAATATTGGGTTATTTCGAAGGTATCGACGAGACAATTATAATGGTGTAACTTGTTAAAATTAAAAATGACTTTTTTAACGTATTTTAGTTAATATACGCTTATATGTATTAATATAATAAAAATGTAAAATGTAAAACTAAAAGGTATAAAGTAAATCAATCAAAAGAGTTCAGGGATCAAAATTATAACTATGAATAAATAAATAAATAAAAGGCAAAAACGACGTGAGGGTGAAGGAGAAGGATTTTGTTTACAAAAGCCCCCTTTTACCAACAGCACTCGTCCCCACCCGACACTAACCCCTTACAAATCTTATTTCAACTTCATTTCATTTGCATCTGCATTTCATTTTCTATACGTTACACACACTCAGACACACACATAACATAATCTCTCTCTCTCTCTCTCTCTCTCTAACCTTTCGTTTTCTCTCTCTAGAATTCACTCACCCACACCTTCTCTCTCTACCTTTGATTTCATTGTTATATAGATTACATATACATATATTATATATATTTGTGGATATATCATATATATATATATATATATATATATATATATATCGCTATTTTCCGGTGGATTGACTAAAAAAACAGATCTGGATTTATACACATCCCTCATCTCCGGCCATCTCCCCCATTCCGGCGAAATCCTTTTCTTTTGATCCCCGTCACCCACCACAGATCTGGATTGTGCATCAATGGAGGTGAAGCTGAAATCCGGTGAGGGTGACATAAGGTGGTTTGTTCACCATCTTCAACGACCTGCTTCATCAGATATTGTAAAATCACACCCACAGTTAGCTTGGATTTATTTCACCTCCTTGCACAAACACACTACCACCTTCAAAATGGGTATGCGTTTTCTTAGTTTTTTCGATTCACACCAAGTTTGGGTTTTCTTTGATTCCACATTGAGAGGTTTAGGTTTTCTTCGATTTTGAGTTAAGAGCATAAATAAACAGGGATAAAATGTTTGTGTGTGTCCTATTATAAAAGAGAGAGATGTAATATTTCCAACCCATTTGTTCACCAAGTAGTTGCTTCTGAAATGTGGGTTTTTTTTTTCTTTTTCCTTCACTATAATGATGTGATTCTCATCATTTTCTCAAAATAAGTTTGATCTGTGTTTTCAAAATTCACTTTTTTTCCTTTCCTGTTTGTTTAACCTTCTAATGCTTTATGTTTCATTTTCATATAAGATGGAACTGAATCTAACCTGAGGTTAAAGAACTGAAATCTGCAAAACCGCAAAATAAAAAAACAACTGAAATCTGCAAAACCTGCAAAATAAAAAAACAACTGAAATCTGCAAAATAAAGAACAACTGAAATCTGCAAAATAAAAAAAAGGTGGAAGTTAAAACAAAATCAAGAGCTTACTCTTTGTGATGAAAATTCTTGGGAGAGAGAAGATGGAGATAAAAACTTACCTGAATGGAAGCCCTTTTATCTCTCTTGATGTACACGATTACCAAGCATCATTTGAATTTTGAATTTGAAATTGTAGAGTGGAAATAAAGAAAAGAAAGCTGGAATGAGTGCAATGAGTGCAATTTTGATCAAGGAGCTCGTGGAGTTAAATCAATTGTAGAGTGGAAATAAAGAAAAAAAACCTGGAATGAGTGCAATTTTGGTCAAGGAGCCCGTGGAGTTAAATCAATGCAACAAGAAGCTTGTACCTTATGCATATAGAGTAGTAATTCATAGTTTTTAGACTTTTATGCATAAAATGGTAGTACCATATGCATCATGGCTTGTGATTAAGAGTTATGCTTGAATGCATTATAAGGTAGTATAGATATATATATATTTTTTTTTTTTTGAATGTTGTTGATTTTATATGTGACACCTGAGGAGACATACATCATACTCTCCTCATAATCATCACAACTACAACCATATACATTGATTAAATAAATTAATACAACAACATCCAAACACACAACTGAAACTTAAACAATAGCAGAAATGTTAGGATGCAACCAAAAATAAACATTAGCAACCAACACTTATAACAGGGATGGGTTTAGGTATAACTTGGGGGTCCCATGCCACCACTCTCCCATTCTAGTGGAAATTCTTTTATGATTCTTAAAGGTGCTATCATTGTGATTTGATATGTGCTATCATAGGGCATTATCTCGAAAAACTAAGAGGCTACAATAGCATCTAAAGCTTAAATTTGAGTTTTGATGGTTAGTAAGGAATACACAAAAACCCTAAGTATATATAAATCGATGAAATTAGATATGGTTTCTTAGTGTTTTGCAATGTAACATATTTTATAACTATAATTAATTTTTATTTTATTATTATTACGATAACTATTTTGTGTCACCACTAAAAAAAATCTAGATGCGACTTTGACCCATAGCTCATCCCATATCAAGCTACAATATACTAATCAACATACATGAGAGTTATAACAAGTCTAACTGGTCTGTCTAAATGTTCTTCGTGAAACATATGCAACTAGTCAGTTAAAAATTTCAATCAGTTTCATAATTTTTATATATGAACTAAACACCTAAACTTCACCAATATATCTTAATCATCATGTAGCATGCTATAAAAAATGAAACTTGTGAAACACATAGCATGCATTACTCCATTTCATACATATACATGTATCACAAGGCAAAGATATGTAATGAATTGATCTTTTACTGAAAAATCATACATAAATATACGTTCCATGTAGCAAGTCTCATGGATCACCTAATTTAGTATATGCTTCTTAATCCTCGTTTGCGTACGACCAGCACAAATACGATTCATTTGTATAAGTACATGTACTACCTACACAATACTTGTACAACTCACTTGTGTATGACACCCTGGATGATTATCGTCTCTGGATCAAATCTGGAATTCTGGATCAACGCGACCTACTAAGGCGACTTGTGTTGCCTGGTGTTAAAAACTAATGCAATTTAGGGCAAGAGAAAGGTTTGTGACCCAAGATGTGTTCGGGGATGCAGTTAAGGTGTTGATCATGATTTTGGAATTATTATCAGATCAATTTTTAGCATTTTGAAGATTTGTTGTTAAGAGATCTGTGATTGTTACACGACAACCTGGTGTGCGAGTTTTTTTTTAAGGGTGTCCTAGACTATGTCTAGACTAATCCCTTGGCAAATTATAATTGTAAGACATCAATCCTGATTAAATCTCAGTGGCCACAATTGTTGTGTACGCCTAGATTCGAACCCTGGGCAGATGGGATATTCCACCACATCCCTCAGGCCTTAACCAGTACTCTGGTGTACGAGTTGCATCGCACTACCCACTAACCTCCTACTATATATACGCGGCCTACACTTGCAAACCAGAGGTCTTGCCCGCTTCGTTTTCTGGTCTCTCATGTGGCCAACCTAGGTTGTGTACATAATCTCAAACATCTATTATGCAACACAATGACCACAAATCTCGCCAAAAAAACACACATCGATCTAACACACCTAATTCACTTAAATGTTAGTTTTTTTTTACTGTTATTAATGACAATTACTTTAGTGTTAATGATTGTATATTTAAAAGGCTCGATAATTTGTTACGGAAGTTATATGACCTAATTCTTAGTTTTTTAAAAACACAATGACCAACACATAGTTTATATCCCAAATCTTTTTGCAGAACTATATTTTACTGTTTAATTATTAAAATTGAAAAAAGAAAAGTAAACGCTACCAAATAACACTTAAAATATTGGTTTTTAAGACAACAAGCAACAATCTTTTGTTATATAATAATTTAAATTTTGCGATAAACTGAAAACTTATTAATCACAACAACATTAGGTTTATAGAACGTTTAAAATGTCTAAAGACACTTATATATTTTAGGCATCCTAATAAACCCAAAATTCTTATAGTGACCCTATAATTAATTAAGATTTTCATGTTGAACATAAACCTACGTCAATTCATATGTTTGCATGACCGTTACAAATATTTTTTTCTTCTAAAACTATCTAAAATCGACATAATGAAACTTTTGTCGTTCATCTATCAACATATGTTTGACAATTCAAATTAAATATTTAAAAGATTAAATTTAAACTCATGATTTATATATTACAACAAGGAATAATGTATTTTCATAATTGATGAAGCCACTTGCAAATTAAGTGAGATCCTCTCTCGGACACTCTCTCTCTCTCTCTCTCTCTCTCTCTCTCTCTATATATATATATATATATATATATATATATATATATATATATATCTAGTGGAAAGTTCAAATGAAAAAGCATAAAAAGGTTAAAAAGGTGACTCGAAGGTTTATATGTGAATCACTGGTAAACCCGGAAAAAATTCATTTGAATATACATATATGAATTCACGTTTGCTTACCTACTTATTTACCAATTATTCACATATGAAGATACATATGTGACCTTATTTTCTTTAAATGATTCACATATAAACCTTGAATTTATATCTTTTCAAACTCTTTTGTACTTCTCATTGAACTTCTCATATACACCTATGTATGTATATATAAAAGGAAAGTCTTCATCCTTATTGAGTAAAAGTCAAATAAATGATCTAAGGCCAGCTTTTAAATACCTTAGATAAATCAATAAAGAATTGAAACATGAATTAAGCATGCAAAAGCTTTTATGTACACCCATTTGACTTTCATAACTTTCAACCTTTCAATGTCAACCATAAGTGTTCCTTTTATTTGTGATATATTTTGATTTTTGTTCGACTAAATTTATTGAGTTTGATCTAATATATATATATCACGTATATACACTTGATGTTAAAGTTTTCTTCATAAAATATTGACATACCGCTTAGTCAACCTTTGAGGTTAAAAGTCAACAAAAGTTATTTGTCGTTTCTTTCAAACAATTTGTACATTGTCAAACTGGATGTATATAAGTCAATATCTTATGAAGCATATATAATTGATATCCTTATATAGTTCTATAATGACAAGAAATGAACACAATTACGAGAAAAAAGAATTTACAATTGAAACGTGAACATTACAAATCAAAAAATCTTTGTCATTATTGTAATATATGTGTGTAGATGTATATGTATATCACAATATTTGCTTTTTGGTCCAACTTATTCAAGTGTGTCATGTAAAATGCCGTTTTTACATGGTTCCACGTGAAGTTTTAAAGCCAAAAGCATTTTAAAACAAATTTGAAATATGTGTTTTTTAAGGAAAAATTAACTTCCGGCAATATAATAAAGAGAAAAACAAACAAGAAAGAACTTCCTTTTTGTTCTTGTAAAAATATTTTGTAACATCTCAAAAATGGACTAAAAAGAAGTGATGAAGGAGAGAGTACTAACAAACAATTTCCTAAAAGATGGAAGTCCAGGGGCTAACCATTCATTAACCAAACTCCAAGGACTTGCCTTGTAACGTGTCAAATGGAGGGATTAGTCACTACTAGAAAAATGTGAAATACCGACGGCAATTACCGACGGCAAAAAACAGTCGGTATTTACCGACGGCCTACCAACGGTATCTTTTTAATTTTATTTTTTATTTATTTTTAATAAGTCGTCGGAAAACCGTCGGAAAAATTAGTGAAATACCGACGGCTTACCGACGGTTGTTTTTTTCATTTTATTTTATATTTATTTTTAATAAGTAAATACCGTCGGTAACTGGAACAGTCGGTAAGCTGTCGGTAGTTGTCGTCGGAAAACCGTCGCTGAATATTACCGACCAGCTTTTTACCAACGATCATTCCCGTCACAAAACCGTCGTTAAAGCCTTTTTCCGACGGTTTACCGACTGTTTCAGCCGTCGGTAATACGATTTATTTTAGTAGTGAGTATTTTATTCACTTTCTTATCATTTCTAAAGAAGAAGCGGTGGAAATTGAGAAGGAAATAGGGAGTTCATAAGCAGGGGCGGAGGTAGAAAATTTGAATAGGAGGTGCCTAGAAAAAATATAAGAAAAAATCATGATTTTAAGGTTGGGAAGACCTATTAAAGATATGTCTTTTTGTTAGATACTTATTCATAAAAATAGTTATTAAAAAAGAGCACGAGAACATGACTGTGTGAGCTAAACAACATAACTATGTTTATATTTACACAAACAAATACAAGATTCCGTTATTTGAAGTGGTCCAATGGCCTACTACCTCTACCACATGATTGTGATTGTGAAACATTTCGCTTGTTGCATTGCACAATCATGTCATCATGTTAGGATCCCTATAGCCTTTATCCACAATCTTGTGGAATCAAAAGTGGTTATATGCCTTAGAAATGTGATATGCTTGTATAGGGAGGATCACGAGTGGATCGGGAACACACATACATTGAGTTTAGTTTCACGTGGTTTTGAAACTGAGATATGTGTATATGAATATGTTTTGGTACGATTAAACCATTTAATATACATGTTATAAATGTGTGTGCATGTTTTCATTCTTTTCAGCATGTCGTGTGTATATATATATATATATATATATATATATATATATATATATATATATGTGTGTGTGTGTGTGTGTGTTGGTACGATTCAAACAAATACAATGCATGAAAGCTTTTGAGTAGTTTTATGGGCTAATCTATTAGGACTCCTGGTAGTGACAAGTGAGACACGGCATATGCGATGGCCAACACATGTAGCAAGGTACCTCTGTTCTTCGCCACTAATACACACTAATACATATCGAATTATTGTACTTTCTAGTAATAGAATTGTCAGAGGTAACCTCCACCTTACTGGTGCATATTTGAGATATCGTTGTGTTTAGCATACGTTGCCTTTGTGCACATGATTCGAAATTTATATGCTTAAATGTTTATGAATTATTTTAGAATTATCTAAAATAACGTCTATTGGTGTTACCCCATTAAATTTAATGATTACAAACGAAACCAGATATAATCTTTTGTACTAATATTTCTAATTTATGTGCATAAAAACATATAATATAAGTCAAATTAACAAGATCCAAAAAATCGAAAGTTGCCTTAAAATACATGTAAATTATGATGGAGACATTATAGAAAAAAGTGTGACAGAAAAATTATCTGAAAATTAAACTCCCAATTAAGCAAGTCATGAAATCATAAATTTCAATATCAGTAAATACTCAAGATTCAATTAATCAATATTTTTATGTACGCATTTTTTATATAAAAATGTATGCTTTTTATAAAATTAAAAAAAAAAAAAGTATTTGATGATATCATAGAAATAATATTTCTTTAATACAAATTATGACCTGTATTAAATATATATGTTTTCTCATCCAATAAAACTTTTAAATGATTTCTTATTTCAAAAACTTCAATTTTTTATAATTATAGTTGAATTGAGATTTCAAATCCCCGACTACTTATAAGTTATGTCTTTAAACATGATCATGCGTATCATTTAATGTTATGTGGCATGCTTTTGTAAAAGAGGTATGTGGCTTGCAAAATACTTTTATAGCTAGGCATGGGAATAGGGTGGGGAACTAAATTCTCATCCTGGTCTCTAATCCCTCATCTTCATCTCCGTCGGGTAATATGATCACATCTCTATCTTCATCTCCAACGGATAACGGAGATCCCCAACGGGGAAACAAGATTTCTTTTTCGTTTATGTAAGCTATCTAAATCAAATATATGATACACCGCACATGTTTAAATATCACATAAAAATCGAAAGAAATTTAATTTAGTACAAAAAAATCACTACATCATATAATAATTAATAAACCAAAAGAAATTCAACCTAATTCAGAAAAGAAAAGAAAAAAAAAAACTTAATGTTACACGTACCAAAAGATATCGAGTAATATCCAAAGTCATATCGAGTAATTGTATTTTGATTGACATCCAAAATACATATTAACATCCATAAAATAACAATTTTATATTATAAGTTTAGCTAGGAAATAGAAAATTATGAATTACCAGTTTAGTTTAAATAAATAATTATATATTTAATTATTAATTAAAATATATAACGGGGACGAGACGGGGAGTGCGACACCCGTCCCCGTCCTCATCCCCGGTTTAGCGGAGAATCCCTATCCCTGACCGGGGTGGGTAGACCGGGTTCCCGACGGGTCGGGCCCATTCCCTTGCCTAGCATTTAATAAATTGACTTTCAGACTCATTTCAAACGTTGTAATTTTTATTTTTCTTGTAAACAATGTTTACCATTGAAAAAACAATTAATTGTTTCTAAAAAAATAGAAAATTGAATTTCTACAAGCTTTTGGGTACTTGATGCAAGTAGGGTTGACAAATTTGTACCAAATACAGTCAGTTGGTAGTATCGTATCAAGAATGCAAACTTAGGGGCTGTTTACCAGCTCTTTTTGGGTAAGTGTTGTTCGGGTAAGAGTGTTGATCCGGGGAAGTGATGTCCGGGTAAGAGTGCTGACCCGGGGAAGTGATATCTGGGGTAAGTGTTGTCTGGGTAAGTGTGTTTACCAAGTGTTTTGTGGTAAGCGCTTACCGACAACAAAATGACCAAACCACAAGGGTTGTGTTCTGGTGGTTAGAGCTCGGGGACTTCATAGCGGTTGCCCGAGTTTGAGCCCCACTAGCAGCACTTGTGGCCACTGAGGATAATCTCAGGGCTGCACGCTTTAGCAGTTGGGCCGAAGGCCCAAATTGCCAGGGATTAGTCTGGGCCAAAGGCCCAGGATACCCTTCCCCAAAAAAATGACCATTTTAACCCTTTTGTAGGCTCAGGAACACTTTTGTTTGTGGGTATGATGATGGAGTCAATCAAAATGAGGGTTTTGAAAGCTAATTAATAAGTTAAATAACTGTAAATGGGCATTGTGATTAATAATAAGAAAAACCCAGATGCAAAGATCAAAATCAGAGATAATATCTAACTAAATTCTGTTGACAGCTTAAGTAGGGAGAGAGGCTGAAATCACCAAATACAAATCAACCAGAATACCATTTGCAGATTTATCTCTACAACAACAAAAAAAACAATCGATCAATACATATGTCACTTTGATGAAAAGAAAATCGATTGATGAATCAATACAAAAATCGAACAAAAATCGATTTCTAGCGGTAAGATTGAACAATACAAAAATCGATTTTTGATCAATACAAAAACCGATCAATACATATTTATCAAGCGATAAGATTGAACAAAAACCTATTCTGGAAGAGAGAGAGAGAGAGAGAGAGAGAGAGAGAGAGAAAGAAAGAAAGAAAGAAATCGATGGATGAATCACCTGCAGAGCTGTGAAGAGAATTTGCAGAAAAAGGTGTGGCATCGTGAAGAGGGGCTGAGAGCGATGAGGGAGAAGGGCGAAGGAGGGAGGAGGAGCGGTGGCTAGGGAGGAGGAGCGGCGGCTAGGGAGGAGGAGCGGCGAGCGGCCAAGAATCCCTAATTGCACATGAGAGTGTTGGAAACTTGAAAACTGACCCGGGTAAGCAACATTTTGGATTTAGCTCGATAAGAGCTCAGTCAGTTTCTCGGTTAGATTCGAGATTTGGTAAACGCATTGACTGCTAACCGAGTCAGATTTACTGACCGAGTCTGCCCGGTCAGCAATTAGTAAACAGCCCCTTAGTTGATACATGGCATGGACGGACTCTGAATTTTTTTCAAATGGTTCTGAAATTAAAAGTTAAATGTGAGGTCTCGTGTTCGAATCTTGTTATTGCAAGTTTTTAAAACATAATAAATCTGAAATTAAAAGCTAAAAACTAGGGAAATGACTCTAACGATGCTTGAACCCAGGTCTGAAGTGGAAGAAATTTCTTGCAAACCAACTCTACCAAAGAAAACTTATGTCCTTGTTGTGGTTTCAAAATATATATGGTGACACACAACAAATTGATACGGTTGCACCTTTCAAAAACCCAAATATTTTTACCCTTCGACGGAAGAATAATACGGTGGCACCACTACAGGTCCGCCCATGGTACATGGTATTGGAAGTCGCATACAATGGTACCAACTTGTTTAATTATTTATTGATTTTTGTATTTTTTTTTTATTGACTATTAAACATTGTAACTATAAAAAAAAAGGTTGATGTCATCCTGTAAAACCCATAATTTTGGTAAGTAAAATTAGCGTTCTTATAACCCTTATGACCCATTTTACCAAAAATTTTGTTTAGGGATAAGCTATTGTTAGTGACTGGGTGAACCGACTTGTGGGCCGAGAGAAAAGTGGAGTTGCGAAGCTCGAGAGACCTGGGGCGACAGTGACAGCGATTGTGACAGGTGTCACTATAGCCAGTGTCACAATCGTCAGCTTCGGGGTACCCACAGTACAATCTCCGCTATTGTGCCATAGGGCATTCTCGCAAGGCACTCTCGCGCCCAGAGACCTCCTAGCGGTACAATCTCGGTGATTGTGTCAGCGATTGTGCGAGGACACTCTCGTTGGGCACTATCAGGGTTGGCCAAAAAGTCAATATTTATTGCTTAGACCGATTTTCTTTGGGCATTTATCACAACATCATATTCAAGGTCGATTTCTCTCTTCATTTAAGTGCGATTTTCATCTACCAAACTTCACCCCTAATTGATTCCAAGCTTTAATCACTCAAGGTCATCCATAAATTCTCATATATGGTTTGTTATCACCTAAGAGGAAGGAGTTCAAGTGTTGGTCAAGCTTTGGTGTCATCCTCCTACTAGAACTTGGTGATTTCTAGGTTTTAACCAAAACCTAGTATAGTTAGTCCATCCTACTCCTTTCCAAATCTATATACATGTTATAAATGTCTCAATTATGGTTCTTAAATGCTTTGATTTCACTATTTTCATTTTTGGATGATTTTGGAAAAGTTATGTCAAAAACTAGGGTTTTGACTAAACTTGGTATTTTGATAAAATGGTTTTGAAGAATGGTTTTGTATAAATGATAGTTACCCATCGGTTTCGTAAACAAAAGCAAAATGGTCATATTCATGGTTGTTGACAAAATAGGGGTTTTCTCTCATTGAAGATTCATTATATGCAAATATTTAAATGTTGGGCATACCATAATATGACTTGAAGGTATCAATATGTTAGACTATTGTGTGATGGATTCATAGACACTTAGACAACTTTTGTTCATCAAAAATCTTGGTGCACACTTAGACAATTTATAGCCCTTATGATCCATTTTACAGGTGCACTCGTTCATCAAAAATCTTGGGTCAGCCATTGACGTTTGTTGAATCAATCTAAATCTTTCTTTCATACCTTCCCTTTATTATTCCGCAATATTTACGTGTTTGTGTTTATAGTTTCTCTTCCCATAAAAACCGATTTTTATTAAAAACAGCTCCTGAAAGGTTGATTAGTAATTTCAGTTCGAACCAAGTTATGTATTCCAGTTATATTATTACATGTTTGAGACACGTTTGTACTTTAAATCTTTTTCTACGATTTATATATAAAAGAAGGTTACATGATTATTCAGTATTTTGTATCATGTTTAGTTTTTTAAAGAGTCATAATTTATAGAAAATAAAACGTGACATATTTTAAGAAAATTAAAGATGGATATGAGGCTTTTTAGCCCATTTTATTAATGGATATGAGACAAAGTCCAATACAAGCGAAGGTCCATATCAAAGTTGAAGTGTACCGTTAGTAAACTACAACCCACCGTATGCGAATAAGTCAACGGTTGAATTACTTGAATATAACCAACGTTTATATTTTGTGATTTTTTCTTTGGAGGTAGATGTTCAATAGATTTTTTATAAAACAAATTTATACTATATTATAAAGCACGGATAAAAAACTCTTGAATACAAATTATTAGACACAAAGTATCATCATTTTATGTAAGATTTTAAAAATCTCTTAATTTACAAGTATCAAAGCACAAGATACATACAGACTTCTAACACCCATCAATTTGGTATGTTGATAACACCAATTTTTGGTGTTATTTTCATATCAATAATTGGGTAAAATTGTTTTTTTCCAAGTAAATTTAGTAGAATTTTACGATTTAAATCAAGTGTTTCAGGAATTTCATCATATCAAGAGATAGCCAAGAATGAATGCGAAAAGTATTTTTCCGAACAGTAATCAAGCATAATGTCCGTCAAGTCCAAACCCGAGAAGTGGCCGGTGAAAAAGTGAAGTTAAGAAGGATTTTTCAAGCCCAATTGTAAGCAAAAATCAGTGGCCGAAGTACCTTTTGATGTGGGTTGCTGAAGCTGAACCCATGGAGCAACCTACCATAATGAAAATTAGGGTACCTTTTGATGTGAGTTGCTGAAGCTAACCTACGGAGTAACACACGAAAAAAGGGGCTGGACGTTTTTAATGGTTATCTTTTAGGGTTTTCATACACTTATGATATCATTATCAACTTGGCGACGGGAGGAAGAAAGGAGACATACTTGGGGCGATTTTTGCAAGAGGAGAACACAAGATTGAAGCTTGGAAACATCTTTGGTCACGATTCTTACACAAATTCTTTCAATTCTTCGTCGGTATTACATATTCAAAAGGGAGTTTTTCAATCTTTGATTCTTCGAGAGATTTTTCTTAGATCTATGACTACTTCTACTACTTTCTTGTTTAATACCCCTGACATGAACTAATCTTTAGATGTTGGGGGTTGGTTTGACTTTGGTTTAAGCTTGTGAACATGTGACTTGGGATTTTTATCAGTTTTTCCTAACTAATGAAGCATATGATTTAGGTTTTAATGCTTTTGTGAGTCTGATCAACTTTCATATGATTTGTTCGTTATAAATTAAGTTCGAGAGAATTAATTGTTAACAAGAACTAGAATTATATACCTAAGGTGAGAAATTGGATAGAGATATACCAACTAAACCTTAGTATCATAATAATCTGGAACTTAATGTGTTTTGAATTCATGTGTTAAGATCGAGAGATGAGACTTGTGCTTTCAAAATAAAATTCATTGTTGCTTGAGAAAGAACAACGGTGATTTCACAGACTAGATTTTCATTAAAGGGTTTAACTGATAATTGCTTTCAATAATACTGTTCATTAGTGAAAACCATAGGATTTCCAACCCTCAACTATTTGTCTCCATAAAAGTTTCCAAAGTCGTTATTTGAGTAGTGTGTTTATTTGATTTATTTTTATTAGTATTTAGTTAATTATTCCTGAAAATTCAACCTTTTGGACCGTTCAGTTAATAATGAATATAGTCATTGTGATACTCAGTTCCTAGTTACCTTGGTTTGATACTCGTACTTCTAAGTATATATTACTTGAGTCGACCCGTACACTTGCGGTTAGATTAGGGGGTGTAAACCCGCCTATCATATGTGGTCTTCTTTTTATGCAGACATTTCCATGTATCACTATTAATTTAATATATTATATTACCATAATTTTGTTTTTATTATATTATTAAATATGTAATTGGTTATTTTTTCTAGATATCATTAAAATGTATAAGATAATCATTGAATTCTAACAAAATACTTAATTTTTTTATATAAAAAACATTATATTATTAAGCCTAAATTAAACAAATTTATAAAAAAACATTATCACTTTCTCAAAACCATCCAAAATCGTACTGTAAATCTATAAAAAAATAAAATGAAACATTAAAATCATGATGCATCTTGCTGCATTGCGCGAGTACGCTTCTAGTTTAAAATAAAAAAACGAATAGTTAAAATCTTAAAAAATATATATATTAACTCTAATTGTTTTTTTATTCTAGATATTTTTTTATTAATTATATTATTTAAATATTCTATAATTTTATCATTATAATATATTTTTAAAAAGAAATCATATAAAATAACATTAATTCAATCTCATCAGTGGGAATGAATGAGTACCTTCATTGCGGGAATTGAAACCGTGACAGACTTGTGAGCTCAACACAAAGGGACGAGTCTGGTCTGTCTATTTGTTGTATGTCTCGCTCGAATGAACTAGTTGGTCCTAGAAATGTTACAAAAAGTGAACGAAAAGAGTACTAAAAAGTGAAAAGACAAATCCAAGATGAGAACCAGAAATTCTTATGTTCGCGATTATTCATCCACTAATGCATAAACTAATCTATTTCTAATGTTGGATCTGAACCGTTGATCTCTTTTAATCTCAAGCCCCTCTCATGAATTGCAACTTATAAGAGAATTGATCTGGTGTATCTCGGTGCATCTCATCCTAATGTGCATTCATTTCTCATCAAACGGTTAATAACCACTTCTCACACTTCTCCCCATTAACTCAACTTCTCACTGGAACTCAACCCTATCAATTTATCAAGTTATGTTGTGTAATTCTTGATTATATAGAAAAAGTCCTATAAATTACCCGATGTCACTTGTGTTGATAACTTGTTTATCAAGTAAAAAGAATACAAAATAACAATCATTGAAAGTTTGTCACGTTAATTAAGAAAAGAATTTATCGTTAGGTTAGATATGAACCAAGACAAACTTCGTTATATTTTTAATATATTTTGTCCTAATTCAATTATTATACATTTTAATATAATATAAGTCTACTCGTGTAATGCAACAAGATATATCTCGATTTTATTGTTTTGTTGTATTTTCTGTCTTTGTTGATCTTTTTTTTTAATGGAAAGTTAACACACGCACACGTTCCCGGGGTATTCGGGCTCCCACTTAAGGCCTTAAGGGTGTCACCCGACTAATCCCCGTCGACCACGACCCAGCCTAATTAAGGGTTATCACTAAGTGACAGCCCCATGATCTGGATATCACAACATGCTCACCACGGGGTTTGAACCCGGGTAGTCAGGGATACCATCCAGGCATCCACTGACTCCCCCAGAATGTTACCAAACCACTAGGCTACAACATGAATGATTGTCTTTGTTGATCTTATAATACGGATTTGTATGGTTTTGAGAAAAACGATAATGTATTTTTTATAAATTTGTTTAATCTAATTTTTATTACAATTATAGTTTAGGTTTAATAATGATGTAATTTATTTTAGGTTTAATAATATAATGTTTTTTTATAAAGTAATAATTAAGTATTTTGTTACAATTCAATGATTATCCTAATTATATTTTATATTCTTTATATTTAAAATGAGATGTTTATCTTGTATTTGATTATGTTTATCAGTTATTATAAATTCAAACATCCAATTTTAAAAAATTGTACTCGTGTATCGTTTACTTGTAATTTTAAATTTTAAATAATATGTATCAATAAACGGTATGTAATGTATAAAATTTTGTTTTTTAAGAGTTTTTCTTAAATGTTTTATAATACTAGAAGCGTACTCGTGCAATGCAGCGAGATACATCACGATTTTAATGTTTTATTTTATTTTTTGTTTTTTTGTCGATTTACAGTACGATTTTGGATGATTTTGAGAAAGTGATAATGTTTTTTTTATAAATTTTTTTAATTTATATAAAAAAAATTAAGTATTTTGTTAGAATTCAATGATTGTCTTATATTTATACTATATTATAAAGTATGGATAAAAAACTCTTAAATACAAATTATTATGCACAAGACCATCATTTTATGCAAGATTTAAAAATCTCTTAATTTACAAGTATCAATCTATATCTATACTATATTATAAAGTACGGATAAAAAAATCTTCAATACAAATTATTATGCACAAAGTACCATCATTTTATGTAAGATTTAAAAATCTCTTAATTTACAAGTATCAAAGCACAATATACATATTACTACTGGAGGCTTCTAATACTCGCCAATTTGGTATGTGCAGGACCTTCCTTTTATACAAATATTTCCATGTATCACTATTAATTAATTTATTATATTACTATAATTTTGTTTTAATTATATTATTAAATATGTAATTGGTTATTTTTTCTATATGTCATTAAAATATATAAGATAATCATTGAATTCTAACAAAATACTTAATTTTTTTATATAAAAAACATTATATTATTAAACCTGAATTAAACAAATTTATAAAAAAAACATTATCATTTTCTCAAAACCATCCAAAATCGTACTGTAAATCGACAATAAAATAAAATGAAACATTAAAATCGTGATGTATCTCGCTGCATTGGGCGATGACGCTTCTAGTATTTTAATGACATCTAGAAAAATAACCAATTACATATTTAATAATATAGTTAAAACAAAGTTATAATATATTAATATATTAATTAACTAATAATAATATATGGAAAGATCTGCATAAAAGGAAGACCCTGCACATACCAAATTGGTGGGTGTTAGAAGTATGCAGTAGTAATATGTATCTTGTGCTTTGATACTTGTAAATTAAGAGATTTTTAAAATCTTGTATAAAATAATGTTAACTTGTACCTAATAATTTGTATTTAAAAGTTTTTTATCCGTACTTAAAATCAATAAATGTTTGACTACGCAGTTTAGGATGATTTTCATTAGTTGTATTTATACACGGTAACGGACTAACGGTGCCAATAAATTTTTGAAACAAGGGATGATGAATCTATAAAATGAAGAGTAAACTATAAATTTGGTTCCATGATTTCTTTTTTAAGTATACTAGGCATATAATCGCGCACGACGTGACGCAAAAAATCGTGAAGTCGAAGAAACAATTGACAAATGTATGTATCCGCTCGCGAAACATCTCGAAATCAAAATGACAACAACGTTTCATTTTAAGTTTGTATTTTTTCGTTCTTATCGATATTTTAGTCTATGAAACACTAAACCCTAAACCCATAAAGATATTCAATAATTAGTTTATATTACAATTATTGACGAAAAAAAATTATAATGATATAATTTATAATAAGAATGAAAGGTATTTTATGATTATATATTTTTAATGTACTAACGGTGGAAAAAAATAAAACGTATGGATAGAAAACAAATTAATTCGTAGATATTCATGATATTTAATAGTACGGTTAAATTAAAAAACATTCAATATTGGGCTCGTTTTGAAGGTATTGACGAGACGATTATTATGGTATAATTTGTAGAAAAATGAACGTATTTTTCATTACATTTTTGTTCATATATGATTATTTGTGTTAACATGATAAGGGTGTAAAATGAAAAATGAAAAAACAAGTGATATAAAGTAAATTAAATAATTAATTATAAGGGTGGTAAATGTAACATTTAATTATAACGGATTTCTAATTCCCTCTCATGGATTCCTTTATTTTATTTTTAATTCATAGTTACAGTTTTTATCCTGAACTTTTTTGATAGATTTACTTTATATCTTTTAGTTTTACATTTTATATTTTACATTTTCATTATATTAACACATATAAGCATATATTAACTAAAATACATTAAAAAATAATTTTTGATTTTAACAAGTTACACCATTATAATCGTCGCGTCGATACCTTCGAAATGAGCCCAATATTGAATTTTTTTTGATTTAATTATGTTATTATATGTCATATATTATACATTGGTTAATCGATTTTTAAAAAAAAAAGAAAATGCATTACATGATTTACATCAAACGTAAGTTTTAACATCAAGATAATAAACATAATAAATATATTGCGTATTTTTTTATTCAACAGATTCCAGCTTTGATTATTCATTTAAATCAACATATTCACGAGTACGAGTACACTCTATATATTATTCATTCACATCTAATCTACGTTTGTATGAGATAATCCACGACATTGCATCTGGAAGTGCATGATGTGTCCAATGGTGTATGAGTGTGGGCATTGGGTAATCTCATTTTAAAACCCAGTTCATCCATTAACTCTACGCGAATAGTGTCTCATGCATCTTCATGACCACCGAAACAAGTAGATATGGCTCGAAATCCACAAATTTCATCGCCTAATACATATTGTACGTGTGCGATGTATGGATGAAATAAACTCGGGATTTGATCAAGATATGGAGTTGGAGGGGGGGGGGGTCGTTGGAAGTAGGAGCTATGTCTCGCTGATTCTTTATGACCAAAATCTTTGGAGTTGATAAATGTTGGCGCGTTAGAATAACTGCGTCTACGAGGGTCTTCAATAATATTTTTCTTTATTTCAAATAAATTACTTTACTTTATTTCAAATAATATATATATATCGAATGATTCTGTTTTCATTGATCGACATGTGATATCCCAAAATAATCGAAATTTGTGATATCCACAATTAATCGACATTTGTGATATCCACAATTAATCACATGTGATATCCACAAAATACAACGTAATTATGTATGTTAATGTGATATGTTAAAACGTATTTTTTAACATATAATAAAATCAAAAAATCAAAAAATATTCAATATTGGACTCATTTCGAAGGTATCGAAGAGACGATTATAATGGTGTAACTTGTTAAAATTAAAAATTATTTTTTTAACGTATTTTAGTTAATATATGCTTATATGTGTTAATATAATGAAAATGTAACATGTAAAATGTAAAACTAAAAGGTATAAAATAAATCTATCAAAAGAGTTTAGGGACCAAAATTGTAACTACATGTATCAAGAACTACTTTCAAGAACCGTATAAGCCTCTTTATAATATAGTAGAGATACCGTCAAATGCAACAAATAAACTCACATACTCTCATCACCTTTGGTGAGGTTTGAACCTCTGACCTCCTAGGAGGCCAAAGGCTCCGAATTTGATTACTTCCTCTAACGGATGTTAAAAATAACACTTTTGTCCTTTAATTTTGAAATTATAAGATGACCATCATAGTTTGCAAAAATGTCCAAATTTGGTTACTTCTTCTAACGACTGTTAACAATTTCCATTAAATAAGAGTCATTTTTATCATTTTATCTTTTACCCGGTCAAAGATTTAATGATTTTAGTCCCCGTGGTTTTTCATTGGGTAAAAGACAAAAAATCGATAAAAGAACAAAAATGTTTTTTGCAAACCACAATTAATCTTAGCTATGTTTCGGTTACTCGTAAATACGAGTGATTTGGTACTTATAAGGTGTTTTTTTAATAATTGCCGATTTTTCTGATGACGTATAATGTCTTAAAATATAAAGTGATTAAATAAAACGTCTTTCCTCTATTGGTCGTTGTTCGACAAACTACTCTGCAACGTTGTTGCTCGTTTCCTTCCATCTTTCATCTCTCGTTTTGCTATTATCTTGTTTATGTTTGTGACTTGACTTGATTACGAAGTAAAACAAGAGTGCGAGTTCATGTCCCGTTTGGAACATCCCAAGGCCCGTAGAGGCTTCGGGTGGACCCAAAATAAGGGGCCGTTTACTAAATACTTACCTGGATAAGTGTTTACCGGTATCACTTATTTTACGACTCTTATCTATTGAGCATGGAAATTACCTAGAATCTTACCCTGTAAGAGCCGTAACAAGGACCTAGAGTATTACCCGGTAAGTAAGAGAAATGACTCTTACCCGGTAAGCGTTTATCGGGTTTAAGACGCTTACCAACAATCAATTTTGATGGTCTCGAATGTTATACAATAAGGCAAGTGAGGGTAATGTTGCTTACCCGGTAAGCATTTTGGTAAACGTCTCCTAAGTCAATTTTTCCAAGTGGAATCGACCCATTTAACCAAAACACAAGACTACGTCCTACGCCGACTTGTTTTAGCCAATCGTGTCATCCTTTTAGGGCTCAATTTGGCATATTTCTGTTTTTTAGTGACTTTGTATTTTGCAAACTTTGGGATTTTTTGGCAATTGCTGAATGGTTTAGTGCAGAATATTAAGAAGCACTTGTGATAAAGTTGGTTGTTTTGTAATTGTTCAGAATGAAATTAGGGAGCTTAATGATTAAGGGAGGTTCATGATACAAAACCATTCAGAGGGTTTTAGAACCATTAAGAGGCGGACTTTTTTTTGTCAAACAAGATTCACTTCTTAACGATTCAGATGTTGCCTCTTAATGGAACCATTAAAAGGTAAACAAACAGCCCCTTATACTTAACATGAACGGTTTAATAAGCAAGTCTCCATTTTCAAAGATTCTGGTGAATCAGATCCTCACTCGCTCGACATTTTCATGGCCGAGTCACTGAGTCAACTCGGAATCGCTTATTGTCATATGACTGGGACACGAATCGTGACTCACTTCACGAACGTGGTGACTCGAAACAGTTAGGTGTCGCTGCGGAAAATCACGTTCAAACACGTCAACATTTCGGCGGAAAATGTCCAATGTAAACATGATATTATAAACCTGACCTAGTATATATATAGACATAGGAAAACACAAACTCAACAAAGTTAAAACACACTTGTAGAAACATTAAACTTACTTATGCTTCATTTCACTCCAAACTTGTATTTTCAATATTTGCGGATCAAAGTCAACGATCAACTGGCAGCGTTGCCCTGAAGAAGTCCATCGCGTATCTGAGTAGCCACATCACGAACCGCACCGGGTCCATGCGGGATGAAGACGGCAGAGGATTTAGAAGCAGCACCGATTTCCTTCATGGTGTCGAAATACTGAGTGACTAGAACCATGTCCATCACGTCTTTAGCCGTGGTCCCGGGCACGTTCACCGAGAAACCCAACACGCTGTCTCTCAAACCGTCCACAATGGCTTGTCGTTGGCGTGCGATACCCAAACCCGACAGGTACTTGGATTCAGCCTCACCCTCGGCCCTCTTGATCTGGAGAATTTTCTCAGCCTCCGCTTTCTCAGTGGCCGCCATCCTCAGCCTTGCAGCTGGCGGTATTCATTACAACAACCCTTTAATCAGAAAATTGATGGCAAAAAAATACCGATTGTAATAAAAACGGGGTAAGCCTAAAATGTGACGATAATCAGGAAAACTTTACCCGCATTGATCTCGTTCATTGCTCTCTTCACATGCTCATCTGGCTCTATATCGACTATCAATGTTTGAACGATCTCGAAACCGTATGCTGACATTGCCTGTCAGCAAGATTGAACTTAAGAGGATGCGTTTGGTACACAGACAGTAACAGATAAGACTGGACTGGACGGGAGGTAGGTGAGTGCGAGAATTCTGGAAGGTTTTAAGGTTTTAATTTGACATGGGTAGTTTAGCAATTTATCAATTTTGTCAGATCTCCCTGATTTTTGTTCCACCTATCTTGGTGGGATAGAAAAAATGAATTTTTGTCCCACTCAAGTTCGGTCCTGTCCTATCATGTCCCATCCCATCTAATGTCATGCCAAACGTAGGAACAGTTTTTGTCCCATCCCAGTCTAATGTCATGCCAAACGTAGGAACAGTTTTTGTACTGTACTGTCCCGCATATCAAACACACCTAATGACTACCTATTGATTCTATCACGATACCTTTTCAAGTTCTTCTTCAACAGCTTTGGCAATATCATTCTTTTGCTCAAAAGCATCATCTAGATTAAGCTTTGGAACGCTGGCTCTTATAACTACAAGTGAAGAATACAAGTCCATGTTAAGTTAACGGCAACAAATAAAATCAAGAAACGGAAAGAAAAAAAAATAGTTAGTTTGTTGAAGGTTTTTACCATCGAATACGTAAGCCTGGATTTGGGACCTTGTGTTGGTGAGTTTATAGAATGCATCACTTGCCTTATCAGCGAGAGCACGATATTGTATCGAAGCTACGACATTGACAAAAACGTTGTCCTGAAAAACACGAAAACCGTATTATTCGAACATACTGCTCATGAAAAGGAAGCTGTTGAAAAGGAGTGATCAGATGCAAATTTGTAAGCAAGTACACAAAACTAAACCTTCAACAAGTGTGTGTATATATATAGGGGGCAAATCATGTAAAAACCGTCTAAAAGTTAGAAACTGTGAAAACCAGTTTGTGTGTGTTATATCATAGATGAAATAGTGCATGTGAACATGCAGTGTTGTTTCTTAAATGATAAGTCAAAGAATGTTTTGTATAAAAGAACACAAAAATACGTTTATACATGAAACACACACTCATATTTACAAACCGGAAGAAAACTTGTGAAGCAATATGAATCATAGCTTAAAATCAAACTAATTGAATGGTTTTGGTTGATTTTCATATGTGTTGTTTCATCTATGAAACAATACAAGAAACTGGTTTTCACGGTTTCTATATGATTGCAATCTATATATATATATATATATATATATCATAATCAAATGAGAACCTCAAATATCGTGATAACCTTGAGAACTTGAACTTTAAGATATTGTTTCACATGTATTTATTCATCTAATGCTAAACTTTAAGGTATTGATTAACATATATTTGTTTCACAATGTGTTTGTTTTACATGTACTTGTTTCATAATGTGAAACTATTTTACATGTATTTTAGTGAACACAAACACGTAAAAGATTAATTATATATATATATATATATATATATATATATATATATATATAGGGACAAGTTCAAACGAGAAGTTAAACATTTTGCGAGAAGGCGAGAAGTGTGATATCATATATGATACACAAGCTTGATCATATATGATTAAACACATGTTACATTGGCAATACATAGAAGTTTAATCATATATGATTAAAGACATCCACAGGCCGTGTAATAGTATATGATATCACACTTCTCGCCTTCTCGCAAAATGTTTAACTTCTCGCATGATCCTTCCTCTACACACCCAAATATATATATATATATATATATATATATATATGGACTTGATGTACCTCTACGATATAAAGATTAATTTACAAGTTACTTCTACGAAAAAAGGATGACTTTTGGCAAACTAGGTTTTGCACTTAGTTTGTTAATTTTACCAAATGAGCATAGACTTACACCTTTCGCTGTTAGAGTCTCACATCAGCTAGACTTGGACCATTTCACCACTATATATGTTAGAACTCCCCTATCTCCTCAAGGACTCTTCTGAAGAGTAATCTCCACATATTCTCACATTCACCAATAATTAAACAACTAACCATAAGGCCATCGTATGACACTTTTTCCATCCCTAGCCATTCAAAACCCAAAATTTGGTCACTTTAATGCAATTTTATCTTCTCTTCTTGTAAAGATAAATCACGATAGTTTTCCCAAATTGAGTCAATCTTACACCCGTTCAACCGCCACTCGTACTTGAGTCGTTGAATTTCAAAATTACTCGCTATCCTCCTAATTTAATGATCAATAAACACTTAAAGATCTATAGACAACAAAAACTCATACAAAAAAGTAGCTTTCAATATCAACATAAATAGAAGTGGCAACCTATTTTTTAAAGGGGAGTAAAAAGAACCTTGGTTTTGGTCTCACACTTCACATCCAACTGCTGAACCCTTAGTGTGAGATGTCCAGCAAGCCGACTTCCGAAAATCCAAGGCACACAATGACAACCTGGCTCAAGAACATCATCAAACTTCCCAAAACTTTCCTTGATAGCAACAGTGGATTGATCTACTTGAACCAAACAGAGAAGGTTTCCCATAATCTTATACTGAAACCAATCCAAGAAAATCCATTAAAACAGTTTCTTAGTTCACAGAAACATTTCCACAAACACCTGGCGTACAAAAAAAAAATCCAACAACAATTCATAACTCCACCCAACATCACAACCCAAAATCGAAATAATCTTAAACTAATAACATCAAAATCGAAACTGATCATGGGATTAGAGGATGAAATCAACCATATACACATTCCCGAAACCCTAATCTTAAACAAAGAACTATGTAAACAATAGATGGCAACTAATTCAGTACACAATACGACACCCTTCAAGATAAAATCAAGAAAATACGTAATTGGGAGCTTCCAATTAACCGAAATTCCAAGAAAATTTTATAGCTTTATAATTGCTCAGTCAAAATATCATCAAAATTTCAAATTAGGAAGAGGGGTTTACCGGAAAAGATGGTTAGAAGATCAATAGCGGAAGAAAATGGTAGTGGGGTGGAAGAGAATTTTTTGCAGATCTTTATATAAAAAAGGATGAAGATTGAATCAGCCGAATGAACCCACTTGCTGAAATCGAAAACGACGTTTGAGCAAATTTAAAATTGTTGAAGTCGTGTCTGCTTGTTTATTGATGTATCCACCATGATCCTAAATTTCTTCGTTTTTGCTTTGTTTGTTGCGAAGAAATTTGTCATTCTTTGCTAGAGACGTGTAACTGTTGGGAAATATCCATTACATTTGTCTATAAAAAGAAAGAATAAAGAACCCAATAATATTTTGGATTATAATATATTTTTTAATTTTGTAAAATTGATTAAATACATTTTTAGGGAAGAGAACAAAAATATGAGATAGGGGATCGAATATTTCCTTTATTATACTTGTTTTAAATTCGTGAATCAATGTGTGGATAAAACAGACAATATCAGGTATGTTAGATAGTGATGTTACAAATAGTCATTGTTCTAAAAAACTCGTCGCACAGCCGTCATAGCACCAACGCTTGTGTGTCACGCCACGTTAAGCCCATGACACACCATGGCCTAATACGCAGTTATCGTAATGAGATATTTGGTTTTTATTTACGTTTTTAATATATAATCTAATTTAATTTGCTTATTACTATTTACTCATTGAGTAACACTACAAAACATACATTTTTATATATAATATTATATATGAATTAAAAAATTTGACGTTGTAAGTCACGCCTTGAAAACGTCATGGTTTCGCCGTGACTCCTAAGGCTTGAGGTTTGGCCTCGTCACCACGTCACGCCTCACGTCATTTAGAACCTTGCAAATAGTATCAGAGTCGGGAAACCCACACCAAGGCCGATCTAGATTTATTTATTTATTTTTTGTTGTGGTAGCACAAAATAAATACAGTGATATAAGATAAAATAAAATATAATTACAAATAAAGTTTTATTATATTTACAAACACTAAGAAATCATTCTCAATTTCAATGATTATCAATTTTGATTTATGTGTTCCACCATTATTAACCATTAATACAGTAATACTCAAATTCCAGCTTAGATACGGTACGAAAAAATACAATTGTACAGTTAAACGGCTTAAGAAAATTTGCACTACGTGAAGTATAGGATATAGGCAGACATGATCTCTACATAAAACGATCCAGAGACAGTTTCAATGAAAAACATGATATTTATAAAGCCTAACATGGCATATACACACAAAATACACAAATATAAAAATCAAAACAACATAAACACAATTACATGAAACAGAAAAAACTGTATTTGCATTTCACTCCAAAGTTTAAAATGTATCTGCAAGACGAAGTTAACGATCAGCTGGCGGCGTTGCCCTGAAGAAGTCCATCGCGTATCTGCGTAGCCACATCACGAACAGCACCGGGCCCATGCGGGATGAAGATGGCCGAGGATTTAGAAGCAGCACCGATTTCCTTCATGGTGTCGAAATACTGAGTGACTAGAACCATGTCCATCACGTCCTTAGCCGTGGTTCCAGGCACATTGACCGAGAACCCCAACACGCTGTCTCTCAAACCGTCCACGATGGCTTGCCGCTGGCGTGCAATACCCAAACCCGACAGGTGCTTGGCCTCGGCCTCACCCTCGGCTCGCTTGATTTGGAGAATTTTGTCAGCCTCGGCTTTTTCAGTAGCGGCCAACCTCATCCTTGCGGCTGGAGATATACAAAGAGATTTATTAACAACTAATACCGACGAATTGATAACAAAAATACCAAACATCTCAACTCTCAAAGATAAACCCCGTATTTGGTTATAAGCTAACCTTTTGAAAATCAGCGTTTCAATAAGCTTTTGGGGCTTCTTTTTCCATGTTTTTTCAATTAAATTTTTAATATGTCCTTTTAAGTCATTTAACATTGTCATTGATTGGTTTATTAGCCAACTTTCCACCCAATACCTAGTTTCTCAGCTAACAGAGCTCATAAACTAACAGGTAGGTTTTCAGCTAACAACTAGCATATCAGTCAAAAGTAACAGTCAATGGCTAGCTTATTAGCCAACAACCAACTTATCAGCCAACAGACGGCTTATAAGTAAGCTTTTCAACGAGTAATTTACATAAATAACCAATTAACCATATCGGGTTAAGTTTTTTAAAATTTAGCCACCAAATTCTTTTTTTCAAAAATGTCCGGAATCCCGCAATTCTACACCACAAGCCACATTTTCCTTGCGGTGTCAGACTTTTTCTGGCAAAATCAGACTTCTTGTGCCAAAAATAGTGATTTTTAGGAAAACCGCAAGCTGCGGTTGGGGACGTAAAAAGGTTTTTCTCCCATACTTTATCCGAAAAACGGGATTCTGGGAATTTTTGAAAAAAAATAAATAATTTTTGTGGCTAAATTTTAAAAAACTTAACCCAATATGGCTATTTATGTTAATAACTCGTTTTTCAACTAACAGCTAGCCTATAAATCAGCTTTTTAGCTAACAGCTAGTTTATCAGGTAGTTTGCCCCAAACATAGCCAACGAGACTAAACTTAAATGTGGCATAATTAAGGGAAACGCTCGGACACATATGGTCAAAAAATTTACCAGCATTGATCTCATTCATTGCTTTCTTCACACGCTCATCTGGTTCTATATCGATAATCAATGTTTGAACAATCTCGTAACCATATGCAGACATTGCCTATAAACAAGAATCGTAGAAAAAGATCGTCACAACCAACTCGAGATTCCGAGATTCATAAACATCTAATCAACTACCTATCGATTCAATCATGTTACCTTTGCAAGTTCTTCTTCAACAGCCTTGGCAATGTCATTCTTTTGCTCAAAAACATCATCAAGATTAAGCTTCGGGACACTAGCTCTTATAACTAGAAGTGGAGAATACGTATCCATGTTAAGCGTTAAGCTAGATCAATGAACGGAAAATGAAAAGAAAATTGCTTTTATATATATATATATATATAGTTGTATATAATTTGTTGAAGGTTTTTACCATCAAAAACATAGGCCTGGATTTGGGTCCTGGTGTTGCTGAGTTTATAGAATGCATCATTTGCCTTATCAGCCAGAGCACGATATTGTATCGAAGCCACGACATTCACAAAGACATTGTCCTGAAGAAACAAGGAAAACTATATTTAGTTGCACAAAGAACATAAATACGTCGTTATTCACAAGCCATTCTATGCTTACAGTTACAACAAAATCGGTTCTATAGGACATCAAATATGTCTAAGGGTCTGTTTGTTAACATCTCAATGAGCCTAATGAGACTCACAACTTATTCTGTCAGCTATACATGACTGTTTGGTAGTGGCTTAATAATATAGAAAGTGACTTATTCGGTAAGCTTCTAGAGGGGAGCTTTAAGCATAAATCCAAGTTTTTTCCAAACATGCCCCTCCCAATTGAAAAATACGCTCCTTTTCATTTATGAAAAAAAACCTCCCAATCTATATAGACAGATTAATCCACACCGACACTTTATCCGTACATAACGTAATGGAAAACCAACCAAACAACCCCTAAATATCCTAATAATAGACTGCTTTATTGAACCTAAGTTTATGGGACCAGGCAATTTTGTACTATGTAAAAGTGTTACAATAAGTTGATAGGACGTTTTTGGGTGTTCTAGCAAATTTTTTACGACATTTTTGAAAAGAAAAAAAAAATGTTCTATTAGCTTTTTAATGTGACACTTTTAAGAAGTTACCTATGAATACATCTTTTTATAGGACTCTTGTTTTTATAAGACATTTTTTCACATAATATCATATAAAAGGGACTAATAAAGCTTTATTTCAAAAGTATCGTAAAAAACTTGTTAGAACACCTAAAAACGTCTTATCAACTAATTGTAACGCCCTTGAAAGAGAGGGAAAAAAACCTTCGTTTTGGTCTCGCACTTCACGTCTAACTGCTGAAGCCTTAGTGTGAGATGCCCAGCAAGCTGACTTCCAAAGATCCAAGGGACACAATGACAACCCGGTTCGAGAACATCATCAAATTTCCCAAAAGTTTCCTTGATAGCAACCGTGGATTGATCTACTTGAACCAAACAAAATAAGTTTCCCATGATCTTACACTGAAAGCAATTCAAAAAAGACTCATTAGCAGTGTCTTACTTCACAGAAACATTTCCACAAACAGTTGGTGGGCAAAAGATTCACAACCCAGTTCATGATTACATTCAATTATCACAATCCAAATTTACATGATTGAAGGCTAATAAGATACAAAAACGAAATCGATCATGTGATTAGAGGATGAATTTAACCAAATACACATCCTCAAAAACGTAAATTCAAACAAAGAAATTGCAATTTTTTTCTAAAGATGAATTGAGAGAACCCAATAACCCAAATTAAACAAGTGTAAAATCACAAGATTAGTTACAAGAATTTGACGAAACCCTTGTCATCTAAGTTCAAATTTGCAAAGAGGGAAAGAGGGGTTTACCTGATCAAGATGATTGCAAGACAAAAACCGGAAAAATAGATAGATAAATAGATAGATACTATGCAGACCTTTCTTTATAGAAGGAACCCAACACCCACTTGATAATAATCGAAAACGATATGCTGGCAAATTGATTACAAAATTTGGGGTTATCAAGTGTGACTTGTGAGGAAGAAGAACAAGAATGAACAATGATGTTTTTATTAAATATAATGCAAGTGATTATTTAAAAATGAATAATTTTATTTTCTTGATATTATCCTTTTTTATTATTATCGATCTTATTTTCCATTTTCTTGAAACGAACCAAATATTTATAATCAACAAAACTTGTATATGTTAGATTACGGATATTAAAATATTAAAAGAATGGAGGTGAATAAAGGTGGCATCTATATTTAGAGATCAATAAAGTAGACCTCTAAAATCAAATAATAATATTATATTTAACTTTTATAATTATATATATAAATTAATAGTTTAATATATTAAATACTGTTATTTTATTGTAATTATAATATTAAATATGTCTTTAGTGGGTTTTTTAACGTGTAGTTAGAGTTGGAGTTTTTTTAGTGTTCAATGGACCTACTATTTTTAGTGCTTTTAATGGTTGGGTTAAAGATGTCCTTACAAGGTCATATACACGTGGGATGAGATTTTCAATGGTGGGTCTCTATTTTCATAATGGGGTCTAATCTGTCGGATCACCTTGCTTTTGAAAATTCAAGTTAGATTCCAAGCCTAAAAGTATAGGTGTGGCATCGTTTTTATTGACGGGTTTATATGTGGTGTGGAGGTTCCGAGATAAAGTTATTTTTTTCTTGAGAATTTTCTTTTGCATCAGGATCTTGTATTTGAAACTCAATGGTTGTCTTTCACTTAGGTTTCTACACTAGTGCAAAAGTATTTAGGTCTCATGTTCGGAGTGGTGATGTAATCACAGTAATCTCCACTAACTTTTGTTTGGTTGGTGTGGTGAAGTTGCAATTTTCTGTTAGTGTTTGGGTTTGGGTTTTGTTCTTTTTTGGGCTTGGAGGTGGCTTTGTCGGTGCTAATGTTTCCTTTGGGTTCTTTTGCTTCCTGATTTGGGGTTGTAGGGGCTTCTATACCTTTCGATGTTGCTTATTTCTTTGCTTCGAGTTTTGTTTTTGTTTACGCAGTGTGTTTCTCGGCTTTTTTATGGGTTTGTTTGTTTCTATTTAGGCATTGTTTGGCAAACTAGCTTATAAGCTAGCTGGTAGCTGATAAGCTAGCTTTTCAAAACGCTACTATGAGTATCTTTTCAATAAGCTAGCTTATGGTCATCCAAACATGTAGCAGAAAAAAAATAGCTTATATGTTAACTTTTTTTGCCAAACATAGCCTTATTGTAAAAACTTTTACTCTTTAACCTTCTTGTTTGTTTTGATCTATTTTAATCTACCTATTACTTTTTTAAAAACTACGAATAAACATTTTTTTAATTATCTTATTATTATTCTTAAAGATGTAAATCAAATAATTTCTACATAAGTTGGTTGAAATTATTCTTTTACTATTTAAATTTAATTAAAAATCAATTTAAATGAGAGCTTAAAAAGAAAAACATAATAGAACATCTTGATCGAAAACTCTCCTAATAAAAAAAAATAACCAACATAACTTTGATAATTAAAGTAAAAGAAACTTATGATTATTAACACGAATAATCTTATTTGCCCAGTGGTAAGGTAACATCCTGGGGGGTCAGTGGATGGTATCCCTGACTACCCAGGTTCGAACCCCGTGGTGAGCATCCTGTGACATCCATGATCATGGGTCTGCCACATAGTGGTACCCTTAATTGGGTTGGGTCGTGATCGACGGGGATTAGTCGGATGACACCCTTAAGTGGGAGTCCAGATACCCCGAAAATGTGTGCGTGTGTTAACTTGTCGTTCAAAAAAAATAATCTTATTTGCAAATAACACTAAAATATCTTGATTGAAAACTCTGTTAATTAAAAAAAGACTTTTTAAAACTTAATCAAATCTATAAAAATAGAGTTAAATACAAATTTGGTCCCTGTGGTTTACAAATATTAACGACTAAGGTCCCTCAAAGAAATATTTAACGAATAACGTCCCTCTACTTTTCATTTTATAACACGTAGGGTCCCTCTTAGTAATACTATTAAATAACGTGTATTTAAGTAGGGGTAAATTTGTCCATTCCTCTATTCTAGGTTTGATAACATATTTGGTCCCTCCTAAAATTTAGGGATTAAAAAACTCTTTTATAGTTTATAACATATTTGGTCCCTCTATGAATTTAAATAAGAAATAAAATGCAAAATTGATCCCTATGGTTTGCAAAAAATAACAAGTAGCATCCCTTAAAAATTAAATTTCATTAATCTCCAAACCTAGCAGTAATTGTCCTTTGCATGTGCCTAAGTTATGGCCTTGTATATGTGCATGGTTTTATTTAGTTTGTCTTTATTAATCATTTTTTTAAGTTAACCAAACAGTAGTTGTGACTTGTGTTCAAAAAATGCTAGTGCAGGTTTGGAGATTAATGAAATTTAATTTTTAAGGGATGTTACTTGTTAGTTTTTGTAAACGATAGGGATCAATTTTGCATTTAACTTCTTATTTAAATTCATAGAGGAACCAAATATGTTACAAACTATAAAATGGTTTTTTAATCCCTAAATTTTAGGAGGGACCAAATATGTTACCAAACCTAGAATAGAGGAATGGACAAATTTACCCCTACTTAAATACACGTTATTTAATAGTATTACTAAGAGGGAACCTACGTGCTATAAAATGAAAAGTAGAGGGACGTTATTCGTTAAATATTTCTTTGAGGGACCTTAGTCGTTAATATTTGTAAACCACAGGGACCAAATTTGTATTTAACTCATAAAAATATGTATATAAAAGAAAACCAAATATTATAATTATTGTAAGCAAAAAAAGTCAATGACAAGAATATTCCTTGCAATTTACACTTTGCAAAATCACAGAGAGGCCCTCTGGAAGTTATCGAAATACAAATTCATACGCCCTTTATTATAAATTGACTAAAATACCCTTGTGATTTGACGGAAATAATTGAGTTCGGTACTTGGTAGAATAATATCAAATCGAGATTCTAATTGATTGTATATTGGTTTTTATAGGCGTTTAACTATAAGGATTATCGTTAAACAATTACAAATAAAACATTATTAGTCTTTCTTCATATAAAATCATAGAACAGTTTTATATCAAAAAACTTTGACATATTTATTGAAAGAAGATTTTTGAAGCTCAAATCAAAGTTCAGGGTTGCTTGGTTCATTTCAAAAAATAGGAACCAGAATGCAAATGTTGAAGAATGAAATGAGAATAAGTTTCAACCCCCGCCCCCACCTTTTTAATTTATTGAACAATATTTCATTACTCAGTATCTGATAACGACTCATTCTATTGCATCAAACTATACATCAATAATGATTTTCATTTTTATTCCCACCTTTGACACTTATACCCCCAACCAAAAACCCTTTTACAGTTCCATCGTGCTTACCTATAACCACAAGGTCCAGCCAGTGTATGATTGCGAGTACTCGTAAGTATGCATGTTCAAGCTATGGATACAGATTTGAAAATATTCATGTTTTTTGGATACTGATCAAGTTCCAAGATCCAGATTGCATTTTAGTTTATGTATAAAAACACCTCTAAATTGTTAACTCTGAATTCAATATCACCTTTATGTGGTTTCGTTGTGATTAAAACAATTACAATGGTTGTTCTCGTCATTCGTACATAAATGAGGGGGCGTTAGTATAACTATCTACCTGAATATCGAGTTGACATTTGTGATTAAAAAATTTAAAATTGTTAAAGTTGTAAATTTCGTTTAAGTTTCAAAAGTTTTTGGATAAGTATTAAGATTGAGGTTTCCATCATACGTGTGTGTGAAAAGTATCATTCATTTAGAGTTCATTTATTATGGCCGGGATATTTATGGAATATAGTCAGAGTTCAACATTCTATATTAGAAAACAGTCGAGATATTTATGCAATCATATATTCATTGGTCTGGATGCATGGTTGAGATTGGTTTGTATAGTTTGTAATAATTATGGTCTGCAAATTATTGGGAATATATATATATATATATATATATATATAGGGAAAGGTTCATTTGAGAAACACTAAATATATGAGAAATAGAGAAGTGATCTTAAACCATTAATTCGGTCAAGATCGACGGCTTTGACCGAGAATTAGGGGATAATTGCTCCCATGGTCCACTCCCGTGTTCCTCACATTTTTTATTATTCGAAGGGTATTTTTGTAAATTATCCAAACGCATTCATATATGAACGCATGCGTTCAGATATGAATATCACTTTTTTTTTTTTTTTAGCCGTGTGTGTTCATATATGAATGCATGCAAAAAACATAAGTTCATATATGAATGTTAGTAGAATGTCACTATTTTTTTGTACGTATTCATATATGAACGCATGCATTCATATATGAAGGCATGCAAAAAACAGGCGTTCATATATGAATGTCACTCTTTTTTTTTGCATGCATTCATATATGAACGCATGCATTCATATATGAAGGCATGCAGTCAGTGTTTATGTAAAAATTATGAACATTCATATATGAACGCATGCATTCATATATGAAGGCATGCAGTCAGTGTTTATTTAAAATTACGAACATTCATATATGAACACATGCATTCATGTATGACTGCATGCCTTCATATATATGAACACGCGCGTGTTTTTATCAAAGTTACGTAAATACCCTTATATTTTTGGAAGAGCCGTAATTTTTGACCAGTCAAAGCCGCAATTTTTGACCAGTCAAAGCCGTAACTTTTGACCAATTAAATCCAATCTTGACCATATGAATGGCTAAGATCACTTCTCTATTTCTCATATATTTACCATTTCTCAAAATGAACCAAACACTATATATATATATATATATATATATATATATATTGATAAATGTGATAGTAATATAATAGTATGGGAAATTTAAATTTCTATGCTGAATGAGATCATCCATATGAAAAAATGTGGTTTTTCATATCAAAAATATTCTCCAACGTTGATTTATTGAAAAATTAAGTTTTAAAGTTGCCTTTTTTCTCAAACAACTCACGTCGTCAAATATTTGGTGATGCTCAACACGGTGAGGCGACTTGGTTTGGCGACCTAGTGTCATAAGTTCATGTCGCATCTATGTACATTCGGCAAGCTTCTAGCAAGAAAGGGATGCTTCGATACATTATTAACGATGTAAGTATATTGGTCATTATGACCAAGCGTTGACTGGAAAAGGACATGCCAGTTGGGCTTGCGAGTTCTGCTCGCATAGCCTGGTCGGATATGGCCATTTGGGAATCGCATGGCACGATAGACGAGATAAATCATATTTCAGAGCTCATTTGGCTTCGATTTAAATTGTTGTTATATTTATATGAGCATTTGTTGTAACATCTACTTGTTGAATATGTATACCACATCATATCATATTTAGGGTTGTAAACGAACCGAACGAACACGAACGGAGGCTTGTTTGTGTTCGTTCGTTTAACTTAACCGAACAAACGAACGAACACAAATGGTAAACGAACGAAACTTTTTGTGTTCATGTTCATTCGTTAAAAAATATGTTTGTTCATGTTCGTTCATTAAGAGTTAAACGAACATAAACTAACGTAAACGAACGAACATAAATGAACATAAACGAATGAACACAAATGAAAAAAACAACCACCATTACTCATCATTTTGTTCGTAAAAAATAACATAACAAAATGACAAACCGGGTAAATAGGAGGTATAAAAAATTAATTTTAAAAAGTTAATTTAATTAATGTTTTTACACATTAATGTCATAATACATATAAATATATTTATATATATAAACAAACATAAACGAATGTAAATGAACGAACAAGACCATTATTCATGTTTGTTCATTTAACTAAACCAACAAAAAAAAATGTGTTCATGTTCGTTCATTTATTAAATAAACGAACTTCCCGCCGAACGGTTCGCTAAACGTTCGGTTCGTTTACAGCCCTAGCTAATCAGGTTGGGAGGACGTACAAAGAATGTAAGGTCATGGAACTTCGTTATATGTTTATGATGTTATACTGCTATCTTTTCAAAGCTTTGTGATTAATTTATACATTTTCCATCGAGCACCATTAATTCAATAGAATCGAACCTTTATCAAGCCGAACAAATCTCATAAACCCAAAAACATATAGGAAAATGATAAACCAATATAATCGAAAAAACCAAGAAAAATACAAAGATGGTCACATACCAATCGGACCCCACTTGGTCTTTAAGCAATTTCAGTATCAATATTAACTCACTTTTGTTCTTTGTCATTTGAATTTCGGTTTCAGTTTCTTTTTCAATTAGCCTATCGAGTAGGAGAGAGAAATACTAGGAATTTCCGATAGTTGAGTGTGGTATTTTTTTAACAAAAAAACATAAATATATGATTCCAATAACTGAACATTGGAGTATATTTTATATACAAGGTTCCTCATTCAACATAGGAACTCAAACTTCCCGATAGTAATGTGTAACGACTTATTGTATTGTTAGCATGAAATAATTATTTACCGGTGATGATTGATGAACAACGAATATTTCCCGATAGCAACGTGTAACAACTTATGGTACTTTTGGCATGAAATAATTATTTAGTGGTGACGAATAAAAGTATTTAAATTACAATGAGTAGCTTAAAGTAACTCAATAAACTTGGTAAAGTCAAATATTACTGTTATAGATCACAGGTTAAGTACTTGTACATAACCAAGTACGAAAAGTAAAACATACTACGAATTTGAATAATAGCATCGTTTGGGACTTGACAAAGTTCGGAAATTTAATAAATAATAAATATGATATATCGTTACAATTTTACAGTAGCTACATATAGTTGAAATAATTGCCACTTAATTATATAATTATCATCAGAGGGGAACAAATGAAAAAATTTGGGGTTAGGCAAAGTCAAAGTCCAAATTTTAATAGCAAAGGGGTCAATTAGTGCAAGTATATTAACTTTTAATCGAATTCAATGAACGTATGTATGTATCTCCGTTTATAAGTCGAAGTTTTACATGAAAGATGTATTATCAGTATCAAAGAAAGTGATATACATCATGTATGTATAATAGAATAAAGATTATTTATTATCATCAGAGGGGAACAAATGAAAAAATTTGGGGTTAGGCAAAGTCAAAGTCCAAATTTTAATAGCAAAGGGGTCAATTAGTGCAAGTATATTAACTTTTAATCGAATTCAATGAACGTATGTATGTATCTCCGTTTATAAGTCGAAGTTTTACATGAAAGATGTATTATCAGTATCAAAGAAAGTGATATACATCATGTATGTATAATAGAATAAAGATTATTTTCAAGAATCGTCATAGTATTGACTTCTAGAAGAAAGTCAAAATATATTTTTTGTTTGAATTTATAGTTTTGATGTAAAGAGATATATATTGGCTTTCTGGAACCTCGAGGAGGTATTACAAGTACTAAAATAAGGAATAGTTCATACAAACACGGTTTTGAAAGGAGACTCAAGTCGAGAAAATAAGCAATTGACTTTTTTTAAAGTCAAATTATGGTCTTAAAACAAAAAATGTGTGTCAACTAGAGATGCACAAGGGCGGTCCTTCTAAGATCGTTTTCAGTAAGTAAAACAAGAGCTCGGGATTTTTTAGGTATGGGCTTTTGGCACAAAAGTAGGCATAATTAGCAACAAATAGATGTACTGAAAACGCATATGAATAGGTACACAAGGTAACAATAGAAACTAATTTTACCGTATGAGAAACATCGATGAATATCCTGAGATAAGACTGGATATTAGACTGTGTCAATAAGGATAAGCGAGATGGAGTCTTTAGCTACAAAATATAATAACAAATTTAGGTCAACTTTGATGTTTTAGTTGTTGTGCTCTCCGACGCTACATCTTTTGACAAGGCACTCCTAGGTGGAAATCGGAATATTTCATATTGAATCGACACAACTTCTCATTTCCATGAAATTTTCTTCATCCCTCTACGTTTTGCGTTTACTATTTGAAATGTCTCAAAAATTTCAAGAAATTTTTTAAGAAATATTTGTTTCAGAAGACTGTTTTCAAATGTGTGGTGTTATAATAACAGATTAATTGAGGTGAGTTCAAGATAAGATCGTCTCTAAAGACAATCTTTGAGGTCATGAAACTTATAAACCTCCCCTTCACTTATGGCATATATATTGTGTCATCTAAAATATTAAAATAAAAAAATATATGTTATATTAGTGAATAGTTTTATCGAAAACCCTAGATTCATCACTGTAACTTAAAGTTATGTGTTGCATAAATTCACTAACGATAATGTTTTGGCAAAGCTTATGGTCCGAAGTCGAAATGCTTGAGGATCTAATCAACTTTTGAAGGTCGTGGTACAATTTTTTTATGTCCTTATAATCAGATCAATCACTTATCAAAATCATCACCGATTATTTTATTTCTGCTTTTTATGTTTTTCTTTCTTTATTTTCCTTGACAAATTGTGCATTCTATTTATCTACTTTTACTGATTATTTTTATTTTAATGTTTTTTACATTTTTAAAAATACATTTTAATTTCATAAATAGTTCATTTTTACTTTTACATTTAAATTAATGATTACCGTTTTATATGAAAGTATAAACATTACTGATTTTTTTTATGACGGATATTTTAAGAAAACATGTCTCTTTAAATTAATATACTTAGTTTATTTTGTCAATCTTTTAAATGTCAGCTTTTCTTAAAGAAGAATAATTTCATGAGATAAAAGTTTAAAATGCGAGAGGTTTTAATTGTTGGTCTACTAATAAAAACGGCTAACTCACAAGTTGGGCTTAGCATATAGTATTAAAGGTCATGATGGGCTTGCGGCTTTTGAGATCTCTTGAATTATATAGGCTAAATGGGAAGAAACAGAGATATTTTCTATCCAATTATTTTGATTCTATGTTTTGTTGTTTAAAAATTTCTGTATACTAATTCTAAGATACAACGTTAACATCATATTCTTCGACATGTAACCAAAATAAAAGGTATTCTATTATAAACAAAGTCAAAATGATATTTGTTTATATTTTTAGTTATTGTTATTTTGATAATAGACTGTCGAAAAATAAATTATATCATTTTAACCATTCACATTTATAAAAGAGCACAATCACGTCATATTTCTATTTGTGGTGAGTCACGTTACATCGGTTTGATATTCAATGGAATCGGTTTAGTTACATTCATTGGATATCTATTGGATTGGATTGGATTCAACCCATATTATTTGGATTAGATATTAAATAATTATTAATTGTCCTCTAAAAAAATTATTAATCAAATGGGTGGTTGGATGATAATTGTATGGATAATCGAATTGGTTCGGTCGTTTTGGTCGGTTCTGGACTGTCATCCAAGAATCGACCGATCCAGATTGGATGTTGAAAATTTCGATCTGATCTAATCCCATTACAATTGGATATCCAATCATCATCGGTCGATTCTAAGTAGATCAGTCGATTTTAATTGGATCAATTGAATTTACATAAGATAAACTCAATTATGACTTTGATTTGGTAAAAATGTATTTGTAGTTTTGTACTCGACAATGTTGCTTACATTTGTTTGAAATTTGTATTCTGCCACATTGTGTGGATACACGACTAGTATATCTATACTATATTATAAAACAAACATAAAAACTCTTAAAAACAAGTTTTAAAGTTTAATGTACAGCTATTTAATGCTAATTACTTAAAAACAACCATTAAAGCTGTATATATTACATTTAATGTTATTTATTAATTTTCAATCATTATCTCTAACCATTTTAACCCCCCTAAAATAACTTTCAGCATAATTAAATATAGTATAAAAATCAAATTTTAAATATAAAAAATCTAAAATATAATTAAAAAAATCTGACAGAATATTTTATAAAAAAAATTATATTATTAAACCAAAATAAATTACATTATATTATTAAGTCTAAATTAAACAAATTTATATAAAAAATCATTATCACTCTCTCACAACCACCCAAAATCGTAATGTAAATCGACAAAAAAACAGAAAATAAAATGAAACATTAATATCGTGATGTATCTAGCTGCATTGTGCGAGTACACTTCTAGTAATATACTAAAAGTATATAATATTACAGTTTTGGTCCCTCTGGTTAAAGATAAAAAAAAAGTAAGGTCAAAAAACTGAAATAACGTTTGGCTTAAGTGAGTTAATGGAATCATTTTATTCCATTAGAGAGAGGAACCAGGGCGTGTGTTTTGCATACCACAAGTTCTTGGGAGTATAATAAACGTGTTTTATGGACCATATCCAAAATATCAACAAACCACAGGGATCGAGAATATAATTTACTCTTTATTATATAATCTAATCATATATTTGAGGATAGATCTTTTGAAAACCACCTCTTATTTGAAAACTATAGAAACTACAATCAACCAATCATTGATTTTCAATTTTTTTCGGATTTATTAACTTCATGGGTAATCTTGTCATTTTGTAATTAAGTGGTTAATTAAGGAATGATCTATATTTAAAAAATTATAGAGTAATAAATATAATAAACGTTTACTTAAGGAAAATATTTTTTTTCGAATTAATCACAAACTACATCTCCATCGTGATTTTCTAAACTAGTCAGATTAATGCTATACGACTTGAGATTATAAGGGATTGTTGTTTGGCAACAATTGATGCCAACAAAGTTGCTTGAGCACTCACCCATAATGAAATCGCGGTTAGCGGTTATCACTGTTCATCGCCGGAGAAAAGGTAGGTCATCGGTTTTATGAGTATTCTGTTCATCAACGATTTTATCTTCGTTCATCGTTGATTTCATCTCCGTTCTTCGTCGATTTCATATTCGTTCATCTCCCTTCATCGGCGATTTCATTTTTGCTCGTCTCTGTTCATCTCCCTTCATCGTCGATTTCATGTTCGTTCGTCTCCGTTCATTGGCGATTTCATCCTCGTTCATTGCCGATTCCATATTTGTTCATCTCCGTTCATTGCCGAAGAAAAGGGAGGTCGACGGTGGACTTTCTTGGAGGGGCGGCAGATGGTGAATATTGTAACACCCTTAAATCTGCAAATAGCAACTAATTTAAAATTTTCTAAATACATCAATAATTGATTCGTCTACAATCACTGTAACGTCCCAATTTTTTTTTAAATAAAACATCCATATATATAAATAAAGCCATAAAGTCTACATAGTTCAACACAGCGGAATATTTTAAGATTTATAATAAACTTAAAGAAAAAGAGTCTAAAACATAATCTCTTAAAATCTCGAACGACATCCTTCATCATGCATTTATTCAAATGATAATCCGACTCTAGACCTTCTCCTTCCCTTTGCTACTACCTCCGATTGGGTGACGACCTGGTTGCATAATATTTTGAAAAGGAGTTGGGTGAGCCTAGGGCCCAGTGATTACACGGTTTTTATGCATAAACAATATCAATAATGAATTTCACAAAGCATCAAAATCTTGCATGCGATAAAACAATTTTAATCACAAAGCTATTGGCATTTTGAGAGGTATTTAATTCACACAGCATTACCTGGCGAACTCACAAAGCATGTTCGCACTTACGGTTTAGACAAGCTCACACAGCATGCTCGTCTTACGGACTTACACCGTAATACACCCCCATTGCCACACAAATCTCCAAACACATAACATGGAAATATTTCACTTTTGATGCAATAAACGACATTTAAAATATCAATAACCTTGTAAATGATTTTCAATAAAACATGCAACCATTTTAATAAAACACACGTATAACTCACCGTGCAATTCGTTGTCCAATTCGTTCCTTGAAGTTTCTCACGCCTTACCTACAATTTACGATCACGTTCAACTCTAAAGTACAACACCCAAAACTTCGAGTTAACCGATTTCATTTCTAAGCTACTATCTACCTAAACACTTTAAGATGCCTTAATATAAGTCTTAGGGTTATAATTATATAAGTGTGCATATATATACATATACACATTTTTATATATGTATTTGTATAGATACACATACTTATATATATACATACATATTTACTTGCATATGTAAATATTATTTACATGACCATAGCTTAATATTAGTTTACTGGTAACCATTTGATGTATTCTCCAACACTCACGATATAGCACAGTTCCATATATATATATATATAAACATACATATGCATCTCATTCCATCGCAACCCTTACACCAAGCATCGTTTTTTTTTCCTTATAACAGTCCAACTTAAATCCCTCGACTCAACCAGAAACCATTTTTAACCCAGAATATTCGTTGAATATCTCACGGCTCACACAAGAGCTTGTACCGGGTACACACAACAATATTATTGGTAGTATCGGTTGGAACGCCGATGACGACCGGTGGTTGTGACCGCCTTACCGAGACAAGAATCATCTCGTCGAGGATCTTAGACATCTGTGTGCACTTAAATGTGACAGATCGAGTAACGAAAACACTTACCGGTGAGTATCTAAACCGTTGCGATTCACCGAACCGTCACCGTCCTTCTTTTCTTACACGAACTATTGCCTTCTTCTTTCTCGATTGTTTTGTTTTTGTTTTGCATTATGCTTACAGGTTGCCCCTTATATACACGATAGGATTCGTCGGTTTTTTTTTTTTACAGGAAAGGAAAAGGTTCATGGGTTTAATGAACGGCGGTTCCTACCGCTTGGTTTGCATGGGAATTTAAGTCCCATTGAAATATAAATGTCAAAAATCCTTCTATTTCCTTTACTTAACACACACGTCAGGTACATGATTTATACTATTATATATATATATATATATATATATATATATATTTCAATAATATATTTATTTTCTCCCTCCAACTTAGAGTTATTACAATCACAATTTAAGAATTAACCTCAATACACACATTCATTCTATACATACGATCTATGATAAGGACGAGTGCTACTAAACCCAAAATCAGTTACTATCTCCAACCTGCGGAAGACTTCACCAACTACTTACTCTGAGTAAAGCAAAGGTTCAACTCTTCGTAGTACTGCTAGAACCGAACTTCCAACCGGAACCTGATGCACATGCCGACAAATAAAAAGGTTAGGCTTAACGCCTAGTGAGCTCAAGAGTTTAACATGAGTAAATACTTTTAAAAGATAGACTTCTCTTAAAATATGATCTTTCAATTGATGCACTTTAAAACATAGAGACAACTCTTTTCAATGTCATGCGCTTTCAAAGATAGACACCTCATTTCAAACATGCTTTATAAATTGATTGCAACCTAAATTAACTCGAAACATGCATGTGAACTGACTCCCATTTAAGAAACGTGGATAAAACGTTATATTCCAAAACACCCAAAAATCAACTTCAAAATCATATACACCGTACGTCCGAAAACACCAACACTAGGCCCAAAACTCACGCGACCATAACAAAAGGAATCTAAATACCAAAACACGGGGACGACATATTTCATTCAAACCTTAATATACGAGGAGGAAGGTCCAATACTAAGGTCCTCATTCATTGTCGATCATATAGAACAAATGACACTACAGTAAAACATCTTTATATTTTAAATTACTGATAGCCGACAACGGGGGATACCCGTATCCGTTGAGAGTGGAGGAAACACAAAAGTATGCCACCCATACAACGTTAATCGCATGACACCTCACGACATCACAACCAGATGTCCCTACGACTTCTTTACAAGCGTCACCCCAAGTTAGTTGACGCTTGATGGGTGTTAGGGCCATTTTCTATGTTAAATAGAAGTTCAGGGTAGTTTGTGACAAGTTGTAATAGTTGTAAGCTTGTTGGGCCTTAAAGCCCATAAGCCCATTAGGCCTGCGAGCCCGAGTATTTAAAGTTATTTTCTATTTCTTTTGTGAAGTTAGAGATTCATTATTCAGTTTACTAGTTTTTAGGTTTACATATTATTATCAGAAATTCTCTCTGTAAACCTTAGCCCTTTGAAGTTTATATTAATCATATGACTAGTTGTTGTGGCCAATATATTGTTCATCATTGTTCTTATATCTGTTGATTGCACTGAAACTGGGATCTACAATTGGTATCAAAGCAGATAGGCAAAAGGTTTGATCCAGAAAAAGGTTTGTCTAAAAACCCTATAATCATTCGTTTATGTACTTATTGCTAATATGTGCTTTAGTTGATAATTATTTTTATGTTTCTATCGATCGAATCTGTTTCTGAATATGTTTTGGCTTCGATCGAATCTGGTAAGTTTCTGAAAAATATGTATTCGGTCTTGGTCATAAATTCCTTCGATCTTAGAGTTTCTGATTTATGAGTATTCGGTCTTAGTGAGTTTGAATTTTGCTTGATTTGTTAATTCCTTCGATCAAAGGATCGAAGGATCTGTGTTTGCATTCGATCAAAACCCAGAAATTCTTCGGGTTCTTCGATCGGATTCTTCGTGTTCTTCGGGGTTGTTTGTGTTTATCCTTATTTGTGTTTTTCTTTAGTTAAGTCTTTCGACCTGAGTATTCGACCGGACCATATAAAACTTCCTCTTTCGACCGGACACTTGTGCTCCGGTCAAACTCTCTTCGACCGAATAGAGTGTCCCCGGTCTTATCTCTTCGACCGAATAGAGGTGATCCGGTCTTGTCCCTTCGACCAAATAAGGGTCCTCCGGTCTTGTCCTTCGACCGGATTCGTGTGTCCCCGGTCGTATCATTCGACCGGATAAGTGTATCCCCGGACGTGTCCTTCGACCGGATAACTGCTTCCTCCGGGCATACCTTCGACCGGATATTTATTTGTCTTGATTTTCTGTTTAGATAACGTTTCTTCTATTTTATTGTATTTGGATCATTCTGTTTGCCTAACGATCATTACAGTGCTCTTAAGTTAAGAAGTAAAGATGAACTCAAGGGATGCTCTAGCCATCGGTTCTGACCAAAAGCCCCCGGTGCTCTTTCGGGGAGAGTACCCTCAGTGGCATGACCGATTTATGAACTTCATAGAAGCAAAATCCAACTATGAAGATATATACAAATGCCTGACTGAGGGTCCACAAGATTGGCCAATGAAAGTGGTACCGGCAAACCCAGCTGAAGGTTGGCCAGAGCGCCAGATCCGAAAAACTGTTGGTGATTTGACTAACAGAGAAAAGGAATTGTACGAGGCAGAAAAGCTGGCAAAATCATATCTTCTTCAAAGTCTACCGAATGATATCTATGCTTGTATAGATAGCTTCAAAGACTCGTCGAAAAAGATGTGGGACCAAATCGAGAAGATGATGATGGGAAGCCACATCAATAACCAGCTAAAGGTGACAAACTGTATCACCAGATATGATGGGTTCAAAGCACGAAAGGGTGAAACGCTGACGGAAACCTACGAAAGGTTTAATATGCTTCTAAATGATCTTCAGAAAAATAAGATCACAAAGACGAACACGGAAAACAACATAAAGTTTATGAACAACTTACAGCCTGAGTGGAAACCGTTCGTCTCCCATATTCGCCACACTCAAACCTTGGAGAAGTTGTACCTTCACGAACTCTATGAAATGCTGCTCCAAGACGAAGAGGAAGTGATGGAACTTATTGGGAAAGCAGAAGAAAAGCCAGCAACTGATCAAATAACACTCGTATCTGAGAGAAGAGGCAAATCCGTCAGCCGATCATCTGGAAAAGAACCCGTGCTGAGTGATTCTGAACCTGAAGATCCCGATAGCGATTCGGATCCAGAACTTGCCAAGATGAAAGAAGCAATGGTGTTTCTCACTCAAGCATTTCAAAAGAGGAAGTTTTTCTCCAAGACTTCCAATAAGCAAAGAGTCTCTACTCATCGTGATCATCGTGATAAGTCTGAAGGTAACAGTCGCTTTGAAGCTGGTAAGAAGCCTGACAAGAGACATGAAGAAAAGCCTAAAGACGAACCGATCAAATGTTACAATTGTGGTCGGTTAGGTCATTTCGCCAGAGATTGTCGCAAGCCAATTGTGCGCAACGCCGACTACTACCGAGCCAAGCTGCTTCTTGCCAAAGAAAAGGAAGCTGGTAAAGCTCTAATGGCTGAAGACGATTACTGGCTACAAGTGTCGGATGAAGAACCCGAGGATGCTGAAGCTCATCTGTGCTTCATGGGCAACCATTCATCACCATCTGATACTGATGAAGACGATAACAATGCTCCTTGCCAGGTATGTACCCCTTTTCATGAAGCTTTACTTGATCAGATGCAACTATCTATGAACAAACTTGACTCTTACAAGCTACTGTTAAAAGAAAAAGAACAACTTCTCTCTTCTCTGGAAAACCGTGTCACTAAGCAGTCTGACTTTATGGAAAATCAAAGCTTAGAAATTTCTAGCTATATGTGCACTATTTCTAATTTAAGAGAAGAAAATGTGAGGTGTTCAACAGAGTCACAAAGTCTAATGACCAAAGTAGATGACCTGACCGATAAGCTCCGTATGTCTGAGTCCGAGAAAATTGATTTGTTAAATCAAAACGTGGCTTACAAAAATGAGAACATAAGGTTATCCAATCAGCTAGAAGAGCTTGAAAAGAAACTTTATAAATTTGGTCAATCTGATCAAACGTTAAAGCTAATCGCACCAAAAGAACCAAAGTACGGAAATGCGGGTATCGGGTACGATAACCCTGATTATTTAAACAAGGCTTTATCCAAAGTTCCTACTTTATATGCATCTGAATTTTTTGGATTAGACAAAATCTTTCCTGAATATAAGATACATTGGACCACACCCACTGAGGAGGAAGACCTTGAAGATAAGTTGAGAAGAGAAAACTTTGTTCTTTCTAAAAGGACATTTCCTTTTGTTTATGATACTTTAAATGCTTCTTATAATACTGACAAACCCCGTTTCCTGTCATCCGATTTTTTCCATAGTTACTCTCAAGCTGAACTAGATACTAAAACCGTTAAAACTGAGGAGGAACCTCTAGCTCCCAAGGTTTATGTGCCTACTCTGCTTTTAGAAAAGAAACTTGTTCAGCTAGAAGAATCGTATGCACTAGAAAGGGAAAATTTTCAAAAGGAAAAGCAAAGTCTTTTATCTCAAATTGAGTGTCTCAGTTCCAACAAAAAGGAAACTATGTCGGAAGAAGATAAAGAATATTATCAGACAGAAATAAAGAAGTTGCACTCACAACTGGCTGCTATGGCAGCAGATAATCTGAAAGTGCAACTTCACAAGGTTGACCCTCATGCTCAGCCTTCCATTCTCCAAAGAGAGTTATCGTCTCTGTCTGAAAACTCTTATCCTTCTTCTGACACATCTTCCTGCAAAGCTTTTATGGGTGACTTGTCACCGATTATTTCAAACAAAGGAAAAGAGCCTCAAAGATTTGAATCAGATCAGTGTTCTGACTGTAAAATGCTTCCGCTTATGATTTGCACTCAATAAACTCTTCCAATGTTCTGAAGTCCTCATGTGATAAGGTCCTTTCTGATGAGGAACTTGAATTTTCCGCATTCTTGAATTCTGAGGTGTGTTTAGATAGCAATTTGAGCCAATTTGATTTTAATCATTCTCTACCTAGCCATGTTGATTTTTTAAATGAGTCATGTGCGCCTCCGGTCAATTTTCATAAGGGTGAATGTTCTACATCTGCCTCGCAAAAACCTTCTGTGAACATTCCTTCAAAACCTTCCAAGTCAAAATCTAAAAGGCGTTCACAGAAGAAGAAAAAGACCGGTCGCTCTCAAATGTCACAATCATCAATTTTCAAATCCTCTGACTATGGGTTTAACGGCATTTCAGATACGTATGGTCGGCGGAAAGAAGTGAAATATGCTTGGGTAGCAAAGAAGTCAAAAGAAAGCTCGGCAACATCAGAATTAGTTGATCCAGTGTTAAAGTCTAGAAAGAACAATAACAATCATGATGTTTTTATTTCTAAACCTCTAGTTGCTTGTAATGGAACTTTTCCTTTAAAAGTTTATTCAATTCCGCAATTACTTCAACTGTCGCATGATTGTTTGTGTTGTTCTCATTGTGGATCAAATGATTTTGTTGATAGCCGTTATGCATCTGATTGGTTTGGTTCATATCATATTGCTCCTAATGATTCTCATCGTAATGTTTCCCGTGAAAGACAACGACCCAATTATAAACGGGTCTCTAAGTCGGGTGTTAAATCTAACCCCAAAGGACCCATTTACGAATGGGTACCTAAAAAGAAATAACCTGTTTTGCAGGACGGTCATGTGTGGTATTTAGATTCAGGTTGCTCCAAGCACATGACCGGAAGAAGGGAGCTTCTCACAAACTTCACCGAGAGGTTTTGTGGAAATGTACGGTTCGGGAATGATCACTCCTCTCCTATCAGGGGTTACGGCGATATTGTCAAAGATAATATCACAATCAAGAAAGTCTCCTATGTCGAAGGTCTCGGTCACAATCTTTTCAGTATCGGTCAATTCTGCGACAAGAATCTCGAGGTCACTTTCAAGGCTAAAAGGTGTAGCGTTCGAACTGAGGATGGTAAAGAAATACTTGCTGGCACACGACGCACCAACCTTTACACGATCGACCTCTCATCCTTGAAACCCGATAAGGAAGTCTGTTTGTTGTCAAAAGCATCTGCTGAACAAAGCTGGCTATGGCATCGTCGTCTCTCGCACTTGAACTTCAAGAACATCAACAAGTTGGTGCTCGGGGGACATGTCAAAGGTATGTCAGATCTCAAGTTTGCAAAAGATCATCTGTGCGCTGCCTGCGAAAAGGGCAAGATGAAAAAGGCGCCTCACAAGCCTAAAGCCGTTCCAAGTACTTCTCGGTCCCTTGAGCTAATCCACATGGACTTATGTGGACCGATGCGCGTTCAAAGCATAAATCACAAGAAGTATGTCCTGGTGATGGTTGACGATTTCTCTCGTTACACTTGGGTCCGATTTCTCCGTTCCAAGGATGAAACTCCCGAGTTGATAATCTCTCTTCTGAAAAGTATTCAAGTCAGTCTCAACCAAGTAGTTCAAACCATCAGGACGGACAACGGCACTGAGTTCAAGAATCAATTACTCAACACTTATCTCACGTCAGTGGGTATCTCACATACTTTCTCCGCTGCTCGTACTCCTCAGCAGAATGGAGTGGTAGAACGTCGAAACAGAACTCTAGTCGAAGCAGCACGCACGATGTTATCTCATTCCAAGCTACCACTATTTCTTTGGGCAGAAGTTGTTGCTACCGCTTGCTATACTCAAAATCGGTCTATCATCAACAAGCGGTTCAACAAGACTCCGTACGAGATCATCAACAAACGTATTCCGAACATCAACTACTTTCATGCCTTCGGATGCACCTGCTTTGTCTTAAATGATAAGGATGATCTTGGCAAATTCAGTCCCAAAGCGGATGAAGGAGTGTTCATCGGCTACTCTCAACATGCAAAAGCCTATCGTGTCTACAACAAACGGACGAAGACCGTCGTTGAAAGCGTAAACGTGACTTTTGACGAGGCCCCTGAAATGGTTTCTGAGCATCTCAGTTCAGAACCCGCGCTAACTGGTGTGTTAGCTTCTGGACAATTCCGTTCGGAAGCTACACAATCTCCAGTGGATCCACATCATGCGTCTACGTCAAGAGCACATCTTTCTGATTTGGATTTACTATTTGAATTCTTTTATAATGACTTATTCAATGTTCAATCTAATTCTAAGTCATGTGACAGGAATCCTGCTCAAGCACCAGAAGTGACACAAGTCACTGGCCCTACCGACTCTGGAGGTCCATCCTCGCCTGGTGCTCTATCCTCTACTGCCAATGATCAAGCTTCCCCAAGCTCAAGTGATAGAAATCCTCTTACTCAAGTCCGTGATGACGGTGCTCCTGGACCGACTCCTGTTTCCGCTCAACTTCCTGCACCGACTCCTGTTGAAGGTGCTCTCGAAGCTTCCTCTCCGGCAATCCCGGAACCTCCTATCGTTTCATCTCCAGCTGAGTCGTCCTCTACTCCTTGCTCGACTCCTACTACGAAACTTCCACCTCACAGGCCATCATCCCTCGAGGCAGTTCAGGATTTACCCCCAGGTGGTCATGTGGATGCCGATACCTCCCATCAGACATATCAACCTCATCCACACACCACCAAGTGGACTCGAGCACACCCCCTTCATCAGATCATTGGTGATCCATCCACACCAGTTCAAACTAGATCTACCACCGCGAATGACTGTTTATTTTCCTCGTTCCTCAGCCGTATCGAACCTTCCATTGTCTCTGAAGCGCTGAATGATCCGGACTGGGTAATTGCTATGCAAGAGGAACTCAACCAATTTGAGACCCTCAAAGTATGGCGCCTAGTTTCCCGACCCAAGAACAAGACGGTGATAGGGACTAAATGGATTTTTAAGAACAAGAAGGACGAAAACGGCATAATTGTTCGGAACAAAGCGCGTCTAGTAGCTAAAGGATATCGCCAGCAAGAAGGAATTGATTACGATGAGACGTTTGCACCGGTTGCTCGCATTGAAGCGATCCGCATGTTCCTCGCTTACGCCGCTCACAAGAATTTCATCGTCTTTCAAATGGACATGAAATCCGCGTTCCTCAACGGCGTGCTCAAGGAGGAAGTCTATGTCTCGCAACCCGAAGGCTTCGTGAGTACTGAAAATCCGCATTATGTCTACTTTCTTGACAAGGCCCTCTACGGTCTTAAGCAAGCGCCACGAGCCTGGTATGATGCACTCTCATCCTTCTTAGTCAAGTCTGGCTTCTCTAAAGGTAAAATTGATACTTCTTTATTTATTAAAAGAGAGAAGAACGATATCATTCTTGTACAAATTTATGTTGATGATATAATCTTTGGCTCCACGAACCCCAAGTATTGTCAGAACTTTTCTGCCTTAATGAGTAAACATTTTCAAATGAGCATGATGGGCCAAATGAATTTTTTCCTGGGTCTTCAAGTAAAACAATTACAAACAGGAATTTTCATTAATCAATCTAAGTACATCTCGGATATTCTTCGGAAATACCAGATGGAACATTCTTCATCTATGAAAACCCCCATGTCCACTACTCTAAAGCTCCACTCCGATCCTGACGGTAAGGATGTGAATGCTACTATTTATAGAGGTATGATTGGCTCTCTGATGTACTTGACGGCTAGTCGGCCTGACATTATGTTTTCGACATTCTTGTGTGCAAGATTTCAGTCAAAACCTAAAGAGTCTCACTTAGCTGCGGTTAAGCGAATTTTTCGATATTTAAAAGGTACTGCTGATCTTGGTTTGTGGTACCCAAAAGAGACAGGTTTTGAATTGACAGCCTACTCGGACGCTGACCACGCTGGCAACATGCTGGACCGGAAGAGCACGTCGGGTCATGTTCAGTTCTTGGGCGATCGTCTTGTCAGCTGGGCTTCTAAGAAGCAAAACTGCGTGTCCACCTCCACCGCCGAGGCGGAGTATGTAGCAGCCGCCAGTTGCTGCTCGCAAGTCATTTGGATGCGCACCCAGCTCAAAGATTATGGATTTAATTACTCCAGGATTCCCATCTACTGCGACTCGAAGAGCGCTATAGCCATATCAAGCAATCCCGTCCAGCACACGAAGACGAAGCACATTGATGTGCGCTATCACTTTATAAAAGATCACGTGGAAAAAGGTACTATCGAACTCTATTTTGTTAATTCAGAGCATCAGTTAGCAGACCTATTTACCAAAGCCTTGGACGAAAAACATTTTAATTACCTTGTGTCCAAGCTAGGTATGCTAAATCTGAAAGTTTGATCCGTTCGCAGCTCTCTATGAGTTTCATTCAATAACGAATGACTGTGCCAAATGCACCAAGGCCTTATCTCTGGTTGCTATTATACACACTCCTTGGTTATTGTATTTTACTCGTTCAGTTCTGTGTCCGTTACCAACTTCTGTATCAACAAAGTAGATTTCGTGTTTTCCCGCTTATTTTGTGTTCGTGTGTCTGTTTGTTGTGGTTTTTGTGTGCAGTTCATTTCATTGTTCCCTGAAGAAAGTCAGTTGTTAGTGACGGATCTACAACCCAATACTGTGTTTAGGGGGAGCACTAGAGTCAGATGGTTGGTAAGTCTCCCGAGTCCTCCATCCGAGGGGGAGCAGGTAAGAGGGTTCTGTGTTTGGACCTCCTCTTGGTGAATATTCGAGGGGGAGCTAAGTCTCGTGTCTTCGGGGTTACTTTTATGTTCCTTTATTTTTTTCTTTCTCCATTAGGTTTGTTTTTTTTGAAGTCTTTTTTTTATCACCGAAAACTCCAAAAATATGTTGTTTAAGTTTTCTATATATTTTCGAAAAATACAAAAATATTTCTTTTTATTTGTTTCAAGTTTTTGGTTTGAGTTATCCTGTTTGGACCCGACCAAATTGTCCCAGACCAATTTCTTTTTCCTAGGCCCACCACCCCCCGGCCCAGGCCCATCGCACCTCCGGGGGTTTATAAACCCCGGTCGAACGATTTTCTTTCTCCTTCGCTCAAACTCAGAAAACTTCTTCTTCTTCTTATTCTCTCTCTCGCCCGGGATTGCTTTCGATCGGACCTTCAATCGACCCATCGATTTCTCGACCGAACGTTCGTGTTCATCATCTTCAATCGATCAGGTAGGTGGTTCGAGATGTTGTTTTTCAGGAGTGCATCGATCGATTGTAATCGATCGATGTTATGTTTAGTTCTTCAATCGACCTGAGGTCGATTTGTCTTCTCCGGGGGAATACTCCGATCTAGGGTTTCGCCCCGGTCGAACTCACCTCCGGTCGAATGATCCCCGGTCCTTGTGTTCTCCGGTCTTAATAGACCCCGGTCTACTCCGGTCGAATGACCACCGGTCTTAACTTACCTCCGGTCTTAATGACCTCCAGTCGTAGACCGTATCCGGTCGAAGACCCAATCCGGTCTTAGTGACCTCCGGTCGAAGACCTTATCCGGTCGACCACTTATCCGGTCTTAGTGACCTCCGGTCGAAGACCTCATCCGATCCAACATCTATCCGGTCTTATGAGACCTTCGGTCGAATGCCTCGTCCGGTCTTGCTTTTATCCGGTCGAATCCAAGGTGTTGGTGCTTATAGTCATTCTTGGACTTATGTGTGTTTATGAGGAAGTGGTGCAAGTCTGCGCGCCTTGGTGACTGACCCTAACTCACGAGTAGGGTTTGCTCTTCCAAATTTTTGGAGTTACTACCTGGCGTGATCTAAATCATCACGGTATAACTCCAACGGCGAAAATTGTGTTTCCAAACCTGTGTACTAATCTATTACTTCTTCACAGGTACAATGGCTCAAAATCAGCCACCAGCGATTGATCCAATCGCAGATGCAGAACTGATTCCTGAGGATCAGTTCCTTCCACTTACAGCAAATAACTACCATCTCGATGTGACCCAACTCGCCATTCAACATCAGGTCATCATCGAGATACTAAGGGGCCATCCACTCTCCTATGCTCTAACAGAAACAGCCACCGTTCCAATCATATACCTACAGCAATTCTGGCGTTCCCTTCATGCCTTAGAGGCCGATGGCGGTTTCCATCTTGAAGGACGGATAGATCACACACCAGTGCTTCTCACAACTGATCTATTCCGCCAATTTCTTCGATTACCGACCGTCGGATCTGTAGCTGGCCAAGAAGACTTCGACCCACTTGTCTCAGATGCTACATTGTGCACCGATCTTATCTCGTTGGGATACGGCGCAGAACTCCGCATACCATCAACATTCAACCGCAAACATCTATCGACGTTATGGTACACGATGTTCACGTATATCAATCGGTGTCTTTCGTCTATAACGAAAGGCATTGATCAGACGAGCGCTCCGATTCTACGCATCTTTCATGCGGTGGCATTCAATCGCCACGTCGACTTTGCCGATCTTCTATGGTTTGAACTCATTCAGAGAGTTCGGTCGACTGCATCTCGGCGGTCAAACTTCGTCCCCTTCATGCGGTTCCTACAGATAATCATCCGGAACTACATGAACCTGTATCCCGAGATACAGCGCCGCTCCACTCACCCGATGTGCCCACAACATCCAACCCGGAAGATTCCTTCCCGTGCTGATCCAGAAGGTGTTGTCGCCCGACAAATCCCAGTCGGGGTACTAGACCATGCTCGTCCCACGGCACTGAGTGTGATAGCTTATAGGCACACACACAACATCCCAGCTCCTATGGTCCGGCCAGGACCGGCAGGACCTGCCCAAGGAGCAAGACCTGAGCGACGTGAGGGTCAGCGTCCACGAACGAGAGGTAGGAGCGTCCGGATAGCTGGGGCTTCCGGACAGGGTGTGTCGAGGGCCATTATCGTGAGGGGAACTGGAGTGGGCAGTGCCGTTGGAACGAGCCAGCCAAGTTCGTCGAGGCAACCATCTTCGCCACCAACAACAGACACTCCAATGACAAAAGAGGCAACAGATTCTGAAGCCGTTCAAGTTCAGTCCTCTTCTGTCGCTGCTACTGAAGGAACATCAGCCACTTCAGATACCGAGGAAACCCAAACCGCAACATCGGCATCAAATGAAGAGTCTTCTGACTCTGATGGTGACGATAATCAGCACCCATCCGGAGAGATAAGGAGAGCGAAGGGAGTATTAGTTGAACATCAAGAGGTGAGCTGTGTGAGGGAAAGCCGGAGTAAGCTACATTCTGAGAGTACACGAGTGATGGGACAACCATCTTCGGTTGTATCCCCCCCAGCCACATCTAGCCAGGTAGCCACATCTGCTATCCAGTCTCATGTGTTGGGACTGGGTATTGAAGAAGCCGCCGTGGACCTAGCGGCGCAATTGCACGCCCAACCAAGCCACTCCACCATCTCTCAACAGATGGTGGTTTCACATGCTCACGGGGATTTAGCACATACGTTGTCGGGCTCTCACTTGGAGGGTACCGATATTGAAACAAGAGAACAGCTGCCCCCGTTCTCGCCGTCTTTGCATGCACGGAGTCTAGATCCATTTGTAATACATGCCATTCCTAGGTCACAGATTCCGTTTTCGGCTATCGCCGGTAGCCTAAGTGGCCCGGCCGGAACATCCATAGTAAACCCACCTTCGGGTAGGTTACGAGGATTGGATGGAAGTCCTACCACGGCTATCATCACGCCAACCGTGAACGTAGGCGGCTCGACTTCTACAGTCGTAGCTACAACGGGAAGTCTAAGTGACCCCGGCGTTACCCAAACTGAGTTTGTCTCAAGGGAATATATGGACGGCGCCCTAAAGGCTGTCCAATCTATGATGACGGAGGAGTTGGACAACATCAAACGCATGGTCAAAGGCAAAGGTCCAGCAACTGAGCCGGAGACCACATCTATTCCATCTTCTCTATCAGCTGCGGATCTGTCCATACCTGAACTAAAATCTATCCTTCTCGCCAAGCTTATAGCCCAATCTCAAACCGAACCCACCCAGGATGCCGATTTGTTATCCTTACTTCGTTCTCAAGCATCTACACCGACACCACCTACACCCCAACCTATCGTTTCTGCCGAAGCCTTCCAGATCCAACAAGTCATGCTTCAGTCACTTCAGCAAACCGTGGCTGTTTTGACTGAACGCCTTTCAGCAGTGGAAGATACCTGCCGTGGACAGGCAGAACGACTCAAGCGCCGACATGATGATCAGGATGATCCTGATCACCATGAGGGGGAGAAGCGCCAACGTCGATCTGAGCCGGAGTCTCATGTAGTGGAGTCGGAACAGGTTGAACAGGGTACGGGTTCGGGTACAAGAACAGAGGGACAGAGGCAGGAACAGGAACAGGAACGGGAATCAGTGACAGATCTGATACTATATGATTATCCGACGGTTGAAAAGCCTGAGGAATTTGAATTTGATTCTCCGATAGTTCCTGAAGATTGGACGATAATACTAGATCCGTATGAAGTAACAGACACGATAGAAGAATGTGCAAATTCTGAAAGAGCTCTGGTGGTAATGCAAGAAGAAATTGATGAAATACTGCATCCAGATGATCAATCTTCTACCGTGATTCCTTTACTGACTTATCCAGTTAATTACCCTGAATTTTCTGCTACAGTAGTTCCCGAGAGATCTCCTCCAGCTTCACCAGTTAGAAAACCAGTCAATACAACTCCAGCCCGTCCATCCAAGTGGGAAAGAGTCCGAATAAAAGTTCCTTTCCTCGAAGAAAGTCAGAAGAGGATATTTGCCCACTGGATCAGAAAGTATGATGAAGTTGTTATACATGGTCTACAGTCAGTGAAAAACAAAGAAAAACAGCGTAAACTTGTGTTCGTATACCGAAAGTTCCAGCACAAGTACTCCAAGACGAAGCTCAGGATTGTATCAGTTGATAAGATTATACCCGCCTACTTTATGAAGGTCAAGTATACGGACTTTATGGTTACTAGAGAAGATGGTCAACAATATTGCTTTTCTGATGCTGATTTTCCATGCTTGGAGCCACAAGATCTGCTGTATATCTTACGTGACTTAAAGACCAGAACTGTCAGACCCGGGGAAGTCATTGATGCTCTAGAAACAGTGAAAAGATACATGAAGTGTGCAATAAAACTTGCTTCGGTGGAAGATTTTCAGATCGGGTTAGAAAGCAACCAGCCAAAGATTAATCTGCTCAAGCCTGATTTGAAGATTCCGTCTGATACCCAGAATGTACCTGCGTTTACAGTGATAAAGTTTCCAGAGTTTGGCATGACCTATGTGAATGACAAAGGAATTATGCATTTCATTCGTTTCAATCAGATTGCCAGTTTCTGTGATGGTACGTTGATGTTGCTGAAAGACAAGGTGAAGCGTGCACTTGATAAAGATGAAAAAGGGGTTCAGCTTTTGGATCCTAAATACAAGGCACTTGTTCTTGAAGCTCTGGGTGAAATTGAAGAGCGACTGGAGTACAGAACTCAGATTAGATATTTCGAGATCAGTTTTCGTTTCCGAAAAATCTACGTTCCTAACTGGCGTGACTATCAACTTCTATTTAAAGGGGGAGATTGTTAGGGCCATTTTCTATGTTAAATAGAAGTTCAGGGTAGTTTGTGACAAGTTGTAATAGTTGTAAGCTTGTTGGGCCTTAAAGCCCATAAGCCCATTAGGCCTGCGAGCCCGAGTATTTAAAGTTATTTTCTATTTCTTTTGTGAAGTTAGAGATTCATTATTCAGTTTACTAGTTTTTAGGTTTACATATTATTATCAGAAATTCTCTCTGTAAACCTTAGCCCTTTGAAGTTTATATTAATCATATGACTAGTTGTTGTGGCCAATATATTGTTCATCATTGTTCTTATATCTGTTGATTGCACTAAAACTGGGATCTACAATGGGTCTTCCGAAGAATCCCACCACAAAGGCCCGACACACTTAAAGATTACCTGTCACAGGCATTTCAAGGGGCGGAGGTCCTAGTGCCTACCGTCCCGGCAACACTAACAGACTCAACCCTCCTAGCGATCGCTTGTAAAGTTTTCGGCCATAAAACATGGAATACTAAAGGTCATCACCCAACAATACCCAATCGACCATCCAAAACAGACTGACTACGTGCCTATGGATCCAATGCAACACAGTCTAACCTTACCGGACTAAACATGAATGACCAAAGCACTCGAGCCCGAAATCAACCTCAATACGCAACACGGCGCATTTGTACGTACGTCATGACTGGACCCCACATTGAGCCATATAAAACCGGACAAGTGTCCTCAAGACTCCTTTAAACGACATCAAGCCAGAATACTCAAAATCCCTTTTTGATCAATGATTAACATTTTTCAAATAACCAACGTACCCGATCCATACCATGAACTCACTCACACCAAAATACTTGAATAGACTCCAACGCCGTTTAAGTCGGGACAAAAGGTTTTCCACATAAATTTATACTCTTTATCCTTTCAAAATGTCCCAAAACACAAAATTAAACCTTTTACCCAAACAAACACTAAAATGCCCTTTCTAACCAAATAATATCATTTATGCAATAGCTTACCAAACACACCCATTTATGACTCATTATCAAAATGCCAAAAAATCATAAGAATGTGTGCTATATAAGTTTGTAAAGTTAAACACTTTCAAAGTAACCATAATGATCAGTAGTTAACAATTTCATGTAAGATGCAAAACACTTTAAAATAATCATTTTGGTATGTACACCGTTTTCACAAATCAACTTGAACTCACCTTGCTAGATTTAGGCTAAATCTAGGTTTCACCCAACGAGCTCTTTTAAAGGCCACATGAATCCTCAAGCCGAGGACTTCCAAAACCAAGATCCACACATACCAAACCGTTTAGAAACATTCCCCAAATAATAACTACTAAAATCCCCAACAAGATCAAAACCCTAGTTTCCCCAAAACCATCAAATCCAGATTTGAGAAATCAAACACTAAGAACCCATTAATGGAGCATTTGTAACTTATTTCAAGAAAACTTACCACTATGGATGATGAGACTTTCCGAAGGCACCCATTCCAACTCTTCAACCCGAGCTCCCATACGTTGAACTTGATGAGGAAGATGAAGATGGAGGTTTTGTGGTTCAAGATTCTACTAGCTAGATGATGAAAGAATCATATGGTTCAAGGGGGAAAACCCTTCAAAATACGTAAGGGTTCGTCATTTGGGGTTTGAGAGAGAAAAGGGAAGAAATTTAGGGTTTGGGTTTGAGAGAAATGAGGCTAATGGCTGAAAAATCGGCTTTTAGCTCAACCAGTGCGTCACGCGGGTTATGCCGCGACCTCAAGTCGCGGCATAAGTCGCCCGTTTCCTCTAGAACTCACTTCTGTCATAGTGTTTTAGCTAACACTTTAGCCAATTAGAGCATATTATTATTTGGCTTTGAACTTAAAACCGACATAGATTATTTTATGTTCTAACTAAAGTGCATGCACATATCACCTTACTAGTCTTGTGAAACAATTCGTCTCATGCAAGTTTTGTGTAGGATATTATTTCATGCCGTGTTGTGGCTAAAAGAGAGGAAACTTTGAGAGTTTGATATCATAAAAATGTTGTTTTGGGTTTTGCAAGCATTTTATTTGTACGGCCTAAAGTTTGGAATCAAACTAAATTACTCTTACGTTTGATAAAATCGCATGCATATGTCTTTACTAAGTTTTGGGGAATAAACTGATGAATGCGAGTCACGTTGGAAAATTTTATTACATGACATTGTGTGGTTAATGCAAAATTCTGGAATTTGATTTCATGAATTTCCCCTCCTGTAGTTTTGTACAAACGCCTTGTTAAGTTGTTATGTACTATTTTAGTACGTAAAACTATTTCTCATTCACTACATAAATTTATGCAAGTTGGGACCGTAGCGGTCCCTTTGAAAAAGATTGTTGCAATATCTTTCGTTGGTGTTAGTATTAGTTTGATTATTGACCAAATATTTTTCCGAAATGGTTTTATATGTGTAGCGGTTGTGACCACTTTGTACACCTACCGAGAAAAAGGTAGTGGATTTTATTCGTATGATTAATCATTATAAAGCTTTTACATTTAGGGGTTTTATAAAATTTTAAATTGGCATAGTAGTTTGAAAAACCTTGAACTCAGTAGAGCTGTAGATGTAAGCCCTCTTGTGATAGAGGTCGAGATTAAGGACTAAAGGAGTCATCGGGGTTTGAAGCGTCAGAGGACCTGGCTTATGGTTAATTTTGAATCTTCGGACTTCAACTCATGAACTAGTTCACGCAGAAGAATTTGAGACGTTAGACTTATACTCTCTCCCAGTTAATTAAGTGATGATCTCTATGCTTCAATAAACCTTCGGGTTAAAACCGTGTACGGTCGGTTGGGTATGGTTGGTTTTGAATTTGTGGGTTTTTGGTACGTCGGTATACTAATTATCAGTGGTGTGTCACCTTATCAGGTATTGGTGAATAATGATGATATTTTGGTTGGCTAATAAAGCGGTATGATTTGGGGTTTAAATTCTATGAGTAGGTGTCAACTTTATTCGATATTGCAACTCGGGAGCGAAATTTTTGGTGGTATACCCACGTTGCAAAATGGCCATTCCGAGGATAGGTGTCAACAATCTATTTGGAGGACAATAACTGTTGGTGTGCTTCAGTGTACTTCCGTTAGATCTGGTGTGTCTGCAGGACAAGCGGTAACCTTAAGGAAATTAGATGTTGATAATTAAGAATCAATCATTGGTGTTTTGATAATTGTCAAGACTTTTGTTGATTTGGCAATCGATGCTTGAGTGCATGGTGGGAGTTGTGTAACCTTGGAGTTTGGGATAAGCGACTATTTGTAGAGTGTGTTGGTAGGTTTCTGGGGGAAACATCAAACCAATGATGGGATCTATGGAAGTTTGGGAGCCCGTGCAGAAATCGTGTCTGTGTCAGCTTTGAGGAATGGATTTAAGGTTGTGTCGGTTCAAACCAAACTATTCGTTAGAAAATTTCGTCGAAGGACGATAACTCTTTGGTGGTAATGTTTATTGGTTACATTTGGTGAGAATGTCGAGGTGGACTTTAAGTACAAATCGATTATTGAGGAGACCTTGATGCGTCGTATTTAGAGGTATCTAAGGGAAAGGTTTGCTTTGGGGTATTCTTGGTGGAAATGACTGAATAAGGTCGTAAGTTACTCTTGAGGTAATATGAGCAACATAAGGTTGGGAGGCAACCAAGATTTAATGATTAAGAAAATGATTAATCAATGACTCAACGTTCATCCTGACGCCGGTGAAATATATCGAACGTTGAGATTGAGTTTGTAACGGCACGTTATGAGAAACTCAGCGACGACCTCAACCGGAATGTAATCGGGTCCGTATATTAAGTGAGATTTCATGAAGGCATTCCTTTTGGATAGGAAATCAATCGATCTTTCCAAGTGTGATGTTGGGTGCTTGGTGGTTCCAGATTTCGAGGACAAAATCTCTTTTAAGGTTGGGAGGATTGTAACACCCCGATTTTCGAAAGTCATCATTTCAAGTTAATACAGAAACCGATATATTAGGAAAAAAATAAGATAAATGATTTTGGACTTGAATACTAGATTTTATAGTCTATATGGATGATGGATTCAATTACGAGTCCAACGGTTCTTTTTTGGAGCAAAATCGGAGCTATAACGAAGAAGTTACAGCCAAAACAGTGAATAATGAAGAAACCGGACAAACAGTGCACGGGGCGAGTTGTGGCGCGACATAGGTCGCCCCGTAACCTGCCCGGAGCCTTGTTCAAGCATAAAACCCATTCGGGCGACTTGTGGCACGACCTAGGCCGCCCGGTAACCCGCGCGGAGCCCTGCTCGAGCTTAAAACTCGATTTTTCAGCCACCAAACTTCATTTATTCATATCTTTTGCATCACAACTCTGATTTTGATGATTCAAGTTGCCATGGTTTCGTTTTTGAGATATCTTCAAGGATTTATCAAGTGATTGGAAGTCTATTGGAAGATCCAAGGGTATTTGGTGGTGGTAAGTTCCTCATCTCTCTCAATGTTAAGCTAGGGTTAGATGGTTTCACCCTTTTTCCTTTCATCCTTCAACTTAGGTGTGTTTTTGGTGACTTGTATGTTGAAGGAACCTTGTAGATGTGTTGGATATATGATCTATAGAATTTTCTTGGATATTCAAGCCTTCATCTTTGGAGATTCAAGTTTTGGTGGTAAAATCTAGATTTAGCCTAAATCTAGCAAGGTGAGTTCAAGTTGATTTTTGAAAACGTTGTACATGCCAAAATGTATATTTTAAAGTGTTTATGTGTTTTACATGAAATTATCAAATGTTGGGATATTTGGTAATCTTTGATTACTTGAAGTATTTAACCTTGTAAACTTGGTAAAACACCCACATTTGGGGGTTTTGGGCATTTTGATAAAGATGTCATAAATGAATATGTTTTGAAGATTTATTGCATAAATAGATCTTTGGTTAAATAAATACACTTTTAAATGTTTGTCGGGTTTTATGCATCATTCATGAAAAGGGATGTTTCGAAAAGTACGAAAGTGTGAGTCTTTTGGTTTTGGGTCATTCCCAACTTTGGAGAATATTTTAGAAATGGAAAACCCTTTTTGGTTTGGGCCGAAGGCCAATTGTGTTTTGAGAAATCAAAGTTTTGGGAAAAGATGTAAATTGGTTTATGTAACCATATTGGCTCTCGTATTTTAGCCAAACGTTCATTATGCCTTTTGGGGCTTGGTTTACACTCAAATGAGTCTTTGGAACATTTGTTCAGTTTTGGTAGCTCGTTTCGGAGCCTTAGACGTGCGGTGTACTTATTTGCATCTTAATTGAGAGTTACATGTTTTGAATGCGTTAGTTCATTCTTTTGAGTCATGTAACGTTTTAGACTGTAATGCATTGGATCCATAGGCATATGAGTCAATCAGTTGATTTAGTGGGGACTTTGTCCCTGTGTTGCGACTGGATATTGTTTAGTGGGGACCTTATCCCCTTGGCTAGTGGTTGGATTTGATAACCGCGTAACCTTTATTGAGGGCTCGAGGTAGATATCGTGGGTTGGTTGAACTCGATGTCCGTTTGCAATCCAGTCTGGTTACTCATCGTGGAATTTAGTGTCCGCGTTTGAATTCTAGTGAGTGGTCCCCAAGTCATGTTTTGTTTTTGGAAGCTTGCGGTAGTGCTCTGCAGAGCCGTATACGGAGCTAAGTCTTGCGGTGGTAGCTTAGATGAGTCAGATACGGGGACTTGTGGCTTTGGTAGTGACACTCATTAGAGGTCGAGTAAATACTAGGATCAGTGGTGTCTTGCGGTGGTAGCTCAGAGGAGCCGGATACGGGGAACCATGGTCTTAAGTGAAGCTCGAGAACATTGATAAGTGGCTTAACTTTGTGTGCCTGCCACATTCGATGGAATTCGGGTATCCCCCGTCACCGAAAGGTGTTGTTTTTGGGTATTGAGTTTTATTATCAAAGTTTTCGGTGGCGTCTTGTATAAGTGGATTTTACTCTTGAGTTATGGGTTGAGTATTATGCCCCACCCGTGTTTTGGGTGTTTCGGGATATAAAGTTTTAACCTCATCTTCACTAATGTTGAGTTCGATTTCTATTCACGTTTTGAGTGAGTTTCGGGTTGAGATTAATTTACGAAAGAACGTTTTATTTTGGGGTCTTGTCCTTGAGGTAATTTGGACTGGAAAACGTTTACATCGGTGTTTCCTTGCCTAAAATACATATTATTGGAAAACGAGTCGTTTTCATATTTGAGATATCATTTTGAAAGATTATAATTTAAATTGCATTACTCCTTTTTAACAATACCTTTATTCATGTTGAAAACTCTTGAACTCACTAGGCGTTAGCCTAACCTTTTTATTTGTCGACATGTGCAACAGGCTTCGGATGGGAATAGCTCTAGTAACACCGTGCTGAGAGGAGTGCTAGTGGTGTGCTCAAGAAGTGGTTATCTTAGTGAAGTCTTCCGCACTTGTTTCGGGAAGAGCAACTTGTGTTTGAGGATTAAGTAGCACTCGACTTGGTTTAGTCTTTGTGTATTATTGGAGTTTGAATTTGTTTGAGATTAAATAGAAAGTCTTATTTTGGAGATTTACCTTTTATTTATGTAATACCAAAATTTTTATTTAGTTGCTCTTACCAAATTTTGAGGGTGTTACATAACCTGCGTGCAGCCTACGAAAACATGATCCAAACTCTCAACTTCCTCACCACACCTCGGGCAAAGTATGGTATTTAAATCAACTCCCATCCCGTCCAATATCGACCGACACGGGACCCGACCTAGTCTAACTCTCCAAAGAAAAATATTTATCTTTTTCGGTAAAATTGTAGACCAAATAGTTTCGTTCGAGTTTAACACATGCATACCCCTCTTCTTTTCTATCATCTCTCGGAGCTCTTTCACGTTAAAGTCCGTAGCCGTACCCATGTTCCATACGACCCTATCGCATTTTCCCCTTTCCGGAGCATAATCTTGAATCCTCTTCAATAGATCCACCAATTCCCCGCACTCTCTGTCTCTTGGTTCACTTCTCCACTTAGGCGCCGTTTGTTTTTTAAGAGATCTAAAGTCTGAAGTCTTATTTTAGTTATGATTAATAAGAGGTGGTGTGTAAAAAGGTCTGAACAATTCAGACTTAAGAGCCATTAAGAGATTTTTTTTTAAAAACAAACAACCCCTTACACTTCCATCGCCATCTATCGTCATCCCACTCTCCTCTATCTGCCACTCTTGCATCCTTCTCGTCCTCCAAACGATACAAACGATTAAAATCATCTTGAAGACTCGTGTCCCCAGTCCACTTTTCTGTCCAAAAACTAGTGTCTGAACCGTCCCCTATCAATTTTCCAAACGAACTCGCAAAATTCAGCCCCTCTTTACACAAATCCTTACCCACCCCAATAATATTTTTCCATGTTGTAGCCGTCCCCTGCTGTCCAAACTACCTTGTCCCAAGCCACCGTCGTTCCCATACACACTTCTCACCACGCTCACCCAAAAGGCCTCTTTTTCCGAAAAAAATCACCACCACCACTTACCCAATAATTCCCAATTTATCGAGGTGAGACTACCCACATTTAATCCCCCTGACTTAAAACTTCCCACCCTTTTTTCCCATTTAACCCACGACACACCCTTTTTCCCACTCTCCCCTTCCCCCCGCCCCCCAAAAAAAATTTTGATCAAATTCTCTCCATCTCACTAATCACTCCATGAGGGGCACGAAATAGCGAAAAAAAATACAATAACAAGCTGCCAAGTACCGATTTCACTAAGGTAAGTCTACCTCCAAAGGATATTAATTTCGATTTCCACGACGCCAACTTCTTTCTTACTTTTTTTTTTGCTATTTGAAATTGCAGCGGCTACCGAGTACAAGTCCTGATCTGAGACCGGTTTATATATAGGGTCGATTTACAATTTTTATAAATTATGATACAAAATTTTCAATATATTTACAAGATTTTCTTCAAAATTTTCATTTTTTTCAAGTTTTTTTTGTAAGTTTTAGAATATTTTATCTACTTAAATTTATTATTTAAAATGTATTTCAATACTAATTTCAAAAATCCTAATTATGAAAACATGAGTAACATTTTTTGAGTAATTGGTCCCCAACCCAACTGAGGACCGATTTTTGGTCAGTTCTACATTAGAATAGAGATTGGAGTATTGGACTAACGACATTACTTGTTGTCCTAGACTCCTTATTGGACTAGAAGATTGCTATTGAACGACTTCATCGCCTGTTTGGAAAGAGTTTAATGGGCTTAATGAGCCTTATACCTTATTCAATAAGCTATATCTTACTGTTTGTTTGTGACTCGTTGATTAGGTTAGAGCTTATTCGCTCAGCAAAATGAGACTAGCTTTATCCCGACATTCATTAACATTTCCATCCCTACCCTTTCTCATATCGCTCCCACATTCATTAATACGTCACCCCTCCGTCTTTCTTCCTTGATGGTTCTTCTCCATCCCCCTCCTTCTTCCCAATGACCGTTTTATTCGGGTATGGATTGATGAAGACAAGCATGTACAATACTTAGCTATTTTGTCGGTCTCTCGTCATGTTGCAGTATGCATTTAATAATATGACTTTTCTAATGACAATAACTTTGTTCGTTGTGGCATGTTGATTCAGTTTAATATGGGCATAATCCACAAGCAACCCTACTTTTATCTGGTTGAATATTTTATAAACCTGTTAAGACACATCAAATTAAATTATTTGATCTATTTTTTCAGGTAGAGATTGTTAAAATAATACACATGATCGAGATTGAAGAAAATACTATCAAACAAAAATACATGTTACAAAATAAACAACCCTGTCAACCTGTTTGCTTGATCATAAAAGATGAAAGACGTAATTAAAAGCCAAAATAGTCCGAGATAATCATGGGGACCACCCTCTCTTTTACGATATTTATAAAAAAAACGAGACTTCTATAATAAGACGGAAAAATCCCAGTTATTTAATAAGACGTAAAAACGTCATCTTTTTCTTTCTGGCACTAGAATTTAATTTATATATGTACTTCCTATATTTATTTAACCATTTGACGGGAAATGCTATATGCATCCCTTTTAATTCATAATCGTATCAAATCATGTATCGGAAATGTACAAAGTAAGTGTTGATGTGATGTGTGTGGAGAAATTAGGAGGGAAGGGTGTATTTTAGCAATACGTAGAAGTGCATTTAACCCACCCCATCATTGAATGCACACTAGAATGAGATGCACCTAGATGAGATGAATTGAGATGCACCAGATCAATCTCCATATCAAGCGGGATTCATGGATGGTTTTGAGATTTAAAAGTGATCAAGGGTTCAAATCTCTTCTTATCTTCTCACATTAACTTATCTTTTCACCTGATCCTCCGTCTGTTATATGCACCCCTATTTATGTCAGAATCATGTTAAATCATTAATAATGTACCAATAATGTAAACAATAAGTCTTAGAATTGATGCGTGTAAAGGAAATTCGTAGGTATTGATAGGGCTATAAATGAACCTAATGTTTAGCAAATCGTTCGTGAACTGTTTGACGAGAATTTCGTTTATGTTCGTTTATATAATAAATGAACAAATATAAACACATTTTTTTGTTCGTTTAGTTAAATGAACGAACATGAATAATGGTCTTGTTAGTTTATTTATGTTTATGAACGTTTGTTCATTTTATGTCCTTCGTTTATATTTGTTTACATTTGTTTATATATAAATAAATATATTTATATTATGACATTAGGGTCAGGTTCAGAGAAAAACCTAAAAAAAAATGAAAATTGAGGAACACATTGATAGCCTTTCATCTCGATTGTATACACTTGTTCATACAAGTAATTTGTAACATCCAAATGTTACAAAAAAAACATCCACATGTGTATATGCACAAATGCATGATGCACATGTACATAAAAACCAAAAAACAACTTAATTTACCTGTATGCACAATCACAACAGCACACATGCATACCGTCCAGATAAAGGGCTACCAGGTGTTCCTTAGTTTTCCATTTTTTGTAGTTTTTCTTTAAACCTCCTTTTATAACATTAATACAATATAAAATCATTAATTAAATTAAATTTTCAGAATTTTTTTTTTATCCCTCTTAAATATACCAAGTTTTCCATTTTGTTATGTAATTTTAGGAACAAAATGATTACTAATGATATTTTTTTTTTGTTCATTTATATTATTAATAAACGAATATAAACAAACACATTTTCTTAACAAACGAATAAAAACACAAAAAATTCCGTTCGTTTACCATTCGCATTCTTTGATTTGTTTGTTTAAGTTAAATCAACGAACACAAACAAACCTCCGTTCTTCTTCGTTCGATTCGTTTACAGCCATTTATCAATGTTATTTATTAACTTAAGAGCCAATGATATCATCAAAGCTTATACATGATGACGTCATCACCGTCCGGAAGTTTTTGCAGGCCGCCGTCCACCGCCAGATCATGGCCGGTGATGAAACAGGAATCATCTGATGCCAGAAACAACACCGCTTCCGCTACAATCCCTACCGTCAATTCGATCCCTTTCAAGCTCGTTAACGCCTTGTATACCTTCATCGTCTCCGTCGTCTCCTCCGCCGTCCTCTTCGCCAATCCCGTCGCCACCGCCGACGGCGAGACACAGTTCACTCTTATTCCGTGCACGCCGAGCTGCTTGCTCGCCGATCTCACCAATCCGACCACCGCGTGCTTCGCCATCACGTAATCCGTACGCGTACTTCCTCCTCTCGATGCGGCGACGCTCGCCGTACAGATCACGCAACCTCTCACGCCTTTCTCCACCATTGCTCGCGCGGCGTGCTTCACGCACGCGGCGGTTCCGCGGCAGTTGACGGCGAAGAGGCGGTCGAATTGTGTTAGGTCGAGATCTAGAACCGTCTGGTTAGATCTGGTCACGATTCCGGCGTTGCTGAACATGATGTCAAGTTTACCGTAGGTAGCGACGGTGAAATCGACGGCGGAGATCACTTGTTGTTCGTCGGAGACGTCGCAGTGGATGTAGGTGCAGCGATCGGAGCCTATGGAATCTGCTACTTGACGGCCTTTTTCGTCTTGGATGTCTGCAATGACGACAAACGCGCCGTGGTTGGCGAAGAGATGCGCCGTCGCTTCTCCGATTCCGCTTGCTCCGCCGGTGATTATCGATGTTTTGCCGGCAAGTTTCAAGATTTTTCCGGCCATCTTCTTCTCCAAAGAATCGAGTTATTTCAATGGCTTTAAATATTGAATAAAAAAGGTATAGTATATACAGTTCTAAAAAATACATAATTAATATATTTTTAATTAATAAAATATTTTTTTTAATAATAGTGTAAGGCATTCTTTGGGGAAAAAAATTAGCAGCTAGTTTTTTTTTTAAATGTTTGGATGATAATAAACTAACTTATAAGCTAGCTTATTGAAAAACTACTAATAGTAGTGTTTTGAAAAGCTAGCTGGTAGTCAGCTAGTTTGCCAAACATAGCCTAAGTAATGAATTTTGTCTAGGAATATTGATCGAAATATCCGATCTTTTCCGACCAAATTCACTTTTTTTTTTAAGTTGGATAGGGATAGGCAAAAAATAATTTTCGTCGTTTATGGATCACTCGAATAAATGCAACAATTCGTGAAAGGGGGGTATGCTATAGTTATAGTAGATTAATAAACGATCTGTACAAGAGACAATTGCTTCTTAATCGTAAAATACTTGCACAAATAGTTATATCAAATAGGAATTGTCTTTATATGATTTCCAATGAGATCATAAAAGAAGTAGGTTGGAAGGAATCCACCGGTTAAACGGAGTTGAATTCCAATTTTAGCCAGAGTTGACGCCTTAGGCATATGCGTAAATGTTATTTTCAGATTAAATAAAAAATAAGCAAATAAATGAAAGACAATGTGGATCCTTATGTTAATTTATGTAAAGATTATTTCCAACAGCTTCTCTAAAATGAAGAAATAAAATGTCAAAATCTCTAAAAAAAATATCACCTTCATCTCCAACAGATTCTCTATTTTTGTGTTTACACGATTAATTATATTATTAAAATATTCAATACAACTCATAAAATATTATTTATTTTTACTAAACATTTAATTTGAAACAATTTCATTGGTAAAATGAATAATAAATAATTTCTTGGTAAAATAAATAAAAAATAATTTCTCTCTCATATATAATTATTTTTGGAGATATCTACAAATTTCGAGATTTTCATCATCTCTCTCATATTTTCTCTATTTTGCAGAAGGTTTTGGAAAATTTTTTGTCGCAAAAAATCCCCAAAATCTACATTTTGGAGAAGTTGTTGGAGATGCTCTAGTAGAAGCTCGATGGAATGAAAAGTAAAACCCAACAAGGCAACAACGGAAGTTGGGTAAACTTTTTTTTTTTTGGTCAAAACCCGTCTCTTTTCACTTCATTTTTTTACTTGTTCTTTTTTTTTTTTTTTTTTTTTTTTTACAAATTTTGACTTTCTAACAACTTTTGATCAATCTTAACTTTTTCTACAAAATTGAATCTTCAAATTTTTTGAACTTCGAAGACCTAGCTTGTTAAAATACACAACTTCACAACAAATTATATTATCAGAGACCCGAGTCAAGATAACATTTCAAAGTTTTGTGATCAATTTACATTTTCCCTCAAACATTGTATTCAACCTAAGTTTACTAGGTATATCAAGATCGTACTAATTAGAATAAATCTCAAAAAAAAATCAGATATGTGCATAAATATCTAAAAAAACGCATAACCAATAAAGTAAAAAAAAAACTAGAATACAGATGGAGAAAATCAAATATCCACGGCCACAAGAACCCATGTGGTGTTTAAGTGATTATTGATATCGATGTTATCTTAAATTTCTTCTTAGTCATTTTCTGTCTATATCACTCAACAAAATATAAAATCAACAACCAAATAAACAATTTAATATATGAGATTTATGTAAACCTTATTTCACAATTGATCTATTTCTAAACAAACAAAAATCATTAAAAAAAATAGATTTAGAATGATTTGATTTTTAAATTACAATTGAATTTTACATTCTATTGTATTACACTGATACATTTGTAATAAGAAAAAATAAACAAACAATTTCAAAAAGTGAACAATAGAGCATATTCTTTACATAGGAGGCCTCATTGAGCATAGGAACTCAAATTTCTCAGATAAAATTAACGATAAATCATTCTACGAGGTTAACCCAACCAAAATATAGTTTTGATAAGTAATCAAAATCAATCGATGTTATGTAGGCTAAAAACTCTTTTATAAGAACATATTAAAACATATAATTTAATCCAAACCAAAAAAAATTCCTAGTTTTGTAGTTTAGAAATTTTCTATTCAAAGTCACAGAGACCCCACGGCGTTTTTTAAGACATGACTTATAGCGGCAAATTTTTATATCATATATAATATCATGTATATAAACATATGTTTTTTTACTATTACTTAATGAGTCAATTATATTAAACATTTAGATTAGTTTATATGTTAAAAACTAACAAGTAAGACATTAAAAGATGAGGAAAAATCAAATACCTCGTTAAAAAACCGTGCATTAGGTCATGGTATGTGTAATAACCGGGTGTAAATTCTTCATATTTTAAAGTTTGGATGTGGGATGGTCAAGACTCAAAGGGTAAGGGAGTAAAATGTAACATTTGAAAGAAAGAGTTTTAACCCTAGATGAAATGGGTTTTGGCTTTGACGGTTGTTTTTGAAGAAAAGTGTTCTTGGGCGATTTTGGAGAGAAACCGAGAAGAGAGGCGATTCTTCAAGAATTCCAAATTGGGCTTTGTTTTCATTGCAAGGTAAACCTTCTTGTGGCTAGTAATCTCAATCTTATCTTAATGTTGTTATTCATAGTAGTTGTAATTTGGGGTTGTGAAATGAATCTGAGGATTTAATATTTGGGTTAGTTCTGGCTTTGGGTTGTCGATTTATTTTCTGTTAAGGGGGGATCTTATTGAACCAAGTTATGCAGTAAGAAGTAGGTTTTGGGTTGAATTATTATTAATTTCTGGTAATAATTAGATTATGTGGTATATGCGCTTAATTGTTCGAGGTTCCGTTCAACCAGGTGGGCACCGGTCAACCGGACCTGGGTGTCCTCGGTCCCCGGGGTATGTGTTTGGTTAGGCATCGGTCGATGGTTTGACACCGGTCGATACCGGTTTTGGGATTAAACACCGGTCGGCTAGGGGGTGTAGACTCTGGTCGCCTTTTTAGCACACCGATCACCGGGGGTGGTCTATACCCCGGTCGAGTAATACACCGGGCAGCCATGTTAGGCCCCGGTCCCCGGGTTGGTTAAGTGGGCCAAAGCCCAATTATTTGGGAAGGATATTTTATTTATTTAGGTAATCTTTTGGCCCATCTAGAGGTAACAACTAGTTTAATCGATTTCGATTTGGGGTATTATGTTAGGCCTTTTTGAGTTAGAAGTTTAGAGGGTTCACCGATCAATGTTCTTTTATAGGTTTTGCCTCGGTTCAAACCGTGAGAGTAGACGTCGAAGTTAAGTTGAGGACGACAGGTGAGTTTTTCTGAACTAAACTTTTTGGTAACGAAAGCATGTAAAGTTTAAATCTTTAAACTTTGATTTATTTACGATGGCATATTTATTATGAGATTATTTAAGTGTGTTTTAAATCGTTGATGTTTAAATGTATGCATACATTATTTGTGGAGAATGTGACCTAAGTCGGGGAGTGTGGCCCGCCTACTCGTGCCGGGGAGTGTGGCCCGTTTATGTCATTGGGGGTGTGTTCCAAAATTAAGGCAGCGCGAGTTAGACACATCGTCTTTGACGGTCGTGTGGTCAGTAGCGTGTTTTATCTCTATGTGCTTATAAATCTGTTGAGTTAAATTTGCTGGAAAGTTATTTTTATCGCTTAACTGTTAGAGGGAACTCACTAGACCTATGATCTAACCCTCGCTCTTTCAAAACTAAAAATCTTTTCAGGCAGTCGTGATTTAGGCAGAGCTGATAAGGGCAAAGAGAATGTATAGCGGGAAGAGATAGAAGACCGGCATTTTAGTTATTCTCATTAATATCTCAGTTGTGTATAGGTTGCTCTTGCAAACCTTGAATTTAAGTTGTACGCTTGGGGCCGTTTTGGCATGAATTTAAATTTTGATTATTAAGGTTTAGTTGTTATCTTGTCGTTTATGGTTGGGTTGTTACAGTATGTCATAGGCTTAATGTGGTGTCAGACTTATTCTTGAGTCACGGTACGCCACAACAACTATTGCAGCAAGCTTTTTAGAACACTCTCATGATATTTATATATGGCAAATTAAATCCACACACACTTCTCACCTTTGATGATGTTTGAACTCTTGACCTTAAATAAAAATTGAGTTACTATATACTATTGGGCAAATGGCCTTTTGATGACGCACTAAGTTGCTACCGTCACACGTTTGCTATATCTGAATACATTTGTTACATCAGTCGTTTTATTTATTCTATTTATAATCGATTTTATCTATTTTTAATCATATTAACAATAGAAAAACAATTGATTTGAACGTAACAAGTTATACCAAAAAAAAAGTGTCGAAATGAAAAGGGATTCATGATCTCAAAGGAAAAAAAGATGCGTTTTTGTAATTAATTCTCATAGAATGGATGTCAAAAACGGAATGAAAATGATGTTATAACAAGATTCGAGTTTGAGACGGACACGAGATTTAATTAAGAGAACAAAATGTATGAAAATTTAACAAAGCCTGTCTTCTCCAACAGCTATGCTAAAATAAAAAAAAATTGAGTTTTTAGCATTTTTTTTGCTCCAAAAGCTATGTTATACCATATGTTAAAATAGAGAAAAGAAGAGAGAAAAGGTAAGAGCATCTCCAACAGTTATTCTAAAATAGAAAAAAGTGATATTTTAGCATTTTTTTTGCTCCAACAGATATGCTATATTATATGCTAAAATAGAGAAAAGAGGAGAGGGAAAGTAAAAATCTCCAAATTTGGAGAAAATCTCTAAAACTCCATATTGAAGAGAGAGAAATAATATTTAATTTTTTTTCCACCAATAAGAGACATTGAAATTGTATGTTTAGGAGAGAGAAATAATATTTTATTAATATAATTGATGATAGAATTGCTAAAACAGAGTAGCTGTTGGAGTTGGTTGTAATTTTTTTTAGAGATTTAAACTTTTTATACTCTATTTTAGAAAAATTATAGTATAGTTGTTGGAGATGCTCTAAAAAACTCTAAATTTGGAGAAATCTTTAAAACTCCATATTTAAGAGAGGGAAATAATATTAAATTTCTTTTCACCAGTAGGAGACATTGAAGTTGTGTGTTTAAGAAAGAGAAATAATATTTTATTCAATGATTGAATATTTTAATAATATAATAGAGTAGTTGTTGGAGTTAGATATAAATTTTTTTAGAGATTTTAACTTTTTATACTCTATTTTAGAAAATTATAGCATAGCTGTTGGAGATGTTCTTTCCCAAAATAAATGTTCACACCGAAAAATCCATTTAGTTATAGGAATTTTTAATTGCAACACTTTTTAATTGACAAAAAGACAAATTTAGAGAGAAAAATATTATTCATCTCATAATTAAAGGCAGAATAGAAAGATAGACATTTACTTTTGAAATGTGGACATTTATTTTGAGACAAAACTAAAATAGTAATGTAGACACTTATCTTGGGTTGGATGAAGATTTACTTTAACAAATATTATTTTTCTCAATCCATGTAATATAGTTTCAATATTTTCTATATAATGTAATTTAGCTTGAATAACTCAGGGCTCGAGCTAATACTTGTTCAGTCTTCGAGCTCAAGCTCGATACTCGTTTACGGGCTCGACCTCAATAATTTTTAGACTTTGATTATATGATTTATGAACATATAAATATGTTTGACTCCAAAAAGTGTATGTTCGGTTCAATTCGACTCAAAAAATTTAATTTAGCTTTAAAATTATTTGTTTCTTTCACATTTAAACTCTAACTTGTTGATCTTATAACATTTGATTACGTAGATGTCAGGTTTATCATCCGCTTCATCGTATCGCTTTCATAAACATTTTGTAAAAGGGTATCACAGGGTTGGGTTCCGGTGAGAAGTTGAGTTAACGGTGAGAAATGGTTATCAACCACTGGATGAGGAATGGACGCACATTAGGATGAGACCGATACTCCTAAGCCGTAATTCATGGGAGGGCTTGAGATTAAAAGAGATCAATGATTCAGATTCACTTCTCATGCTTCTCACCATTAACTCAACTTCTCACACGATCCTCCGCTTGATATCACATTATCAAATGTTTTTGAAGTATATAATATTAATATACTGCAAAACTCAGAGAACTCCTCCAATTTGATGAGAGGCTTGAATAATTGACCTCTAAAATGGATGTGATTTATCAGTAATCCAGATACCTCTAAACCAATGACAATATTACGAGATAGATAGGCTAATGGATACAAAATTGTGAATTTTGAAATTTTGTTATATTAAATGAGGGAAAAAAAATCATCACAGCAAATAAGAATTTTGTTATATTAAACCACAAAGGTTTTGGCGTACTGGTTAAGTCCCTGGGAGATGTACTGGAATATCCCATTTGCCCAGGGTTCGAATCCAGGTGTACACAAAAATTGTGGCCACTGAGGTTTAATCAGTGTTGATGTCTTACAGTTATAATTTGTCAAGGAATTAGTCTAGACATAGCATAGGACACCATTCGAAAAAAAAAAAATTTGTAATACATCTTAGGACATTTTACCCTAATTAAAAATATAAGGGCCACATATTTTGAGAGATGTGGATTCCATGTAAGAATTTGGAATCTTTAGGGTCCGAAATGATTTTAAAGGATTTGGATTTCGTAAAAAGATTTAGAAAATATTTGATGTATAGGATTTGAAATGGAATTAAAATTCATTCTTTATAAATAATATATAAAAATAATTAAATTATTTTTTTATTAATAGAGTATTACAAAACAAATTTTAAAACATTATTACATACAAATCCTACAAAATCGAAATATCTACCCCTTGAGGTTTCAAAATCATATTTTTATAGTATTTTTAATGAATTTATTAAAGTTTTGATCATTATAATAAAAATAAATAAAGATAGTTTAATGTAGATAAATGTATTTTTCTCATTTATAACTCTTATTCTCACCGGAACCTAATCCTATATATAAAAAGGGTAACAAACGATTGCAATGCTTCCGAGATCGCAAGTCGTACACAAACGTAAAAATCCAAACCCCACCCGAAGGCAGGGAAAGCCCGAAAACCACGAAGCCAAAAGCCTTTCTTCATATGCACAACGAATTACAGCATAAAAAGGTTCTCTTTTCCCGGTTCACAAGTGCACGGGATCACGAGCCAAGACGAAGAAAATAAAATAAAATAACCGCATGAAAAAAACGACTGTTTCAAAGGTAACTCGCAAGCTAACGCCGATCATGTCTCGATCCTCGTGGTGCTTGTACATTGTGCTATATTAGATGTGTACCTCTTGTCTCAGACGGTGTACGCTTGTTGAATCGTTTCTATGTCAAGACCCTTGAGTCTAACCACCGATTCAACGTGACCCTTCAACGTGTGCAACTCTCTCAACCTAACAAAACCCGAAACACCAGTCAACAAAATAAAAAGAAGGGCAAAATGGGAAACTTAAAAAGATTCCGACAACAAAAGCATACGTTCTACGTGAAAGTGTTATAATGAGTTTTCTACGACAGTTTTAAAAGTAACATGTCTTGTTAGCTTTTTTATTCTGACAATTTTTAGAAGTGTCATATAAAAACAAGTATATAGGATACTTGTTTCTACAAGACACTTTTTCAAATAATGTCGTATAAAAAGACTAACGTATGCACTTTTTCATAAAAAGACACTTTTTCAAAAAGACTAACGTATAAAGACTGTCGTATAAAAAAGTCAAAAAGACTGTCGTATAAAAAGACACTTTTTCAAATAATGTCGTATACACTTTTTCAAGTATATAGGAAAGTGTTATAAAAAGACTTGAAAAAGACTTTTTCAAGTGTCCTAAAAAACTTGTTACTAATACTCACAAAAAATCTGTTAAGACATTTAACATATTTGGCATCCTATAAAGCCGATTTTGTTGAAGTGTTTTCTTTTATGATTTTTGCAAGTGGAATTGTTGTTTTGAAACATAACGTCACGTATAACGGTTATAAAAGTCGATAGCTCAAAACAAAAATCAAGGTTCCATGAAGCATGACGTAACTCCCACCCAAAAGCGTGTGAAAGAGAGAGATGCATATAAAAAAGAAACGACGATGAATATAAGAATTCGGCAAGCCGTACCTTGCGATTTCGGCTCTCCGTTTGGCTTCCTCGGCCATCTGGTTGAGCTCGGTGACGTTGGTGCGGTCGACAAACATTTTGGTGTCGGGAACTTCAAGCCCATGAAGGGTTCGTTGCGCATGAGCCCATTGGAGCTCACGTTGTTCCTTTCCGAAATCCTTTTGTCTCGTGAACGCAATCTGAAAAACCGATCATTAAGAAAGAATGTTCTCGCCCGACTTTATGCGGACATTTATTTTAGGATAAATATAAATAGAAATATGGACACTTATTTTTTACAAAAGTAACACGTACCCTCCTCTCGATGACAAGATCCCAGGCCCGTCCGCTAAGAGCGTATCGGATAAAGAACTTTATGAGATCAAGCGGGAAATAGAAGACGATATTGTAGAGCCAGATAACACCGGCCCATCCCCACCCGATTCCTTCAACTGCCGCAAAGCTCCAATTGGCGTAAACGGCGATTAACGTAGCAATCTGGTAGAAACCGAAAAAGATAACGAGTACGATTATTGCTCGTATGTTTGAAACTCGGAAAAGAAAAGGTGATGGATCGTTAATTGTAGCGTACCAATTGGGCAATACCGAAAGCGATAACAAGCAGCCAACCGGGACGTTCGACAAACGACCAGCTACGAGACCTCGTCACGAAAATGAGGGCTTGGCTGATCGTGCTGACTTGAAGATATATTGCGGAAGCGAGCTTTCGGAAGTCATCATGAGCCGTTTTCTCGAGGGTCGGTACGCCAAATGTACGCTGCCGATACATTTGAAGATTGGGTTCAGTAAACAAAAACCGAAAACGGTTGGAACCAAATTGCATTGAAGATTGAAAAACTATGGTGGTATGGTATGTCATTCTTGAACAATGATTCGGTTTTCGTTTTCTACGGCCACCGAATAACCTAACTAATGAATAAATTAGGGCAAAATGCATAAAAAAAATGTAACAAAGTTTGGTTTTGTTCATGTTTAGACGTAACGAATACCCTTTTTTTCCTCGATCAATGCAAAAATGTCGCACATTCTTCCCATTTTATACCCATTTTGATCCGTAACCGGTTAATCTCGTAACATTTGATGATGTGTATATCCATTTATGATGCAAGTATAGACGTACTTACCGGAAAGAAGTCCGTTTTATAAGCAGCCCAGAAAAATATCACCGTCATCATGGCCAAGTAGCTACCAAGAATAACGCCAGTTGCGAAAATCTCCGCCAATTTCCAGCTATCGGGAAGAGGAGATGGCTTCACTCGATCCTTCGATATCGTCATAATGGTTCCTGAAATCAAACACAATGGCTTGTGGATATATTCACGATATACAACGGCAGAAACTATACCGTAAAAAACCAAGAAAAAGGCACAAACCGTCATTGAGGATCGCGATGATAAGCACCATGAACGGCGGGAAGTCGAACCTCCATATCAAGGCCAGCAGCATAAAACCGAGCTAACACAAACCAAAATAACCACGAAACATCAAGATTATACATATACACTTTGAATATATTTAGAGACGTACAAGGCCCGTTTTCAGTATTGCAAAAAAATCCTGGGCTTTTTCGGTCCCCGACTGGACCAAGATTTGGGTTGAAAGAGGGCCCGATCGAGCTTTTTTTGGGCCGGGCTTTAACCGGGCCTTAAAAAAAGTTGGTTTCAGGCCGGGATTTGGGCTTTGGGCTTTTTTTGTGCATATCTATCGGTGATGACACAAAATAACTTACCACAATACGAATGGTGATTGAAACCGCATAAATCTGCGAAAAAACAAATAAAATTAGTTTCGACAAATGTATTCAAAAAAAGTAGAAGAAATAAAGGGACGTTACCGTATAATTTTTCATCCTTTGGAAGATGGCCCGACTGGTCAAAACGGCGCTAATAATAACACTAAGTCCGGGCTCGGTGAGGACTATGTCGGAAGCACTACGGGCCGCATCGGTTGCATCAGCCACAGCAATCCCGATATCGGCCTTTTTGAGAGCGGGAGCATCGTTTACTCCATCTCCGGTCATTCCACATATGTGTTTCCTAGCTTGTAAGCGCTTCACTATTTCGTATTTGTGTTCTGAAACAAATCACAACGACATGTATAACATTTAAACTTCCGTTTTCATCAATAAACCAAACCAAACCAAACGAACCCAGTAAATCCCAATGTGAGCGAAGAAATAGAAACAGAAAAATATACCGGGGAAGACGCCGGCGAAACCATCGGCTTTCTCAATGAGCTCGTCGATCGGTAAAGCGGCAATCGACTCGTCTTTATTTTGTCCGAGCAAAGCAGAGGAAGGATACATGTTGGTTCCCATTCCGAGACGTCGTCCGGTTTCTTTCCCGATCGCCAATTGATCCCCTATTCCACAACAGGTAACATTTAGCAATCGGAAACGATAAAAACCAACCCAAACCACCACTTTTTTTTAAAAGATCCCGGGTCATCAAATGTACGTCGGTTTTTCAAGCTCGATAACGACAAGCCAAATTCTAAGGCTATTATTTTTGTTCCCGAACCGAGCAAGCTAAGGCTCGGTTTCGCCTAAAAATACACCTTTAAGACGAACATGAACGAAGCTTAAAACAAAATGCACCTGTAATCATTTTAACATTTACTCCAAGATTCAAAGCCCTTCGTATCGTCTCGGCACTATCATGGCGCGGTGGATCAAAGAGCGGCATGAGACCGATGAACTGCCACGGTCCTCCGGGACTCTCTTTCCGTCCCTCCGGAACTTCCTATCGTGACCAAAAAAAATCCAAAATCAACAGTCAAAAACACAAACACAAAAATCGAAAACCGCAAAAAAAAAAACGTTATTCATGGAAAACATCATGAATCACCTGGTATGCTACGGCAAGTGACCTTAACCCTCGGTCGGCAAACTTATCGATGACGGCATGAACTCGACGTTCTATGTCTGATTTGTTGTGTGCAAGATTCAGGATCTAAATCAACAGAAAAAACGATAAAAATCAAAAGGGTATCCAAAAGTTCGAGTCTTTTTTATCTTTATCGCAATATCGTGTGTTTTGATAGATAGATACATAGATAGATACAGAGACACACACAGACCTGCTCGGGGGCACCTTTGCTGACTCTATGCATTTTACCCTGATTATCCAAATACGTCAATGCCGTGCGCTTATCGGTAGGATTAAACGGCAAAAAGTGAAGCTCTTGAATATCGGCACGGGCCTATCAAAGGTACAAAGCAATTAAACAACTTATAAAAGAACGATAGCATCGAAAGGAAATTTAATTTAATTTAACGAAAGAAAACAAAAACTCTCTTTATCCCAAATTAAATCCCACCTCCGTCACAAAACCAAGTGTCGATATTTCTAATTTTAAGGGTAAAATCGTCATTTAGTTTATTAAAAAGTGTACTAATTATATATTTCTAAAACTGTGCCTCGGTGTATTACCTCTTTCGGATCAGCCAGCATACCGACAATTGCAGCATCGATAGCGTCCTGGTTTTCGGTTCTCGAGGCTCGAGCCGACATCAGAACGACGGTATCTGCGTCTACTCCTTTCGTGAACACCTGAGAAATTAAGTCGATTCTAAATTCAAACAAGTAAATACAAAAAAAAGGGTATAAAAAACGAAATTAAAAAAGCATCTACGAACTAACTTCGATGAGATTTTTATCTACGGTCAGCTTGTTCAGAGTCAAAGTTCCGGTTTTATCGCTGCAAAGCACATCCATTCCCGCCATCTCTTCTATCGCCGTCATTCTTTTCGTAATTGCCCCCTGTGGTAATCATACGCATAACTAAAAATTGAAACAAAAAATCTCGGAAAATAACGAGTTCAAGAAAAGAAAGATGATGAAAAACCTGCTGAGCTAAGCGATGAGATCCGATGGCCATCGTTACGGAAAGAACGGTGGGCATGGCAATCGGGATTCCACCGATAAGGAGCACAAGAAGATTATCGATTCCTGGCCTATATTGTCTATCTTGAATCGGGAACATCACAATAATCTCGATCACCATCCCGACAGCAATAGAACAAATGCAGAAATTCCCGATTGCCGTCAAGACCTAACAAAGATTACAAACAAATAGTAAATCTTGAAAACCAACGATAAACAAACAAGCAAAACTCAGAAATTTTCAAGATTACAAACGAAAGTAAATCTTGAAAAAGAACCCATAAATCTTGAAGGTAAAAGTTTACATCTTTTTCGCATTTACCTTTTGAAAGTGACCAACTTGGTTTGTGCTGTCGACAAGATGAGCAGCCTTCCCGAAGAAAGTATGAACCCCGGTGGCGATCACGACCGCCTCGATCTCTCCTTGTTTGCAAGTCGAACCGGAATAAACACCGTCCCCGGGGCCTTTGGTTACCGGGAGGGACTCCCCCGTCAAAGCTGACTACAAAACCAAACAAGATACGTTTCAATAAAAAAACACTCAAAGCCAAACCAAACCAACCCAGTATATCCAGGAGTCAATCCAAACAAACCCAGTATATCCCACTCAAAAAAAGTGTCAGGGAATAAATCCAAACAAACCCGATATATCCCACTCAATAGGGTTAGGGAATAAATCCAAACAAACCCAGTATATCCCATTCAAAAAGTGTCAGGGAATAAATCCAAACAAACCCGGTATATCTTTCTTGAAAAAACGGGTCCGGGAGGGATGGAATATAGACAAACCTAAATTCTACCCCATAAAGTAGAACAGTTGTTTCCGTGAAAACCCGACTTATGCAAAAGTGTGAACGACAAAATAATCGAATGCCCACCTGGTCAATCTTTAAAGGATCGCCATCGAGGAGACGGGCATCTGCAGGGATAATATCTCCGAGTTTTATACTAATTATATCTCCAGGCACTAACATGGCGGCATCTTCTTCGTTCCATCGGCCATCTCGTAGAATCTTTTTACAATTCATAACCATAAAATCAGGAAAAAATCACTCAACCAACGGACGATATCGAATTATCGAAATTATGGCAACGTAAACCGATACAATACCTTGGCTTTTGGGGCGAGTCGGGCCATGAGGGCGGCGGCGGCATTACCGGCGTTGTTCTCCTCGATAAAACTAATGGTGGAGTTGATTATGAGCAAAGTGATAATACCCACGAAATCTTGCCAATCGGGAGGCTTTCCCTGCGAAATTTCGATTAGGTTAGGGGTTTTTAGAAAGGGCGAAAATGTAATTTGGATTGTGGTTTGGAATCCTTACTCCTCCATTGGCAAGGGCAATAGCCATGATAGCAGCAGCTTCCATAACCCATGATAAGGGATTCCACATAAACCCTAAAAACTTCAAGAATTTGCTCTCCTGAAAAAACCCATTTCATATAAACATCAAGAATTCAAACAGGGTGGCTAAGCACTAAAAAGTTTAAGAATTTGCTAAAAAGTTCAAGAATTTGCTCTCTTGAAAACACCAATTTCATATAAAGTTATAAACATCAAGAATTCACATAGTGGCAAAACAGACACCAAAAAAGAACCCTAAAAAGTTAAAGAATTTGCTAAAAACTTCAAGATTTTGCTCTTTTGAAAACACCCATTTCATATAAAGCTATAAACATCAAGAATTCACGGAGTGGCAAAACAGATTCCAAAAAAGGAACCCTAAAAACTTCCAAGAATATGCTAAAAACTTCAAGAATTTGCTAAAAAGTTCAAGAATTTGCTAAAAAGTTCAAGAATTTGCTCTCCTGAAAGCACCCATTTCATATAAAGTTATAAACAATCAAGAATTCACACAAGTTGGAAAACAGACACCAAAAAAAGAACCCTAAAAAACTTCAAAATTTTGCTAAAAACTTCAAAATTTTGCTCTCCTGAAAACACCTAGTTCATATAAACTTCAATAAACCACACAAATTTGCTAAACAGACACCAAAAACAACCCAAAAACAAGCAGGACAAGAACCAAAAAGATGCATTAATCATCACAAAATCAAGATTCAAAAACAAAACCTATATCAAAACCATAAACAATAAATCAAAAAACACAAATTTAAACTAGGGTTCACCCTCTTCTCTTCAAGCTTATTATGCCCAAAAATCACTAATCTTTCTTCAGCAGCAGCGTTTGTAAGACCCTCTTTACTACATCTCAGATTCTCAAAAACCTCCTCAATGGGTATACTTTCCTGCAAAAATCACTCAAAAATTAATCAAAATTAAACATAAAAAACAAAACCCAAAATCATAAAACAAACACAATGAGAAACACAGATCCAAAATCCATTACCAAATCTACAGTTTCCTTCAAAACAGCTTCAAGAACTTCAGGCTTTTCTTCCCCCATATCTTTCTTTCTGTTATTTTCTTGTAAAAGCTAAGTTGCAGATCAAGAACAGACCTTTTAACACAAAAGATTTATCAAAAAAGGGAAAACCCACATAAAAAAACACAATCTTTTTTCAAGATTTGTGCTTTTGGAAAATAGAAAGAGGCTTCCCACCTATACCAAATCTACAAGCTTTGGAACCGCTGATAATAAGAGAGATAAGAGAAATAGTAGTAACTAGCAACAACAGTTACAGTCCCCTAAAAAAACAAACCCCCCTTTTTTATTTGTGTGTATATATAATTAAAACTCCACCCTAAAATAAATGATGGATAAATTAAAAGTGTATTACTATAATCCATTATGATATATCTTGATTTTAGTTTTTTGTTTTATTTTTTATTTTTGTTAATTTTATAATGTGATTTTATGTGAGTTTGAGAAAGTGATAGGATTTTTTTTATAAATTTGTTTAATTTAATTATTTATTTTAATTTAATTTATGTTTCATAATGATATAATTTATTTTAGGTTTAACAATGTAATATTTTTTAATAAAAGATAATTAAGTATTTTATTGTAATTCAATGATTATCTTGATATATTTTAGATTTTTTATATTTAAAATGATATTTTTATCATATATTTGATTGTGGTTATCAATTAGTTATGATTTCAAACATGCACCATTAAAAAGTTGAACTCATAAGTCATTTATTTGTAATCTTGAATTTTATGTAATGTTCATCAATAAGTTGTACTTGATGCATAAAATATTGTTTTTAAAAAAAATTCTAAAATATTTTATAATATAATATAGATAAATAAAATCTTCAAGCTTCAATTATTCAATATTGTATGCTTGTACTATTGTGCATTGAGGGTTGCACCTTTGAATGACAACTCTTTCATCAATAAAATATTCATTAAAGTTAAATTAAAATCTATGGAAAGCAAAAAAGATAGATTTTAATTTGAAAATAGATAACAATAAGTATTTTATATTAATATGTGTAAAGATTCTTATTGAACTATTAATTGATAAATAAATAATTTCTTTATTTTTCTTTTTAAATTGAAATTGAAATTGAAATTGAAATATGAAAGGAAATAAATAAATAATTCAACTAAATAAAGTTTTAACAACTATTTTACCTTCCAAACAAAAAATGTTCCAAAAGAATAGTAGTATTATTTTAATTACTGTTTTTTAAATATTTTGTTGCTTAATGTGACCGTTGTCGTTTGACAGTCGAGACTATTCTTATTAATTTCGAAACTAAAAATAAATAAATTATACATTATTATTTATTGGGAGTTGTACCTTTGAATTGTGGTCCCAATGGCCTAAAAATGCACAAGATATAGAAATTTTATAATACTTATGTATTATCTTCTTGTAAATAGGTGAGAATTTTTTTTCCTTTTTTAGGGGTTGGTTGTCTACCAAACCCTTCTATAAAGCATCTTCAACAAATTTTGTAAAGTTGGATAATTAAAGTTAAAAATTGCTTTAACATATTTTTTATTTTATAGATTATATTATTAAAATATTATATAATGTTATCTAAACATTTTATTTCATGATTTTTTTTCTTGGGATAAAATTTATTGAAAAAATATTTATTTCTTATGGTAATCAATTTTTGGTGAGTTATCCAAATTTGGAGAAATTTATCCTCTCTCTCCTAATAATGGAGAAAGTTTTGGAAAATTATTAAGAAAAAATTACCCAAAATTCTAATTTTATCTATTTTAAAAAATCTGTTGGAGATGCTCTTAATCATTTTTCCACTTGCAACCCAATTTGGGGTTTTTTTTTGATAAATTTTGAATTAAATACAAATATTTGGTATTTAATCGATTAAATTTAGGGCAATTCTTGAAATGACCAAAATAGATAAAGAACTGAGAAGAAAGGTTGAAATTGGTGATGAGCCAACTTATAAGTATAGAACAAAGCGCATTTGTGAAAGGAAGATACATCCTTGATGGGATTTTAGTAGCAAATGAGTTGGTGGATTTCCTTAAAAAGTCGAAGAAGAGGGGATTGATCTTCAAGGTCGATTTCGAAAAAGCATATGACACGGTTGATTGGAAGTTTCTCTTAGAGATCATGGAAGCGATGGGATTCTTAGAAAAATGGAGAGGATGGATAAAGACATGTCTTAACTCATCAAAGACATCGGTGCTAATTAACGGTTCCCCGACTAGAGAGTTTCAAATGGAGAGAGGCTTGCGACAAGGAGATCCACTTGCTCCTTTTCTATTTCTCTTGGTGGCCGAGAGTCTTCACATTATGGTGGAAGAGGCTGTGGATAAAGGATTGTTTGAAGGAATTAAAGTGGGTCGTAATGAGGTTCAAATATCTCACCTACAATATGCGGATGACGCGATCTTTTTCGGTAAGTGGAATTTGGCAAATGTCAATAATTTAATGAAAATATTGAAGTGCTTCCATCTAGTATCGGGTTTAAAAATAAACTTGAGTAAAAGTAAAATTTTTGGAGTGGGTGTACCGGAGGAAGAAGTTCAATCGTGGGCAAAAAGATTGGGGTGCGGGAGTGTCATGCTTCCTTTTATTTATCTCGGACTACCGCTTGGTGCTTCTATGAGAAAAATCAACCATTGGAAACCGGCAATTGACAAAATGAAAGACAAGCTTTCATCTTGGAAAGCGAAGATGATCTCATTTGGAGGACGATTAACTTTGGTAAGGTCGGTTCTTGGTAGCACATCGTTATATTTCTTTTCCATGTTTCGAGCCCCACAAGGAGTGTTAAAAACACTTGAGAGAGTGAGAAGCCAATTCTTTTGGGGTGGTGGGGGTGGTGAGGAAATTATAAACAAAAAATCTTTTGCTTGGGTAAAATGGGATACGGTTTTAGGGGGTCTCAAAAGGGGGGGTTTAAACATTGGGGGGCTAAAAGACATGAATCGGGCGCTTTTATGTAAATGGTGGTGGAGGTTCAAGGTGGAAAGGGAAGCTTTATGGGTAAGGGTAATTAGGAGTATTTATGGATGGGATGGGGGTTTGGTTGAGGTTGGTCATAGAAGATTGGAGGGAGTAGGGGTTTGGAGGGATGTTGTGAGAGTGGGGAGAGAGTTGGAGATGGAAGGAGTAAATTTTGCGGGTTCGTTGGCGAAGGAGCTAGGAGATGGAGCCGAGACGAGATTTTGGGAGGAAATATGGGTTGCAAATAGGCCGCTAAAGGATGAATGTCCGAGACTATTTCAACTTGAGACAAATAAAAATGTATCGGTCTTGGAAAGAGGGGAGTGGGTGGGAGAAGAGCGGGTATGGACTTGGGGTTGGAGGCGCGAACCGAGAGGAAGGGAGTTAGGAGAGTTAGCAAACTTAGCATGTTTATTGCATTCCAAAATCCCAAGTAAAGATAGGAAGGATAGGGTTATGTGGACTTTGGACACTCAAAACGGATTTACGGTTAAGAAAATAAGGAATTTATTAGAAGAACAAAGGGAGGGTCGTAATAACAATGTGGTGGAAACAAAGTGGGTCAAATCCATTCCAAAGAAAATTTGTGTGTTCTTGTGGAGGGTAAGACTCGGGAGAATTCCAACTAAAGAGGTATTGGATAAAATGGGAATTGAAATGGATACAATATTGTGCCCGAGATGCGGAACAGCGGTAGAGACAATAGACCACGCTTTGGTCAATTGTGAGGACGTGAAATTGTTATGGCACCTAACGGGGAGATGGTGGAACATAAATCTCTCGTCGGTTAGATCGGTAAGTGACTTGTTGGGGACGTGTGAACAAGTGAGTACCAACGTGAAAGCTTTGGAAAGATGGACCGCGACGTTATGGTGTTTCATATACATAATTTGGACGCATCGTAATAAAGTGGTCTTTGAGAAGAAGCAAGGAAAGATTTCAGATCAATTTTTCATGGCGCAGTTAAAAGTCTTCGAATGGGTTAAAAATAGAGACAACGCCTTAATCACTGATTGGAGTAGTTGGTTGTCTAATCCGGGATCGACGTAGTTGCAATCGTCGGTGGTGTTGCTGCTGGGTAGATGTCATCATCGGCTATCTTAACCATCACAGTGGTCGGGTTTGCCCCTCGCAAACGGGCACTGGATGGTGTTGTTTTGTTTTTATTTGTTGGTTTTTGGTGTTGGTCCTAATTGTGTAGGTGGTGTCATGATTTTGGTATTTTGGATGTTTCCTTGCTGCACTCTGTTTGGTTAAATTTGTGGAATAAAATTCCTATTTTGCTGATAAAAAAAAAAGATAAAGAACTGAGAAAATTACTAGGTTTTTTTTATATTTGCCAAAATAACCAGCCAAATTGTCAAAGGAATTTACTATTGGCGATGTTCTCATTAACGTCGGAGGTGGAACCCACTTTCTTAAAAAGGTACCGAAAAAAGAAACCATGCAAATCGTCGAATTGTCAGATTCCTGACGATTTCTTGATATTTAAATCAAGTTGATTTTTTTTTATCAAAAATTGGTATATTTTATAATAAGAATTGGTAACATTTATCAGAATTAACCGATGATTACACAATTATTCATCTACTTGCAACTTTATTGCATACAAAAGTAAAGTGAATACAAATATTAAAGACATATTCACTTTCTATAGCTTTTGGTAAAGAAAGCAATTTTTCCATTTTGAAAAAGGCGATCAAAGATCAATATCAATAAAAGCCATGAATAAAATATGTATTTCATCGATTTTAAACAAAAGGTCTCTTGATTGGGTAAAATGGGATTCGGTTTTGGGGGGGGGGCGCTTCAAAAAGGGGGGTTTAAACATTGGGGGGCTAAAGGACATGAATCAGGATGGATGGGATGGGGGTTTGGTAAATGGTGGTGGAGGTTCAAGGTGGAAAGGGAAAGCTTTATGGGTAAGGGTAATTAGGAGTATTTATGGATGGGATGGGGGTTTGGTTGAGGATGGTCATAGAAGATTGGAAGGATGTTGTGGGAGTGGGGAGAGAGTTGGAGACGGAAAGAGTAAATTTTGCGGGATCTTTGGTAAAGGAACTAGGAGATGGAGCGGAGACGAGATTTTGGGAGGAAATATGGGTTGCCAATAGGCCGCTAAAGGAGGAATGTCCGAGACTATTTCAACTTGAGACAAATAAAAGTGTCTTGGTCTTGGAAAGAGAGGAGTGGGTATGGAATTGGGGTTGGAGGCGTAACCCGAGAGGGAGGGAGTTAGGAGAGTTAGCAAACTTAGAGTGTCTAGTACATTCCAAAATCCCAAGTAGAGATAGGAAGGACAGGGTTATGTGGACCTTGGACACTCAAAACGGCTTTACGGTTAAGAAAACAAGGAATCTATTAGAAGAACAAAGGGAGGGTCGTGATATAAATGTGGTGGAAACAAAGTGGGTCAAATCCATTCCAAAGAAAATTTGTATTTTCTTGTGGAGGGTAAGACTCGGGAGGATTCCAACTAAAGAGGTGCTAGATAAATTGGGAATCGAAATGGATACAATATTGTGCCCGAGTTGCGGAACAACGGTAGAGACAATAGATCACGCTTTGGTTAACTGTGAGGACGTGAAATCGTTATGGCACCTAACGGGGAGATGGTGGAAATAAACCTCTTGTCGGTTAGTTCGGTAAGTGACCTGTTGGGGACGTGTGAACAAGTGAGTATCAACGCAAAAGCTTTGGAAAGATGGACCGCGACGTTATGGTGTTTCCTATACATAATTTGGACGCATCGTAATAAAGTGGTCTTTGAGAAGAAGCAAGGAAAGATTTCAGACCAATTCTTCATGGCGCAGTTAAAAGTCTTCGAATGGATTAAAAATAGAGACAACACCTTAATCACCGATTGGAGTAGTTGGTTGTCTAGTCCGGGATCGACGTAACTACAATCAACGGTGGTTTTGTTGTTGTCTTGGTGTAATCGACGGATATTTTGGGGTAGGAGTTGACCATCCCAGTGGCCGGGTTTGCCCCTCGCAAAAACAGACACTAGGTGGTGTCTTGTATTATTTTGGTTTATGGTGTTGGGTCGTGCTTGATTGATATATTGGTCCCTGCGGTTTAGTTGGTGTCTTGTTTTTTGTTGTTGATTGATTCCTTCTTGTATTATGTTTGGATATATCGGTGCAATAAATTTCCTTCTTGCTGATAAAAAAAACAAGCTAAAACAAACCAAGAAGACTACAAAGAAAATACAAACAACCTTGTTGGACTAATTCAACTGTTAATAAGTTTTGGGCCTGTGGGGATCTTCTCAGAGGTCATCGGTTCGAATCATGCAAAGTCACTGGGGTTTTTTGGACTATTCCCCAGACCCCTGTGATTAGTCGAGGTGTGCGTAAGTTGGCCTGACACCCATAGTAAACAAAAAAAAGATATATAGATATCCCGACCAATACAAAACAAGAGCATAGAAACGAGCAACTCATCCAAAAGTCTGATAAAGAGTCGCAATCCAACACTTCCAAGGGATAAAACTTTTATGAGATAAACATTATATTTTTTTAATTATTTAAGAAAAAGGGTGCTTATCATTATAATATTGAGGATGCCACCTATCAATATCTTGTGATTGAATTTTTGTTGTCACAATTCCATTAACTTAAAGTTAAAGCAATGGTTCGAATCCGTACTACAATAATCCTTTCATGATTTTGTTTTGTTTGTTTATTTATTTATTATTTTATAATAATTCGATATATGTGAGTTAATGGGGTATATTTGTTGTACTAGTTTTGAAAATTGTTTGATTCATATAATGGGCTATAAAAAGAAGAAGAAAAATATAAATTTTCCTTAATTATATTATATATCTATATTATATTATAAAGATGGCATAAAAAACTCTTAATTATAACTCACTAAGCTTTATGTACTATCATTTAAAGTTATCTACTTAAAATCTCTTAAAAATAACTACTAAAGCCTAATGTATTACCTGTAAAGCTTTTAACCCTAATTAATATATTTCATCCTTATCCCCCAAAATCCTTATCTCTAATCCCCAAACCCTAAAATTATGAAATTTGAATTATGATAAACATAATCAAAACAGGATAAAAATCTCAATTTAAATATAAAAAATATAAAATATATAAGATAATTAATGAATTTTAATAAACTACTTAATTTTTTTTATATAAAAAACATTATATTGTTAAGCCTAAATTAAACAAATTTATATATAAAAAACCATTATCACTCAATTAAAAAACAATTAATTAAGCAATATGTACTACTTTTAAACACTTTTAACCCTAATTAATAAATTTCATCCTTATCCCCCAAAATCCTTATCTCTAAACCCCAAATCCTAAAATTATGAAATTTGAATTTTGATAAACATAATCAAAACAGGATAAACATCTCAATTTAAATATAAAAAATTTAAAATATATAAAATAATTAATGAATTTTAACAAACTACTTAACTTTTTTTATATAAAAAGCATTATATTGTTAAGCCTAAATCAAACAAATTTACATATAAAAAAACCATTATCACTCAATAAAAATCATCAAAAATCGTACTGTAAATAAATAAAAAACAAAAAATAAAAATAAACATTAAAATCGTGATGTATCTTGCTGCATTGCGCGAGTACGCTTCTAGTATATATATAAAGCAGATTCAAACGAGAAACTAAACATTTTTCGAGAAGGCGAGAAGTGTTTAATCATATATGATACACAAGCTTAATCATATATGATTAAACACACATACATGTCGTGTAATTATATATGATATCACACTTCTCGCATTCTCGCAAAATGTTTAACTTTTCACATTATCCTCTCTCTCTCTCTCTCTCTCTCTCTCTATATATATATATATATATGGAGATAGAGAGAGAGGGGGTTATTTGTTAACCTTTCAAATTGTATTAACTTTATGAACCCCTATTAATCAATATGAATTTACTTTCAACATTGATTGGTTTCAATATTATCATTAAACATTCAAGGATATAAATGATAGTTCATAAAGTGTTTTTCTTGCTAGACTTTTTGATTGGGAGTTACAAAATAACAATTAATTAGGAGGAGGTTACAAAATTGTTGTAGTTATTATTAATTTTTAACAAAATTACTATGTATTTTAATTTTCAATTCGTTCATCAACTTTCATTGTATCAAAATGGAATTTCCGTGTGATCAAAAATACATTCAACCCGATATGTTGAACGATTCTACTAATTCTGCGGGGTTGGACGATGTTGATGGAGGAGCCGAGAAAATGTCTGAGCCTCCAAATTACTTAACCTATAATTATAATTAAAAGAAAATGGTAAATAATTAAGGATAATAATGTGATTTCATAATATTAGTGAATTCATTATCCATAAATATAACATACAAATAATATATGTATCACATCATTATCATAGCAAAATCACATAATGAACCTACATGATTGTGGACGTTATCCTCAATGGTTTTCGATTATCACAATATTATTATATCATTATCACAACAAAATCACATCATAAAAATATTTGATTTATCAAAACATTATCACATTATATTACAACAAAATAAGATCATTATCACATCACAAAAAGTATTTGATTTATGAAAGCATTATCATATTATTATCACAAAATTATCTACTATAGACGAAATTGACATAAAAAACTTTGATGATAATAATAACATCTAACAGATTAAAGACAAATTTAAGATAACATAAAATTGTTGATAAATATTAATTTATTATTCTAATTTTTTATCGTATTAAATTAATTTGGATACTCATAAGTGTTCTAGCATTTTCGTACAACATGATTGTTCTCGTTTGAACCCCTGCGTATATGTGTGTGTGTGACTTTACGCTGTGTTCTTGAGTTTCGGAAGGGAAGGGAAGGAAAAGAAAGAAATATTTATATTTGTGTTATTGAGATTAAAGGAAAAGAAAGGAAAGTGAAGAAAAGAAAATAAATTTTCATGTTCTCCAGTATGAAAGAAAAGAAATGAAATATGTCACTTTTACTAATATACCCTTATTTATTTAACAGTGGAATGTAACTAATGAGTATATATGTAATTTTATAAATATTTTTAATTTTTTCTAAATTATTTTCTTTACTTTCCTTCTGTTTCCTCCCACATTTGGGAGGAAAGTTTTAGGAGGAAAATAAACAATATTTTTATTCTCTTTCCTTTCTCTCATTAAAAAAAACTCGAGAACACAACATTTTTTTCTTTCCCTCTTACTTTCCTCCCCTTTTCCTTTCTTTCCTTCATAAAAAAAACTCGAGAACACAGTGTTAAGGAAAAATACTAAAAGGAGAAAATAATGTGTCAAACATTGTTTACAGTTTGATTTTTTTTAATTGTGGGTATCAGCCCAGCTTATTCGTATTAACTAATCACCAGTGGCGGATCCAAGATTTTTTTCCTGGTGGGGGAACCTTTAAGGTAACTTAAATGTCCGTAAAGTTGTCCGATGTATTTTTAGCCTAAATCTAACGTTTTGAGGGGTTTTAAAAGTTTTTTTTGGTTGATTTTAAGAGATTTTTAAGTTTTTTTGTCGATTTCGAAGGGGTTTTTTGGTTTTTTAATCGATTTCGAAAGTTAATTTTGGTATTTTGGTTGACTTCGAGACACCTTTTTTTGGTTAATGGGGTCCCGGACGAAAATTTATTGAGAGGACATTAAGATAGAAAGCCAAAAAATACAAAATTTTACCCTAAAAATTTCAACTTTTTCCCTTTGTAACGGGGGCCCATCCCCCCACTAACATATATATACATCCGCCCCTGCTAATCACTCAAACGATTATAAATGATTTAGAGTCATTGCACGTGAATTTCAATGGCCATTAAGGTTTTGACAATGTCTGGATTCAAATTCGAGAAAAATGTGATTTCTACTACATCCATCTTAGCCTTAATATATGTGATACTACCCAAATAGTTTGAATTTCCTAACTATGAGTGTAAATTGTTTAAAATATTGTTGAGGTCGTATACAAATATAAATTGTAAATTTCAAAAAGTTTGTTAGAAAAGATAAAACAATATTTTAAATACAAAGTATAAAGATTAGGTCAAATATATATATATATATATATATATATATATATATATATATATATATATAATATGTATGACATGTAAGCTCGTTTATCTTTTATACTTTATGAAACAAACGATTATGCACTAGTTTTTAAACTTTGTTGAAATTAAAAATTAAAAGGGAATTTTATTGCGAAAATACTTATGACCTATGTAAGTTTAAAGTTTTTTTTTTAAATTGAATTATTTGAACATCCATTTGTTTGATTTAATGTATAATTTCGGAAAATATATTTTGTAAATATCAATTGATAAAGACAAAATAAAGAAAATATATACCTGTTGTAGGATAAGTGTGTCATCGTCTAAAGGATATGACGATAGAGATAGAGATAAATATATCAGAGTTAGATTAGAACTGAAATATCTCCTAACTATCTACTTCTCTCTGTTTTATTGTTATTCTTTCCATATTGTTGTTCCATTTGTTTTTCCCTTTTAACAATACCCTAATAAAATAGAATTAATAAATTTAAAAATTAATATTAATTTGAAAAAATATTGGCACCTGGCGTTGTTGTTAATGGACTTCACGTTACATCCATATTAGGTCATCGGTTCAACAACTTTTCTTCATATCATATTAAATATTAAAATGAAATTTATTTTTTAATAAATTTTGTTTTCTAATTAGTTGAAAAATGAAAATAATATAAACAGATGTGATATTGTTTGTGTGGAGAGTGAAAATAAAAACAAAAACACGAATATTATGACAACATAAAACCAACAATCGAAAAAAAAAATTGAATAAAGAAATGATGTTTTTCAAAAATTGCAAACAAACACACGTACGAACATGATTTGAAAACAAAAATCAAAACCAATAAACGTCATGAAGAGACGAAAACAAATTAAATAAAAAAGATACAATTTTGATTATTCGATTCATTGGGTTACTTCATTTCCACAACAACAAAAAATGGATGAAAAGCATGTGAAACTGTTTGTTGGCCAAACATTTGAAAACTACATCGATTCTAAGAGCATCTCCAACAGCATTTCTATTTTTTTTCTAAAATAGAGAATGAAAAGTCAAAATCTCTAAAAACATTTTTTTCTAACTCCAACAGCTTTTCTATTTTAGAGAATCAATCATTATTTATATTATTATAATATTTCATAATTTATCATCCCAATACATTTAAAAAAAAACTTAAAATAAAATGTTAAAAATTGAATCTTATTGGTTGGATTAATTAAAATAATAGTTTCTCTCTCTACTTTAGGGATTATAGAGAATTCTCTATATTTAGAGATTTTTTGCCCTTTCTCTATTTTAGCAAACCTTTTAGCAAAGTTGTTGGAGAGAAATAGCAAAGAAAAAGTCATTTTTTTCTATTATAGCAATGCTGTTGGAGATGCTCTAAGCCACCGTCAAATCCCAAATTTTGACCATAAACTCTAAACCTCATTGATTTCAGAACACAAGTAACAGTATACGTTAGGGTGTTAAAAAAACGGGAAAACCGTCAACCATGAAACTGAGTCGAACCATTTGATCCAAACACGAAAAATCTGAAAATCAAAAAAACAAAAACCGAAAAACGGGTATTCATGAGTAGCTTCGATTTTGAATTATAGGTACCTGCGGTTACCTAAACCAACTTCATATAAAACATATATATAATTAAATATATAGTATTTATATTTTTATTTATTTATTTATTAACTCAATGATAAATGAGTAAAAGCATTTTACGTTTTGGTGTCACACATTACGTTGATGATTAAATTTGGTGGTCTGAAGTCGTGAAGGAGCCGACATTAACCCAAAAAAGGACGTTTTTAAACAATTAGATTTATTTTAATTTGTAGAGTTCGGATTATTTTTATTTAGTTGTTGTGTAATTGTTTTAACTGTTATATCTCGGCACCATTTTTGTATTGTAAATGATATTCCTTTACAAATTCAGGTAACCGTGAAACTAACAGCGGGTAACCCCCCTCCCCCCCCCCCCCTATTTTGGTTCGGTTCAGTTTAGGTAGCCAGGTATACTCATACGGTTTGATTCACATTTTCCCTACTAAGCGAACTGAACTGAAACATGAACACTCCTGCTATCCATGATCATCTTTTAATTTAGAGTGAATTACGTTTGTAGTCCCTATGATTTGTTAAAAAATCACTTTTGTTTCTGTGGTTTTGAAATAGTAGTCTTCATCCACGTAGGTGCAATTTCATTGATATTTTTGTCCTTGAGACTAGTTTTGACATTTAAGTGTGGAAACAAAAAGAATAATTAATTGTAAACTACAATGACGAAAATAACAATAAACTGTAAATTGTAAATTAATATGAATGAAAATCGTAAAATTCAAGAGCACAAGACGAAAGTAGCAATTTTCAACAAACCACAGGGACGAAAAATGTAATTTAGTCTTTAATTTAAAAACTGACTTTAATTATGAATATCCGTTAAAAAAAACTATACCTTCAAAGTTTTGTTAATCATCGAACCCTTATAAAAAAACATAGTGGCGTTTTATTGACATATTTGAGTGTTTATCGAGATTCCAGTCTCGCTCACGAATGATATAAAGGCAACATTTTTTTGGCCAAATATGAGAAGAAGGGGCAAGGATCAGAGCAATATGTTAGATGATACATGGGTTAGCTCTATAACTATATGTACAACATTTATTGTGACGTTACGATAAAATATGTTATAAAAAGCAATTTCTTATTTGTAGTTTGTGTCGTTTTCCTTTATGGTAATTAATGTTGTAAAGAGAGCACGTTACTCAACCTAATTTCAGATCACAAAATTTATACATACCAAGCGTTAATATGCTCTTATTCATTTATGATCGAGGACTAATATAGGCATATCTATTTCTTGTTCGGCAAGCAACCTTGGTGGTATTTGGCAATTTGCTTGTTTACTCCCGTCTATCTTTTTAAATCGTTGCCGGCGCCACGTGGTTTTTTCCTCCTAAAGTAGCATTTTTTGCTATTCGGGTGTAAAAAACGATTATTAAATAACAAGTGGCATTGTAAGCAAATAGATAATGTTCAATAAATATATTTATGTTATATATGTGTGTGCGTGTGTATGTGTTTGTGTGACTATAAAATTGATCGATTTCAGATTTATTTTACTTCCAACAAGTTAAAGAAATAAGATTTAGAAAACTAAATGATTTAAGTATAATTAGCTTAAATTCATCAAAAGTGTATTCAAATACTTGCAACATTTTCAATATTTATATTCAAATAACTCAACCCATTGTTTTAACGGTTTATTGTTTACATGACACATAAATTATTTATAAAGTTTAAAAATCAACAAAAAAAATGCTAAGTTTAATTAAACTCGTCATATATAGCAGTATTAAATTGACTGTGACATATAGGAGTCAGAGATGAATACATATATGGGCGTCAAAACTCAATATATGCCTTGTAGTTATTCAAATAATGTTTTAAAACATATGTTTTCGATTTCGAAATAGATCAAATATGTGATCTCACACGTTATGAAATGATAATTTTTAATCATTAATAGGAGTTTATAGTAACTTTCAATTAAAAAACATATATATAAAAAATTGTATCTTTAAAATCAAAATGTATAATAATTATTATATTTTTTATTATCTAAATATTGATGATGTTATTAATATATTTTAAACTAATTATACCATTATTATTGAACAAACAAATATTTAAAAGCATCAAAGTGAATTACGTTTTCGTTCATATGGTTTGATGTTTTTGTGAATCTTATACCTATTTTGAAAATTTAACGATGCATTTTTTTTAACAAATTTCGTTCTTAATGCAACCACATAAATTATTTTAAAATACACAACCTTTTAAAAAAATGCAAACGTCAATTGCAACAACAATACTCAACGTCTTTGGCCTGGTGGCCAGCGCCCATCCGTAAACGCTCCTTCCGGGGTGTGCCCATCAAGGGTTCGATTCCTGGGGGAGACAGGGTGTCTTTTCCGGTGCAGCCTTATGGTGCTACGGCTGTAGGGTCTCCAAAAGGGGACCACGGGACCAGAGGTCTCCGCCAATCAACCTTCTTTAAAAAAATGCAACCACATTGACACATTTTGTTAATTTTTTGAAATTAAGATGAAATCCGTTAAAAACACTAAACCACAAGGACTGAAAATGTAATTTACTCTTAATAGTATGTTGATAAAAACTTCTTACGTTTCGTACCGTTAACTCAATTTCTCACCGGAACCCAACCCTACAGAAAAATTGACTGCAATAGCAGACATCCAAACCAAATTCACTTTTTACCTATTTTTGGTAATCGATTCCATTTTAGCCAAAGTTTATGTAAATGTCTTATGGATTGCATAAATCCTATTTTCAGATAAAAAAGAAAAAAAAAAACTATGTAAAACATATTTTCAAATTTAAAAAAATATTTCAGTAAATTTGCATAAAGATTTCTTTTGTCAATTTGAAAATCAAGTTTACATAATTACGTAAAATATTTGTATAAACTCCAACTAAAATAAATTTTTTATTAAAAAATACTAAAAAATAAATTTAGGTGAGAAATTTAATTATTTTAATCAATATATATTCGTACAAAACTACAAATTATGAAAAAGGAGGATACAAACCATGTGAGGTGGCACATGCATGTGAGTCAGCCAGCGGACAAACCAAATTTGGCTGGATCCATAGACCGTTCCCTACACCTCACCCACACCTAACCAAAACCCAAAAAAGTGGGTGGTTGTACGGTATCATCCGTAGTCCGTACTACTCCGTATCAATTCCCAAAATTCGCAGTTTCGCACCTCTTTTTCCGTTTTTTATTCCCTACTTTAAAGAAACAGACATCGGACCCTTTTTTTTTTCAAAGATTTGATATTTTTTATCAGAATATATTTTAATTATATATTTATGAACATATTTCTAAAATAATTTTTGGGAGATATTAGAAGAAAAAAGTTGATTATCGGTAATTTCAATCGGCTCTATATGGAATCTGTCTTCAACGACACCAATGTAAGGACGCAATATTTTGGTTCACTTAGCCACTAAGGCTATGTTTGGCAAACAATGCCTAAGAATAGCAGGGGGCCCCGGGTTCAAAACCAGGACCTGTCTTGGGCAAAGCCACTACAACCTTTATTGACTGAGTTACAGGTTAGAGCAGTGTTTTAAAACCCGGTTTTTTGGTTGGCCCGGTGTGGTGACTGGGTCACAGTTAAATCGGTTCAGCCATCGGGTCAACCAAATACATTAAAAACACACATATAACTAATATAAGCATAAGTTTTTCATCAATCCAAATACATCAACCGGTTCAACCGGTTTTTTGATACAATCGGGCGGTTCACTCCCGACCATAAATTGCCATAAACCCGACCGTAATTGACCCGTCCTCTTCCCCGGTTCAACCGGCTGGATCGACCCGGTTTTTAAAACATTGCGTTAGAGGCAAATTCTAGGAGATATATCAAAATGTAATAATTTTATCTTAATTATTATTTCGTTCGTCCCAAAATAAATGTTTATATGTATATTTTAGTTTGTCTTGATATAAGTAACTTTTTTGAAAAATAAGTGATTGTTTTACCATTTTAAACTTAATTATTAGATAGAAAAATCAATTACTCCAACTATTATTTAAGAGTAAGATTATTATTTAGTTTATTGAAAACTAGAAGCGTACTCGCGCAATGTAGCAAGATATATCGCAATTTTAATGTTTCATTTTATTTTTTGTTTTTTTGTCGATTTACGGTACGATTTTGGATAGTTTTGAGAAAGTGATAATGTTTTTTTTTATAAATTTGTTTAATTTAGACTTAATAATATAATGTTTTTTATATAAAAAAGATATTTTGTTAGATTTCTATGATTATCTTATATATTTTAATGACATCTAGAAAAAATAATTAATTACATATTTAATAATATAATTAAATAAATTTATAGTAGTATAATATATTAATTAATAGTGATACATGAAAATGTCTGCATAAAAGGAAGGTCCTGCACATACCAAATTGGTGGGTGTTAGAAATATGCAGTAGTAATATTTATCTTGTGCTTTGATACTTGTAAATTAAGAAATTTTGAAAACCTTGCTTGCATAAAATGATGATACCTTGTGCCTAATAATTTGTATTTAAGAGTTTTTATTCGTGCTTTATAATATAGTATAGATGTAATAACTATAATTTTTATAAAATTATATGTCTTTTATTTTGTTGACACTTGTTTTGGAGGGAGTATTTATTGTAACATGAAAAATCTTATTTAATGAAATAAAAATTCAATTTTTTATAATTTTCACTTATTTTGATCAGCACTTGCTGATTTTAGAAGCTAATGATGTAAATGTCAAGCTTATCTTTTCCGTAAACAAGTATTCACATCATTAAATATTACAAAATTATTAGGTTACCGGTAGATATAGATATAACTTTTTTGAAATTTACTACATCGATTGAAAAAGAAACATTCCTTACACCAGAAAAAAAATTAAACCATTTTGTTGCATTTTACTTTGTTTTTTGATAATTATTATTTCTGATTTAAAATCACATTTTCAATTCATAATTACATTTTTTTGGGTTATTTGTTAATTGCAATTTTTTATGTCTTGATTTTTGTTGTTGTTGTAGTTGTTAGTCATTACTTCGATTTTGGCTCATATTAGTTTTTTTTTGTGTTAATAAACATTTATTTTAACAATCATATATTATTGCAATAATAGAAGTGCAAAATATAACAACCTCAATCGAGACATTTAATAACAATAAAATCATCATAATATTTCACGCCAAAATGACCCCAAGCTTACAATTTACTTCAAGGTTTGCAACGACAACATATTACACAACTGAGATAATATAAAGGATAAACTAAAGTAACGGCCTTCTAGCTCACGCCTGCCTGAAAAGAGTTTTTAAAATTTGAAAGAGCGAGGGTTAGACCGGAGGTCTAGCGAGTCCCCTCTAACGATTATGCAACAATACAAACATCAACTTTAAATCAAAACAGATTTATAAGCAACATTATGAGTAATTCACACTACTGATCACACTACCGTCGAAGACGGCGTGTCTGACTCGCACTGCCTTAATTTGGGACACATCCCCCAATGACATAAACGGGCCACACTCTTCAGTACGAGCAGATGGGTCACACTCCCCGATTTAGGTCACAACTTCTGAAAATAATGTATGCATACATTTAAATATCAACAATTTATAAACAACTTAAATAAATTTATCATGAACATGCCAACAATAATAAATCAAAGTTTTAATAAAATTTTCATAAGCTTTCGTTAATAAAATATTTAGTTCAGAAAACTCACTTGATGCCCTGATCATCGAAGCCTCTCACTTGAAATTGTCCAAAATACAAATTCCTAAGACACAAAGTAGGGTCGTTGTAAATCTCACAAATAACTTCCCAACACGAGGGAAATCTAAAAGAATCAAAGCTACTAGACAAACCTAGGAATCCTCTAACTCGAACCTGAAACCTAACCAGTGAAGGACTAGTCACCCACTAGACCGGGGCTTCAGGCCCGATATCGACCAGACCTCCCCGGTGTCGACCGGGACCCCTCCGCCCGGTGTCGACCGGGGCCACCCTGCCCGGTATCGACCGGGGTCATTACTCCCGGGGTCACCCGATCCCCCAACATCGAGGTTCGGTCGATCGACCAACAAGTCTCTCGACTAGAAGGGATTTTAGATTCACACCTCCAGCTGCGATCGAAGATCGATTACAAACCCAAAACCCCTTCCTTGGTTTGGTTACTTAAACCTATATCTAAGATAGCATCTCTAATCCCAATCAGTCCTTACCACACTCTGATGGTAAAATTAAACCCAAAATCCTAAATCACATGAACGTGAACATCAGATTCAACTATTATCTTATCAATAAATCTTAAAACAAAAGATTATAATCTTCCCCATGAATCAAGATACAACAAAGGAGAATAACTCACCTTGAAGAAGATCACAACACACTGATCGACGACCCCTTTCCTGCTTTCTCCAAAAATCGTCTTGGTCTCCCTCCTCTAACAGTCAGCCGCCACAAACCCCAAAGGAAAAGAAATCTCTAGGGTTAAATCCTTCTTTTCCCAACTTTTTACTTTGGACCCCCAAACTTTGGTCTTTTTAACTTTCACCTAAATTTCTTAAATCTTTACTTCTAGCCCGGTTATTACACAAAATATCTAGTGTGAAAACCAAAACTACCAATAGCTAGCTATCATATATGAATACATTAAAAAAATATTACGTTAATAATACAATAGAAAACAATGATACGCTTTAAAAAAAACATAACAAACACCAAAAACACGACATACAACATACGTAATTCTGTCATCTTTATTTTCCCTTTACTTTAAGGAAAGGAGAATGGTCGTACAATGACCAGATGTCTAGCAACATGATGCACATTTTATCTTTTAACATGTGTGTGTGTGTATATATATATATATATATATATATATATATATATATATATATATGGGCCTAATCAAATGAGACCCTATTAGATTGTGATAACTGTAAGATCCAATCTCAGCCATCCATCTAATTTTTTTTGTTTTTTTTTAATTAATAATGAAGGTTATTTTAGTCATTTAATAAATTACTTAATATTAAAAAGAAAACTGTAATAGAAAGAATCAATCAATGATAAATTAAATATTTTGTTTCCTTCATTATCTCAACCAACAAATTATGAGATATTCTGATTTTGATAATTTGATTTGGTCTAAATGAATTTTAAACATTATATCGCCTGCATTCATCCCTTCCATCGTTGACATTGTGTTTTATATCGCCTGCATTCATCCCTTCCATCGTTGACATTGTGTTTTTAGCCTGCAATTATATTCCTTCTTTATTCATCTCGTTCTATGTCATCCAATGAAGTGTGATACACTGTGAAACTTATGGGATATGAGTTGTGTTGCAAATATGATTTGTGATATTATGCGCTACATCGGGTTTTACATGGTGTTATGTTTCAACTAAAACAATTCCATTGGAGGATTTCTATGTTTTTTGAATTTGTTTTCATATAGCAATTTATGTTATCGTTACATAAATCGACCTATTTTTGTTACATATTTGTATGCAAAATTAGATGGAAGTTTATTTTTATTTTTACGTGTTAAGACGTGGTACATGAGTTTATGTAAGCCCTTTTTTCGTAAACACATTCTAACAGGTGGTAGTCAACACCTGTGTATCATCTTCAGGATGTGCACCTTCAAATATTCATCTTCATTGTTGTTGGTTTGCCTTAGCAAGAATAGTCAACCCAAGATTATTCAACCAATCACAAGGTATCACCCTATATATACATATACGAAACCATATACAAGAAAATAATGGAAACCACAAAATAGTCGGTTCTCACAGTTACCATTGATTATGATTTTGTATGGTAATCACAATGTAACACAGTTGGTATCAATTATCATAGTGGTACCACAATTGGTATTACCGTCTTATCATAATGGGTATCACATTTGTATTTAAATCACAGTGTAACACAATGTTCTTTGAGTGCATCACAATAATAATCACAGTGTAACACAATGTTCTTTTAAAATTGTATCATCAAGGATATCAGATTTTTGCAAGATGATCATAGTGTATCACATCCCATTTGTTATAACAAAACTCGTTTCCTTTTAAAATTGTAAGACCACAGTGTAACACGGTTTATTATATCATCAAGAAAATATGTATACAATTTCAATATTTTGAGATTATCGCAATTGATTCCATGCCATAATTATTGAAACGCCCAAAATTAGATCACACTTAATTATAGTATTTTTTTTTTGACAAATTTACCCATTTTTCCTAATTTAGTGGCATAAAATTCTTTTTTAAGTATTATTTATATTAGTTATTTTAGATCCTTGATTAATTAAATAGATGAATGACATTGGATCTCATGGTTACCACAAAATATTAGGGTCTCCCATGAAAGGCCCCCTATATATATATATATGTATATATATATGTATATATATATGTATATATATATGTATATATATATATATATATATTGTAAAACCATGTTTTAAATGTCAATCTGACATAACAATTGATCTTGTACAACCCTAAAATAATGTCATTTTATATAAATCAACCAATCAGACATCAAACAAATTTACATATTACTAATACAGTTAGAGTTATGATTTATTACAAAAAAGGTCATTGACCCTGCGGTATTCAAGTTACTAGTAGAGTTGGAGTTCTTAGGAGGTCAAGGATTTCACAGCGTGTCTAAGGTGAGAAATGTGAGTATTTGTCAAATATAGATATTATATATTTATACTTCAAAAGAAGAGTTATGCTTTATCAATATTTTTCTACTGAATACATGTTTAATACAAATGAATCAATAAAATATGGAGTTAGTTAATTAAAAGGAGTCAAAGGCCTTGGTTTAAAACTACCCAATGAGATGCATTTTAAGTATGTTTTTTTTCTTGCTCTTTTATTTTAGAGTGCCGAAAGACAGTTAAATCTGGTGGCGCAACTTGAGATATGAATACATGTGACTGTAATAATTTTATACACAAGAGATTTTTTTTCCTATAAGCCATGTGTAAATAATCAAGTGAATTTAGTATATTCAGTCTTTTATCTTTAAACATAAATGTTGGATTTTCTTTTTTAACTATAGTTTGCGTTAATTTTTCATTACCTATTTATAGTAAAACTTTACATTCTGTAACATTGCATAGATAAATAATTAGTATAAGAAAATTTTAAATGTATTTCCAATTTCAGACAAACCAGAAAAATACACTTTGAAAATTAAAAATCCAGTTTTCAATTCAGTTAATGCCATTGCTCAATCAAATGGTTATTATTTTGCATACCACTATTTGTCCGCGATGTGGGGAAGAGGTTGAATCCATGGATCACTATTTTCTTACCTGCAAGTGGGTTAAGGCTGCATGGTCGAAGATCTTAATTTATGTGGTGGGGCTCAACTTGATTTCAGTAAATTCGGTACACGATATCTTCGGGCTAGCTGATCTCCAATGTTTTTCAGCAACATTGCAGGTTCGATGGCAAGTGGTTGTCTGGGTTTCATTATATATGATATGGAGTTCACGGAATAAGGTAGTTTTTGAAGATCGTACACCCCCTCGATTGATATTTTATTTGAAATTCAGCTAGCCTTGTTCTCTGGATCTCTAAGAGGGATAAACTTTTCGCGGCCTCGTGGTCTGGGTGGTGTTGCATTTCGAATAGTTGGATTTTTGGTTGTTAGTGGCAATGCTTTTCCTTCTATGCCTCTCGGGTTGGTTTCATTGAAGTCCCTCTGTTTTTTGTTCTTTGTTTTGTTTATGTTTTCGTTTTGGCCTTATCTATGTCTTGCAGATTAGGCTTTTCGTTGTATTTTCCTTGTTTGCAATAAATTAATGTCTTTAAAAAAATGATAACCCGTAAAAAGTTACTAAAATACTAATTTGGTTATAAAAACATAATGATGTTTTTGGTAAATTTGAATAAAATGGCATCAATTTAGTTGAAAACTAGGTTTTTAATTTTGAAATTGCATTTTTATTATTAAAAAAAAATTCTTTTCCCTTTTGAAATAAAAAAATAAAATAAAATATCGTCGGCTACGAGATGTCTCTTTTGAACTAACGTAAATAATCGATTGACCACCTATTCGAGAACGACAAGAAACCAATTATTTGATTTAATAAATAAATTTAATTTTCACAAAAAAACATCATATATAAATTATAAAACTATTAAAATCATGATATCAAAAAGAATATGATTGATATTCTTGTAAATATATAATTAATAATTTTTTATTTTAACAAGTATTTATGAAAAAATAAAATTATAATTATACCGTTATCCATTTAGGCATTGTTTGGCAAAAAAAAACTAGCTTATAAGTTAGATTTTTTTTACATGTTTGGATGACCATAAGCTAGCTTATTGAAAAGCTACTCATAGTAGTGTTTTGAAAAGTTAGCTTATCAGCTACAGGTACGAATTCAGATTTTTTTTTCATACGGTGGGACCATATAATACAGACAAAAAATAATTACAAAAAACACGGTTTTTATCGACGTCTCTTCATCTTTTTACTGACGTTTAATATTGTCTGATGTGTTTTTAAACTAATTCTACAATTTCGAGAGATTTTTAAAGTTGTTTGCTTGATTACGAGAGATTTTTAAGGGGTTTTTTCGATTTAAAGAGATTTTTTCGGTTTTTTGGTTGATTTCGATAGTTTCTTTTGGTTTTTTGGTTGATTATAAAGTACGGTTGCACCTTCTTGATAGTTTCCAAAATAATACTGTAGCACCTTCCAAAACGATACAGTTGCACCTTTCAAAAACCTAAATTTTTTTAGCCTTCATTGGAGAAATAATACGGTGGCACGTGCCACCGTATTCAACACCATAGATCCGTCCCTGATCAGCTACCAGTTAGTTTATAAGACCATCTCCAATAGCTTCTCCAAAATGGAGAACCAAAAGACAAAATCTCCAAAAAAAATTACAACCATCTCCAACAGTTTCCTCATTTTGGAGATAAATCATTGATTATATTATTAAATTATTATATATATTTAATAAAATACTAGAAGCGTACTCGCGCAATGCAGCGAGATACATCACGATTTTAATGTTTATTTTTATTTTTTATTGATTTACAGTACGATTTTGAATGATTTTTATTGAGTGATAATGGTTTTTTTATATATAAATTTGTTTAATTTAGGCTTAACAATATAACTTTTTTATATAAAAAAAATTAAGTAGTTTGTTAAAATTCATTAACTATCTTATATATTTTAAATTTTTTATATTTAAATTGAGATGTTTATCCTGTTTTGATTATGTTTATCAGAATTCAAATTTCATAATTTTAGGATTTGGGGATTAGAGATAAGGATTTTGGGGGATAATGATGAAATTTATTAGTTAGGGTTAAAAACATTTAAAAGTAGTACATATTGCTTCATTAATTGTTTTTTTAAGAGATTTTAAGTAGATTAACATTAAATAATAGTACATAATGCTTAATACATCACGATTTTAATGTTTATTTTTATTTTTTATTTTTTATTTTTTATTTTTTATTTTTTATTTTTTATTTTTTATTTTTTATTGATTTACAGAACGATTTTGGATGGTTTTTATTGAGTGATAATGGTTTTTTATATATAAATTTGTTTAATTTAGGCTTAACAATATAATGTTTTTTATATAAAAAAATTTAAGTAGTTTGTTAAAATTCATTAATTATCTTATATATTTTATATTTTTTATATTTAAATTGAGATGTTTATCCTGTTTTGATTATGTTTATCAGAATTCAAATTTCATAATTTTAGGGTTTGGGGATTAGAGATAAGGATTTTGAGGGATAAGGATGAAATATATTAATTAGGGTTAAAACCTTTACATGTAGTACATTAGACTTTAGTAGTTATTTTTAAGAGATTTTAAGTAGATAGCTTTAAATGATAGTTAATAAAGCTTAATACATCACGATTTTAATATTTATTTTTATTTTTTATTGATTTACAGTACGATTTTGAATGATTTTTATTGAGTGATAATGGTTTTTTTATATATAAATTTGTTTAATTTAGGCTTAACAATATAATTTTTTTATATAAAAAAAATTAAGTAGTTTGTTAAAATTCATTAATTATCTTATATATTTTAAATTTTTTATATTTAAATTGATATGTTTATCCTGTTTTGATTATGTTTATCAGAATTCAAATTTCATAATTTTAGGATTTGGGGATTAGAGATAAGGATTTTGGGGGATAAGGATGAAATTTATTAATTAGGGTTAAAAATATTTAAAAGTAGTACATATTGCTTCATTAATTGTTTTTTTAAGAGATTTTAAGTAAATTAACATTAAATAATAGTACATAATGCTTAATACATCACGATTTTAATGTTTATTTTTATTTTTTATTGATTTACAGAACGATTTTGGATGGTTTTTATTGAGTGATAATGGTTTTTTATATATAAATTTGTTTAATTTAGGCTTAACAATATAATGTTTTTTATATAAAAAAATTTAAGTAGTGTGTTAAAATTCATTAATTATCTTATATATTTTATATTTTTTATATTTAAATTGAGATGTTTATCCTGTTTTGATTATGTTTATCAGAATTCAAATTTCATAATTTTAGGGTTTGGGGATTAGAGATAAGAATTTTAAGGGATAAAGATGAAATATATTAATTAGGGTTAAAACCTTTACAGGTAGTACATTAGACTTTAGTAGTTATTTTTAAGAGATTTTAAGTAGATAGCTTTAAATAATAGTAAATAAAGCTTAGTGAATTGTAATTAAGAGTTTTTAATGCCATCTTTATAATATAGTATAGATTATTTCTCTCACCTAAACAATTCATTTCAAAGTTTCTCATTGGTGGAATGTAATAAAAAATAATTTATTTCTCTTGGTAATCATTTTTGAGGATATCTCCAAATTTGGAGAAAAATGTATTCTCTCTCATACTTTCTCCATTTTGGAGAAAGTTTTAGAAAAGCCATTGGAGTTCATTTTACACTGTAATACCTTCAAATTTGGTAAGATCAACTAATAAAATTTTCGATAAAACATCAATTGAAAGACAACATCTCTTCTCACAATTCAAACTCAAAATGCCTCAAAAATGAGATTCGATAAATAACCTCAATAAATGCAAACTCCAATATACACAAAGACTAAACCACAGTCGGGTGTTACTTAACCCCCAAACGCAAGTTGCTCTAAATGCGGAAGACTTCACTAAGGTATCCACTCCTCGAGCACACAACTAGCACTCTTCGCTTCACAGTGTCACTAGGACTATTCCCAATCGAAACCTCTTGCACATGCCGACAAATAAAAATGTTAGGCTAACGCTTAGTGAGTTCAAAAGTTTTCAACATGGATAAATATATCATTGAAAAGAAGTAATGCAATTCAAATCATAATCTTTCAAAATGATCACTTTAGGTATAACATAACTCGTTCTCCAACATGATGCATTTTACAAAGATGAAAACCTCAACACAAAATATTCTTTATAAAATAATGCATTTTAAAACTCACTTAAAGGATGTAACATTGACTTCCAATTTGTGAAAACATGAATAATATTTCGTATTACAAAAACACCCAATTGCGAAGGAGACTCAACACTACACACACCAAATTATGGACAACAATCCACCCATAAAGGACATCACCGAAAACATAAATATAAAATACCCAACCCATAAACAACACCTTTCGATGACGGGGGATACCCGATTTGTAACACCCTCAAATTTAGTAAGAGCAACTAGTTAAAAATTTGACATTACATCAAGTAAAAGATAACTCTCCAAAATAAAACTTTTTATTTAACCTCAAAGATATGAACCCCAGACTTATACAAAGACTAGACCAAAGTCGGTGTTACTTAATCCCAACTATAAGTTGTTCTTCATGAAACAAGTGCGGAAGACTTCACTAGGATAATCACCTATTGAGCACACAACTAGCACTCCTCTTTGCACAGTGTCACTAGAGCTATTTCCAACCGGAACCTGTTGCACATGCCGACAATAAAAAGGTTAGGCTAACGCCTAGTGAGTTCAAGAGTTTTATATCATGATTATAAAGGAAAACGTAAAATGGAAATATTGTATCTTATAATCATGATCCTTTAAATGATTTACTTTAAAATAAGAGAACAACTCATTTACCAACAAAATGCATTTTATAGATGGACGCATCAACGCCAAAACATTCTTTCATTAAATAATGCAACCAAACACTTACTCAAAATGAGGATAATGGTAATGCTCGAATAATGAAATTTGAATAAACTTTATAAAACAAACGACCAAAATATAAGTAAACTCAAGTCTCCAAAATTATAGCATAAGGGAGATAACCAAAACTCAAAGCATCACCGAAAACAAGGATAAAACTAAATACCCCAAAGCAACACCTCTCGGTAACGGGGGAGTCCCGAATTCCAAGGCTAGTGGCGGAACACAAAAGTAGGCCACATTCCAAGTTATTGAGCTCACCATACTAGGAAGTAGGAACCCATGGCCACGAGCTCACCAACTCGTACTAAGATGTGGGGGTGGGCACCCGAGGATTTCCTAATCATGCTCATTCGCTAGGATTGCATTTACGACCCATGGCTAGTATCCGGTCCCACATAACCGTACCAAGTTGCCTCCGAGAACCCAATGTCTCAACTAGCTACAAATGGGAAGTAACTATCCCATAAAAACAGGCTCAGAAATTAAATCACGGATGCAGGTCTGGGTATTGGACTCCACGAGCCCTCACCATATTATCCTCGAAATCCCATAACTAATTATGGTGTCAACATATAAATAATAGCCCATTTTTCTTTTTAAATAATAAAGACCAACTCATATGCTTATGGATCTACTACATTACAATCTAAAACAGTACATGACTCCAACTGAATGACCAACACACTCAAAACATGTAATTCTCAAATGATGCGCATTAATCACCATCGTAGTCAAAACTCCACAACGGGCTATTAAACCGGACAAATGTCCTCAAGATTCATTTATTTTCAAATATGCATTTCCAAGTTTAACTGTTGATAATAATGAAAATCATAAAATGAGACTATATACATTCTTTCAAGTACCTCACATAAATGTGCAAGTAGTACTTTATTTAAATACTTTCTTTCCAGTACCTCACATAAATGTGCAAGTAGTACTTTATAAAACACCCCATTTCATGAATGATGCATAAAACCCGACAAACACTTAAAAGTGTATTTTTGACCAAAGATCTACTTATGCAATAAAACATCAAAACACATTCATTTGTGACACATTTATCAAAATGCCCAAAAATCCCAATTGTGGGTGTTTTACAAAGTTTATAAAGTTAAATACTTCAAATAATCAAAGATTACCAAATAACTCAACATTTGATAATTTCATGTAAAACACACAAATACTTTAAAATGGACATTTTGGCATGTACAGCGTTTTCACAAACCAACTTGAACTCACCTTGCTAGATTTAGGGTAAATCTAGGTTTTACCCCCAAAACTTGAATCTCCTTTGATGAAGGCTTGAATCTCCAAGAAATCTATCTAGATCTTAGATCCAACACATCTACAAGGTCACCTTCACTACACAAGTCAACAATATCACCCCCAAGTTGAAGGATGAAAGGGAAGAGGATGAAATCATCAAACCTTAGATTAACATTGAGAGAGATGAGGAGCTTACCACCACAAAATACTATTATATTCACCAATAAACTTCCAATATCTTTCTATATCATTAAAGATCTCTCAAAAACAAAACCATGGCAACTTGAATCACCAAAAACGGAGTTGTGATGCAAAAGTTATGAAGAAATGAAGTTCTAGAGCTGAAAATCGGGTTTTATGGTCGAACAGGGCTCCGCGCGGGTTACCACGCTGCCTAAGTCGTCCCACAACTCGCTCGGATGTCCCTAAGTCGCCTGGATGACCCAAAGTCGTCCCGAAAGTCTTCCAGTGCACTGTTCGTCCGATTTTCTTCATTTTTCATGTCCAGTCACTGTTTTGGCCATAACTTCTTCGTTTTAGCTCTGATTTTGCCCCGGAAAGAACCGTTGGACTTGTAATTGAATCCTTCATCCAACCAAACTATAAAATGATTCAAGCCCAAAATCATATATCTTCTTTTTCCCTTAAAATACCGATTTCTTTATTAACTTGAAATTATACTTTTCGAAATCGGGGTGTTACACGATTCCATATAATGCGACGGACACGAAGTAAGCCACACATTATGTTAAATTGGTATTAAGTATCGAGTTCTACATCTTTCAGTATACACCCATAGATACTTGCACGGAGGACTTATGTAATATCCGGATCCAAAATTTCGATAATTTTGATAGTTGGGTGAAAAGTTAAGCGAGACCCAAAGTTCAAGGGGGTTAAATGAAACTTGGGTTATATATATATATATATATATATATATATATATATATATATATATATATATATATATATTTTAACCCTAAGATATTTCTCACTTTTTATTCCTGATATTTTGTGGGGCGACGGAAGGAGAGCGAGAGCAGGGAGAAGGGGAGACTAGGTCTCGAAGGATCGTTCAGTTATCTTCAAATCAAGGTATGATTCTAGTCTAATACTCCCTTCTGCAGTAAGTTAGTCGGTAAATGATCTCATTGTCAAGCTTTTAGCCGTTTCATTCGAGATTTGAGAGTTTTTATGGTTCTGTTCGAGTTTTGAATCGCCCTGGACGAGTTTTGAATATCGACCGGCCCGGACCGGGGAGACCGGTGCCGACCGGTGTGGTGTCGACCGGACCCGGGGAGACCGGTGTGTCGACCGGGGTGTGTCGCCCAGGGTGGTCTCGACCGGGGAGGTCTTAACCAGGGTGGCACAGTGTGTTGTATTTTATGTTTTAGTCAGTGAGAAAGTGGGTTATCTATGTTTTGGCTTACCGATTTATCGGTGTTGTCGTAGGTAGGGAATCGTTAGAAAGCGGACTTTAAGCAAGAAGGATCTGAGGTGAGTCTTTCAAACTAAATCCGTTTACGATTACGAAAGTTATTTGATAAATATGAGTTTCTGAATTGCACAACTTTATTATCAAAAGTTTATGAAGGTTTATTGAAGAGGTTGATTTAATTATGTTGGCATGTTCATGCTATGTTTATATAAACTCGTTTTATATATTGTTGATGATTAGATGTATGCATACATTTAATTCGGAAGTTTTGACCTAAGTCGGGGAGTGTGGCCCATTTATGCCATTGGGGTGTGTCCCCAAAATAAGGCAGTACGAGACAGACATACCGTCTTTGACGGCAGTGTTGGTCAGTAGTGTGAGTTACGCTCGTGAGGCGTAAAGTGTGGTAAATGTTTGGTCAGTAGAGTGAGTTACGCTTGTGAGGCGTAAGGCTTTGTTTAAATGTTTGATTTATGCTCGTGAGGCGTAAGGCTTTGTTTAAATGTTTTAAATAATATTTGAACTGTTGCAGTAGCGCTTGGAGGGGACTCACTAAACCATCGGTCTAACCCTCGCTCTTTCAAAACTATAACCCTTTTCAGGTTATCGCAAAGTAGCAGGTACCGGTAAGGGTAAGGAGAAGATGTGAGCTATTTCCAGGAGCTAGAAGACTCCTTATAGTAGTTTCCTTATAGACTCAGTTGTGTAATAGGCTGTATTTGAAAACCTTGTTTGAATTGTAGGCTTGGAGCCAACGTTTTTGGTATGGATAATTACATTTTGATGTAATTAAAGTTCAGGTTGTTACAACTTACACCATACCGAAGATGCCTAACGCGCCGCAATGGGGAAAACTAAGTGTTCCACCATCAGACAAAGTAATAAAAGTATCGAGCTCAACATCTTTCATCGTACACCCATAGATACTTGCACGAAGGACTTACAACCCAATCTGATGCCTAACGTGCCGCGATGTGGAAAGCTAGTCGTTCCAACATCGGACAAAATAATAAAAGTGCTCATGGATCCATAGCAGACAGGGTTGAAACATAACATGACTCCACTTGAATGACACACGCACTCAAAATATGAAATCACCAACAATCTTTCACAATTACCAAAGCTATACGTTGAGTTATCGAAATAGACAAGTGACCGAAAACCCCATCATAATCAAATACTGAGCCACAGGCTCAAACGACCAAATGACAAATTGTCAAAAGCAATGTAATGCAATAAAACGCACTCGACCAACGTTTATGCAACTCCGTATTCCAAAGTACACGGCTAAACTCCAACACGACTCAAAATAAGGCGGATCCTTTTCCAAACAAGGTTATACCATTGACCCTTTTCAAAACGTCCCAAAACACGAGCTATGCATATTTTCCGACAAAGACAACAATGCACTTTTACCAAGAAATCTCCATTTATACAATACATTGATAAAAACAAATGACCATTTATTACTCTTTTATCGAAATGCCCAACAATCCCAAATATGGTGTTTCACAAGATTTATAAGATCTTATTTGTTCAAATAGCAAAACTCATCAAATATTTCAACATTTTATAATAATAAAGTAAAACACATAAATATTCTAAAATAGACATTTTTAGCATGTACAACGTTTTCACAAATCCACTTGAACTCACCTTACTAGATTTAAGCTAAATTTAGGTTTTACCCCACATAGAGCTTCTTTGAAGAAACTTGCATCTTCCAAGCCAAAACTTCCAAAACCTAGATTCATAAATTTCAACCGTAAATTTCCATATCAACCCATTTAAAATCGTTCCCAAACATTGTACATAAAGATCTCATCTTATATCCAAAACCCTATTTTCCATAAATGAATAAAAGAGGAGATTACCTTAACCATAACTTCAACCCACCAACCAAGATACTTCTATGTCACCAAGATGAGTCATGAACTTCCAAACTTCAAGTGATGAAAAAGGTTGGGTGAAAATGTAACATCTTAAAAATTCAGAGTAAATTAAAACTTCTCAAAATAGGCAACATGACATTTTCATTGATATAAACCTCCCAAAAGTTCAAGGGTAACAGTCTCTAAGACTTTACAAAAACCTGTACTGGTCTAGGGTTCATCGACCACTAATCTAAACATACCATCTAGATTACATCAGTTGACTATCCGAAATTCATCAAAAGAATGGGACTTAACAATGCCCAACTATCAACACTTTAGTCATCTCAAAAATGCCTCGAGACCAAACTCGTCTCTCAAAACCCTGTGCATCCCACCGCTAAGGGAAACCTGTTATACATATCATTTGAAAAAGTGTCAGGCTTAAGCCTGGTGATAACATACAGTTTATCAATTTTAAGAGATATAAACATGTTCATCCAAACGGAAACCTTTTCAAATAAGCATTTCCAAGATAACGGTTGATAAGGATAAAATTCATTAAAATAAGGTCATGAACCCTTTTTCCAGAACCTCACAATTTAATGCACATGTAGTTCTTCGTTTTGGTTACTATATAGAACCTCACAATTTAATGCACATTTAGTTCTACATTTTGTTAACGGCCAGAACCTCACAATTTAATGCACATGTAGTTCTATCATTTGTTAACGGCCAGAACCTCACAATTTAATGCACATGTAGTTCTACATTTTGTTAACGACCAGAACCTCACAATTTAATGCACATGTAGTTCTATCATTTGTTAACGGCCAGAACCTCACAATTTAATGCACATGTAGTTCTATCATTTACATTACTTGGTAACCTCAAATAATGAAATATAAGTCGACTCAAAACCTAGGGATCCGCTAGTAATGGTACAAACTCGTCACAACAACATATGTGACCAACCATAAATAAACATATGGTATAAACACATTTTATAAACAAAATGTCATTTCCAGTTCAACTTCTGGTAAGAATGAAAATCATTAAAATGAGTCCTTAAACATTCTTTTTACATATCCACATAATGTGCAAGTAAAACATCATTTTACTTCAATAAGGCGGAACCAGTCATTTTAGTCAAAACTGATCGGGAACCCCGAGAATCACCAAAAACTTCATTTATATCAAAATGTAGAGAACATGAAATCATACCGTAGAAATACTTCGGGTTTCGCAAATAAGAGTTTTGATATGTATAAAGTTTGTAAAATGGTAGTAGGAACTCACCAGTAGGTTTTAGAATAAAACCCGGAAAACCAGATAACGATCACGACGAAGAGGTGAAGCTTAAAACACCGACCCCTTACTAGAAACACCGCAAACTAGCAACCAACGAGACTTTGAAGATTGAAAGAAGAAATGAAGAAAGAAAGAGAGAGAGAAACTGAGATATGAGATTTTACCAAAATCTAAACAAAATGAGATATTTATCAAAATATCTAATCTGTCCTGACACAGCGCACGACCCGTGTGCTTTCAAAGAAGGAAAGGCGCACGGCCCGTGCGGAAGTTCACTGCCGAGCCCCTGCCCCTTACGCACGACCCGTGAGGAAAAACTGAAGGAGGGCGCACGGGTAGACCAGCACAGAAAGCTCTTTTTCTCTAAACAACCTCGCAAAACGACCAAACGAAATTCGGGGTGTTACAGAAAACCCTAGAAAATGGATGAAGATGATGAATGAGATGGAGAGGATGAGGATAGTTTAACTCTAGCTTCCACATCTTGCTATATGAGGATGAATCACTTGGAACACTCTAGGTTTGGTGTTTCTAATGCCCAAAATCAACAATGGGGGTAAAGGGTTCGGTTATTGGGAGAGAAGAATGAGATGGGTGAAGTAGCAAATGAGAAAAAGGCTAAAAACTTGATTTTAAGCAATCTGGTCCTGAATGCAATTGTGCCAAACGAAAGTGACATGGTCACTCTCGCGAGGCACTCTCGCTGGTAATGTACCGACAACTCCCAGCTCTCTGCGATTGTGCCAAGCGAAAGTGACCATGTCACAATCGCGAGGCACTCTCGCCGGTGGTGTACCGAGAGGCTTTAGCCCTCAACGAGCACTATCGCCCAACCTGTACCGAAGCCTAAAAGTCCACTTTTCTCGCCCGGACCGTTTCCGACGTCTTTAGAGATTTGTCCTTATAAACTTCTACTTTGGCCTCGGAATACTTTTACTGACTGAAGAAAATTACGGGTGTTACATACACCTAAAATCTCCATTTTCTTCATTTTCTCCAAAATGGAGAAGCTGTTGGAGATGCTCTTATAAGCTAGTTTGTCAAACATAGCCTTAGTTCATTTTGATAAAATTGAGTTTATATAACGTCTAAAATGTTATAACCTCTTGATATAAGGTTTTATAAGACATAAGTTTAAAATCATCTAATAATATATTGTCCTATATAAAAATATAACATCAATAAGTTTATATAACTATTGAGCATTGCAAAAAGCTTTTTAGAGTATTTTTAAAATAAAGTGTCGTTATAAGTTTTTTTTGGGTAACCGTAGGTTTCCATACCAATTTACCCGCAACGACTAATCCAACTGTCAACCATAAACGGACTGTAGTTGTCGCAGGTGAACTTCCATGCCAAAAGGGCTTTGACAACGTCTGTATTCAAGCTCAGGAAAGATGAAATTTTCACTACATCCCTTGAGCCTTAACCAATGTGCTACAACACAAGTGATTCATTATTAGTTATTTTATAAAATGCTTTTGAGAAAATTCTATAAATCCATATTTTTACGGAACACCTTTTCAAATATTGTCTTACAAAAATGACTAATACAGAGTTTTATTTTTAAAATATTTTATAAACTTATTGTAACACTTTTAGATATTACGTATTTTTGTTTGACTCAATTTACTTAAGTTGTATAAAACCTTTTATTTTAAGTCTATGAATTTTACTGATAATATAAACCTTAAGCATTATTTTAATAAACCCAATTTCAATATAATAATTGTTTTAAATCTATGAATTATGATATCAACATCTTAAATTCCTCTGATTTATGGAATTTTATGCATAACTCATTTCCACATCAACCAAGTCCATTTTCTGTCTTTAAAAAGAGGACATTAGCATTCACTAGCATTTGTTGTGCGTAACATGTATTAAATTGAAAAATATGTATTACTCCCTCCGTCCCAAAATAAATGTCCACAATGGAAAAAATACACAGTTTTAGGAGTATTTAATTATCACACTTTTTAGTTAACCAAATTACAATTTTACCCTTAATTAGAGAGAGAGAGAGAATTTCTTCATCACATAATTAAGGGTAGAATGGGAAAATAGAAATTTACTTTTGAAAGTGAACACTTATTTTGGGACAAATAAAAATAGTAACATAAACATTTATTTTGAGACGGAAGGAGTATATTGTAGCAATCTATTCCATATAAATAGAAAATTGGCTTTGTAAGCTTTTGAGATAATCTCAAACAGATTCTTTAATAAATTTTAAAAAACTCATTTAACTTTTAGAAATAGAAAATTAAAGGTTAGAATCTTAAAAAACTCATTTAACTTTAACAATTTTTTTTTTATTTTGGAGATTACAACAGTCATTATATTATTAAAAAGTTTCATACATTTGATAAAATATTGTTTCTCTTTTCTAAACATTTAATTTCAAGATTTGTTATTGGTGGAATATATAAAAATATGTTTTTCTCTCATGTTAATAATTTTTGGTGAAAACATCTCAAGCAAATTATCAAAGATGAAGAAAAGGGGGATTTTGGAAACATTTTTTCTCCAAGATATTCTCCAAAATGGAGAAAGTAAGCGAGAGGTTATTTTTTTTAAACCTCATAATGACTCTTTACTCTGAATTGGTCAGACATTTTTACATTTAAACTGTTTTTTTTTCCAGTTTTCAGTTGCTCTTAACTCTTAAATACATCTGAAATAAGAAGTGGTGACCTAATTTCTTAAAACCTTTTATCGCCACCCAGTTGATATGCTATTTTTTCTTTCAAAACACCTTCAGACCTTACAAAAACATACAATCTTAATGATTCACATTTCAAATTTCAACACCACCTCTTATTAATCAGAAATGAAATAAGAATTCAGAATTCAGACCTCTTAAAAAACAAATGTCACCTGAGGTATGAAAATTCTCCAAATTTGGTAACTTACAAAAAAATGATTACAATGAAAGATATTTTTTAGGGAATTTAATTAAAATGCCCATTATTGAAAAATCAGTACCCAATATGCCCCAAATCTTGTTATTTTTGCCAAAATACCCCCTAGGTCCGCGTTTTTCACTGTTACACGCGGACTTGGTCCGCGTTTTGTCCGCGTTCTACTATTACACGCGGACTTGGACCACGTTTGGCTTCAATGCACGGGGACGAGTGCTTGGTCCGCGTTTCACCCTATAAACGAGTAGTTGGTCCGCGTTTGGCTTCCATTAACCGAGAAATGGCGTGACACGAGGGGGGCGACATTCACTGTTCAACGCGGACCTGGGCCGCGTTTTTCACTGTTCAACGCGTACTTGGGGGCCGGTCCATAACATGGTTTAGGGTTTAGTCATTGATCAACGGTGTGGATTGATTATTTTTTTAGGGTTTTATATGATACCCTCCTATAAATAAGTGAGGTCCTCCCCATAACCCTACCACCATCACTCTCAAAGGGATCCCATCTCTTTCACTCTCTCAAATATATCGTGTATTACACACGCTCGGATCTCGCCTCGGTTGGTTAGCATTTATAAAAGTCGGATATGGGTCGACCATTTTCTTCGGTAAGTTTCCTTTAACCGCGTTTTAATTTTATATTTATTTTAGTGATTATGTGTTAATTTTAGAGTGTTGCGTTTTTGTTGATAATATGTTAGAGGTTGCGTTAATTTTAGTTTTACATATTACGTTGATTTTAGAGATTGCATTTTTTATATAAAATTATTGTAGAGATTGCGTTAATTTTAGTTTTACATATTACGTTGATTTTAGAGATTGCATTTTTTTATAAAATTATTGTAGAGATTGCGTTAATTTTAGAGATTGTTTTTTTTTTTTTATAAAAAATATTGTAGATTATGCGTCAATCTTAGAGATTGCGTTTTTTTTATAAAAATATTGTAGATTATGCGTCAATCTTAGAGATTGCGTTTTTTTATAAAAATATTGTAGATTATGCGTTAATCTTATAGATTGCGTTAATTTTATAAAAATATTGTAGAGATTGTGTTAATTTTAGAGATTGCGTTTTTTTTAATAAAAAATTTGTAGATTATGCGTCAATCTTAGAGATTGCGTTTTTTTTTATAAAAATATTGTAGAGATTGCGTTAATTTTAGAGATTGTGTTTTTTTTGTATAAAAATATTGTAGAAATTGCGTTAATTTTAGGATTGCGTTAATTTTATAAAAATATTGTAGAGATTGCATTTTTTTATAAAAATATTGTAGAGATTGCGTTAATCTTAGAGATTGCGTTTTTTTATAAAAATATTGTAGAGATTGCGTTAATTTTAGAGATTGCGTTTTTTTTTATAAAACTATTGTAGAGATTGCGTTAATTTTAGAGATTGCGTTTTTTTTTGTATAAAAAAACTGTAGAGATTGGGTTAATCTTAGAGATTGCGTTTTTTTTATAAAAAAACTGTAGATTGCGTTTGTTTAAGGGATTGCGTTCATTTTATAAAATTATTGTAGAGATTGCGTTAATTTTAGAGATTGCGTTTTTTTTGGTATAAAATAACTGTAGAGATTGGGTTTGTTTTAGGGATTGCGTTCATTTTATAAAATTATTGTAGATATTGCGTTAATTTTAGAGATTGCGTTTTTTTTTTGGTATAAAAAAACTGTAGAGATTGGGTTTGTTTTAGGGATTGCGTTCATTTTATAAAATTATTGTAGAGATTGCGTTAATTTTAGAGATTGCGTTTGTTTTAGGGATTGCGTTCATTTTATAAAAATATTGTAGATATTGCGTTAATTTTAGAGATTGCGTTTGTTTAATAAAAAAATTGTAGATTATGCGTCAATTTTAGAGATTGCGTTAATTTTATAAAAATATTGTAGAGATTGCGTTAATCTTAGACATTGCGTTTTTTTATAAAAATATTGTAGAGATTGCGTTAATTTTAGAGATTGCGTTTTTTTTGTATAAAAAAATTGTAGAGATTGCGTTAATCTTAGAGGTTGCGTTTTTTTTATAAAACTATTGTAGAGATTGCGTTAATTTTAGAGATTGTTTTTTTAGGGGTTGCGTTCATTTTATAAAATTATTGTAGAGATTGCATTAATTTTAGTTGCCTAAAACCGAAATCATAAAAACCGCAACATATCGATTTGGATTTTGTCAAATGGGTGTAAATAGCCCTAAGGTTTGTAGGGATTTAAGAAATCCACGTGATTCTCCTACTACCTGGAAATCCAATAGATTGAGTGGTTTATTTTTTATAAAAATAACCAATAGACGAAATCAACAAAATGTACATCGTTAGTTATAAGTTAGGTGCGTTGACAACATCTTTGCATTACTATGTAGGATGATTTTGATAACGTCGATCTTTCGTTCAAATGTCGCATCACCATGGTAAAGGAAATTAGAGATGCTTTTGAAACGTGTCCACTTGAACGGGCACAACGTTTACACGAAATGTTTAGCCGCACATCTTTCGGGCCATGGCTCGAGCTTACCAATATTGGACAGGACCCCCTTCTAGTACACATGTTTTTACAGATGGAGGTCGAGGTTGCGAGACCACAGCCGGAGGAATTGTATTTCCACGTGTGTGGGACTCGCATGCACTTTGGTCGTCGTGAGTTCTGTATTGTAACTGGACTCCCTTTCGGGCAAATACCCGACCTTCCTACCTTGACAGATGAGTCCTTCGTTAGTAGGGTTTGGCCCGGCCTTGCACCAGGTATCTTGACGCTGAAAACCGTCCTCCAGACGATGAGAACTGGTCTGGGTGCGATATCCGATGAGGATGCTGTGCGTGTTTGCTTGGTGGTGATGGCGGAGTTGATGTTCATGGGTCGTGATCCAAGGCTGCCGGTTTCCTCTACTGTACTTATCGCTGTCGATGACTTGGAGAGGTTTAACCGCTATCCGTGGGGTAGCTACATCTGGAGTCACTCATACAAAGGACTCCACGGTGCCATCGCCAGACGCAAGCAGAAGAACCAACAAAACAACAAGATGACGTTGAATGGGTTTGCACACGCCCTAAAGGTTAGATAAGTACAATAACATAAATATCAATTCATTAACTAATTTTGCTAATTTTGGATTTCTTTTAACGTACTTGTTCAATTTATGTAATTCCAGGTATGGATCTTGGAGATGTCTCCTGCCTGCCAGCAAAATTTCACCAAGCGCTCCGACAGGTTGATTAAGGGAACCAAATGGGATCGAGATGCTGTCCTTACTAAGTCTGCATGCATTGGGATCTTCAACTCAGCTTTGAGCGTACGCCCTCTTACTATATTTTTAATTGTAGTAATTAAAAAACTATTTGTGATTTATATGTCTTATAATTTTTTTAGGTTGGAAATGCGCCATATGCGGAACTGAGGCCTACTCAGACTGAGCAGCAGTCGAGTTGGTTTAAATGGAGCGTCGCCTTTCTTGAAAGTTCGGCGGGCAGGCGACCGACAAAAAGGTCCCGATGTAGAGATCCTGATCACGATGACAATGATGATGATGATGATGAAGATGACGATAATGGCGCGCGACGTCAGGCTCCCCTAGCTCTTAGCTATCAAGCTCCCCCTAGCTCTAGCTATCAGGCTCCCCCTAGCCCCACCTATCAAGCTCCCCCTAGCCCCACCCATCATAGGATGCCTGATATAGACCCATACCAAGATAAGTGGGAGTACATGACCTCCATGGACAAACGCGTAAGAGACCTCAAGGCCCTCTCCATGGACAGACGCATAAGAGATCTCGAGGCCCTCACCGCACACCTTCGCCACAATCACGTTAGTGTTTAACTTAATTTGTGGATATTACGCCCAATACTTTTATATTGGTTTGTGTATTGATATTACGTTCCATGATTGTATTAGGTGTCGACGAACATGGCGCCCAGTTACACGTCGCCTGGGCAAATGCATGGCTACACGTCGCCGGGGTACACACAGGCGACAGCCGGAGGAAACTACCCTTTTTCGACCCCATCATCCCAACAAAATGTAAGTTACGACGAATGCTCATTGTTGTTCTTTTTTGTTATTACGTTTGAAGATTCTTATTAAGAGTGCTCATTATAATCCATGTCACTAGTTTGGGATGACAAGTATGACGCCAGCCTACACGTCGCCGGGGTACACACAGGCGGCAACCGGAGGAAACTACCCTTTCTCGACCCCATCATTCCAGCAAAATGTAAGTTACGTCGAGTGCTCATTGTTGTTCTTTTTTTGTTATTATGTTTGAAGATTCTTATTAAGAGTGCTAATTATAATCCATGTCACCAGTTTGGGATGACAAGTATGACGTCAGCCTACACGTCGCCGGGATACACACAGGCGGCAACCGGAGGAAACTACCCTTTCTCGACCCCATCATTCCAGCAAAATGTAAGTTACGACGAATGCTCATTGTTGTTCTTTTTTTGTTATTACGTTTGAAGATTCTTATAATGACCTACGTCACCAGTTTGGGATGCCGACGGGGGACTATTACAGACCCCAGATGATGGAGCCGGGGCCGTCCGTCATTAGCGGGTTGGTGGAAGATTTTTTGGGAACTTCCATCCCTTATTCGATGGGGTCGGAGTCGGGGGTTGACACCACCCAGGCGCGGGTGAGTACTCCGATGGCTGATGATATCATCAATGACCACTTCGAGGATGATGACATGCCCATACATGAGCCAGATCAGGCAGCACATGAGAGGGCGAGACGGGTCGCTGTTGTGGGGCCAGCCCTTTGTTCCCCATATATCCAACAACCTTCGACCACAACAGTACCTAAGAAAAAAACCAAGGCAAGGGTGAAGGCAAAGGGCAAGGGAAAGGTTGGGGGAGACACTAAAATGACTGACGCGGGGCAATCGGTGTTTGTTTCGACGGCACAGATCAGGAAATTATGTACCAGTGATCAGCTCCCCCACCTGATGTGTCCATTTTACGGCGGCCTTCAAATGAATGCCGGTTTTTTCATGCTACTGTTGGGTGTAGGTGGTAGTGGGGATTTCGAGGATCTGGTTAGTATTTAAATATAGTCATATAAACAACTACATTTCTAATGACAGGTCTAACAATCTATGTTTTGTGTATAGAAAATCGACGCTTGGGTTAGAATGATCCAAGAATCCCGCTCTCCACATGCGAGATGAACGGTCATGGACTCCAACTTCTTTGAGTGGCTTACACGGCCGGGCCAAGGATACATGTCTGTGTTCGAAACATGCAATGGACTGGGCCATAGAACTCATCCAGCTTGGATGGACATCGACGAGGTATGGAAATCGATTTACATAATTTTTGTTCAACTTGTTTGTTACTAACTATTATTGTGTTATTGTAAAATCTCAGGTATACATCCCCATATGCGTCGTGGACAAACATTGGGTGCTCGGTGTTCTGTACCTCCGTGAAATGAGGCTGGTCTTATTTGACAGTTTACGAGCAAGAAGGTACACCTTGCCCTTGCAAGAACGCCTTGGGATCTTCAAAAAACAATTGCCGAAGTTGTTAAAAAAGATACACGACACGCCAGACCGTATCAAGGCCAGCAAGAAATTAGAGGTTATCTATGATTCTGATGCACCTCCAAGGTTCAAAATAGCGTGAGGCGTGGCGTGGCGGCGAGGTCAAGCTTTAAGCCTTACACGCCACGACGAGGACGCGGCGTTTTTCAAGGCGTGACATAAGGCGGCAAATTTGTATGTCATATTCAAAATTATATATATACGTATATGTTTTATATATATTATTCTTATCAAATAATGATATTAAAGAATATACATTCATATTGGAAGAAGAAAAATCATATAAATTAATAGTATAAAAATAGCTTTTGATTAAATATTTAAAATAGAACATAGAAAAATAATTTTACAACTTCATTTTAATCGTGAGTCCATAACGTTTATGACTTAATGAAACTGTGAGTAATGTGATTAGATAAATCTATAAAAGTGTTAAATCTAAATATAAAAATGTATAAACACAAAAGATAAAAAAATTGAAAAATTTTAAAAAAAAATTGAAAAAAAGTCACGCCTTAGAAAAACGCGCGCCTTAAGGCGCCATAGCGTGAGCCACGCCTTACAGAAACGTTATGGGCCATTTCGTAACGGCGAAGACGCGTCTTACGCCATATCGCGCCATGGCGCGCCTTTTTGAACACTGTGCACCTCAACAGACAGGGAATGACGTAACATATCCAAGTTTATTGAAGGTCTGCACCCAACAGTTGCACCAGATGCAACTGAACATGTGGCAAGGGAATGACGTAATTACATGGCGGAGACCCTTTTCTCGTTGGTTGTCCAAATAAACGATTAGGTTGGGGATACTTTTTATGTTACTTGTGAGTTGTGATGGGCCTCTTGAAATAGCAAATATGATTCTTTTTTTTAAGTCATTTTAAATATTAAAACCCTTTTTTACTTAGATAACTATATTAGACCGGATGTTTTATTTTATATAAAAATAGAATTCGTTAACTCCCAAGATCACAAATTGATATGAAAAGGGTAGTACATGAAAAAGTTTTTTTGGTAAATAAAAAACAAAATCTTATTTAAACTTACCAATTATTAATGACAAACTGGTAAGGTTCGAAAACAACCGGTACAAGTTCATCTAAACAAACATTGAAACAACGTCATTAAATGAAGTGAGTAGGTAACATTGTCGGTCATTGATATGTCAAACTATGGCTACACGACACTTGGTTTTTCTGGAATCCCCAACGACTTCTTATATGCTCCGGTGATACAATTTTGGAAGTGTTAAGCTCAACTTTCTTGCTGTACACTTCAATGACGGTATAATTTTGTAGTATAAAAATATAAACGCATCAAACCACAAAATACATTGGACGATTTTATTAATGAAACAAAACCATAGAAAGTAAAAGTACAAACCGACAACACATAAACTCCGGGTACAAACTACCAACATAGTAAACTCCAAACACGAAACCAAAAACATAAGCACCATCTAAGGATATAGTTCTTTACATTTATCAATCCAAGTTTGTTTCTCTGTTACCTGCGCTTGCAGTGATGCGAAGGCTTTGCAGAGGAATCATTTCAGTCTTTGCAGAAGAATCATTTCAGGCTTTGCAGAGGAATCATTTCAGTCTTTGCAGAAGAATCGTTTGACCATGTGCACAAACCTATCTCCGCATATGGTAACAAAACGCGGGGTTAGTCCGCGTTTTAGTGGTGTAACGCGGGGTTAGTCCGCGTTTCAGGCTTTGCAGGGGAATCGTTTGACCATGGCACAAAAAACGAATCATTTCAGGCTTTGCAGAGGAATCGTTTGACCATGCCTTTGAAACTATCATGAACCGATCTTCGCATGGACTATAAGTAGATGCTCCGGTGAAGTAGTATTCACAACTTCATATCTATCCTTTCTACCCTCACTTTCATTTACAAATATTATCTACATTCTATACATTATCTACATTTTCATTACTTGATGGCTGGAGGTTCACGCGGTAGGGGAAAAAGGTCAGCGAATGGGGCTGGCACTTCACGCTCCGTGGACATCGACCAATTAAATGATGGAGCTTCAAGGATTGATTGGAATGTACCAGATATAACGGAGGATTGGGCGCAGTTTGGGATAACTGCTTACGATGAACCGATAACGCCTCAGGAGTGGGAGCAGTTTAACAATGCCCAAGCCGCATACTACGCTGCTCATGGAGGAATGGCCCCACCTACGTATCAATCCAACCAGGGGCCAGGTCTACCAATGTCTCAGGTACTGCCTCCCAGGTTGAAAAGGTCATGTGATGAGGCAAATGAAGAGTTACGAAATACAGGCAGTACGTGGCTACAAAACATGGAACTTCAGAAGGAGAAAGAAGCAACTATTGCGGAGCAGAAGGAGCTCCTGAAGAATATGAAGCACGATGTCAGGGAGAAACAAAAGGAGATTAGAAAGTTAGAAGATGAATTGGTAGACATAAAAGAAAACTACACCGTCATGGAGGAGCATATGAAGGCAAAGGCTGGCTGGGTTACGAAGTGCCGGGAAATCTACCCATAGTAGGTTTCTCAAAGGGTGGTTGTTGTATGGATGCACTTTAACGTTTAACCTAAGTTTTATTTTATGCATTAATTTTTACTTTATCGATGCTTGAATGTTGTATGGATGCACCATTTCGTTTTCTTTAATTTCAATAAAACGATGCTTTCATGTTTTAACTTTTATTTACACATAATATAATTTCACAACCACGATAAGGTAGATAAAATCAACAATTAACATAATAACAATATCACTTAGCATAGAAGATGAGGTGGTTACAATCAAGGGAAGTCAATGTTAAGGTCAATGCTATCATGCCTTAAAGTTCCATGTGGTTCTAGGTTCGATGACCCTTGAGAGCGAAATCTTTGGCTAGTAGAAGCTCTCCTGTGCACGGTTGAAGGGGCAGGAGTTGGACATTCACCACGAGTATGTCCTATTGCTCCACACCTAGTACACGTTCTCTGTATCGGATCCTCACCACGAGATGGACGTCGATCGTTCTTTCTTGGTCTCCCCGCACGTCTCTTGGTTATCAACGGTGGATAGCATGGCGGAAGGGGGACGTGTGGCAAAACCCATGATTGAGGGGGTCCAACAAGACAGATCAGCTCATGATATGTTGACCGGTAAGTACTGGACGTGTAGTAAGATATAGCCAGATCGCTGCAATCTCTACGATTCATTGACCTTGCAGCAGCGATGGCATGATCGCACGGTAAACCAGAATATTGCCATTGGTTACATTCACAAACACCGTTGACCATATCGACAGTCACGTGATAATGGATATCCCGAACGTTGAACTTACCATGTCGAATCTGACTTACCCTCCATGTCGCAGACTTTCCCGACCTTCTGCTAATTATCTCCTCCGCCATTGGTGTGAGATGATTACGCATTTCATCTACAAATATGTGTTAATTGTGTTACGATTTATACGGAAGACGAAAAAAGCAACTAACATATAAGTTAAAGATTTTAGAGTTTATCAACCTCCCTTTCGTTGTCGAAGTTGGTACCACTCTTGTTGAAAATCTCGGAAGTACTCTATAAGGCCGACAATGGGTAACCTGCGTGCAAAACGGGACAGTGCATTCACCGACTCTACACTATTAGAGGTCATTATGTTATACCGTTGTGCAGGGAAATGGGCCCTTGACCACATCTCTTTACCAGCCTCGTCCATAACTTGTGCTCCATGAGGTACTTCATATCGTAGTGCATTCATGTAGGTCTCGAACTCCCTAATAGTATATTCTTTGCACGCCTTCCAGTAGGTGGTCTTGTTTGTTGTGATACGTTTGTCCGCGCTTTTCACGTTCATCTCCAAATGTCGACAACATAGGGCGTGAGGGGTGGAGGGGTACACGGCAGAAATTGTCGCGCTTATGGAAGGAGCCCTGTCGGACATAAACACCAACCCTTCCGGGGCTCCGATACATTCCCGCAACATGTTCAGAAACCAACCCCACTCCTCCCCCGTCTCGAACTTGCCTACTCCGAAACCCAAAGGCACAATGTTGTTATTTCCGTCCATGGCAACCGCCAAGAACATCATACCCAGATAATGCCCCTTTAAATGGGCAGCGTCTATTACAAGGACAGGACGCAGATTTATCAAAAACGTCCGGATCTGCAATAAACGTATGTGGTTATTATTTGTAAGTGTTAAAATTCATAATATGTAAAGCTATGACGATTTAATATACTTACCGCACATCCAAGTGCAGCGAAACACAATTCGAAACGTCCGTTTGAATCCGTCCTTATTCTGGTGCGTGTACCCGGATTCTTCAGCTCCAAGTTATATAAATACGCAGGGAGTCGTTCGTACAACTCCTCGGGAGTGCCTCTCACCATTAGTAGTGCCTTGCATCGCGCACGCCGTCCTTGGTGGTAACCAATGTTGATCCCGTACTACTGATTTATATCGTTGACGATGTCCTTCGACCGAAATGACCTGCTAGCGTCAAGAAACTTGTCTTTCAGTATGTGGCCCAAAGTCCTTTTGTTGGCCTACCGGTGGCTGGCATTTAGTTGTGTCCTCGAACATGTGTGTACGTCGTTCAGCTTTCTAACGACAAACAACCCTCCTTTAGGGCCCACGGACTTCGCGGACATACTCCATTCACAATTTTGTTGGTCACAAACAGCCTTGTATCTGCGTTTGTCGGATTTCTTCGCTCTAAACACGAAACCCTCTCGCAAGAACTTCATTGCCAACTGTACGGTCATTTCCTCCTTCGTATGAAATATTTGACCTTCATGTATAGTTGTACTGCGATTGTAAGGTGCGGGTTGGTAGGCTGGTATATGGGTCTCCGGGTTAGGAATGGAAGGGGACATATCAAAATAATCGTTTAACGCACCAAATGATTTATTGCTAGGGTATATGTTTCTTCGTCCTCGTCATTATCGGTATCTGATCTGGACAGATCAGATATACCAGTTGTGAAAACATGTGTTTCGTCATCAGCAACTCCAATAAACCGTCTTTTTGGGTCTTCTGCTTCTTCTTCTTCTTCTTCTAGTTGCGTCTCCGGAACAACTTCGGGATAAGATTCGTTAGGACGATATGCATGATTAGAATAAAGTGTGGTGTCGTAGGATGCCTAAAATTGAGAGTCAGACTCCAGTTGACTACCACCGACATGGATTTCGTCATCATCTTCGTCATCACCTTCGTCATCATCTTCGTCATCGCCCATCAATGGTGCGACATACACAAAAAGTTGTGGAGGTATTTCTGAATCGGTTGCAAATAGCATAAAACCAAGGATTTCGTCATCGTTGGTTATCTCCATCAGTGAGCCATCTGCACGTCTGAACACCAACTTGCAAGCAGCAGAATCTCCGATTCCACACTTTCCCACGACGTAATCGATAAACGTCTTATACGAAACCATTATTGGAAAATTTACACCACGCTTTGTGTAGCCAATATAATCCCACCCATTGTTGTTTTGCACCCATTGACCATCGAAACATAATAAGAGTTTAGCTTTTTGAACAGATGAACTCATTTTTTCAGTAGTATGAAAAATGAAACAATTCAAGTGGATGTGATGAACGATTTTGCATCTAATCTTACTAATCTTTATAGGAAAAATTGAATGGAGAAAATGAATGTGAACCACATATTCAATGACAATGGTACACTTATTGTATGAGAATCAGACCAAAATGTGGAAAAAACAGTAAAATCATTCAAAAAATACGTCAAAAACAGTTGACCACACATGAAATCATAGGCCTGAAACCCTAATTTTCCAAACCCTAATACGCTTTACACTATTCAACGCGGACCTAACCCTCGTTTTTTAACAAAAAACGCGTCTCCAACCCGCGTGTAACAGTGAAAAACGCGGGGTCAGCCCTCGTCCCCATGCATTGAAGCCAAACGCGGTCCAAGTCCGCGTGTAATAGTAGAACGTGGCCAAAACGCGGACCAAGTCCGCGTGTAATAGTAGAACGCGGACAAAACGCGGACCAAGTCCACGTGTAACAGTGAAAAACGCGGACCTAGGGGGTATTTTGGCAAAAATAACAAGATTTGGGGCATATTGGGTACTGATTTTTCAATAAAGGACATTTTAATTAAATTCCCTATTTTTTAATATATTTTCAACAATAAGAAACTTTGCAATTAAATTTTATAGAGAGATGTAGAAATAATTTAATAATATAATCAATATTATAATCACCAAAATGGAAAATTTATTGGAGTTGCATGTATTTTTCTATTAGAGATTTTGAAGTTTTATTCTATATTCCGGAGAAAATTTGGAGAATCCATTGAAGATTCTCTTAATGGTGGAATATAATAGAAAAACATTTCTCTTTCATGATAATCATTTTTAGCAAATTCTTTAAATTTGGAGAATTTCACCTTATCTTTCCTATTTTTAAATTTTAGAGGATCCGTTGCAGAAAAAAAATGTTCAAAATACCCATTTTCTTCATCTAAGAGAATCTACTTGAGTTGCTATTATAAACTCATAAGGTACAGACTACCAATAACTTTCACCATGACTTTAAATTGAACTAAAAGTTATTGGGCTAACATGTACCTTCAGAATTGGAACGTTACATATTAAAATAGGCGAATGATCGTGTGAGAAGTTGAGGTTAACGTGAGAAACGTGATAAGTGGATCTGAACCGTTGATCACTTTTAATCCCATGCCCTCCCATGAATTATGGCTTAGAAGAGAATTGCTCTCGTGCATCTCGGTACATTTTATTTCGGTGCACTTCTCACGGTTGATATCACTTCTCACGCTAATCTCAACTTGTCACCAAAACCAAACCATATCAAAGTATATAGTAAATATAAATACAGGGTTGGGTTCCGATGAGAAGCTGAGTTTACGGTGAGAAGCGCGAGAAGTGGTTATCGACCGTTGGATGATAAATGGACGCACATTAGGATGAGATGCATCGAGAGAAGATGCAGCAGATCAATTCCCTTCTAAGACGCAACTAATGGGAGAGCTTGAGATTAAACGATATCAACGGTTCAGATCCATTTCTCACGCTTCTCACCGTTAACTCAACTTCGTCTCACACGATCATTCGCCTATAAATACATAGATACAAGTATAAATGCAAAAGGTACATGTTAAAAATGAAAAAGACATGATCCGGATAAATTGAATGCTTTAGGGAGCAGTGACACATGGTGCTCACTACACCCATGGTCCTGCTTACCATTTCAATTATTGGTCATTAAAAGCATCCCTATATTTTTTATATATTTATTTATTATCAATTATAAATTTTAAATAATAATTAAACTAATATATATACTTTCCTTTTAATAATTTAATAAACTAGGTATGTGTCTATGTTTTAGAGCTAGGTAGCCTATTTGTTTTTTTAACTCCATTATTTCAAAATAAACGTCTCCAATGAAATAACATACAATTTTAAGAAATGTATAGTTATTATACTAATAACTTTTTAAACAACTAAATGACATTTTTACCCTTTATAATAGAGAGAAACTTTTTCCATCTTATAATTTGAGGATAAAATGGGAGACTAGAAACTTACATTTGAAAGTGGACACTCATTTTAGGACAAACTAAAATAATAATGTGGACTGTGGAGACTTAGGGGTTGTTTGTTTTTTTTAAAAAATCTCTTAATAACTCTTAAGTCTGAATCGTTCAGACCTTTTTACACACCACCTCTTATTAATCATAACTAAAATAAGACTTCAGACTTTATATCTCTTAAAAAACAAACGACACCTTAGTGAACAAAGGGAGTAATTATACAAAAAAAAAATCCTTTTTTTTGGCAAATACATGATGTTAAAATTTCATTGTATTTACTTCTTTTTTTGTTGCATAAATAGGAGTTTTCTCGGGAATAATTTATCTGTATCTTGAGATAGAGATAAAGTCTGCATATATCATAGACCTTTCATGCATAAATTATATCCGGATGAAATATATTGAGTTTGGTTGTGTAATGTCGTTTATGGCCGAATGGTTGCTAATATACCTTAATATAGCAGTTGCTTAATGTAATCAAAATATATTATTATTAATTTACTTAAGAACCAACTTCTAATTGCATATAAATATAAATACTCTTTTCAAGGGCGGGCATATAAATCGGAGTCTCGTGCATAATGTTTAATGAATTTTCATAAGTAGACTTTTTTTATATGAAAGGTGCACATACTTAATTCGAAACTTTGGAATTCAGCTAAAAAAACATCAAACGATTTTATAAGCACGTTACTAAATTTTAAGGTACATTCGTTTAACAAAAATTATGAATCCACCGCTGACTCTTTTTACACTAATAATACTGAATTATGGTAATAAAAAAACAGCATTTATTTTCATTTAAAAATGGGTTGAAACGACCCACATGAGTGTGATAAGGTTTTGACAACTTGGTTTTTGTAGTTGTCATTGCATGTGCAAAACAAAATAGAAAATAATAATAATAATTTTTAAATACACTTACTTGACTTCTGTATATAATATTCTTTAAAAATCATAGCTATTATCTATATTATATTATAAATAAAGTATTTAGGTTTTATTTTTTTTAAACTTTTAATTTTTTAAAAACACAAAGTGTTAAATACAAAATATTTTAGTTCTTATAATATTCTTACTTACCATTTTGTAAACAATAAAAATGAAAGTTTAAAAGTTTTTTTGAAAACTCATTTTACTTTTTCTATATGAATGGACCAAGCTTCAAAAACTCACATATTTATCTCAGATTAAAAAAAAAAAAACTACATCATCTTAAATATAGTTAATTTTTAAATCTAAACTAATTATTTGAAAATTGTATGTCCTCTAATTCTAGGCAAAAGGAAGGCAGTTCTGTAGCTCTTTAGTGGGTAAGTCAGTCCCAAGAAACTGTTGACCACAGAAGCAAATTAGCATGTAGGTTGCGTTGTCTGTCATACCGTTGATTCTACCTATTCCTTGAATATGATTGATTCACGAACGCTACTAGTGTGGGAGTGATACTGGTCAGGGAACGATTAGCTACACAAATGGGAATCCTAGATCACACATCTATCCGTATATTGGAACGGATAAATTTGAACATCACACCTGGGTTCTTTGATAATGGTGGTATCTACTCATATGGTCATGTTCTATTCAGAAGAATAAAATAAAATTTTCTTTTGTAGAGATGGCAACAACGGGTATCTTATTCTTTTTAATTTGATATCCATACAAATACATGTTTCTTTTCAATCTTAAACCCGATTTTCAAATTTCAATTACGAGTATATTCATACAATATATTATACAACACTCACAATTTATTTGTTGGGTCATTGACCAACATCTTCCTAAATCGAAACGTGGCGCTAGCTGCTACGCTATAAGAAAATAAAGTTGCACCTTCTCCATCAGCAATTGTTTTTGGCGTAGTGATAAGCGTTTGATCCTAAAATGTGGTATCAGAGCAGGACACGGGTTATAATCCCATGGAGTGCATTTAAATGCCAAAGGCATACTGTGCAGGTATTGACTTCTAGCGAAGATCTTGTTAGTGCTAACAGATGCGCGCGGGGGGGGGGGGGGGATTATTGGGTCATTGACCAACATCTTCCTAAATCGAAACGTGACGCTGGCTGCTACGCTATAAAGAAATAAAGTTGCGCCATCTCCATCAACAATTATTTTGGTGTAGTGGTAAACGCTTGATCCTAACATTATTAATACGTTTTAACTTTATAAAACTAACTCATAATCAATTGAAAAACATGTTGATATACAAAACCCTACTAATAGAACAAAACTCTATAAAACAGCTTATATTCTCTCTTTATCTTTCTCTCTCAAAATCACATAAATTCGTAAAAATAATTGAGAAAAAATAAATTAAAAGTGTACTATAGTGCATTGCACAAATATAAATAAAAAAAGTTATATAAATATAATAATTTAAAAATTGTAGTTGTTTCTTTTACCATTTTAAGATTTTGTAGTTAAATATTATGGGATTTTGGTAGTGAAATTGTGAATAGATGTGATTGATTGCCTATATCTTTAGATGTGGACTCAGAATGGATTATTTGATCCACCCTCATTCTTTTCTTCTTCCATGTATCTCTTCTCTTATCCACACAAAAAAAAAACTCCAATTAAATTCTCTTTTTGAATAAAAATCATAAATATGTTAAAATTAACTATTTCATGTATTATTTATAATTATAACTGTGTTTATATTATACAGTGTAATATATTTTTATTTTGTCTTTTGTAGATTTTATTTATGGATTTATATGTTTTAAGAGATAGACAGAAAAAATGGAGCTTTTTTTAAGCTGAAGTTTTTAACTCTTTTATAAGCATGAAACACACTTAATATTTTGTTACTCAGTCCACCTATGTAGAATATATTTTCATACTTTTGTTTTTATTTTAGTCAAAAATATATCAATCATGATCTTAATGTATTGTGCTTAATGTTTTATGGATATCAAGAGTTTTGATAGTATGAATATGTATATATTGTTGTATAAGCAATGTATAGCAACAAATGTTGTTGTCATTATATTTGTAGTTATAATTTTGAATAAAATGGTATTTTATCATTACGCTTGTATTATTTCCTTTCTGTTCCCAAAGAAAAATCCAATAGTATTATACGTGTATAAGTTATAGCACAACAAACTTCCCAAAAGCGACTAAAAGCAAGGCACTTCTATGTTTATGTATATGGACCAGAATACCCGACCTAGTATGGCTTGATCACATGCATGTGCTCTCGAGCCATGGCTCGACCAGAAACATGAATATTATTATGGTCCCACCTGGAGTGGACCTATATAGAGAGGATGGGGTTCACGTGCTCCCAACCCATCATTACAACGCAGTGGAGATTTTTTTAAGGAGCTTGAAAGATGCATTCGCTTTATTTCTTCTATGCTCTTATATTTCTTGCAACTAGAAGTTTGTGGTGGCAGGGTTGGTATATGTTACAGTAGTAAGGTTTGCCCTTTGAAAGGGTACAAATTCAAATTTTGTTTTGGTAAATTTATCTAATTTTGAGCTTTTAATTTAAATTTTTTTTGAAGAAAAAGACAACGACAAGGGTCGAACATGGGATCTCTCCTTGCAGATACAAGAAACTAGCCAACGGATCTGTAATGATTTTTACGAAGTTTGTAATAGATTAGTTTTCATAGTCAAACAGTGTCATTACTTTGAACAAATTTATGGGTTCGTCTTTAGATCCAATATCAACTGGACTTTAACTATGTTTACCCTATATGTGTTAAAACTCACAGATAAAATATGGGTCAAGCCGAAGTTGTACACAATTGTAGAATATTTGAAAGAAACGACATTATTGATGTAGTTGTTGACCAAGAATATGCTCTAAGTTTTGACCATTTTCACTTTCACCTATATTTATGCACAGAAAGTAGTTAAGCAACGAGTTTTCACCCATTAAAAAAAAAAGTTTTATAAGATGTCAGATATATCTCAATGTCTTAATAGATTATTTTATAGTACCATATAATGGTGCATCATACATAAAGACAGGGCCGTCCTTGGGGGAGGGCGGGCCGGGCGTACGCCCAGGGCCCAAACGAAATAGGGGCCCAATTTTTTTAGTATATACTATATATTAGTAGTTAAAAAATTGTAAATAAAAGACAAAAAAAATTAGTATATAATATGACCCAAAAAGAATTTAACAATATATTAAGAACCCAAATATGTATTAATTAATAACATTGGACAAAAAAATTTATCTAGTACTAATATCTAAAAACTATTTTTGCCTATAATCTTTGATATATACTCCATTACTTATATTCTATATACTCTTTTCATTATTCCATCCACATGAATTTTATTATTGTGTTAGAATATAGTAGATTTCTTGTTATTAACTAAAAAAACTTCTACATTTTAAAAACAATTACCAAACTATATGAGACGACCCAATATATCTATATTTAGGATTTCAAAGATACTTCTTTTTCATACATTATTGACTCTTTATATCTAATATTGGGTGCATGAATCTTAAGTACTCTCTTATCTTTAAAATAAGAATAAGATTTCAAACAATAATCAACATGGACTTTTGATTCTAAGATTGATGGTTCTTAAAAAGTTTGTTTCATCCCTAAAAGTTTAAAATGATGATTAACATCAAGTAACATGTGGAATATCTACTGATTTATGATGATTTACTTAAACTCTGAATGGTCAACAACTCAACATAGTGACGTCAAATGATTTCAATCTATATATTAAAGGTATATCATAAGATGTCTTTGATGGTGAAACTGATTGACGATGTTATATAAAAATGATATGGTAGATAATATTACTTTAGAAATGATTATTGATTGATCTTGCGCTAGAAATACCGGGGAAATCGGTTTTATATGAATTATTAGTATTATTTGAATTTAATGTTATTTTTGATGATATAAACAATATATTGAAAATAATTTTGTAGTTATTGAGGGCCCATGTTTACATCTCGCCCAGGGCCTAAAAAATGTCAGGATCGGGCCTGCATACAGATGTTACGATAGAAAGTTGGTACATATTCGAGCATCGTAACAAGTTTTTTAAAACACTTTTAAAGTAAAATGTCATATCTTTTTATAGCATCCTTTTGAGAAATGTCCAATTAACTCATCTTTTTATAGAACGCTTGTTTTTATAAAATATCCTCTCTTAAGGAATGTCATATTGATGCAGGGTATGATAATCAAATCAAAAACTAAAAAGACCAAACATAAAATGGAAAAAAGCAAAACACACACACACATATTTAAACGATGTTTTTTGGGTTCAAAAATCTCATAGGTCCGTTTGGCGGTTCGGGTCCTACCCAAGGCGTGCTACTTGTTCTAAGCTTCAATTCAGAGTGTCTTGAGCCTGAAACGTAGACCCATAGGAAAAGCTAAGCACGTTTAAAAACGACATCCCATGTTGGCCCGATCATGAGCTTCCAAAAACATTAAGGCCTGGTTTTCCACACTTAGGCCCACATCACATAAAAAAAGACTAGTACAAAAGCGTTTACCGAGTAAATTGTTGCATACGATACCGTTTTGGTGAACTAAAATCTTATCCGATAAGTAAGTGATAGTGTTGAATTTGCCAGGGTAAATGTTTAGTAATAGAAAACTTGTTAAAACGTCATTCATGGGATTCCACTTATTATAACACCTCTACATAGAAAACACAGTTCATTGATATTATAAAACTTAAGTCTTAAAGCACTCTATTAGAACTATTATACATATCTGGCGTCTTATAAAGCTGTTGTCGTGCATTTTACACAATTGCATCTAACAACTTTATTTACATACAATAGCTATTGCAAAACGTACCAGTTTTTTTTCCCGAACACAAGATAACCGAATCACGGGTTTCCACCCAAGGCTTTCTCTAAAAAATATTTCTGTTTTGCCGTAAGCGTTGTTGGGTACTTGACATCGAACTTGATTACGAGATTTCCCTTCTTCATAGGCTCCTTTGAAACCGGCATTCCTTCATTAGGATATATCAACTCGTAGCCTGGTTTAACGATCTCCGTTACGGGGATCATGAGAATCCTTCCATCCAAAGTGGTCAGTTCGATGGTCTTTCCGGCGAGTGCCTCAAGAAGCAGTATCTTCCGATTAATAATCAAGTCGTTACCTTCTCTCGTAAAAACACCATGAGGTTTTTCATCGATTACAAAGATCAGATCGGCCGTTACAAAACCGGGTTCAAAGTTACCCTTCTCTACGAAAGTAATCTTTGTACCCTTCTTCCAACCCGGCTTTATTTCAATAGTTATGGTCTCCTCGATGGTTTGAACCTGACTGCAACAAAATAAATATAAAAATAACGAGAATTATAGTATCGGTGCAAGGGAAGAACGAATGTCGATTGATGTTGGATCATATGAGCATAGTCAAATGGCAATGCACCTCATATTTTACTAATAAACCAAACGAAACGTGCGTAGAATATCCCACCGAGAGGTGGGGTCGGGGGAGATGTACGGAGACCTGACATCTACCCAAAAGAGTAGAGCAGATGTTTTCGTGAAGACACTAATTAAATATGAGTAAGCAATAGGAATACAAACGGAAGGAGATAAAGCCAGATATCGTTAAATTTGAACTAGAAAAGTTAGGTATGATCTATCTAATATGAACTAGAAACAAATGTCCAATTTTAAATGTGTCTACTTTCCGATTTTAGCCTTGATTATGAGATGAAGAGATTCATTAATCCCTCTATTATTAAGAGCAAAATAGTAATTTTAAACACTTAAAACCGTGTTTTTTTCATTGTGGACATTTATTTTGGGACCTGAAAGTGGTGAGAAATAAGTATTACACATCGGATATTCTATACCGATGCATATAATATGGACATGGCCTCGCAGCTTAGGTAGCTAACAGAGTTACAAGTATTTCGTAACGAAAAAGAAAACAACGAAAGCAATCTATGTGCGAATTAAACCAAACCAAACCAAACGTACCCAAAAATCCTACTCTAGGCTCACGGAAGTGTGTGCAGACCATAACTGTTGAAAAAAACAATGTGCAAAATCAAATCGATACTTCAGTGTTCACGCGTGAATTGAAAGTTCAATTGCAATACAACAAAGAGTTTTAAGGACACCCTTTTTCACTGTGAGTCTACGAGTCGCAAAGCCCCATGATTTGATGCAGTTAATTGGACCAATCACCAACAACAGTAACGATCGGCTAAATGCAAAGTAGATGTAAAGAAAACGAGTGGCAAAGCGGCAAAGAATGCAGTAGCAGAAACGGCAACAACACATCAGAGAAAGAATGACGAAGAGTAGTTTTCAGTGTATTTAGAATTAGAGGTTGCCTCTGGATTTATACTCACAAAACCAATCAGATTAATTTGATATTAATCTGAAAACAACCCCATAAACACATGACTTCCTCCTTAAAACTCGTCAAACTCGACAAGGGCACGTTTGTTAGCAGCTTAATGAGCTTAATGGGACTCACAACTTATTCAATCAACATACATGACTGTTTGGTAGTGGCTTAACGATATACAAAATGGTTTATTCATTAAGCTTAAAAGAGAGCTTCATGCAGAAAGTCAAGTTTTTTTCAAACCTGTCCCTACCAATTAAAAAACATGCTCCTTCCACCTATTAAATAACCCTCCAAAACAAAAACCTTCCCAGCCTATACAAACACATAAATCTACACAGACAGCTTTATCCATACATAACTTAATGAAAAACCAACCAAAAGCCTATAAACATACTAGATTTTGTTTTTACTCTTCTATTTGATCCTATAATACGTAAATCTGCTTTCTAGATCCCAATTCAAGCACCCATTTCCCCGTTGAATCTTGTTCAGCCCATTAGGCACGCAATATCGTCTCAACGCATAAAAGAAAATTGCCGATAGATACCAAAAAATTTGGTAAAGGGCTATTTTATGTGCCTTAAGCAACATATTAGTTGTCATATGATAATAGCATAACAAATGTGTCCGCATATATATACATACTATATACATGGAGGTTCAAATGTAAACAACAAAAAGGTAGAAAAGTGGAAATAAATCTCAATCGTTAGATGGATATGATCAAAGGGATGTGATTAAAACGGTGGTTAAACTAACACATGTGGAAAAGTGTCTTACTGATTATTACTCGAAGTGGCGGCTAACACCTAGCTAAATCAACATCGCTAAATATAGTGAAGACGGGTTTGTTAAAGACTTTCAAATGAACGATTTTTTTTCTCCTAAATACATATATTCAATAAATAAAAACATAGCTATCGTCTATCGACATCTTAAACCTTGGTTTTAACACATGATGTTACATATGACGACATAAAGAATCAACTACAATTGTGATATACCATATATGAAAACTTTAAAATGGCAAATAACAACTATTAAGGTTAAAGAAAGTGATTCTGAGAAGCTCAATTCCGAAGAACTTTTAAAAACCAAGTATTAAGCATTCAAAACGAGCTCTACCACTTACTACAAAGCAAACGTCTGCATTTGGTATCCGGACAGGATAGAACAGGATAGCACATAACAGTTGTTGTTCAGCGTTTGGTAGCACGGTTTTGGACACAACAGATAAAATGACCAATTTACCCTTAATGAACCGTTTATATATTTTTATATGTTGATTAATTTATATGATTTATTAAATTATAATAAGATAAGTATTTTCAAAATATACCATTAAAAAAAATTCGTCAAACATAAATTACAATAAATGAAATTTAAAAAATGAATAAAATATAAAGAGAGGAGAGTATTTGATGTTTTATAAGAGAATTATGTTTTATTTTGAGATTATATCGGTAAAATATAAGTTTGTTTCACTTTGTTCCATGGGTTGGGGGTGGAACAAGCCTGTTCCAATTTGTTCCATCATGTTCCTGTATATTCCACATAAAAGTCCTGCCAAATGTGAAACAGTGATCACTGTTCTGTCCTATCTTGTACTTAGTACCAAACGCACCCCTAAAGCACCAAAATTCATTAGCAAATCAAACAAACCATTAAGATCCAAATGCCATGATATCCTATCATGATCCTACTCCTTTTACAGTTAATGATTAATTACTAAAAAATTTACCATGAAAGTAAAACCTATAATTCAGGCAAAAAAACTAACCTTCAAAAGCACTGAAATTTAGATGCAAATGATGCGGTTGGAGTCCCACATCAGCTAGATTGAACCTTTTTTCCTCAATAAACGATGAACCTCCCTTCTCCTTAAAGGGCTCTTTTAGAGAGTAATCTCTTTTAGAGAGCAATCTAATGGGGTTCCACATATGTTCACATGGTATCGAAGCTGAGATCTACCACTCTACAGACTTGAATTCAGGGGTAATCAATACTCATCTAACCCCCTCCCACAACACTTGTGCCCTTCTTGCCTCCGTTCTCCGTTTGAGGGGGCCGTTGGCAGGGGCGGATGTAGTGTTCATTGGGGGGGGGGGGGGGGGTTAAAATAAGAAAAGGGAAATTATTAGATTAAAAACGTTTTTTTTACTTTCTACTTTAGTTTCCCCAATAATTTCTCATGTGAACCCTATCAACCAAAAAATGTTTCAAAATCAACCAAAAAATACTCTAAAAAAAATCCTTCAAAATCAACAAAAAAAAACTTAAAAACCCCTAAAAATTAACCAAAAAAAACTTTAAAAATAATAAAAGGAAAATTATTAGATTAAAAACATATTTTTTTACTTTCTACTTTAGTTCCCCCAATAATTTCTCATGTGGGCCACATCAACCAAAAAATGTCTCAAAATCAACCAAAAAATACTCTCGAAAAAAAACCGAAATTTTTTCTCAAAATTGACAAAAAAAAACTTAAAAATCCCTTAATCAACCAAAAAGAACTTTAAAAATCTCTCATGGATTTAAGCTAAAAATGTATCTGACAACTTTATGGACATTTAATCTACCTTAAAGGTGCCACCACTAGAAAAAAATCTTGGATCCGCTACTAGCGGTTGGAGTTCCAATCGGCTAGACTTAGACCCTTTTTCCTCGATATACAACAAAGCCTCCCTTTTTCCGTTTAAGGGCTCTTTTGGTTTTGGGGAGTAACTCCACATATTCTAACACATATAAGGGGGTGTTTGAGATTGCGTTTGTAAGGTGTTTATTAACTTATTCCGTTACAGTAGTTTTTAGTATTTTGGATGGAAAAAAAAATGTTTATAAGTTTTTTACTCCCTTATAACTGATTAACTTATTCGGGTGTGATACCACCATAAGTTACTCCCTTCTAACTTATTTGTCAAATACTAAAAAACAATTTAACAGCTTCTCAAGTTTTGTTACAGCCATAAGCTAATACAAATACTTTTGTAAAGCTCTAGTTCGACATGATAAACACTTTTACAAAAAAAAACATAAATTAATATAAAAAATCTTACACAAATAGATAACAAATAATCAACATCAAACAAAAAATCACATCCACATTCTGATACATAAAAAAAAACTGTAGCAATTCAAATTAGGTATTTCGGAAAACAACGTACCGTGCTAAATCGATTACCTTCCTGGAGATCTTAACCTTCTTCTTACCGCCGTTATACAGATCCTCCAAGCTACAAGCCAACGATTTCTCCACAGCAGGAGCCTTACGGGCCACCGAAGACCTACTACTCACACTCCCGCTGCCATTAGAATCAAAAAATTCGGAAAAAAATTGATCGGCATTCCTGGGATTAAAGTTAACCCGAGACGAAGAGGGTGGGGAACCGGCATTTCTTCCCAAATTAAAAAAATGTTCAAAAATATCTTCAGAATTCGTGGGGTTAAAGGAAGACGAAGCCATTGGTTTGGTTCGAGTGAGTTGAAATTATCGTACCATCTTTCATATCTCTATATAAAGGAAAAAAAGATGAGGTCCCGCCAAAAGTGGGGGGTTTGAAGTGACGCCTTGGAAGGTTCCAGAACTTCAACTATTTGAATTTTGGAGTGACTCCTCAGTCCTCCACAAAACTTTTGACGTTGAAGAAAAAGAATAAGAGTACGGACCCACAAGAATTTCTTCGAAACTTCAACTTCTATTGGTTTCATCTCTTCATGATGCTAACTTTGCTTAGCCACCAAGAAACGAGGTAGTCAGGTCATTTACTTTGCTATGCGGAGTCTTCCAGTCAATTCTAGAGTCTTCTCCAGTGGCGGTTGGCGGATCCAGGAATTTTCCCTAGTGGGACACCTTCAAGGTAGATTAAAGGCCCGTAAAGTCATCCGATATGTGTTTAGCCTAATTATACCGTTTCGAGAGATTTTTAAAGTTTTCTTGGTTGATTTCAAGGTAATTTTTTTAATTGATGGGTCCTGACAATAAATTACGGGGGGAACTATAACAAAAACTTAAATAAAATTAATTTTTAACCTAATAAAATTCCATCTTTTTATCTTTTAATGAGGCCCTTCCCCCCTCTATTCATATGGTGAGTCCGCCACTGGTCTTCTCAGTTCTCGTTTAAAAGTAAACCACGATCAAACAATCTTCTCATGCAAATCATTTACGCAAAAAAATATCAGTTTTTTAATACTCAATTTGGAATTCATGGAGCAGAGCAAAAGCAACTATAATCGCGGTGGATATGGTGCCGACAACACCCGTGGCGACCGGAATAATGGAGGCCGAGGTCATAGCTCCAGTGGCGTACAAGCCGGTGGTAGAGGTGAAAATGGTCGTGGTGGAACTGATGGTGGTTACTATCCACGTGGCCGTGGTGGACGAAACATAAATTACCAACCGCGTTACGGACATCAACTCAAACTGAGTCTTTAGTCATATAATAAAACCGACTTTTATGCCTATGGATCCATTGCATTACGGTCAAAACGTTACATGACTCAAAGGAATGACAACACACTCAAAACATGTAATTCCCAAATAAGGTGCAACTATGTACACCATACGTCCAAGGCTCCTCAACGAGCTACCCAAAACCGAACAAACGTTCCAAAGACTCCACCGAATACAAATCAAGCCCCAAGAGGCTTAGTAGACGTTTGGATAAACACGAGAACCCATATGGTTACATAACCCAAATTAAATCTTTCCCTAAAACTTTGTTTCTCAAATCACAATTGGTCTTCGGCCCAAACCAAAAGGTTTTCCATGTCTAAAATGTTCCCCAAAGCCGGGAATGACCCAAAACCAAAGGACCCATACATTAGTACTTTTCAAGACATGTCGTTTCATGAATGATGCATAAAACCCGATAAAACACTCAAAAGTGCATTTTTGACCAAATTCCTATTTATGCAATAATTCATCAAAACCCATTCATTTATGACCCATTTAACAAAATGCTCAAAAATCCCAAAGATATATGCTATATAAGTTTATAAAGTTACACACTTTCAAAATAACCAAACTTATCAGCAGTTAGCAATTTCATGCAAGACGCAAAACACTTTTAAAATAAACATATTGGCATGTACACCGTTTTCACAAATAAACTTGAACTCACCTCGCTAGATTTAGGCTAAATCTAGATTTTACCCCGCTTAGAGCTCCTTTGAAGCAACTTGAATCTTCAAGGTAAAAACTTCCATAAACCTAGATCCAAGCATTTTCAACCGTAAATAACCATATTCAAACAAATAGAAACATTCCCAAAACATTTTACATCAAAACCTCAACTTATACTCAAAACCCTAATTTTGACCTAACCCTTCCAAAATCTTCCAAACCGAAAATGGAGAAACATCATACTTAGGAAATCATCAATGGAGCACTTACATCACCTAACAAGGTTTAGAGATGGAGAAACTAAACTTACCACATAGGTTTTGGTGAAAACCTAGAAAACTCTACCATTGAGCTTGAGGTTGAAGATGACAATGGTGGACACTTTGCCAAAGCTCCCAATCTACTACTTGATGATGGAACACTTTAAAAACTCAAGAAATTAACCCAACATGAGTTAGTGTTTGAGGAGAATGGAAAAGAAACAGTTTAGGAGGGAGTGGAGAAGAGAAATGAGAAATTTGGTTGAAATCTCGCACTTAACAGCAACCTGCACCCTTTGTGTGACATTGACCTGGGCAATGTCTCTGGTCATAGTCGCTGGCATGTACCAGCTCACGGTACACCCCATGCGACTGTGATTCGTCATAGTCGTCGGGCGTTGTCGCGGGACCTTTCCGGAGTCCCGAAACTCGACTTTTTCACTGTCAAAACTCCCGATACTCCAAGGACTTTAAACAATACATTTCCCAACAAACCCCACTGTTTACAAGCCGTAGAAATGTCCGGGTGACATTTACTTATCGAAAATTACGGGTGTTACAATCCTCCCAACCTTAAAATGGTTTCGTCCTCGAAATCTACTTTTCTCAATGGAACGTTGCCCGCATGATAGATTGTCCTTAATCTACTTGCCAGAATCACTATCATGACCCTCACTTTGACACTCACGCTAGCCGTCCCTCTTGGGCACATAACACTTATGTCCAAGTGAACACTTAACTCGCTAAAGTAGTCTTTACCCTCAAGACTACGGTTGTCTCTCAACATTGGGTGACACTTACTACTTCAAGAGTAGTTTGTGATCTCTACATCTCACCGGTCAATTCACCTCAAATCCACATGATTCTGAACCCAAAGCCACAGATCGACACCAAGCTCCCCTGAACCCTATTTTTTTGGGAAGGTGTCCTAGGCTATGTCTAGACTAATCCCTTGGCAGATTATGACTGTAAGACATCAACACTGATTAAACCTCAGTGGCCATAATTGTTGTGTACGTCTGGATTCGAACCCTGGGCAGATAGGATATTCCATCACATCCCCTAGGGCCTTAACCAGTACGTCACAACCCTTGTGGTTTTGAAGTTTATAAAAATGATTTGTTCAATTTAAAGATACGAAGATAATATTATATATGGATCTTTCATTTAGTTAATATCTAAATAGTTGATTTTGAATGAAAAAACAATATGAAAATTGGAACCTCTAATTTTATGATCATAAAATTAGAGTTCATTTCTCAACGGTTTTCAATGATTTTTTGTGTTAAAATATCAATAATAAGTTTGTTTGTTGCAATAATATTAAAAGAACAATATAATTAAATCGTCTTTAAATTAATTAAATTTTTAATTCAATAAATCAAATCATAAAACCATATTTTGTTTTATTCGCTCTAAATAAAATAAGACATAGTATTATGATATGATTTGATTAAACTAAAATTTTAATTATATTAAAACAATAAAACTATATACTTTTCCACAATTACAATAAAATACTAAAATCAAATTGTATTTAATATAATTAATTTAAAAAAAATTAAACAATATCATACAATAATATTTTATTTTATTTATTTTAATATCGTTATAGAGGGATGATCATGCGAGAAACAAACTAATTTGCGAGATGACGAGAAGGAATGTGGGCCAAATAATTTATTAATTAAAAAAACCATAAATAAAAAATAGTTTTAGAAATTAGGATAATTATCATTTTAAATTGGACAAATTCTTAAAATTCTCATTATATTTTTTAGATTTATTTATTTTGTAATTTCAATTATTTATTAATTTATTTTCTAAATATATTTTTAATAAAAAAAATCACAATTTTAACCAAATATCACACGTAATATCATTATATGAATATTTATGCATATCACAAATCATAGTATTACATGTGATAATTATATATATATTTTAGTTAATCATATGTGATTATGTATACTTCTATTTATAGATCTTTTTGTGATGTAAATATTATCACATGTGATAATTGTACATATTTTAGTTAATTATATGTAATTATGTATAATTTTATTTATAGATATTTTTGTGATGTAAATATTATCACATGTGATAATTGTATATATTTTAGTTAATCATATGTGATTATGTATATTTATATTTATAGATCTTTTTGTGATGTAAATATTATCACATGTGATTATGCGTCATTTATATTCAGACATATATATTATCACATGTGATATTTACAAAAATCTACCTAGTGGGATTATATGTGATACATAATAATATATCACATGTTAAATGAAGTTAATTACATGTGATTCAAAACGTAAATCTAAAAAATAGAGAAAAAAATGGTGAAATAAATAATGAATTAGTTATGGATATCACATGTGATATTTGATGAAAATTATGATTTTATCTAGAAAATAATAATATAAATTTGATAAAAAAAAATTATGAATTTATTAAAATTAAAAAAATAAATAAATTTAAAAGATATTATGAGATTTTTAAGGATGTATCTAATTCAAATTGTAATTATCCTGTATACTATTTTTTAATTAATAAATTATGTGGCTCTTATTCCTTCTTGCTTTCTCGCAAATTGACTACTTTCTCGTTTGAACCTGCCCCTATCATTATATATATATATATATATATATATATATATGTGTGTGTGTGTGTGTGTGTGTGCACGCGTATAAAAATATTGTTTTTATTTTTTTATCATAAAATGACAAATTAGGCAAAATGGCTAAAATGATCCTTAATTTAACGGAGTTAACGGAAGTGTTAATTAGAGGGACCATGGCCAAAACAAATTGAATACCACAAGGACCAAATCCACAATAAACATACCATAGGGACCCTAGTCAAAGAAAGTCTCAAAACACAGGGACCAAATCCATAATTCACTCTAAAAAATAAACCAAATAAATGTTATAGTACTATTATTTTACTTATTTTATTGCTATATAATGTTTTTTTATGATAGTAAATAATGTTTTTATTTATTGTATTACGTTTTATAATTGATTTACGTCACATGAAGAAAAATAATATCATTTGATAGATATTGGTTTTTGATAGATGGTAATTTACTTGATACAAGTTAATTGTTGAGATGAATGTATGATACAAATTATATATTTGAAACAACGGACACTTAATTTGGGAAAGTTATTTGAGCAAGTGTCCAACGGAAAAATTATAAATCCTTATTCGGTTTAACCGGTTACCGAACCGATTAACCCGAAAATCAAATACCCAAAACCTATTAAACCGAACCTTATTTGGTTTGGTTATCGATTAAGTTTAAAAAATCTTGAAAACTGATTAACCCGAACCGAATAAACTGAAAACTAATTTAACCGACCAAATAACACCCGTAATTTAAACACTTATGAGAAAATTCTATAAACCCACATTTTTACGGAACATTTTTTCAAATATTATCTTATAAAAATGACTAATACAAAATTTTATTTTTAAAACGTTCTGTAAGATCCCACATTGGTTGGGGAGGGGAATGAACGTTCCATTATAAGGGACTGGATACCTCCTCTATCAGACACGTTTTAACACTGTGGGTTCAGGTTGGTAGACAAAGCGAACAATATCTGTACGGTTGGCTCGGGATATTACACGTTCTATAAACTTACTGTAACACTTCTAAATATTATGTTTTTTTTGTTTAAATCAACAAACTTAAGTGTTATAAAACTTTCTATTTTAAATCTATGAATGTTATTGATAATAGTATAAGCCTTAAGCATTATTTTAATAAACCCAATTTTATTATAAATAATTATTTAAATCTATGAATTATGATATCAACATCTTAAATTCCTCCGATTTATGGGATTTTATGCATAACTCATTTCCACATCAACCAAGTCCATTATTGTAACACCCCGAATTTCGAAAAGCACCATTTCAAGTTAATACAAAAATCAGTAGTCTTAAAGGGGAAAAATAAGATTTTTGATTTTGGACTTGAATCCTGTATTTTATAGTCTTATGGATAAATGATTCAATCACGAGTCCAACGGTTCTTTCCGGAGAAAAAATGGAGTTATAACGAATAAGTTATGACCAAAACAGTGAACGAGAAGAAAACCAGGGGAAGCGGGCAACTTATGCCGCGACTTAGGGTCGCGAGATAAGTCGCGAAACCCCCTGGTCGAGCTAAAAACCGAATTTCAGCCACCAAACTTCATTTCTTCATATCTTCTTCATCCCAACTCCGTTTTCAGTGATTCAAGTTGCTATGGTTTCGTTTTTGAGAGATTGTCAAGGTTAGATGGTTAGTTTTGGGAAATTATAATGGTGGATTGGAAGCTAAGACCAAGATCTCATCATTATCATCTCCATCTTCAAGAATTTTGGGGTTTTCTAGTTTTTTTTATCAAAACCTAAATGGTAAGTTCATCCCTTCCACTTCCAAACTTCTTTATGGGTTATAAAAGCTCGATGGATGTCAACCTAGTGTTTGATTTCTCTAATTTCGTTTTGAAAGATTTTGAGAGTCTTGGGTCAAAATTAGGGTTTTGCCCAAAATAGAGATTTGGATGATTAAGTGTTTGGGGAATGTTTCTATGTGGTTGATTATATGTTTTGATGGTTGGAAACTTATGGATCTAGGTTTTGGAAGTTTTTGCTTGGAGATTCAAGTTTCTTCAAAGGAGCTCAAAGTGGGGTAAAATCTAGATTTAGCGTAAATCTAGCGAGGTGATTTCAAGTTGATTTGTGAAAACGGTGTACATGCCAAAATGTTTATTTTAAAGTGTTTGTGTTTTACATTAAACTGTCAACTGTTGATAAGTTTTGGTTATTTTGAAATGTTTGGTTTTATAAACAAGGTGAAGCTCTCAATTTGGGATTTTAAGAATTTTGGTAAATAAATCATGTAATATGTCTCGATGGGGATTTTACATATATAATTGGAGTTCAATTGATGTAAGTGTCATTTTGTGTATTTGATCTTACAAACCTTTTCAGAAAATGCATATTATTATGTTGAGGCATCTTGGAAATATAAGGGTAACGAGTCCATTTAGAAAATGGTTTGCCTCAATCAATGTTGAGTTTGAATTAATAGTACTTTTGGTCGTTGTGTCTACATCACCGTTGGTTAAACGTGGTTTAATGTTTACAAATGCTTTCATTGGGTATTTACGTAAACTATTGGGCCTTTGGCTCGGTTTTGACTAAATGGAGTCTTGAGGACATTTGTCCAGTTTAAAAACAGTGGTAGGGTTTGAGTATGATGACGATTATTTTATGCCAGTTGAGAGTTACATGTTTTGGGAGCTTTGGTCTTTCAATTGGAGTCATGTAATGTTAGACAGTGTTGTAATGGATCCATAGGCACGTAAGTCTGTCTGGTTTGGGAAAGCGGGTAAGGTTGGTTATGACAGTTGACCGCTTGGGTTCGCTAGCGAGTAGGCAATAGGTGGCACGAGCCTCCGAGTTGAAACTCGTCTAGATTGGATAGGCACCAGTGTTCGTAACTCCTTGGGGTGGAACTCGACGGAGTATGGCTAGAGGCAGTAAAACGGATTGAGGTTGTGATGTCGAGTATGGCATGGGAACTAAGTCCGGGATACGTGGTGAACTCCAATAACATCAAGGGTGGCCCCATTCACGTGTTCTCGCCACCCAAGATGGAAACGTTTAGATGACACGCGAGGAAGTTGTATGGGCGGCCTACTTGCGTGTTCCTCTATTCTCATTGTATATAGGTATCTCCGTCGTAAGTCCGTGGTATTTTAAATGTTGATGTCGTATTTTTACCAACTTTGGTTTTGTGTGGTCGACGATAAATGATGGCCTTAATATTGGGTTTCCCCACGTATATTAAGGTTTGAATGGAATGCGTCAGTTCTACGTTTCAGTATTTGGTTTCTTTCCATTTTAGGGTTGTGTGAGCTTTGGGTCTAATGTCCGTGTTGACGGCGATATTTATTTACATGGGTTTTATCTTTGGCTTTATGAGTTGTGGGTCATGTTCCACCGAGTTGGGTATTTCGAGACATAACATTTTACCCGTGTTTTATAAAATTGGGAGTCCTCTTCCTATTCTCATTTTGAGCAAGTTTTGAGTTGAACTTAAAGTTACGAAAGAACGTTTTATATTGGGATCTTCGCCTTTAAAACAGTTTAATTTGGTTATCGATTATTCGGTGTCTCTTTCGTTTAAAATGCATAATTATTGATAAACGAGTCGTTTTCATAAGTGAACCATATCGTTTGAACGATTATGATTTTTGTTGCATCCTCCCTTGCTAAATGATTAACTTATTTATGTTGAAAACTCTTGAGCTCACTAGGCGTTAAGCCTAACCTTTTTATTTGTCGGCATGTGCATCAGGTTTCAGATGGGGGTTTGGTTCTAGCAGTGCTATGAAGTGATGTGCTTAGTTTTTCACAAGAGTAAGTATTTGGTGAAGTCTTCCGCAAGTTGGAGATAGTGATTTTATTGGGTTTTAGTAGCACTCGTCCTTTTATAGTCTGTATGTATAGATTGAATGTGTGTATTAAAGTTAAATCTTAATTTGTGATAGTAGATAATGCATTTACCGATGTATTTAGAAAATTTTAAATCAGTCGCTATTTCCAGATTTGAGGGTGTTACAAGTTGGTATCAGAGCTTAAGTTTGAGAGATTTAGGTATTGATTGTTGGATGCCTAGACTCAAACTAGCGTTCTTATAAGTGATTGAAAATGAAGTGGCACATTAGGCACCTTAAGATAAGATATTTTGGAGTTGATCGAGTCGCTAGAAACGGGAAATTTGTCAAGGGTCGCAAGGATGATCATGTATGGTACGTTCATAATAGCACCTGATCAGTGTTATGGTGAACCTACATATTACATGTGCATACTTGAACTACCTTGGTATGATGACCGTTGGGGTAGTGAGAAAGTTTCTAAGCGAGTAATTTAAGGAAAGGTTGATGTCTATAGCAATGTTGCATTGAAGTGATAGTTAAGTGCGATGAATGCATTAAGTTGATCATCTTGAGTCAGAATTATTGGTTGGATTAGAACTATAAGTTCGTTAGACCAATTTTCTTTTGAGGAGAAATTGTAAGTTAACCGAATTAGTGGGTTTGTGGCTCTAAGATGTTTGATGCATCCGGATGACAATAGTATGTCGGAAAATAGAGGAGTGTAGTCCTAAGATGCTGAGTGCCGACCAAATCTATGCACGAAATTTATTTCTAAAATGAGTTTGCATAAATTGTTTATCGTATTCTCAAAACATAAAGTGAGCTATATTATAAAGTCTTGATAAAGCATTTATTACTCATCGGATTTTAAACCACGAGTTTAAGCATGCATAAGATTGTTTTGTTGCACGCGACTGCATATTGTTGTTAAAAATCTCTTCGTCCGCGTTCCGTGTCTAACGTTGTTTTTCGGATATTGTAATATCCGTGTTTTAATGTTATTTAAGTTATTGGGCAAGTAACTGTGGACTTTTTGACCTTGACATTGGATCTCCTCCGCGTATGTTAAGGTTTTAAAGGAAGAGTTGTCCCATGTTTTGGAGTCGGGATTTTTTTTTTCGTAGAATTTTGGTCTGAATGAGTCGTGTTCAATTTTATGAAGTAAAGTTTTGCAACGTTTTGGGCGTGTGAGTGTACTTTGAGTTGCGCGGGTTTCAATTTTATTGCGTGTAAATTTACGAACTTTTTGGGCGTCGTGTCTCATGAAAGTTTTGTTGAAAAGGGTCACTTTATCTTACGTTGCGATTTAGAGTTTGACATTTTGGAAATGTTGTCGTATTACGTTTTTATTTATTTTTATTTTTTTATTTATGTTGGAAAATGAAATTTTGACACCGTTTGATTTTAGCGTTATTGAGTTTTTATGAAAATTCAGTTGAGTTTTATGGTGTCTTGTCTTACGACTTTTTACGTCGCGTAGATGAATTTTGGGACGCATATACATATATATTATTGTGTGCGTTGATTTATACATTTTGGTAATAGACGTCATCCCACGCGTTGTTTTGGGAAAGTTTCATTTTCATGTGATTTATCTCTGGGCTATATTCAAGTGTCACTCGTTGCATACTAATTTTATTTGGATTAAATTATTCCGTTGGTGTGAGTAATTGTATAAAAAAAATCTATGTTGTTTCAGATAGAACTGTTTATTTAAACGTGTTTCAATTGTAAACTTTGTTGTCATAAGTTTTCGCAATGCATGAAATGAGTTTTCGGTTTGCATGTCGTTGTTGTTACCGTGTTGGGTAAGTGTGTTTTATATGTGCGGTCCAAAATTGGGACTCGATTTAAAATTTATTTACGTTCCTATCGTGTAGTTAAATTTGGGGAAAATAAACGGACGTATATGGGTCTTGTTGGAAATTTTATCTTCTAATGTGTTGCGTTCTTTTAAAGAAAAGATTTTAAAATTGAAGTCGTGAAATTTTTCTTTGGAAGTCGTACAAGCATTCTTTGCACGTGTTGTGGTGCAGGAACCTATTTTCACGTATATAGTGTAAATTGTTGCGCTTGTTTTATTATTGTCTCTATTAACATAAGTATTAAACAAATGAGTTTTGGAAATGGTTTCGTATGCGCTGTGTTGATGATCAATTTTGAAACCTATCAAGTGAACGGTAATGTATCTTTACCGCACGATTAATCGTTAAAAAGCTTATGTATTTGAAAGTTTTATAAATTTCAAATTGGCATACTGGTTGAAAAACCTTGAACTCATTAGGCATACAGATTTAAACCCCTGTCATGAAAGGAGTTGTAATTAGGGACTAAGTAAGTCCTTGGGATTTGAAGCGTCATATGATCCGACTTGCGGTCAGTCTTGAATTTTGGGTTTTAGTTTTGAATCTGTGCGCGCATGATTAATGGAGGTAGTAGATTTAAGCCTTCCCAGTTAATTAAGGTGTGATTTTATACATCGGTAAACATGCGGGATAAGATCTTATGTAATTACCTGCACGTAAATTGGGTTCGATTTGGTGGATTGCTCGTCGGTGTGACATCATTTGATGGTGTACCGTCTTAGTGGAAAATTGGTTTTGTAAGTATTTTGATGATCTTCAATAAACTCTTTAAATTTTATTTAAAATAAGGAATTAAAAGTTAAAATCTTAAAAAAGAAAAAAAAGCATTCAATTTTAAGAGCTTCTCCATTTTAAAGATTAACAACATTCATTATATTATTAAAAAAAATTCATAAGATTTGATAAAATATTGTTTCTCTTTTCTAAACATTTAATTTAAAGATTTGTTATTGATGGAATATAATAGAAATATGTTGTTCTCTCATGTTAATCATTTTTTTGTGAGAACATCTTCAAGAGATTTATAACAACCCAAACATCGAAAATCAAAATCAACATTTAATACATAATACGCCAAAAAGACAGCCCCAAGTCTACAGTGAAATCTTAAGGTTTGCGGATAAGCAACCTAATACACAACTGAGAATAAACGGAAAAATAAAACTAAAGGGAGGTCTTCTATCACCACTTCAGCTCACGCCTTCTCCTTACCCTTGATGGATCCTCCTATCTCACGCCTGCCTAAAAAGGTTTTTAGGTTTGGAAAGCGAGGGTTAGACCGAAGGTCTAGTGAGTCCCCTCTAACAACAGTTCAAATAAACAAATATTGAAAAGATTTATAATAAAATAAACCAGTTCAGTTATAAAAACACACCCAACTCGCAAACATGCTTCTGGCACACACTACCGTCACTCGAAAGTGACGGCGTGTCTGGCTCATACTCCCTTAACTGGGACCCCCCATTTGCATAAACGGGACACACACCCCGGTATGAACATAGGCGGGACCCCCCCCCGACTTTGGCCATAATCATTCACAATAATGTATGCATACATTTAACCCACACACTATATTAACCGCATTTAAATAAATCTTGCAAATATAAATATCGGTATAATAATTAACTGCTTTAAAGATAAATAACCAAATGCTCGCAACCACTTTGTTAGTAGGGCATTTAGTTTAGGAAAAAAAACTCACCTTGGTCCTGGCGAAGCTTCCCTCTCAAACTTCTTTAAAAGAACCTAACGACAGATAGAAGCAAAATAAACATTGAGTTGAGCCCCGGATCAAAGACTCAGACGCACCCCCCCACTCGACACATACCTAACCCGGACTCCCCGACTCCCGGGCCCGGTGTCGTCTCCCGGCACTTACCTTTCCCCGGAGTTCCCGCCTCCCGGGTCCCCCCGGCTTGCCGACTCCCGACACTCCCTCTATCCCCGGGCTCCCCGTCTCTCGGGTCTGCCCGGGTGCCGTCTCCTGGCCCCCACATCACCGGTCTCCCCGATATCCTCCCACCCCCGGGACCCCTACTCCCGGGACCACTCTCCCCGGCCTCCCCGAGTCGCGAGAACCGGGTCTCACTCCCGGGTGCAAATTCTAGATACGACGAACAGTTCCGCCGTTGGGTTTTCTCAACGACGACAAATTCGGGGATTTAGGGTTTCTAAACTCGATCGACTAGCAATGGGGAGAAGTGGGATTTCATCTACAAAATGAAGTGGAGACCACTAATCGATTCCTGCATAGATCTAAACCTCCCCAAACTGTTCTCATTAGGAAGAACAAGGTTTCTCCCAAACGATCCGAACTCCTTAAACTCTATATATATTAAACTAAATCAAAGGTTGCTTCAAGGAATTAAAAGAGAGATAAGATGAAGGTTTACCTTAAAACAAGAAGCAAGAATTCCTTTGTTGTGGATCTTCTCCAAAAATTCTTTTTTCCTTGCTTTCACCTTCTACACCTCTATGCTCTCTTAGCCGCCTCCCAAAACCCCTAAAGATTATAGATTAGGGTCTTAACTCCCTTTTTCCTCACTTTTACCACTAGCCCCCTCATCTTCTACTCTCTGACTAAACCTCACCCACACTTTTATTTTTGATACCTTGAGCACGATTGTTACAATATCTCCCCCTCAAAAGAATTCCGTCCCCGGAATTCCATCACTGAATAAACTGGGATACTGAGATCTCATGTCCGACTCCAACTCCCAAGTTGCCTCTTGCCCTCTGTGGAATTTCCACTGCACTTTCACTAAACGAATCTCTTTATTCCTTAGCTTCTTCACTTTGTGGTCCAAAATGGCCACTGGTTCCTCCATGTAACATAACTTCTCATCAACCCGAATATCGTCCAATAGCACCACCACATCCCATTCCGCCAAACATTTCTTTAGATTCGACACGTGGAATGTGGGGTGAATTCTTCGCAGGTCCTCAGGTAGATCCAGCTTATACGCCACCTCACCCACACGTTCCACGATAGCAAAAGGTCAAACGAATCGCGGTCTTAACTTACCTTTCTTTCCGAAATGGATTACTCCCTTCCAAGGCGAGACCTTCAACATGACCATATCCCCCACTTTGAATTCGATTGGTTTCCTTCGCTTATTTGTATACGTTTTCTGACGGTCTTGCACCATTCTCAACCTTTCTCGTATCAGAGTCACCTTGTCAGCTGTCACTTGTACTATCTCTGGGCTTGCCAACTGTCGTTCTCCCAACTCGTTCCAACACAAGGGTGTTCTACACCTATGCCCGTATAAAGCTTCGAATATGGCTGCTTGAATGCTCGCATGGTAACTATTGTTGTAGGAGAACTCTATCAACGTCAAGTGGACTTCCCACGAGCCCTTGAAATCAATGGCACATGCTCAAAGCATGTCCTCCAATGTTTGGATGGTCCTCTCGCTTTGACCATCTGTTTGAGGGTGATAAGCAGTACTCAACTTGAGTTGCGTGCCCAATTCTCTTTGTAGACTTCTCCAAAATGTTGACGTGAAACGACCATCCCAATCTGATACAATCGACGACGGCACCCCATGCCTGGATACTATCTCGTCTATATACAACTTAGCCAACTTCTCTAATGAGTACGTTTCTTTGATCGGTAGGAAGTGAGCGGATTTTGTGAGCCGGTTCACTATCACCCAAATGGTGTCATGCCCCTTAGGTGACCGCGGGAGTCCAGTGACAAAATCCATCGCGATTTCGTCCTACTTCCACACCGGTATTTCCAACAACTGAAGTTCCCCGTACGGTCGTTGATGCTCCGCTTTCTCCTTCAAGCAAGTTAGGCATCGCTCCACGAAGTAAGCGATATCTTTCTTCAGACCTGGCCACCAATAACATTGCTTCAGATCTCGATACATCTTGTTGGTTCCTGGGTGTACGGAGTAACATGACTTATGCGCTTCTTCCAACACTCTCTTTCGAAGTTCTCCCATCTTAGGAATCCATACTCTATTCTCAAAGCATCTCACCCCACGGCTGTCAACTGTCAGCGAGGTTACAATTCCGGCAATTCTCTCACTCTTCAAATTTTCTTCCAAGATTGATTCCTCTTGAAACTTCCTGACTGCTTCCAAGAAATTGGAAGTTGCTTCGACTCAAAAGGCCACGACCTTTGTTGCTTCTACATGCTCCTTTCGACTTAAGGCGTTGGCCACTACATTGGACTTGCCCGGATGGTAGAAGATTTCACAGTCGTAATCGCTCAACAATTCCATCCACCTTTGTTGTCTCATATTCAACTCTTTCTGATTGAATAGGTGTTGAAGACTGTATCACCCTCAATTCTGGAAATAACAACTAAATTAAAAATTTCTGAATATATCGATAATTGATTCATCTACAATCACAATTTAAGATTTAACCTCAATACACACATTTTATTCTATACATACAATCTATAATAAGGACGGGTGCTACTAAAACCCAATAACAGTCACTATCTCCAAATTGCAGAAGACTTCACCATCTACTTACACTTGCATAAAGCTAAGGGTCAACTCTTCATAGTCCTACTAGAACCAAACCCCCAACTGGAACCTGATGCACATGCCGACAAATGAAAAGGTTAGGCTAACGCCTAGTGAGTTCAAGAGTTTTAACATGAATAAATACATATTTAAAAGAAAAGAATTCAGTTCAAATCAAGATCTTTCAAAATGATTTACTTTAGAAATGGAAACGACTCGTTTTCCCATAATATACCTCTCTAAGGGCAACACTCCGATACAACATTCTTTATAAACCGATGCAACCCAAAACTCACTCAAAACGTGAATGTAAATCGAATCCCAATTTATGATAATGTAAATAACACTTCATACCCCAAAACACCCCAGAATATGGGCGGGGATTAATACTCAACCCATAAAACATGGAATAGATTCATGTATGCAAAATGTCCCCGAAAACGAATATATAAAAGACTTAGCCCGAAGACAACACATTTCGGTGACGGGGGAGACCCGATTCCATATAATGTGACATATACAAAGTAAGCCACACATTATGTTAAATTGGTATTAAGTATCGGGCTCTACGTCTTTCAGTATACACCCATAGATACTTGCATGGAGGACTTACACCATACCGAAGATGCCTAACCGCGCCGCAATAGAGAAATCTAGCGTTCCACCATTGGACAAATAATAAAAGCATCGAGCTCGACATCTTTCAGCGTACACTCATTGATACTTGCACGAAGGACTTACAACCCAATCCGATGCCTAACGTGCCACGATATGGAAACCAAGTCGTTCCATCATCGGACAAAGTGATAAAAGTGCTCATGGATCCATAGCAGACGGGGCTAAAACATTACATGACTCAAAACAAATGAACTAACACATTCAAAACATGTAATTCTCAAATAAGATGTAGTAAATGCAAATCATAACCAAGCGCTCTACATTGAGTTATTAAAATCGGACAAGTGTCCCCAAGACCCAACAAAATCCAAACCGAGCCATAAGCTCAACAAATTCGAAGACTCAACGTTAAAAATCATAAAATGAAATCAAACGTAAACGACTCGCAATAATGCAACCCATGCTTCAAAAGACACAAATAACTCCAACATAATTTAGATTGAGACAAAACATTTTCCAAGTGGGTTTATACCTTTTATCCTTTCAAATCATCCCATAACACCCAATAAAATGCATTTATACTAAAAAATATACTCCATGAAATAAATCATTAAGATACCCAAAATATATGATTTATTTATCAAATGCCCAAAATCCCAAATGTGGGTGTTTTATAAACTTATAAAGTTTAACACTTCTAAATAACCAAAACTTATCAAGTGATCATCAGTTAACAATTCCATGTAAAACATATAAACACTTTAAAATAGATATTTTGGCATGTACACCATTTTCACAAGTCAACTTGAACTCACCTTGCTAGATTTAAGCTAAATCTAGATTTTACCCACGAAGAGCTCCCTTGAAGGAACTTGAATCCTCAAAGCCAAAACCTCTGAAACCTAGATTCACAAGATTCCAACCATAAACATAGATATTCAACCGAATAGAATCGTTCCCCAACACTTTACATGAAGATCTCATCTATACCCAAAACCCTAATTTCCAAAGATGAAGAATTAGAAGCTTACCTTAACCAATAGCTTGAATCCACCACCAACACACCTCTAGGTTACCAAGATACACCACAAACTCTAAATCTACAAAAGGGAGAACAAGGGTGGATGAAACCCTAGATATCTTGATGAAGAAGATGAAGATGAGAGATTATGGTTCTAATCTCCAAGCTTGCTAGATGAAGAAGGATCACTTGATTTTAAGAGAAAGACACTCAAAATGAGTTAGGGTTTGTTTGGGGAGGTTGGAGGGTCGAGTTGGGAGAGAAATGGGAAAACGATTTGAGATTTGGGTGAAAATGGGGTTTGGGAGCCGGACTTTCTCGTTTTTGTGCACACAGCGGCTCCGCGCAGGTGGTGGCGTGAGTCTACCCGCGTGGAGCACTGTCGCCCGAATTTCTTGCCCGAACACTGTTTTGGTCATAACTTCTTCGTTTTAGCTCCGATTTTGCTCCAGAAAGAACCGTTGGACTCGTAATTGAATCCTTGATCTACCAAGACTATAAAACCTATGATTCAAGTCCAAAATCCTATATATTATTTTCCCCAAAATGCCGATTTCTGTATTAACTTGAAATGATACTTTTCAAAAATCGGGGTGTTACAATCCTCCCAACCTTAAAAGAGATTTCGTCCTTGAAATCTGGCACCGATCAAACATACAACGTCGCCTTTAGCGAGGTCAATCAGTCCTCTACCCAAAAGGAATGCCTCCACGATACCTTGCCTCATATACGAAACCGATTACATCCCATTTAAGGTTGTCACTGCATTTCTCCTAACGAACCGTCACAACTCGATTTCAAGGTTCGATATATCTTACCGATGACGGGATGAACATCGAGTCCTTATCAACCAATTTCCTATCCTTAAAATTTCGGATGCCTCCCAACCTTAGGTTGCACATATCACCTTAAGAATAGTTCCACCAAGAATACTCCAAAGCGAATCTATCCCCTTAGATACTTCTAATTCCGACACATCAAGGCCTCCTCAATAATTGATTTCTACTTAAGGTTTACCTCGACATTCTAAACCCAATTCCCCAATAATTACAGAATTACCAATGATCGATCCCCGGGTTGCTAGCATCTAATGTCCTTAAGGTTGCCACTTATCTTGCAGACATACCCAATTTCAACGAGAGTGCACTAAAGCACCTTAACGGTCACTGTCCTCCGAATCGAGGGTCGACACATATTCTCAAAACAACTATGTTGCAAACGTGGGTATACCACCACATAATTCATTCCAGACTTGCTTTAAAGAATTAATATTGACACATATCATGGCATTAAAACTCAAACAAACGAATCACCATATTTACCTTATTCCTGAAAACTCTTCCGGATGCCCATATCCGACCTATGCATGATGTCGAAAGCCAACCCATCAATTCATAATCGACCATAGTCAAGCAACCACCAATGCTTTATCCCGAGGATTTATCGAAACAGAAAGATCACCACTTAAATATCTGGGAGAATACACAAATCTACTACTTCAATCATTCGTGCGTGTACTGATTCATAAATTGAAATCTAAAATTCGAAACTAACCACAGACCGGTTAATCCGATGCTTCATTTTCCAAGGACTCCCCTAGTCCCGATTACAACTCCTTTCATGGAAAGGGTTCAAATCCACAACTCTAGCGAGTTCAAGATTTTTCAACTACTATGCCAATTTGAAATTTTATAAAATTTCTAAGTGCAACACTTTTAGAAACTGTAACACCCTAAAATTTAAAGTAATTTAAAATTCGGAAAAAAGGCAATATGACATTTGAATTTGGTATAAACCTCCCAAAAGGGGGAAAAGTACTGAGCCTTTACAAAACCTGCGAATGGATATATAATTCAACAACAAACTAATCTAAACATGACTATCTAGATTACATCGGTTGTCAACCCAAAATCACCAAAAGATGGGACTTGGCAACCCACCGCTAAGGGAACCTGTTATACATATCATTTGAGAAAAAGTGTTAGGCTTAAAGCCTAGTGAGAACGTACAGTTTATAATTTCAAGAAATATAAACAATTGCATCAAAAGGAAATCTTTTCAATAAGGTTTAGTTTACAATTGAAATCTTTGTCACATAAGGACCATTCGGTCCGAAAATTCATCTTGCGATGACAGGGGATACCCGATTTACCAAGGATTGTGGCGGAACACAAAAGTAGGCCACAATCCGAGTTGTGAGCTAAATACTTGGAATCCATGGCCACGAACAACGAAGGTACGTACTAAGATGTGAGGGAGGGCCCCCGAGGAAACCAAGTCATACTCATTCACTAGGACTACATTATGACCCATGGCTAGTAACCGATCTCACATAACCGTACCAAAGGCCCCCGAGGGTCAAATGCATCCATAGCTACAAAAAGGGGAATAGACATCCCAATAATATAAGTCGACTCAATACCTAGGGATCCACTAGTAATAGTCTAGACTTGTCACAATTTCATTTATGACCAACCATAGTTAGTCATATGGTTCAAATAACATTTATAATCAAAATGCATTTTCAAGTTTAACTGCTGGTAAGAATAAAAATCATAAAAATGAACTTATATACATTCTTTCAAGTAACCCACATAAATGTGCAAGTAAAATATCATTTTACTTCAAATAAGATGGAACCCATCGTTTTAGTTGAAAATGATTGGGAACCCTAAAATTTCCCAAAACTCAAGTTATGTAAAAAATGTAGTAAACTTAAATCCAAAACCATGGAGATATATAGGAGTTCAAAATGTAACCTTTGACATGTATAAAGTTTAGAAAATGATAGTAGGAACTCACCAAATAGGTTTTAGAAGAAAACCCGAAAAACCAGATATCGACCTCAGGGAGAAGATGAAACTTTCAATAACGAAACCTTGCTTGAAACACTTAATAATAGCAAAATATGGAGGATTGAAGCTAACCAAGGAAGAAAATAAATGAAGAAATAGAGAGAGAGACTTGGAGAAAATAGAAAGAGATATTTGTTTTCCAAGATATTTAGGCTGAAAACAACACTTAATACGGCCAGGGAGTTTCGCGGGTTATGCCGCGACCTCAAGTCGCGGTATAACTCCCCCGCTTACTCAAAGCCAAAACCCAACAGAGGGTTTCGTGGGTTGTGCAGTGGCTTGCAAGTTGCGGTGTAACTCGCGTAGTTCACTGTGGTTTGCCCAAAACCACCAAAATATATATACTCAACTTGATACCAAACGCGATGCTAACGACAAAAGCTATACACAAAGAATACCAAGATTACAATACGAAAATTCGGGGTGTTACAATCCTCCCCAACTTGGGAATGATTTCGTCCCCGAAATCCCAACTACTCGAAAAGATGAGGATATCTTCGCTTCATATCCTCCTCAGCTTCCCACGTAACATTGGCTCCTCGATGATGCTTCCACTGCACCTTGACCATAGTGACCTCTTTGTGACGCAATTTCCTAGACTTCTTCTCTAAGATAGCGTCAGGTTCTTCTACACAACGGTTACCCTCGTCCACTCTTAACTCGGAGAGAGGGATGACGCTTTCTTCCTCCGCCAAACACTTCCGAAGGTAACAAATATGGAACGTGTTGTGGATTCTGCTCAACTCCGGCGGCAGTTCCAATTGGTAGGCTTGCAAACCCACCCACTTAAGCACTTAGAAAGGTCCGAGGAAACGGAGACTCAACTTTCCACGTTTTTCGAACCTGATAATGCCCTTCCATGACGACACCTTCAGCATCACACGGTCGCCCACTTGGAACTCCATCGGCCGCATCTTCTTATCGGCATAACTCTTCTGCCGATCCTAGGCCGCTTTCAATCTCTCCGATTTCAGGTCCGGCGAATTGCTTCTCTCCTGCTTCAAGCCAACACACGGGAGTTCGACACTTCCGCCCGTACAACGCCTCAAACGGTGCCATTCCAATACTCGAGTGGTAGCTATTGTTGTAAGCAAACTCTTCCAAAGGTAGGTGAGAATCCCAACTACCCCCAAAATCGATGACACAAGACCTCAACATGTCTTCCAAAGTTTGGATCATTCTCTCGCTTTGCCCGTCGGTTTGTGGATGGTAAGTCGTACTCAACTTTACTCGCGTACCAAGCTCTTTCTGAAACCCATCCCAAAAGTTCGAAGTGAACTGACTGTCGCGATCCGACACGATTGACAAAGGTATTCCATGCCTCGAGACCACTTCATCTATGTAAAGTTTTGCTAACTTGTCAATCGGTAAGGTCTCGCGCATAGCCAAGAAGTGAACGCTCTTAGTTAATCTATCGACCATTACCCAAATGGTATCGTGACCTCGAACTCGAAGAGTTTTAGGCAACATCGTCACGAAGTCCATGGTAATATGTTCCCACTTTCACTCGGGAATCTCTAAGGACTGAAGACTCCCATACGGTCATTGATGTTCGGCTTTAACTTGTGAGCACGTCACACAACGCTCCACGTAACGTGCCACATCAAGTTTCATTACTGGCCACCAATAATGCAACTTCAAGTCCCGATACATCTTTGTACTTCTCGGATGAATGGAATACTTGGACTTGTGAGCATCCTCAAGCAATAGATCATGGTTACCCCCAACTTTGGGCACCCACACACGACCGTTAAACAGTTTTACCCCATGGCTATCTTCCATTAAGAGCAAACATTGCCTTGCCATGACTTCCTCCTTGAGGTTTTCTTCCAACAATGCTTATACCTACGATGTCTTGATCTTTTCAACAAGACTAGACACTAACTCTATTCTCGAATGGGTAGCCCGAATACTTCCGCTATAGTCCTTCTGACTTAACTCATCGGCCACCACGTTCGCCTTACCGGGATGGTAAAGCAACTCACAATCGTAATCCTTGAGCAACTCGAGTCACCGCCTTTGCCTCATATTCAACTCCTTTTGATCAAAGACATACTTTAAGCTCTTATGATCCATGTAGAGTGTACATTTTGTGCCATAGAGGTAATGTCGCCAAAGCTTCAAGGCGAACACCACCGCTGCTAACTCCAAATCGTGGGTAGGATAGTTCTTCTCGTGTATTTTAAATTGCCTCGAGGCGTAAGCGATTACCTTGCCTCTTTGCATCAACACACATCCTAATCCCATTTTCGAAGCGTCGCTATAGACCACGAAGTCTTCCGACCCTTCGGGCAATGACAAGATTGGAGCTTCGCACAACTGATTTTGTAAAATCCGGAACGCCTTCCCTTGCGTTTCGGTCCAAACGAACTTCACATTCTTCCGAGTTAAAGCTGTCAAGGAAGAGGCGATCTTCGAAAAGTCTTGAATAAATCTCCGGTAATATCCCCCAAGACCCAAGAAACTTCGGATCTCGGACGGACTCTTGGGAGGCTCCCAATTCATCATGGCTTCAATCTTGGAGGGGTCCACTTTCACTCCGTCTCGAGTGACCACGTGACCCAAGAATTGCACTTCTTCAAGCCAAAAGTCGCATTTGGAAAACTTGGCGTACAATCTTTCTTTTCTCAACACTTCGAGAACTTCGCGAAGGTGTTGCTCGTGCTCTAACTCACTCTTAGAGTACACGAGTATGTCATCAATGAATACGATGACCGAATTGTCGATGAATGGTCGACACACTCTATTCATCAAATCCATAAATACCGCTGGTGCGTTCGTTAGGCCAAAAGGCATCACAAGAAACTCGTAATGGTTGTAACGCGTTCTAAAGGCTGTTTTCGGAACGTCTTCTTCTCTCATCTTCACCTGGTGGTAACCCAAGTCGATCTTGGAAAAACACCCCGCTCCTTGGAGTTGATCGAACAAGTCGTCTATCCTTGGAAGTGGATACTTGTTCTTCATTGTTGCTTTGTTCAACTCACGATAATCGATGCACATTCTCATTGTGCCATCCTTCTTCTTGACAAACAAGACCGGAGCTCCCCAAGGCGACAAGCTCGGTCTTATGAATCCCTTCTCCAAAAGTTCTTGGAGTTGTGCCATCATCTCTTGCATCTCCGATGGCGCTAACCGGTATGAAACTCTAGCAATAGGAGCCGCTCCCGGCACGAGATCAATCCGAAACTCCACCTGACGATCGGGTGGTAACCTGGGCAAGTCGTCCAGAAAGACATCTGGAAACTCACGCACTATCCTCACATCAACAAGCTTTGACTTCTCTAGCTTGGCGTCGATCACGTAGGCTAGGAAAGATGTAACACCCCGGATTTTCGTTATGTAATCTTGGTATTCTTGTGTTTAAGCATTGTCGTTAGCACTGCGTTTGGTTTGAAGTTTGAGTTTGGATTTTGGTGGTTTTGGACAAACCACAGTGAGCTACGCGAGTTGCACCGCGACTTGAGGTCGCGACACAACCCGCGAAACCCTCTGTTGTTTTGGGTTTTAAGGAAACGGGCGAGTTATGCCGCGACTTGAGGTCGCGGCATAACCCGCGAGATCACCTGGCCGACTTATGGGTTTTCAGCCAGAAATATCTCATTTGTGGAATCTCAAATCTCTTTTCTCTCTCTCTCTCTCTCTTCATATTTTGTTTGGTTCCTTAGACCTCGTATGTTGCTAGTATTAAGTGCATCTAGCAAGGGTTCGGTATAGAAAGCTTCATCTTCTCTCGGTGGTCGATATATGGTTTTTCGGGTTTTCGTCTAAAACCTATTTGGTGAGTTCCTACTACCTTTTTCTAAACTTTATACATGTCAAAAGTTACATTTTGAACTCCTATATATCTCCATGGTTTTGGATCTAAGTTTACTACATTTTTGACATAACTTGAGTTTTGGGAGATTTTAGGGTTCTCGATCATTTTCGACTAAAATGATGGGTTCCATCTTATTTGAAGTAACAGGAGGTTTTACTTGCACATTTATGTGGATTATTTGAAAGAATGTATATAAACTCATTTTCATAATTTTCATTCTTACCATCAGTTAAACTTGAAAGAAAGCATTTTGTTTATAAAATGTTTTATACCATATGACTATCTATGGTTGGTCACATTGTGATTGTGACAAGTCTGTACCATTACTAGTGGATCCCTAGGTATTGAGTCGACTTATATTTGGGATGTCTTTTCCCCTCTTTGTAAATATGGATGCATATGATCCTCGGGGGCCATTTGGTACGGTTATGCGAGACCGATTACTAGCCATGGATCATATTTTCCCTTATTTGTAGCTATGGATGAATATGATCCTCGGGGGCCATTTGGTACGGTTATGTGTGTAACAACCCAAACTCTAGCTAGGTACAACAAGATAGAAACTTAAACTTAAATAATTAAGCCAAACGACCCCAAGCTTACAATTTAAACTCAAGGTTTGCGACTGCAACCTATACACAACCGAGATATACCGACGATAATCTACAATGGAGGTCCTCTAATTCAGCTCCTGCTCGCATCTTTTCTTAAAATGAAACCGCTCTTTCTACTGTCACACTTCACCTTAAAAGGGTTTTAGATTTGAAAAGAGCGAGGGTTAGACCGACAGGTCTAGTGAGTCCCCTCTTACAACAGTTTATAAATCAACAAACAAACAATCAAACATTTATCATGAAATAACCATTTTCAGATTTCAGTAAATCCTTAATTTTCAGGAAACTTCTCCGCTCACACTACCGCCACCCTAAGATGACGGCGTGTCTGTGACTCACACTGCCTTAGATGGGGCACCCCCCCATATAGCATAAACGGGACACCCCCCGGTATGAGCACATGTGGGCCACCCCCCCCCCCCCCCCCCCCCGACTTTGATCCTTCTCACTTAGGACCATGTATGCATACATTTCCACCACTTTGTCAACAATAAGAGAATGTCCTTAACATTCTAACGGTAAGCCACTATAGTACCATCATCCTTAAAGTCATATGCCAATGCCTCCAATAAACACATCCGCTACTCACCACCCTTACTTAGATTAATACCAATATCAAGTATTTACCACCCTCTGATCGAGCGACACACTTCTATTCTCAAAACTTTCATCATTCCTAATTGCAACTTTCTCTACGACCTAAAGAGTTCATAGCCTTCATGCATGACACACAATATATAGAAGTATTTAAACTCTTAACACATTTGGAAATTTAAAAGGTGTCTGCATTTTAACACAAACATAAGTGTACACGACACAACTCTGACTCAGCTATGCAAAACGATTCCAGGAATCATTCTACTTCAACTCCACAACAATTTCTCTTCACCACACCCCAATATCGGGGTTGGCACATTTGAAAATATTTTCGATGAAATTTACGCACACGATTTATAAAATATTACAAAATTGTTTACACTAAGCGTGCCAAACGACTCTCACCCTTGTTGTTATAACACATGCCTGAACCAAACTCAACTATAAAACCATGCGGTCAAATGTTGTTTTGATTTTTCATAACCAAAAGTTAACTCAATTACGAAGAGGTACCTAATACTTCCCCACACCAAAAAATCGAAATTTATAGCCCAAAATCATAAACTTGTCTTTCAATCTGACACACATTTGCACACTTCAACACGTTTTTAAAACAAACACCTCATAAGGCACATACATGCCAAAAATATCTTATGTGAGTGATATGAAAAGCTTTAGCAATTTATTTGATACACAATGCATGAGACTCAATGACATTGAAGGCTATTTACTCTAACAAGGTCAACTGCTTGCACTCACCACAACTCATCTCAGACTTTCTACTTCCGTACAACCCATCATGATCCTCACGATTGCTACTACTACCCGCACCAACGCTTCCCAACATCCTTGAATGTCCAGGTGCCAGTTACCGTTGCAGCTAAAATTTTGCAAAACGCGCATCATCCCTTTTACCCTCAACAACTTACCAACCATGCATTGATTCTAATGACCCTCACTACCTATCATCAGTCAACACTGATGTCGTCTCTCAGCCACCAATGAATTAACTACAGCTTTAGAAACCTCATCTCTATCCTTCGATTCTAGGATTAACATTGTCATGCTTACTAATCGACATACCATTTTACCAGACCGAAGACTCCCTTGGAGCGAAAAGCTCACTTCTCATCCTCATTCTCTTCCTTATGGACGCAAGAGGTCCTTTCTCACCGAAATATCTACATCTCGCATGATACTCATCCTAAACGGTATTAATCTTACCACCAAAATGAACTTCCACCACACACTAGGCTAACACTATCAATCTATGGATAGAACTCTCTACCCTGAACCACACTCAACAATAGCAATTGAGTATGACCATGTACCTGTAAATTCATAATAGCATTGGCCAGATGCAATTTTGAATTTACCTTACATGAGAATCCTCGCTACCGTTATCATGCCTCACGAAGATCAAGGTATTTCTTAAAGGCTCCCTAAATCTCAGTTGTGTCCATCTACTCCACAGTTTAAGTTTAGGCCCATCCGGTCACCTAAATCCCTTAAACTATGGCTCTTATACCAACTGTAACAACCCAAACTCTAGGTACAACAAGATAGAAACGTAAACTTAAATAATTAAGCCAAACGGCCCCAAGCTTACGATTTAAACTCAAGGTTTGCGACTGCAACCTATACACAACCGAGATATACCGATGATAATCTACAATGGAGGTCCTCTAATTCAGCTTCTGCTCGCATCTTTTCTTAAAATGAAACCGCTCTTTCTACTGTCACACTTCACTTGAAAAGGGTTTTAGATTTGAAAAGAGCGAGGGTTAGACCGACAGGTCTAGTGAGTCCCCTCTTACAACAGTTTATAAATCAACAAACAAACAATCAAACATTTATCATGAAATAACCATTTTCAGCTTCCAGTAAATCCTTAATTTTCAGGAAACTTCTCCGCTCACACTACCGCCACCCTAAGATGACGGCGTATCTGTGACTCACACTGCCTTAGATGGGGCATACTCCCCCATATAGCATAAACGGGACACCCCCCGGTATGAGCACATGCAGGCCACACCCCCCGACTTTGAGCCTTCTCACTTAGGACCATGTATGCATACATTTCCACTTTGTCAAACGCCGACCGAACTGATCTCACCCCCGGTCCCCCAACTCGACCGGTGTTCACCAACTCGACGGATGTTCATGAAACAACCGGTGTCTCTTTGATCGACCGGTGTTGAACGACCGAACCAAAATTGACCGGGGTCTTAGTAAACGACCGATGTCATCGACCGACCCCCTCATTGACCGGGGTCTCTTCACACCCCGGTCCCCGACTTGGAGAACGCCCGGGGGTGATTCTGGGTTTTCGAATAACCCCTTTTTAAAGTGAAACCAGACCCTGAACCCAGTACCAACAAACTCTAATCTCAATAAATCGATCCATTACATTTTCCTTAAACTTTTCAATCATTTAACCATTACTAACCCAATCCTTAATCGATCATTCAATAGAATAACACATTAATCTAACTTCTTCTAACCCATATTTCATTTCTATCAGACTTCAATCTCCATTGAAACTAAACATTGATTAAGAAGCTTAATAGAAGAAGATAGATTCAGAAATATTACCTTATGAGGAATCCTTGATCGAAACTTCACTGCCTCTTCTCTTCAAATCGCGACTGTTCCTTCCTTTCTGCCCTTCTCTCTCGGCCGCAAACACAACAATACCCAAGAACCCTAGCCTAAAACCTTTTAAGCAAACATTTACACTTAGCCCCTTTAGAAACATAAGATTGACAAGTTTTCACCCAACTTAAATTTATTAACTTTGAACCGGTTATTACAATATCCTCCCCTCAAAAGAATTCCGTCCCCGGAATTCCATTATCGAATAGATGGGGATATTGAGTCTTCATGTCCTCCTCCACTTCCCATGTTGATTCTTGCCCTTTATGGAATCTCCACTGAACTCTTACTAGTCTGATCTCTTTATTTCTTAACTTCTTTACTTTGGAATCTATAATTTCCACCGGTTCTTCGATGTAAGTTAACTTTTCATCCACTTGTATATCCTCTAACGGCACAACTACATCGGTCTCCGCCAAACATTTCTTCAAATTTGACACGTGGAACGTGGGGGTGAACTCCTCGCAACTCCCCAAACAATTCAAGTTTGTATGCTACCTCTCCTATACGATCTAAAATAACAAACGGTCCGACAAACCTCGGACGAAGCTTACCCTTCTTTCCGAAACGGACTACTCCTTTCCCAGGACGAAACTTTTAACATAACTCTATCTCCTACTTGAAACTCGATAGGCTTTCTTCCAAGCCATTCTAATCAATATCCCGCCATACATAATTATCAGATTTACCCCTTGATTACAACAACTTCCATAACCGATAAAGTATTGTATATTCATAATCTCACTTAGCTGATGTTATTATGAGAATATTTATACGTGATTGTGCTTGAAGTTCTGTTACTGTGACATTTGGTGATGTAGTAGTACGTTCCTTGTGTTATTCTGTTGATCTGTCTTTCATTCTTTTCGTGCTTGTGTGGCAACCATTACTTAGGTATGGTGAACACACGTGGTCGTCCGTCGAGCGGCGAAGATCTTCACGATGTTAGTTTGCGTGAGCTGAATCCTATGGTTAGAGTGCAAGCAGTCATTCCTCCGGGCATGCCACCGATATTTACTGGGGAAGTGGAGCTGGGGCCAAGAGTAGATTTGGCATCCACCAGCTCCGTTATTCAAGTGGCAAACCCTCAAGCTAATATGATGGCCAGTGTCATGCAAATGGTGACGTCGGTCATGGAGAAACAACAAGAGGTTTTTCAGAAGATGTTAGAGGACCGGGACACGAGCCTCAGAAGGCATGAGGCAGTGGAGGAGAATGTGTTGGTTGGCTCTGGAGGCACCGGGAACAGAATCCGAACGGAGGAGCACATGGTTGTGAGTGCTCCGAGAAGTGGGAAGATTTGTTCCTACAAACCGTTTCTGGGTTGTGGACCACCAGAGTTCTCTGGTTCCAAAGACCCAGTTGCGTGTGTTAAGTGGATCCGAGCTATCGAACAGGCCTTCGGTTCATACGAGTGTGGTGATGAGCAGAGGGTAAGATTCGGTACCCAACTGCTCAGGGATACGGTGCTGACGTGGTGGAATGTTATCCAGTCCACCCTCTCTCCTACTGTTTTGGCTCAACTGACTTGGGGCGAATTCAAGGTAAAGATTTTGGAAGAATACTGCAATGAGAGGGTTGTGGATCGAATCGAGGCAGAGTTTCGAGCGCTTGAGAAAGGGAATTTGACGGTGAGGGAGTATACCCGTCAATTCATGGAAAAGCTGGGGTTAGTGGGGCATGTGGCCTTAACTGAGAAGGAGAAGATTAAGGTCTATCTAAAAGGTCTACCATCGGAAATGATGACCATGGTCCAAAACTCGAAGGCTTCTAACCTTCAGGAGACGATTGAAGAGGCGCAGTTTATGGAGGAGGTTTACGCGATGGGTAAACCGGAGAAGGCGGTGGCTGTTGTTGAAAAGAGGAAATGGGAGAGCAGTTCAGTACCTCCCAAGAGAACCCGACCTTTTGTCGGAAACCGAAGCTTCAACAGTTATCAAGAAGCTAGGTGGTGCCAGAAGTGCAGAACCAAGCACCACGGTAACTATAACACCACTTCCTAAACTTGTTTCAAGTGTGGGAAAATTGATCACGTCGCCAAGGATTGCCCGATCAGAGGGCTTGTATGTTATGAGTGCAATACACCGAGGCACATGAAGAGAGATTACCCGAAGCTCATGTCGGGTAGCGCGTCAGTGAAGAAATAGAATCCATCTAAGGTTCCGGGTCGAGCGTTTCAGATGACGGCCGATGAGGCCAAGGCATCAGCTGATGTGGTATCGGGTACATTTCTTATAAACTCAGTACCTGCTCATGTTTTATTCGATACGGGTGCCAGTTTCTCTTTTATATCTGAGTTGTTCCATTAAAATATTTCTATGCCCACTACTAGTCTTGAGGATGCGTTAGTGGTTGAGATAGCAGATGGTAGTCAAGTTCTGATCCACGATGTTCTGAGAAAGTGTACTCTCGGAATCGAAGGGAGAGATTTCCCAATCGATTTGTTGTCGATGTTAATCGAGGGTTTTGATGTTGTGGTCGGCATAGATTGGTTAGCGAACAATCATGGCGAGTTTGTATGTTCCAAGAAATTAATTTGAATTCCCAATCCCAGTGGCGAAGTTGTTGTGATTTATGGTGAGAAGAGGAAGGGAGATGTGGCAATAATCACCATGACTAAAGCACGCAAGTGTTTGGTGATGCTCGTTTTTCGTAGACTACGTGATCGACGCCAAGCTAGAGAAGTTAAAGCTTGGAGATGTGAAGATTGTGCGTGAGTTTCCATATGTCTTTCCGGACGACTTACTCGGGTTACCACCCGATCGTCAAGTGGAGTTTCGGATTGATCTCGTACCGGGAGCGACTTCTGTTGCTAGAGCCCCTTACCGGTTAGCACCAGCGGAGATGCAGAAGATGATGGCACAACTCCAAGAGCTTTTGGAGAAGGGTTTCGTAAGACCGAGCTCGTCACCTTGGGGAGCTCCAGTCTTGTTTGTCAAAAAGAAGGATGGCACAATGAGAATGTGCATCGATTATCGTGAGCTGAACAAAGCAACAGTGAAGAACAAGTATCCGATTCCCAGGATTGATGACTTGTTCGATGAACTCCAAGGAGCGGGGTGTTTTTCCAAGATCGACTTACGTTCGGGTTACCACCAAATGAAGGTAAGAGAAGAAGACGTTTCGAAGATAGCTTTCAGAATGTGTTACGGCCATTACGAGTTTCTTGTAATGCCTTTTGGTCTAACGAACGCACCAACGGTATTTATGGATTTGATGAATAGAGTATGCCGACCGTTCCTCGACAAGTCGGTCATCGTATTCATTGATGACATACTCGTATATTCTAAGAGTGAGTTAGAGCACGAGCAACACCTACGCGAAGTTCTCGATGTGTTGAGAAAAGAAAGATTGTACGCCAAGTTCTCCAAGTGAGACTTTTGGCTCGAAGAAGTGCAATTCTTGGGTCACGTGGTCACTCGAGACGGAGTGAAAGTGGACCCCTCCAAGATTGAAGCTATGATGAATTGGGAGCCTCCCAAGAGTCCGTCCGAGATCCGCAGTTTCTTGGGTCTGGCGGGGTACTACCGGAGATTCATTCAAGACTTTTCGAAGATCTCTTCTTCCTTGACAGTTTTAACTTGGAAGAATGTGAAGTTCGATTGGACCAAAACGCAAGAGAAGGCGTTCCGGATCTACAAAAGAAGTTGTGCGAAGCTCCAATCTTATCGTTGCCTGAAGGGTCGGAAGACTTCGTGGTCTATAGCGACACTTCGAAGATGGGATTAGGATGTGTGTTGATGCAAAGAGGCAAGGTAATCGCTTACGCCTCGAGGCAACTTAAGATACACGAGAAGAACTATCCTACCCACGATTTGGAGTTAGCAGCGGTGGTGTTCGCCTTGAAGCTTTGGCGACATTACCTCTATGGCACAAAATGTACGCTCTACACAGATCATAAGAGTTTGAAGTACGTATTTGATCAAAAGAAGTTGAACATGAGGCGAAGGCGGTGGCTCGAGTTGCTCAAGGATTACGATTGTGATTTGCTTTACCATCCCGGTAAGGTTAACGTTGTAGCCGATGCGTTAAGTCGGAAGGACTATAGCGAAAGTATTCGGGTTACCCATTCGTGAATCGAGTTAGTATCTAGTCTTGTTGAAAAGATCAAGACATCGCAGGTTGAAGCTTTGTTGGAAGAAAATCTCAAGGAGGAAGTCGTGACGAAGCAACGTTTGCTCTTAACGGAAGATAGCCGTGGGGTAAAACTGTTTAGCGGTCGTATGTGGGTGCCCAAAGTTGGGGGTAACCGTGATCTATTGCTTGAGGATGCTCACAAGTCTAAGTATTCCATTCATCAGGGAAGTACAAAGATGTACAGGGACTTGAAACTGCATTATTGGTGGCCAGTAATGAAGCTTGATGTGGCGCGTTACGTAGAGCGTTGTGTGACGTGCTCGCAAGTTAAGGTCGAACATCAACGACCGTATGGGAGTCTTCAGTCCTTAGAGATTCCCGAGTGGAAGTGGGAACATATTACCATGGACTTCGTGATGAAGTTGCCTAAAACTCTTCTAGGTCACGATACCATTTGGGTAATAATCGATAGATTAACTAAGAGCGCTCACTTCTTGGCTATGCACGAGACTTTACCGATGGACAAGTTAGCAAAACTTTATATCGATGAAGTGGTCTCGAGGCATGGAATACCCTTGTCGATCGTGTCGGATCGTGACAGTCGGTTCACTTCGAACTTTTGGGATGGGTTTCAGAAAGAGCTTGGTACGCGAGTTAAGTTGAGTACGACTTACCATCCACAAACCGACGGGCAAAGCGAGAGAACGATCCAAACTTTGGAAGACATGTTGAGGTCTTGTGTCATCGATTTCGGGGGTAGTTGGGACTCTCACCTACCTTTGGTGGAGTTTGCTTACAACAATAGCTACCACTCGAGTATTGGGATGACACCTTTTGAGGCGTTGTACGGGCGAAAGTGTCGAACTCCCGTGTGTTGGCTTGAAACAGGAGATAAGCAATTCGCCGGACCTGAAATCGTGCAAGAGACGGCCGATAAGGTCAAAAGCATTCGTGAAAGTTTGAAAGCGGCCCAGGATCGGCAGAAGAGCTATGCCGATAAGAAGAGGCGGCCGATGGAGTTCCAAGTGGGCGACCATGTGATGCTGAAGGTGTCGCCATGGAAGGGCATTATCAGGTTCGGGAAACGTGGAAAGTCGAGTCCCCGTTTTCTTAGACCTTTCAAAGTGCTTAAGCGGGTGGGTTTGCAAGCCTACCAATTGGAACTACCGCCAGAGTTAAGCAGAATCCACAACACGTTCCATATTTGTTACCTTCAGAAGTGTTTGGCGGAGGAAGAAAGCGACATTCCCCTCTCAGAATTAAGAGTGGGCGAGGGTAACCATTGTGTAGAAGAACCCGACGCTATCTTAGAGGGAAAGTCTAAGAAATTGCGTCACAAAGAGGTCACTATGGTCAAGGTGCAGTGGAAACATCATCGGGGAGCCAACGTGACGTGGGAAGCCGAGGAGGATATGAAGCGAAGATATCCTCACCTTTTCGAGTAGATGGGATTTCGGGGACGAAATCATTCCCAAGTTGGGAAGTATTGTAACACCCCGGATTTTCGTTATGTAATCTTGGTATTCTTGTGTTTAAGCATTGTCGTTAGCACCGCGTTTGGTTTGAAGTTTGAGTTTGGATTTTGGTGGTTTTGGACAAACCACAGTAAGCTACGCGAGTTGCACCGCGACTTGATGTCGCGGCACAACCCACGAAACCCTCTGTTGTTTTGGGTTTTAAGGAAACGGGCGAGTTATGTCGCGACTTGAGGTCGCGGCATAACCCGCGAGATCACCTGGCCGACTTAAGGGTTTTCAGCCTGAAATATTTCATTTGTGGAATCTCAAATCTCTTTTCTCTTTTCTCTCTCTCTCTCTCTCTTTCTTCATATTTTGTTTGGTTTCTTAGACCTCGTGTGTTGCTAGTATTAAGTGCATCTACCAAGGGTTCGGTATAGAAAGCTTCATCTTCTCTCGGTGGTCGATATCTGGTTTTTCGGGTTTTCGTCTAAAACCTATTTGGTGAGTTGCTACTACCTTTTTCTAAACTTTATACATGTCAAAAGTTACATTTTGAACTCCTATATATCTCCATGGTTTTGGATCTAAGTTTACTACATTTTTGACATAACTTGAGTTTTGGGAGATTTTAGGGTTCCCGATCATTTTCGATTAAAATGATGGGTTCCATCTTATTTGAAGTAACAGGAGGTTTTACTTGCACATTTATGTGGATTATTTGAAAGAATGTATATAAACTCATTTTCATAATTTTCATTCTTACCATCAGTTAAACTTGAAAGAAAGCATTTTGTTTATAAAATGTTTTATACCATATGACTATCTATGGTTGGTCACATTGTGATTGTGACAAGTCTGTACCATTACTAGTGGATCCCTAGTTATTGAGTCGACTTATATTTGGGATGTCTTTTCCCCTCTTTGTAAATATGGATGCATATGATCCTCGGGGGCCATTTGGTACGGTTATGCGAGACCGGTTACTAGCCATGGATCATATTTTCCCTTATTTGTAGCTATGGATGCATATGATCCTCGGGGGCCATTTGGTACGGTTATGTGAGACCGGTTACTAGCCATGGGTTATAGTGTAGTCCTAGTGAATGAGTTTTGACTTGGTTTCCTCGGGGGCCCTCCCTCACATCGTAGTACGGACCTTTGTAGTTCGTGGCCAAGGATTCCAAGTGTTTCGACTCATAACTCGGATTGTGACCTACTTTGTGTTACGCTACAATCCTTGGTAAAACTGGTTATCTTTGTCATTGTATGATGAGTTTACATTGAAAAGGCCCGGTTGTGGCAAAGGTTTCATTTGAAAACTAAACCTTATTGAAAAGATTTCCTTATGATACAATTGTTTATATCTCATGAAATTTATAAACTGTATGTTCTCACTAGGCTTTAAGCCTAACACTTTTTCTCAAATGATATGTATAACTAGGTTCCCATTAGCGATGGGTTGCCAAGGGCTTGAGTGTAACACCCCGAATTTCGAAAAGCATCATTTCAGGTTAATACAGAAATCAGTAGCTTTAAAGGGGAAAAATAAGATATATGATTTTGGACTTGAATCCTACATTTTATAGTCTAAATGGATGAAGGATTCAATTACGAGTCCAACGGTTCTTTTCGGAGCAAAATCAGAGCTATAACGAAGAAGTTATGCCCAAAACAATGAGCGAGAAGTAAACTGGGCGACTTATGCCGCGACTTAAAGTCACGGCATAACCCGCGAAATCCACTGGTCGGGCATAAAACCTGATTTTCAGCCCTAGAACTTCATTTCTTCATAACTTTTGATCCACAACTCCGATTTGGGTGATTCAAGTTGCCACGGTTTCGTTTTCGAGAGATCTTTAAAGATCTAGCAAGAGATTGGAAGTATATTGGAGTATACAAGAGTATTTTATGGTGGGAAGCTCCTCATCTCTTCCTCTTCATCTTCTTCACCAAAGTTTTCTAGGGTTTCATCCACCATTTGTTCTCCCTTTCGTAGATTGGAAGTTTGTAACCATTTTGGTGAACTAGAGGTGTTTTGGTTGGTGGATTCAAGCTTGGGTTAAGGTAATCTTCTATTCTCTTCAGTTATGGAAGTTAGGGTTTCGGTATCAGTTGAGGTATTCATGTATAAGGTTTGGGAAACTATTCTTTGTGGTTGATTATGGTTATTTATGGTTGAATATGTATGGATTTAGGTTTTTGGAAGTTTTGACTTGAGAATCCAAGTGTTCTTCAAAGGAGCTCTAGTTGGGGGAAAATCTAGATTTAGCCTAAATCTAGCAAGGTGAGTTCAAGTTGATTTGTGAAAACGTTGTACATGCCAAAATGTCCATTTTAAAGTGTTTATGTGTTTTACATGAAATTATCAAATGTTGGGTTATTTGGTAATCTTTGATTATTTGAAGTATTTAACCTTATAAACTTTGTAAAACACCCAAATTTGAGGTTTTTGGGCATTTTGATAAAGATGTCACAAATGAATATATTTTGATGATTTATTGCATAAATAGATCTTTGGTTAAAGAAATACACTTCTAAATGTTTGTCGAGTTTTTATGCATCATTCATGAAATGGGATGTTTTGAAAAGTACGAAAGTGTGAGTCCTTTGGTTTTGGGTCATTCCCGACTTTGGAGAATATTTTAGAAATGGAAAACCCTTTTTGGTTTGGGTCGAAGTCCAATTGTGTTTTGAGAAATCAGTTTTGGGGAAAGATGTAAATTGGTTTATGTAACCATATTGGCTCTCGTATTTTAGCCAAACATTCATTATGCCTTTTGGGGCTTGTTTACACTCAAATGAGTCTTTGGAACATTTGTTCAGTTTTGGTAGCTCGTTAAGGAGCATTGGACGTACGGTGTACTTAGTTGCATCTTAATTGAGAGTTACATGTTTTGAATGTGTTAATTCATTATTTTGAGTCATGTAACGTCTTAGACTGTAATGCATTGGATCCATAGGCATATGAGTCAGTCGGTTGGTTTAGTGGGGACTTTATCCCCGTTTTGGGACTAGATATTGTTATGGCTAGCGGGAGGACTCGAGGTAGATATCGTGGGTGGTTGAACTCGACGACCGTGTAACCTTTATTGAGGGCTCGAGGTAGATATCGTGGGTGGTTGAACTCGATGCCCGTTTGTAATCCAGTCTGGTTACTCATCGTGGAATTAAGTGTCCGCGTTTGAATTCTAGTGAGTGGTCCCCAAGTCATGTTGTTGTTATGTAAGCTTGCGGTGGTGCTCTGCAGAGCCGTATACGGAGCTAAGTCTTGCGGTGGTAGCTCAGATGAGCCGGATACGGGGACTTGTGGCTTTGGTTGTGACACTCATTAGAGGTCGAGTAGACACTAGGATCAGTGGTGTCTTGCGGTGGTAGTTCAGAGGAGCCGGATACGGGGAACCATGGTCTTATGTGAAGCTCGAGAACATTGATAAGTGGCTTAACTTTGTGTGCCCGCCACTTTCGATGGAATTCGGGTATCCCCCGTCACCGAAAGGTGTTGTTTTTGGGTATTGAGTTTTATTATCCAAGTTTTCGGTGGCGTTTTGTATATATGGATCTTATCCATGATTTATGGGTTGAGTATTATACCCCACCCGTGGTTTTGGGTGTTTCGGGATTTAAAGTTTTAACTGCATTATCATAAATGGAGAGTTCGATTCCTATTCACGTTTTGAGTAAGTGTTGGATTGCATTACTTCATGAAATAACGTTTGGCGTTGAGGCGTCCACTTATAAATTGCATAGTATTGGAAATGGGTCGTTCTCATATTTAAAGTAATTCATTTTAAAGGATCATGATTTAAGTTGCATTATTTCAGTTTAATGGTTTTTATAATCATGATGAAAACTCTTGAACTCACTAGGAGTTAGCCTAACCCTTTTATTTGTCGGCATGTGCAACAGGTTTTGGTTGGGAATAACTCTAGTAACAATGTGCTGAGAGGAGTGCTAGTTGTGTGCTCAAGAAGTGGTTACCTTAGTGAAGTCTTCCGCACTTGTCTCGGGAAGAGCAGCTTATAGTTGGGATTAAGTAACACCCGACTTTGGTCTAGTCCTTGTTTAAGACTAGAGTTTATATCTTTTAAGGTTGAATAGAAAGTTTTACTTTGAAGATTTATCTTTTTACTTGATGTAATATTGAAATTTTAAATTAGTTGCTCTTACCAAATTTTGAGGGTGTTATATTGAGTGACGAGCTTGGTCTCGGGGGCTTTTGAGATGACTAGTATTTGATGTTGGACAATTGTTTATGTCCCATTCTTTTGGTGATGTTAGATTAACAACCGATGTAATCTAGATAGTTTATGTTTAGATTAGTTTGTTGTTGAATTCCATATCAGTATGCAGGTTTTGTAAAGGATTAGTACATTTCCCCTTTTTGGGAGGTTTATACCAAGTGATGATGTCTAATTGTCCAGTTTCCGCATTTTTAAATTCACTATGGTTTTTAGGGTGTTGCAAAAGACGAGCATCCTTTCACCAAGCACTTGCGCGCCTTTGCCATGGTGATTATTGCCACCTCTCCCTTCCTCTTCTCACCATAAATCACAACAACTTCACCATTGGGATTGGGAAGTCGAATTAATTTCTTGGAACATACGATCTCGGCATGATTGTTCGCTAACCAATCCATGCCGACCACAACATCAAAACCTCCGATTAACATCGGCATCAAATCGATCGGGAATTCTCTCCCTTCGATCCCGAGAGTACACTTTCTCAGAATACCGCGGATCAGAACTTGACTTCCATCTGCTATCTCTACCACTAACGCATTCTCAAGACTAGTAGTGGACATAGAAATCTTTTGACGGAACAACTCAGATATAAAAGAGAAATTGGCACCCGTATCAAATAAAACACGAGCAGGTACGGAGTTTAGAAGAAATATACCCGATAACACATCAGCGGATGCCTTGGCCTCATCGCCCGTCGTCTGAAAAGCTCGACCCGGAACCCTAGATGGATTCTCTTTCTTCACCGGCGCACTACCCGACATGAGCTTCGGGCAAAATCTCTTCATGTGCCCTGGTGTCTTGCACTCATAACATACAAGCCCTCTGATCGGACAGTCCCGGGTGATGTGATCAGATTTACCACACTTGTAGCAAGATTGAGGAGTGGTGCTACAGTTACCGTGGTGCTTGGTTCGGCACTTCTGGCACCATTTAGCTTCTTGATAACTGCTGAAGCTTCGGTTTCCGACAAAAGGTCGGGTCCTCTTGGGAGGTACTGAACTGCTCTCCCACTTTCTCTTTTCAACCACTGCCACTGCCTTCTCCGGTTTACTCCTCGCGTAAACCTCTTCCATGAACTGTGCCTCTTCAATCGTCTCCCGAAGGTTAGAAGCCTTCGAGTTTCGGACCATGGTCATCATGTCCGATGGTAGACCTTTCAGGTAGGCCTTAATCTTCTCCTTCTCAGTTGAGGACACATGCCCCACTAACCCCAACTTTTCCATGAATTGACGGGTATACTCCCTCACCGTCAAATTCCCTTTCTCAAGCGCTCATAACTATGCCTCGATCCGATCCATAGCCCTCTCATTGCAGTATTCTTCCAATATCTTTACCTTGAATTCGCACCAAGTCAGTTGGGCCAAAACATTAGGAGAGAGGGTAGACTGGATAACATTCCACCACGTCAGCGTCGTATCCCTGAGCAGTTGAGTACCAAACCTCACTCTCTGGTCATCACCACACTCGGATGAACCGAAGGCCTATTCGACCGCTCGGATCCACTTCACACAAGCAACTGGGTCGTCGGAACCAGAGAACTCTAGGGGACCACAACCCAGAAAAGACTTGTAGGAACAACTCTTCTCACTTCTAAGAGTGTTGGATCATTAATTGTATTCAAGATTAAAGTTAAAGTTCAGGGTCTAAACTGTATTTATTTGATAGTTAAAATTAGAGGGTCTAATTAGTATTTATTCAATAGTTATTTGTAAATGGGCCTAAAGCCTGTTAGAAAGCCCATTATGATTAAAGCCCATATGGCCTGGGTATTTAAAGTTATGTTTAATTTAGGTTTAGGTTAGAACCTTTGATAATTATTGTTTAAAGATTATAGTCAAGTGAAGTTTTCTCTGTAATCAAAGGGTATCAAGAACACTCAAGGGTTTAACAGTTTATTCAAGGGATTGGTATGTTACTCTGATTTATATATCTCTTGATTATTATTGTGTTGCTTGATTACTTGATTGATTATTTACCAACTAGATTAAACTGGGATAACAAGTGGTATCAGAGCCAAAAGGATCAAAAAAAAATTTGATTTCACTATTCACGAAAATTACTGTTCATCGATTTTTTTTTTTCTGATTTCGTGAATTTATGTGTTTTTATGCTTAAAGTTGATCTGATTAGTTGAGATTTATGCTTCTAAATACCATTTGATTGATTAATTGCATTGAGAATTAACAAAGTGAGTAGATTAGTGATTTTAAGTTTTCTGGGTTCGACAAAAGCAAACTATCGGTTGTTACCGTACTTATCAAATCGAATGCCTAAAAGTTGAAATTGATCTCTGAGTTTGATTGTATTGTGATTGGTTCATGTTTCTGAGTTCAAAGGACTGATTTTTGCATCTGATTTTGAGTTCGTAATTGATTTCTGGGTCGATTATTGCATCTGTTTATGGACTTTTGGGCTGGATTAAGAACATATCGGTCGAACACCATATAGGTCGAACATTATATCGGTCTAAGCAATTTATCGGTCTTGCATATTATCGGTCTTGCATATTATCGGTCAAATCAGGACACCGGTCAAATAGTCCGATCGCCCGGTATACTCACAGACCACCTCGGTCGATACCTTGTCCGGTCGAATCAATACCGATCGAATCAATACCGGTCGAAGTGGTTTACCGGTCTTACAAGCTCCCGGTCGAAAGTCTTACCGGTTGAAGCAACTTACCGGTCGAACTCTCTATACCGGTCTTAGTCGTTTACCGGTCGAGCATAAGACCGGTTGTTACATCTTACCGGTCAAACAAGGTACCGGTCTAAGCAAGACCCCGGTCGACTCAATACCGGTCGAAGCACATCCCCGGTCGATTTCTGCAAGCTGTAACAGGGCCTCTAAAAGCCTAATTTTTTTTGTCTAGGGGCGCTGCCCCCATACCCCCGCAAGGGCGTTGCCCCTTAACCGATATTAGCGGGACCCCCGTGCTAAGTCTGCGAAGGGGGACAAAAGTTTTGTACTTGATCAAAATTTTCCTAATTTCATTATTCAGTATTATTTCTTTGTGTTTTATACTGTGCAAATTCTGCACTTAATTATTTTTTGGAAATTTATTTTTCTGAAAATTTTTTAGTGTGGTTTTTATCTTGATTCTAACGATCTCATGTAGTTGGTTGTCTTGGTACAGATAAGTTTAATTACTAACCGTACAGCTAAGATGTCGAACCGGCTTCCCTCGATGGGCTCTCAGTCCAAACCGCCTGTCCTTATGGCTGATGAATATCAGCAATGGAAGAAGAGAATGGTCCAGTTTCTGAATCATAAAAACAGAGACTACATGGAATCAATCATCAATGGTCCGGTCAATCCGATGATCAAAGTTGATGGCCAAGCAGCAACTGACACCTCTCCAGAAATCCCAGACAGATATGTTCCTAAACCTTATCAGTACTTTACTGAAAAGCAGAAGGAACAGTACAAGACAGATGAAGAGACTCTTATCTATCTGACCATGGCAATCCCGAACGACATCTACAACCGTGTAGACAGTCGGAACTCTGCAAAGGAAATATGGGATGAACTATCAAGACAGTTTGAAGGAAGTGAAGCCTCTATCCAAGCTAAGCAGAATATATGCATAAATGCATACGAGGGGTTTCATGCAAAAGAAGGAGAGACGCTGCTAGAGACCTACAACAGATATAACATCATTCTCAATGACCTGCGGAGGAACAACATCTCTAAGTCTGCTTCGGAGATTAATTATAAGTTCATCAAGAACTTAAATCCAGAATGGAAGAACTTTGCCATCAACCTTCAGATGTCAAAGAACATGGCTCAGGAAAACGTCACTGATATTTTCTCTACTCTTTCTCAGCATGAGGATGAGGTGAGAACCATCAATCTTGAGTCCAATAAACTGAAGGATTATGTGGCTCTCATAGCCGACAAAAGTTCTGTATCTTCCGCAAGGTCAAAGAAAAAGGTGACAAAATCTCTAGTTACTGAAGTTACCGACTCTGACTCTGCTTCAAGTGATGAAGAACTGGAGATTGATTCTGATCCAGATATTCAGAAGTTCTCTTAGGACTTGGCTCTTATTACTCGAAGATTCAAGAAGACCTTTGGCAAGAAGAAGTTTTATTCAAAGCCTAAGTACGAAGGTCACAAGAAAGAGAAGGCTGAATTAAGATACAAGCCAAGGCAAGGACGGCGAGAGGAACGACGATAAGAGAGAAAAGAAGACAGAAGAGAAGATAAGAGAGAAGAAAAGAAAGAAGACAGAGCTGATGAACCAGGAAGATGCTACAATTGCGGCAAATTTGGGCACTTCTCCAGAGACTGCAGATTCAAGAAGGTAAAGAACTCAGACTATTATGCGCGAAAGTTACTTATTTCCAAGAAAGCAGAAGAAGGAAAGGTGCTAATGGCTGAAGAAGAGAATTGGCTGTTCCAAAGTTCTGATGATGAGGAGCAAGCACACTTCACCCAAGTTTCCTACATGGCAAAGCTGGACGGTGACGATGAAGATTCTGAAGCGTATTCTGAAGACGCAAACTCTGAGGTAAGTGATAATTCTGAGCTTATTGAATCTCTTATGGCCCAAATACATAGCATGAAAGATGAATTTGCTTTATTGAAAGACAAACTTAGCTCCGCACAACAATCAGTATTGAGTTTTCGTGATGAAAACGCTTTGCTGAAAGTTGTTGTGGAAGAAAAAGAAAAGGAAAAAGACAGTTTAAAAGCTGAAAAGGAAACTTTGAAAAGTAAAATATCTGTTTTAGAAAAAGATCTAGTGAATCTCAATGCTGAAAAAGGTGAGTTCAAAATTAAATTTGAAGTCTGTTTTCAAGAAAGAAATGAAGCTTATACAAAGATTAAGCAATTGGAGGATATTAACATGAAACGAGGTCAGACTGAGCAGACGCTAAATCTGTTGACCAATAAACTCCAAGATGAAAGGTTTTATAAACTGAAACCAGGTTTGGGTGTGCCAACTAATGATGTTTTGAAAAAGGCACCGGAGCATTTATATAACTTTGACAAATTTGGCTCCGCAATCAGACCCATTCCAAACATTCGTGCTACTTTTGTTGAAGCTTGTGCTTCTAAACCTTTTACTGAGACCAAAGGTCAAGAAGAAATGGGAAAAAACAAGTCTTGTGACACTGATTCTCAAAATACTTTTAAAACAGTTGGTTTTAAATACAATGATTTGAACAAAAGCTATGCAACTCGAAAGATTGAATTTACTGAGTTTGAATCATTGTTTACCACTTCTACCAAAGAATCAGTCAACAATGACACTGTTCCACCTGAGACTGAATGTAAATACGATGAGTATGAATCGAATGTTGATCCATCTACTATACCATCAGTCTCAAATCCCATTACTCCTAAACCTTTACTTGTTGAAGAGGTTGAAGAAGAAACTGTAAACACGAATGAATCTTGTTTGAAAAATGATAAAACAGAGTTTATTGAGTCCATGACAGAAGAATTATTTTCTGAAATGATGAATGCTTCAGACTCTGATCATGTTTCTATTCCAAAGGAGTCAAATTCTGTGAATGATAATACATCTGAATTGATGAAGCAAATTGATATGTTGCAACAGTCTCTTGATGAGGTTGAAGATGAAAACTTTGATCTCAAACTTAAACTTGAAAAATCTTTGAAAGAAAATCAAGAGCTTTGCACAAAAATCAATGATTTGAAAATTACTTTGTTTAAAAATGCTTCAAGTGATAAACAGATGTTCAATGATCCAAGCTGGAAGGTAAGAACCAATCCAGAATTTGATGCTCCTGCAAAACCTTCAGTTTTTTACTCTGAATGTCCTGAATATCCACCTAGCATCTTTGAGAAGGGTGAAACTTCAAGTAATTCAAGAAAAGAATCACCTTCTAAGCATGAGGCTAACGAGGTTCCTGTTTCTGTTTCAGATATAAATGGAAATGGAGTTGGAAGGAGTAAGAAGAATAAAGACAATAGTTTGAATAAGAATGATAGGCTATCTAGTGAACCTTTTATTCCAAACAGTTGTACTTCTGACAGTGTTATTTTGAAAAGTAATTCTTTTGATAAACATGGATGTAAGGTTTGTTCTGATAAATCTAAGTTTATGAATTTTGCTCGAAAGAATCTATATTGCAAATACTGTTGGGATAACTCATTCACATAATACTCCCCTCCAAAGTCCAAACAGAATAAGAGAAAAGCTAAACTGAACTTTAAGTCTAATTCTAATTCTAATTCTTCCGCATAACCCAAAGTGTATCGAGCTAAGGTTGCCAATCCTACTTCTAAAAAGCACTTTCAGAAACTGAATGTTAAGATGGTTTGGAAATGGGTTCCAAAACCGCGTTATGAATGGAGAGTGAAAGTCAAACCAGATGATATTCTTGAGTTGCTTGATGCTAACTGCGAAGGACCCATCCTAATATGGGTACCTAAGCAAAACTAATTGTCTCTTTTGCAGGCCTGTCGAATTTGGGTAATAGATTCCGGATGTTCACGCCACATGACAGGATTCAAGCACCTCTTGCATAACTATGTGGAGGAGCCTGCCGGAGCAGTTAGATTTGTCAATTCTGAAGCCGAAGGCCACATCAGAGGATATGGAATGCTCGATAACGGTGTTGTGAAGATTCAAAAAGTGCTATATGTTGAAGGACTTGATCACAATCTGTTTAGTACCAGTCACTTCTGTGACATGAAATATCAAGTCCGGTTCACAACCACTCATTGCTATCTAGAGGATCCCGATGGTTACGAAATCTTCAAAGTTGAGCGCCATGGAAATCTATACTATGTAGATTTTCCAACACTATCTGCCACACGTCCAGTATGTCTACTAGCCAAAGCTTCTAAAGCACAATCGTGGACGTGGCATCGACGCTTGTCTCATCAGAGTTTCCGATCTACAGCGAAGCTACAAAGACAAGGTCTGGTCAAAGGTCTACCAGAAATGAGGTTCGAAAAAGACTCACTCTGTCCCGCATGTGAGTTAGGCAAAATGAAGCGTAGCTCCTTCAAGTCCAAAACTGAATCATCGACCTCATCTGCACTGGAACTTCTTCATATGGACCTTTGTGGCCCAATGCGCACGCCATCTATCAACGGCAAGAAGTATGTGTTGGTAATGATAGATGACTACTCAAGGTATACATGGCTCGAATTTCTTCGCAACAAGTCAGATGCGCCAGAGTTGATTATCGCTTTTATCAAGCGCATTCAAGTACGTCTTCAACTGCCAGTCAGAACCATTCACAGTGACAATGGCACGGAGTTCAAGAATGACACCCTGAAGAGCTATCTTACTTCCGTGGGTATCTCACAAAATTTCTCCGCAGCCTACACTCCACAGCAAAACGGCATTGTTGAACGGAAGAACCGCACTCTGGTTGAAGCAGCTCGTACTATGCTTGCTTACTCAGATCTACCCATGTACCTTTGGGCCGAGGCAGTCGCTACAGCATGTTTTACACAGAACCGTACCATTGTGGTCAAGCGATTTAATAAAACAGCATATGAGTTAATCAACAATCGTACACCTAATATCAAATTTCTTCCCGTCTTTGGTTGCAGGTGCTACATTCTTAAAGAGCGTCAAGGATTATCAAAATTTGATAAGAAAGCGGATGAAGGATATCTCGTTGGATACTCACTGACATCCAAAGCTTATCGAATTTACATTATTCGAACTAAGACGGTTGTTGAGAGCATGAATGTCTCCTTTGATGAGAATTCTACAAGGACTTCTGGACACAACAGTTCAGAACTCGTAATTAAGGACAAAGCTTCTATTCAATCTCGAATAGAACCAGCTTCTCAAGGATCCACTTCTACTAACTCTAACTCTACTTCATCTGAGTTAGATTTACTGTTTATTGATGCCTTTGATGATATATGTGCAGATTTTGAAAAAGGCATATCAACATCAATAACAAGTGGTACAGGCTTGGAGGTCCCTACTATATCTGAAGACATATCTGGACCTTCCGAAGAAGTCACTGAAACTTCATCTCCATCAGGTACGACTACAAAGTTAGTTTCTGACTCTACTAATGTTGAATCTGTCTCTACAGATAGTTCTTCTGGAAACGAAGTCTCGAGCACTTCAACTGCTAGACCAGAAGCCTCAGTATCAGAAACACCAGTACAAGATGTCCCGAGTACATCTATGGAGCAACCTGCCGTGCAAGATGAAAATGATGTGTCAAATACGCAACAAACAGTTGAAGCTCTACCAAGCATACATCGTTTGACTAAGGATCATCCCCTGACCAATGTGATAGGTGACGTACAATCTGGTGTCACGACAAGGTCAACAACAACCAACTTCTGCATGTTTTCAAGCTTCCTCAGTTCCTTAGAGCCAAAGAAAGCGTCTGAAGCTCTACGTGATCCCTTCTGGATTTCTGCTATGCAAGACGAGCTTCTACAATTCGAAAGGAACAAGGTATGGCGCTTGATCCCACTACCTAAAGATAAATCCGTTATTGGAACAAAGTGGGTGTTCAGAAATAAGAAAGATGAAGCTGGAGTAGTCGTGAGAAACAAAGCTCGACTGGTCGCCAAAGGGTATTGTCAACAAGAGGGCATTGACTATGATGAAACATTCGCCCCGATTGCAAGGATCGAAGCCATCAGAATCTTCCTAGCCTATGCAGCGCACAAAAACTTTACAGTCTATCAAATGGATGTAAAGTCAGCTTTCCTGAACGGCGTTCTGCATGAGGAGGTTTACGTGGTTCAACCTGAAGGTTTCGTTGATCCTCATCACCCTGATCATGTCTATGTTTTAGACAAAGCGCTTTATGGTCTTAAACAAGCACCGCGAGCCTGGTATGAAACTCTTACTAAATTTCTACTTGCTTCTGGTTTCAAGAAAGGTACTATTGATACAACCTTATTTCTTAAAAGGCAAGGTGAGGACTTGATTCTTATTCAGATTTATGTTGACGACATAATATTTGGGTCGACAAATCCGAAATTTTGCAAGAACTTTTCAAAGATAATGGAAACAAAGTTTGAAATGTCGATGATGGGTGAATTGAATTTCTTTCTTGGTCTACAAGTAAAGCAATTACCCGAAGGCATATTTATTAATCAAGCTAAATATATAAACGATATTTTGAAAAAGTTCAATATGTCAGATAGTTCAGTCATGAAAACACTAATGGCTACTGGTACACTCTTAGACGCAGATCCCTCCGGGAAACCTGTTGATCAAAAGGTGTATCGTAGCATGATTGGTTCTTTACTTTATCTGACTGCAAGTCGCCCAGATATAATGTTTGCCACATGTTTTTGTGCGAGATATCAGTCTAATCCTAAAGAGTCGCACTTATCTGCTGTTAAACGAATCCTTAGATATCTCAAAGGCTCGCCTAATCTAGGCCTTTGGTATCCAAAGGATTCTCGTTTTGAACTAACTGCCTTTACAGATGCTGATCATGCAGGTTGTAAGCTAGACCGGAAAAGCACCTCTGGTCATGTCAATTTATAGGTGATAAACTTGTAAGTTGGACTTCAAAGAAACAAAACTGTGTTTCAACATCCACTGTCGAGGCTGAGTATGTAGCTGCTGCTAGATGTTGTTCTCAAGTCCTTTGGATGACGACACAGTTAAGGGACTTTGGATACAACTACAAGCGTGTTCCTATTTATTGTGATTCCAAGAGCGCAATATCTATAACTGCTAATGCGGTACAGCATTCGAAGACCAAGCATATCGATGTACGCTATCATTTCATCAAGGATCATGTAGAAAAAGGTAATATTGAAATGCACTTTGTTCAAACTGACTTCTAGTTAGCTGACCTCTTCACCAAGCCATTGGATGAAAAGCGTTTTCATTTTCTCATCAGCAAACTTGGTATGTTGAACATGTCTTAGACCTTACTCATGATTCTAGGGGGAGTATTCAAAGTTTTGATCTTGTGTGTTATTTTCCAACTGTTGTTAACGAGAGAGGAATCATTTTCATAAATGATTACCATTATTTCTTTTATTTATGCAGGTTTGGTCAAGTGACAATGGCTTCTAATCACATCAGATTAGGACCCGCACTTCAGTGTCTTATTTTTCTGTTTATTCAAAAAAAAAATCTTTCAGTTAAGGGGGAGAATATCTGTGATGCATACAGATTTTTGGATACTTAAATGCTTATCTAACCGTGTGTTCTTAAAGATAAATACTTGCGTTTTATCTTGTCAATATACTTTGTCAAGTATTCATACACATATCGGTTCAGAACATTCTATTTGACTTTGTTATTACCATGTATCAAAAGTTAAATCTTTCTATGGTAATACTCACGTTATGTGTATTCACTTTTGATTGAATCAAACGTCATTTCAGGTGCTTTCATTGAAAATATGTTTATATATTGTTCATATAAACAACATTCGTTTTTGATTCTCCAACATATTATTCTTCATGACAAAATGATATGAGCTTCATTGTAAAACTCTTTTAGGTTGAGGGGGAGAATTGCATCGTCAAACACAACTGTTTTGACTTCTCCAAAATTTTTATTCTTCATGTAACAAGTGGTATTTGTGCTTACATGTACAAAAAGCTTGTTGAACACTATGTTCTTTTAGAAAAATACATGGGATTCAGTGTGAGAACTTATCAGAACTTCCATGGATTCACGATAACCAGTGTTTCCTACCCAGGAAGTATTCCCTGAGTGATTAAGGGGATAGGAGTCAAAAAGATTTGAATGTTGGTGTGTGAAGAGGTAAAATGGAAAAGAGAGATTGGTTAGAAGTGAGCATTAAAAGAAAGAGGGTGAGAGATCAGAGTAAAATAATATTAAACTCTGCACCAAACTTCTTTCTGAGCCGGGCAACCACATAATCTGATTGATTCACATTCTTTGGTGACCATCATTGAAATAGGCAACTAGCCCATGCCATCTCTTGCATACAACCCCACCAGCTACTCATTCTTTTCTCAAAAAGAGAATGTTTCACATTTTCTGGGGATGCAACACATACGCTATTGGTTCTTCATTTGGAAGATACTGATATTGAAAAAGAAGGAAAGTTGCCCCACCTTAGAACCCTTTCTCATGCACATTGAGTCTTTGTATAATTTGTTGTTGTCTCAACAAGTTTACATACTTTGAGCCTATATTGAAAAGCAATCATCTATGCTTAAATTTTTTCATACACATGCACGAGCACACAGAAATTTGTTTTCTGTCAGAACGTTCATAGATAACCATGTGTTATTCGATGATTGAATGGAAGACCTGGGGAGTCAACATCAACACCAGCTCCTTATATAGTAACTTTGTGTTACTTAGTGACTTTGTGTTACTGACAGGCATTCTAACTGAGTCATTTGTTGATTCAGGGTTACTCTTATTAACTGTTTGAATTTTAAAAGATTTGAATGGTTACTACTTTCTATTTTAATCTGAAAAGATTGAAATAATCACTCTTTCCATCTGGGAAGACTGCTCTTATTTCCATACAGGGCTCGTTATATGAAGACTGTGCTTACGTGATCATACACAATGGGGGAGATTGTCTTGAAAAGTGGGAGATTGTTTTGCAATGTTTTGATGATGATGATTCTCACCACTCATCAAAAAGGGGGAGAAGATACAAAAAGGGAGAATTATCAAAGAAGGAGAATACAATATGAAGATCTGAAGATTTTAAAGAATTTGAAGATTTTAAAGCTACAAGTTCTGAAGCTATCAATGACATATCTGAAGAAAAGAGAATACAAGTGAAGACCCGAAGACAATTGCCAAATTTTTTTAATCTTAAATCCAAAGGGGGAGATTGTTGGATCATTAATTGTATTCAAGATTAAAGTTAAAGTTCAGGGTCTAAACTGTATTTATTTGATAGTTAAAGTTAGAGGGTCTAATTAGTATTTATTCAATAGTTATTTGTAAATGGGCCTAATGCCTGTTAGAAAGCCCATTATGATTAAAGCCCATATGGCCTGGGTATTTAAAGTTATGTTTAGTTTAGGTTTAGGTTAGAACCTTTGATAATTATTGTTTAGAGATTATAGTCAAGTGAGATTTTCTCTGTAATCAAAGGGTATCAAGAACACTCAAGGGTTTAACAGTTTATTCAAGGGATTGGTATGTTACTCTGATTTATATATCTCTTGATTATTATTGTGTTGCTTGATTACTTGATTGATTATTTACCAACTAGATTAAACTGGGATAACAAGGAGCACCAACAACCCTGTGCTCCTCCGTTCTGGCTCTGTTCCCGGTGCCTCCTGAGCCAACCAACACATTCTCCTCCACTGCCTCATGCCTCCTAAGACTTGTGTCTCGGTCCTCTAACATCTTTAGGAACACCTCTTGCTGTTTCTCCATGGTCGACGTCACCATTTGCATGACGTTGGTCATCATATCAGTTTGAGGGTTTGCCACTTGAACAACGGGATCGGTGGATGCCAAATCCACTCTTGGCCCTAGCTCCACTTCCCCAGTAAATATCGGTGGCATGCCCGGAGGAACGACTGCTGGCACTCTAACCACTGGATTAAGCTCGCGCGAACTAACATCGCGAAGATCTCCGTCGCCTAACAGACGACCATGTGTGTTCATATAACAATGCATTCATAATAGCAGTAGCTAAGTGGAATTATGAACGAACCATACACAAGAATTCTTGTCACCACCATCACAACTTTCAATTAAAGTAATTCCATAATCCTAATGCTCTCCCCACCTAGGATTGCTACCCAAGTGGACAGTGAAGTCATAAAGTTTAAAGCTTAAGTCTAGATATGCTAACAATACTTAGTTCACTTAAACTAAAGCTCTGATACCAACTTGTAACACCCTAAAAATAGGGATGACAAAAATCCGAAAAACGGACGTGAGGTATACTAAAATTGCCATAGCAAGAGCCTCCCAAAAATGGGGAATATATAAATAACCTGTTTTAATCACAATTGTAATTTAAACGGACAATAAAATAACAACCAACTAATCTAATTTCTACATCTAGAAAATAGATTACAAAAGGGTTGTTATCTATAAACCCAACGGTTCATTCCCAAAAGAAGTAAGCGTCCAAGTGCAAAATCCCCAAGCTCTCACCCAAAGCATCTAAACCTGCTTAGGACCGGCGCCGCTAGAACCTGAGATACACATCGACACCAAACAAGTGTTAGGCCAAAAGGCCTAATGAGTTGAACAATAATAAGCATGCATGGTCAGTTACAATTCTTATCAGCAGTTAACCATAGTTCAACAAATGTGGAGTCAATAGGGGAGACCCATAGCACCAATCAAGTCCACCCAAGAGTCGATATACCTTGATGCCCTTAACAAGGAACACCCTAAAGGCCCGGCAACTCGAAGACTACCGCAAAGAAAATTCCCCGAATGGCGGAGGTCTAGGCACATACCATCACAGTGGCGCCCAAGACTACATCCTCCTAGTGTACTGACTTGGTTCGTCCAACATAACATTCATAGGAGGTCCTTTAGGTATATTTCAACCCAACATGTTCCAATACCAACTACGGGTATAATATTACCACCTTATCCTCATGATGTCCAACAAAAGACCCAAATGAATTCATGCTCATCATGCATATAGATATGTTACCAAGATGGAGTTCCAACTAGAATCATCATAATACCCACATATGCATACATTTAACATCTCAAGGTACCCACATTATGTATCTATGAGAAAGACCCCAAATAATGATACCTATAACATAAAACAAGGCATATCACCCATATTTACACTTCCAACTATTTTCATAAAGAAATCTCCAAAACACTTGAACATATAGAGATAAAGTAACAAATAGGAGATTATGATGTGTATCTAGTTTTAACAAAGGTTTAGTAAACTCACAATCTAAGTTTTGAACCAAAACCTAGAAAATATAGAAACCCTAGAAGTAGCTCCAAGGAGACTTGATGTAGGAGAGGAGTGGCTTGATAAGGATCTTCAATAAATGCACTTGGTTGAGGTTTGAAGAACAAGAAATCACCCCAACAACCCAAAACCCTAGCAATAAATGTGTAGGTGTTTGAAACCCCCAAAAATCGCCCAAATGAGAGTTCTCCTGTTTTCTTGTAAAGTGCTAAGTCAGAAATGAGGCTGCCAAAGTGTTTTAAATCGACCAGCCCCCGCGGGCGATAGTGCCCGGCGATAGTGCCATGGGCACTATCGCATGTCACAATCGTGAAGGCTCCCCCCACCCCCGCGGTACAAACTCGGCGATAGTGCCCTCCGCGATTGTGCCATGTCACAATCGCGTGGCACAATCGTGAGTAACCCCGAACCTTCGGTACACCTTCGGCGATAGTGCCCTCGGGATAGTGCCAAGGGCACAATCGCGTGGCACCCGAAACAGCCCGAAAACCCAACCGGAAAAGATAACGAGCGCAAGGTTTGTAGGATTAAAGATGGTAAATCAACATATGACATTTTAACATAATTCATGATCATAAAATGCACACAAAGACACATATTTACACATAAGCGAAATTAAAGCATTAAGGGAGACAAAATACTTACCTTGTGAATTTACGGGTGTTACAATCCTCCCCACCTAAATGGGATTTCGTCCCCGAAATCTTACCCTAAGCAAACAAGTGAGGATAACGCTTCTTCATATCATCTTCCGTTTCCCAAGTAATGTTAGCACCCCGATGGTGCTTCCATTGGACCTTAACCATAATTACTTCTTTGTGCCGCAACTTCTTCACCTTTGACTCCAAGATTGCCTCCGGTTCATCAACGCAACGATTTCCATGGTCCACCCGAATTTCTGTCAAAGGAATAACGCTTTCCTCCTCGGCTAGGCACTTCCGAAGGTAGCATACATGAAATGTAGGATGTATCCCATCCATTTCCAGTGGTAAATTCAACCGGTAGGCTTGTACACCAATTTTCTCCAAGATGACGAAAGGTCCAAGGAAACGAGGACTAAGCTTCCCACGTTTTCCAAACCGAATAATTCTCTTCCATGGTGACACCTTCAACATGACCCGGTCACCCACTTGAAACTCAACCGGTTTTCTCTTCTTGTCCACGTAGCTCTTTTGCCGGTCTTGCGCCGCCTTTAGCCTTTCTCGAATTTCCTTCACCTTGTCCGCCGTCTCTTGCACTATTTCTGGCCCGACAAATTGCTTTTCGCCCACTTCTAGCCAACAAACCGGTGTTCTGCACTTCCGCCCATACAAAGCTTCGAACGGTGCCATTCCAATACTAGAATGATAATTGTTGTTGTACACGAACTCTACTAGAGGTAGGTGTGAATCCCAACTTCCCCCGAAGTCTATTACACACGACCTCAACATATCTTCTAATGTCTGGATCGTCCTCTCGCTTTGACCATCTGTTTGAGGATGATATGTCGTGCTCAAATTTAGTCGAGTACCCAACTCTATTTGCAAACTAGCCCAAAAGTTCGAAGTGAATCGGCTGTCCCGATCCGATACAATGGATTGTGGAACTCCGTGCCTCGACACCACCTCATCAATATAAAGCTTGGCCAATTTATCCATTGGCAAGGTCTCCCGCATTGCAAGGAAATGCGCACTTTTTGTCAACCAGTCAACGATTACCCAAATGGTGTCTTGCCCACGCAAGGTCTTTGGTAACTTCGTCACGAAATCCATAGTAATGTTGTCCCATTTCCACTCGGGAATTGACAATGGTTGCAAACTTCCATACGGTCTTTGATGCTCCGCCTTGACTTGAAGGCACGTGACACACTTCTCCAAATAGCTAGCCACATCTAGCTTCATCACCGTCCACCAATAGTTTAACTTTAGGTCTATATACATTTTGGTGCTACCGGGATGTATAGAATATTTCGACTTATGCGCTTCTTCAAGAAGCAACTTCCAATTTCCTCCCAACTTCGGCACCCAAATCCGCCCTTGAAAGAGCTTGAGGCCACGACCGTCTTCCGTTAACAGTTCCTTTTGTTTCACCATGACTTCGGCTTTGAGATTCTCTTCCTTAAGTGTTTCCACTTGACTTGCCTTAACGCTTTCCAACAAACTTGACACTACATCGATCCTTGTAAGGGACATTTTGACACCACCACCATGACTCCTTCGGCTCAATGCATCCGCCACCACATTGGCCTTACCGGGATGATAGAGTAAGTCACAATCGTAATCCTTCAAAAGATCTAGCCATCTCCTTTGTCGCATGTTGAGTTCCTTCTGGTCGAAGATGTACTTGAGACTCTTGTGATCCGTGAAAAGAGTACACTTGGTCCCATACAAGTAATGTCGCCACAGCTTTAACGCGAAAACTACCGCTGCCAACTCCAAATCATGAGTCGGATAGTTCTTCTCATGATCCTTTAATTGTCGCGACGCGCAGACTATTACTTCCCCCTTTGCATTAGTACACACCCAAGCCCCATCTTGGAAGCGTCACTATACACCACAAAATCTTCTGATCCTTCGGGTAAGGATAAGATCGGAGCTTCGCACAATTTCTTCTTAAGCGTTTGAAACGATTACTCTTGTGCATCAGTCCAAAGAAACTTGACATTCTTCCTTGTAAGATAAGTGAGCGGTGTAGCTGTCTTTGAGAAATCTTTAATGAAACGTCGGTAGTAACCCGCTAAACCCAAGAAGCTTCGGATCTCCATCAGACTTGTTGGAGGTTCCCAACTCATCATTGCCTCGATCTTTGCCAGATCCACTTTTACCCCATCCTTTGATACCACATGCCCCAAGAACTACACCTCTTGGAGCCAGAATTCGCACTTCGAGAATTTCGCGAACAGTTTCTCCCTTCTTATAACATCTAATACTTCCCGTAAGTGTTTCCCATGCTCGGACTCATCCTTGGAATAAATTAAAATATCGTCGATGAAGACGATCACGGATTTGTCTAAGAATGGGCGACACACACGGTTCATCAAATCCATGAATACGGCCGGAGCGTTGGTTAAGCCGAAAGGCATCACCAAAAACTCATAATGACCGTATCGCGTTCGGAAAGCCGTATTCGGAATATCTTCGTTCTTCACTCTCACTTGATGATATCTGGACCGAAGATCAATCTTCAAGAAGCATCCCGTGCCTTGAAGTTGATCGAAGAGATCGTCGATACGAGGTAGAGGATACTTATTCTTCACTGTGACTTTGTTTAGCTCTCGGCAGTCGATACACATCCGCATGGATCCATCCTTCTTCTTCACAAACAACACCGGTGCTCCCCAAGGTGACGAGCTTGGTCGAATGAAGCCCTTCTACAACAACTCTTGAAGTTGCGTCATCATATCTTTCATTTTTGTCGGTGCCAAACGATATGGAGCACGAGCTATCGGAGCCGCTCCCGGGGTGAGGTCAATCTGAAACTCCACTTGTCGCTCCGGCGGTAATCCAGGTAAATCTTCCGGAAAGACGTCTGGATAATCTTGCACTACTTCCACATCTCCTACCGGCATCTTTTCTTTCTTCGCGTCCACAACATAGGCCAAGTACGAAGGGTAACCCTTCGCTAAAAACTTGCGAGCCTTAAGAGATGAGATAATAGGATTATTCCTCCTTCCTTTCTCCCCATAAATGGTAGCCACACCATTTTCCGGTAATGGCACTTGGATCATCTTTTTGGAACAAAAGATGTTCGCCTTATGCCTTACTAACCAATCCATACCTATGACTACATCAAACCCTCCTATATCCATAGGTAATAAATCTACTCCAAAGGGATTCCCATCGATCTCTAGAGTGCAATAAAAAAAACGGTCATAAATGATCACTTGATCCCCATTAGCTATTTCTACTACTAACACATCGGGAAGGACACTAATAGGAGTGGTGAATTGCTTACAGAAAACATCTGATACAAAAGAACATGTAGCACCCGAATCAAACAAAACACGAGCAGGCAAGGAGTTTACTAGAAACGTACCCAAAACAACATCCGCGGTCTCCTTTGCCTCCTCGGTAGTCATCCGGAAATCTCGACTCGGTGCCCTTGATGGTTGCTCGACCCTAATCGTCGAACCCACAGAATTTCCACCACCTCCTCTAACTAGCCTTGGGCACTCTCGCCTCATATGCCCCGGTTCTCCGCATTCATAACATACCGACCCACGGAGGGAACACTCTCGAGTTGTGTGGTCTTTCTTACCAAACTTGGTACACCCGGCTGGACCGGGGTGAGTCCTTGTGGCGCACGGCCCCGAGTGATTTGACCTGCACTTGTGGCACCACCGATCTTCACGGCGTTGATCACCCGCTCCGCTTACAAAGGGTCTTGATTGATGAACGGGCCCAGATGGCCCCTCTCACTTCCGCTTCTCACCAACATGCTTCTTCTCAACCCTTTCTGCATTGATGTCGTCCTCAATGAGTAAGGACTCCTCGATAACCTCTTGTAAAGTCAAACACTTAGCATTTCTCACCGTCGTTCGCATCTCGGCCGGTAACCCTTGATGATAAGCCTTAATCTTTGACCTTTCATAGGGGACCAGATGTCCCACCAAGTTTAGTTTCTCCAAAAAGAGTTTGGAGTAGCCAACAATAGACAAATTCCCCTTCTTCAGATCTCGAAACTCCCGCTCCAACATGTCCATTGAACGCTCACTACAATACTTGTCCATAATCTTCTCTTTGAACACCGACCAAGTTAACTTAGCCAGAACTTCAGGAGTGAGGACTGATGGAATGATATTCCACCAGATCAAAGCCTCTCCCCGAAGTAGCTGAGAAGCAAACTTGACCCGTTGAGAGGGATCGCACTCACTGGACTTGAAGGCCATCTCCACCTCCTTGAGCCAGTACATGCAAGCCACCGGGTTATCGAAACCCGCAAACTCCTTAGGGTGGCACCCCCGAAATGCCTTGTAGGTGCACTCCTTATTCTTCGTCTTGTTCCCATCATCAGATGGGTCTCCAACAGATACCACGTTGGGTCCACCCGACCCCACAACAATGTTTTCCGCCATTGTTTCCGGTTGCCGATTACTGGCGTCTCGATCTTCTAAGAGTTTCATGAAGAACTCTTGTTGTTGGGCCATGGCGGAGTTCATGGCCAACATCATACTATCTCGAATCCGGGTCTCCATGGTAACTTCTTCCATGATGGTATTATCCGCATTGAGATTCCGGCGCGGAATATGCTCAGGTCCTCCTCCCAAGAGATTGAGCCCAGGAGGTCCCTCGGTGGTTACGCCCACAGGAGGTCGGTCTACGACAGATTCCTCCTCTACGTGGCCCTCTGGTGTACCCGACACCCTACTCTGGGTGTTTACCATTTCAATCTGCCACAAACGTATGAGAAATAGATTGAGAAAAGACTAAACGAGTTGAACTCATTGTACGTACTAATACCTTCATGAATTATTACAATAATTGTAAACCAAGCATGCTCACGTAACAATGCATTCATAATAGCAGTAGCTAAGTGGAATTATGAACGAACCATACACAAGAATTCTTGTCACCACCATCACAACTTTCAATTAAAGTAATTCCATAATCCTAATGCTCTCTGTTGGATCCCAGATCTAATCTCGTAACAATGATATAAACAATAAGAGTAATGACAGCGGAAGTAATGCAGTTTAATATCAAAGGAGATTCAAATATCACAGTTCATAAAGCAGATAAAGATAAACAAGATATTCTTAGAATAAAGTATTCAACTTATATTATCAGATATATAACTTCTTAAGCACACTTGAACAATAAGGTGATGGTCCTATTTATAGGACCATAAAGTAAGCAGTGTACTTGTATGACGAGAAAGAGCATGCTGAACAGTGACCTACTCTAGAAAGTAAATCTTATCACTAAGTGACGCGTCATCTGTTCTTCTGTTCATTCTCTGAACTTCAGAGAACATCTTCAGAATGTCATCAGAGCCTCTGACATTGTCTTCAGAGCCTCTGATGAAGCCATCTCGTCTTCACACTTGAACATCCAGATAGAATGTCTTTAGAGCTCTGACGTTGTCTTCAGAGCCTCTGATGAAGCCATCTCTGATGTCTTTTCTGAGTGCTAAGTACTTCAGAGGCAGGTTTGTCCTCTGAAGTCTTCATCCTCTGAAGTCTTCATCCTCTGAAGTGTATCTTCTTGAAAGTCCTCTGAAATAGGACTGGTATTTTCAACACTTTAACAGATGATTTGGAGCTAACAATCTCCCCCTAAGTGTCGAAAAATAGAAGATACAAAAAAAATAACAGAGAATTGAATTTTACACTAGAAAGCATAGAGAAGAAAATTATTCTCTTAAGTATTACTTCTTAAACATTTGGAAGTTTAATACAAAGAAAGTAATAATAAAAGAAATAAAGAAACAGACTACTATTTGTCACTTGAACAGATTCCATGGAATTTCATGATCAGAGCTCTGAAGCTGATCATCGAGTCGATCTCTAAGTCAAGCTTTGCCAGTAAATCTGCTCTGTGCCTTTCTTCCTTTGCATGGATCAATTTCTTTATACCTCTCAAGGTTTCATCAGAGTACTTCGACACTTCTGAAGCTAGAAAGATCTTCTTTTCTTGATTTATTCTGAAGACGAAACCCAGAGGTTCTGCAACGATTGATCCAGTCTTCTGTTCTTTAAGTTTGTCGAATGACTCCACAGGTTCAGTTACTTCCAGCTTTTCTTCCCCTAGGTTCAGAGCAATTTGAAAGTCATGTTTTGCTCGGTGTTTGACATAGGCCTCCATTGCCCGTCGGACTTCAAACATGCCCATCCTGATTTCCCTTCTTCCATGATCATACCTGGCAGAGCAATAGGCATATAAATGTGGTAAATCATATGGATTTAGATTTACGAGATCATTGTCATTGAACTCATAAATCTTCTGCTCAGATCGAGTTACCACATAATTCCTATAGATTATCTTGTTGTAAGCAAAGGTCTTTTCTGAGATTTTGTTGATTTTGATGATTGGATCATCAGAGAGGACCTGTGCTCTTGGTTTTGTTTTATCTCTGATAAATCTTCGCTCATAGTCTGGCATGTCCTCTCTGATTCTTGGATTCAGAGGAATGACCAGTGTATCTGCCATGTTGAACTCACAGTAAATGTATCTGAAGTGATCTTCTATGGAAGCTTCTGGATTTGATTCGAGGAATGTGGGAGGTTTATTGAACACTTTTGCTGGAAGACCGATGCTTGCTTTCTGAACAGGATTCTCTGAAGGAACCTGTTCATCAACAACCATGGTTTATGGTTCCTTCATCTGTGGAGGATCTTCTTTTGAGGGTTCAGAGATGTAGCCATCTATCTCTGGTGATTCCCTCAGCTCTGACGTTGTTGAAGTATGATGTGGTTGAGCATTCTTGAAGACATACTCTTCAACATCAACTACTTCAACTTCTTCTTCAACCTCTTTTTCAGAATCTGATTTTTCTTCTTTTTTATATTCTGATTTTTCTTCTTGTTCAGATTCTGATTTTTCTTCTTGTTCAGATTCTGATTCGTAAGCATCTCTCATCACATAAGTTGGTCTTTCTGGTGATGAGAATGCATCTTCTGATGTAGAGAAGTCTACCAGCTGCTCGTCTTCATCTTCTTCCAGAGCTCCAATAGTTTCTGGAGTTGCAGCTATTATTGGAGCATTCGATGTGGATGGTGCTAGAAAGATGACAGGTACTGGCGATTTTAAAGTTGCCTGAAGATCTTCAGCAGAGGTGGAGGTTGAGCGTCTTTCTATTCCTTTCTCCTTGCTTTGGTTTGTTTCAGAGGGAGTGGACTCCTTTTGTGTTTCATCAGGTTTTGGTGTAGAAGTTTTCTCCCCCTTATGAAGATCGGATGACCCCTGAGGTTGGTCATCTGCGTCATCAGAATCTTCATACCTTGCCTTCTTCCGTGCTTCCTCAGAGCATGCGACCTCTGGTACCTTTCTCTTTAATACTCCCTCTGAAGATTTGACATTCTTCAGAAGGTCTTCAATCTTTTTGTTCTGCTGAGTGGTCTTGGAGACGAACTTGCTGGAGATATTCAGAACATTGCTGGTGATCTTCTTTGAAAAGTTGGTCAGGTCAGCCTTTGTAATGAATTCTGTTGTAGCAGGAGCAGCAGCAGAGGAGGTAGAGATCTTTGCAATTACCTCTGCCAAAGAACGCAAGACTTCCTCTTTGAATTGAGAAAAGTCTGCATTTGTTGGAGTGGGGGCAGAGGTAGGAGGAATCGCCTTGAGGAGCTCTGTTTTGGAGTTCTGAATCTCTCTAGACAAAACTGAGTCATTTTTTATGACCAGGCTTTCCAGAGTATCCAGTTTTTCGTTCTGATTGAGAACCGTCTTTCGCAGCTCAGAGACCTCTGTAGTGAGCTTTTCAACTTCAGAGTTAGAGGCAGAGGCCTCTGAGGTCTTCTCCATTTGAAGTTTTATCTCCTTCAGAGATTCTCTGATTTCATCACCAAAGATTTTGAACTCTTCTTTGGTAACGTAATCAGAGGGGGTAACCTTAGGATCAACACATGATTCTAAGTTTCCCTCGAGTTCAGAGGGGCCTTCTGTCGGAGGTTGTTTGATGTTGTCTCCGGAAGGACTTCCCATTAATCCTTGGGGACCCTTTTTCAAGGATCTCCCTATAATGGTTCCGATTGGTCTCTGATCATCAGAGTCAGAATCTGATGATGAGAAACGAATGTGTTTAGAAACCTTGCTGTCCAGGCTAAGGATTCCTTGTGCAATAAGGTCGTGCCATTCTTTTTCTGACAGGCAATCCTTACGTTCTAAGGGACGGTCCAACTTATTTTGAGCCACAAAGGCATCATGTGTGGGTGGAGGTGACATACTCTGGGGTAAGTGAGTATTTTTATCTTGGTCCAAGTCCTTTTGGGAGGACTTAGCCGTATCAGAGGTTTCCCCTCTGGTGCATGCGTCAGAGGCAGAAGCAGATGCCTCTGAGCGGTTAGGATGGGAAGGGTTCAAGGTGTGCACCTCTGTTTCAATGTCCATTGATGCTGGACCATCTTGGACAGTAAATTTTTTTGCACTGGGATTTGGGCTTTGGATTCTCTCATTTGTGTCATCAGAGACATCTTTTTCTACCTCACCGCCCTCAGATTCTAGGTTTAGAAACTCACCCTCTGGAAATCTCTCGTGCTCACCTTCCTCTGCTCTGACAGAGTTATTCTCTTCGTCAGAGGGAGGGTTCTCATGTTTTCTCTTCCTCACTCTCTCAGAGCCACCCTCTGGTTCTGCTCTGTTAATGTTTTGAGCAGTATCAGAGATATCACTCTCTGATTCATGCTCAGGCTCAGAACCTAAATGTGTTGGGGATCCCATCATCGGTTCTGATGATTGGGCAACACGACTAAGTAGGAGATGGGTAGGAGAGTCAGCAGGAATGATTTCAATCATTGTGTGTGGGAAACGTCGGTCATGTGGATACGGAGGAACCTCTGTGGCTTTGAATGAGTTCATCATAAACAGAGGTGTCATTGGGCCCTCCTCAGTGATGGAGAATTTCTCCATTGCTCGTTGAATGACCACTGAGATGAATCGTGGAAACAGTACCGATATTGGTTGTTTGCCTTTGGCCAAGTCCTTGTTCTTCTTGTCCACAGCTGTCAGCATCTCACAGAAAAGAATGTGGGCCATATTGATGCTTCTGTTGAAAAAGAGAGCATACATTATGGCTATTATCGCTGGATGAGTCTGATCCTGGCTTCCAATTTTGCAGGTTATTGTTCGGTTGAGAACACTGAACATAAAGTTCCATTTGGGAGGTAGGTACTGACGTCTGAATTGACTGAGGCGTGTTATTTCTTTGTTGTAGCCTAAGTGTTGGAGGAACTGAATAAGAACTTCTTGAGTTGGAGGTTTCTCAAAGGTTTCTATTTGAAGATCAGTTGTGGTGAGGAGGTTGAATCGGCGAGTTAGGGTTTGTGGGGTTATCCTTATGCTTAAGCTTTGTTCACCTAGGTTAATGTGCCCAACCAGTCCTTCCTTATCATCGTCGTATTCACTTGAATACCACCATTGTTGGACAAAGCGAAGGGGAATGTCTGACGCATGTTTGGTTAGAACATCATTGAGTTCGCAGTTGGTGAAAAAGTTGAGGATTGGGCGAAACTGTTCATCATATTTTGATGGGGTTACGTCCAGAAAGTAGTTGTTTCCTTTTACTGGAACGTCGAACTGTACCAAATTCAAGCTTGGAACAAGTTTGCTTGAGTTATCTAAAGTTTGGGAATGAGCCGCCATTGTTGCAGGTTGAGAAAGCTGAAAGCTTAGAAAGAGAGAATCGGCTTTTGGATTTTGAGAGCGTAAAGAGTAATGGGAAGTGAACAGGGTATTTTATAGCTACAAAAGGAAGGTAGAGGGAGAGGTTATCGAAGCGGCGAATGAGAGTCTTAATTGCAGAAAGGACGTTCCATCATCCCCGAATTGATGGGTGACACGTTTAGGCGTGTAGGGGAGAACCGCTTTGTGTCAGTAAACCGTCAGAAAAGAAACGAGTGGTTATCCAAAAAGATTTAAAAAAAATCCTTGAGGATTTGTTTAATGAGACCAGATCTGGGTTCTGATAAAATCATCAGAGACAAGATCAAAGGCTCTGATATAAACATCAGAGACAAGATCAGAGGCTCTGATATAAACATCAGAGACAAGATCAGAGGCTCTGATATAAACATCAGAGACAAGATCAAAGGCTCTGATATAAACATCAGAGACAAGATCAGAGGCTCTGATATAAACATCAGAGACAAGATCAGAGGCTCTGATATAAACATCAGAGACAAGATCAGAGGCTCTGATATAAACATCAGAGACAAGATCAGAGGCTCTGATATAAACATCAGAGACAAGATCAGAGGCTCTGATATAAACATCAGAGACAAGATCAAAGGCTATGATATAAACATCAGAGACAAGATCAAAGGCTCTGATATAAACATCAGAGACAAGATCAAAGGCTCTGATATAAACATCAGAGACAAGATCAGAGGCTCTTATATAAACATCAGAGACAAGATCAGAGGCTCTGATATAAACATCAGAGACATGATCATTTCTCCCCCTTGAAAGATGAAAGGGTCGTTGTCTCCCCCTTGACACATGCTTGGAGATTCATGAGAGTAAGTTTAACCATATTTGAAAGTCTAGAGGCTCTGATAAAAGGATCAGAGACTCTGCTCTTTTGTTAGGTAGACATATTCAACATTCCCAACTTGCTAATTAAAAAATTGAACCTTCGTTCATCTAAAGCTTTTGTGAAAATATCAGCAAGTTGAAGTTCAGTTGGTACAAAATACATCTCTATTGTTCCTTTTTCAACATGATCTTTCAGAAAGTGGTACCTTACATCGATGTGCTTGGTTTTGGAGTGCTGTACTGGATTGGCAGAGATGGCTATGGCACTTTTTGAATCACAGAGAATTGGAATTCTGTCAAATTGTTGGCCATAATCTCTGAGCTGAGTTCCCATCCATAATACTTGTGAGCAACAACTAGCAGCAGCAACATATTCTGCCTCTGCAGTTGAAGTGGAAACACAGTTTTGTTTCTTGGATGACCAACTTACCAGCTTATTGCCCAATAACTGACAACATCCAGAGGTACTTTTTCTGTCAAGCTTACATCCGGCATGATCTGCATCAGTGTAAGCTGTTAGATCAAAATTTGAGAGTTTTGGATACCAGAGGCCTAATGTTTGTGTCCCTCTGAGGTATCTGAAAATTCTTTTCACAACAGTTAAATGAGATACCTTTGGATTTGCTTGATATCTAGCACAAAGGCATGTTGCAAACATTATGTCAGGCCTACTTGCAGTTAAGTATAATAGTGAACCTATCATTCCTCTGTAGGTTTTTATATCCACATTCTCTCCTGATGGATCAGAGTCAAGTTTGACTCCGGTGGATAAAGGTGTTCTCATTGAAGTTGAATCATTGAGTTTGTATTTTTGCAAAATTTCAGAGACATACTTAGATTGACTTATGAATGTACCTTCTGAAGTTTGTTTTACTTGTAAGCCTAGAAAGAAAGTTAATTCTCCCATGAGGCTCATCTCAAATTCACTCTTCATCAACTCTGAGAACTTGTCACAATACTTTTGATTGGTAGAGCCAAATATAATGTCATCAACATAAATTTGTACTAAAAGCATCTCATTCTTGTACCTTTTGATGAATAAGGTAGTATCAATTGTGCCCTTTTCAAATCCATTGTTAATCAGAAAAGTGGACAGAGTCTCATACCAAGCTCTTGGGGCTTGTTTGAGTCCATACAGAGCTTTATCCAAATAATACACATGATTAGGATACTCTGTACTTTCAAATCCAGGTGGTTGTTGGACATAGACTTCTTCATTTAAATTACCATGAAGAAATGCAGATTTAACATCCATTTGATAAACTTTGAATCCTTTGTGTGCAGCATAGGCTAAGAAGATTCTGATTGCTTCTAGCCTAGCTACAGGTGCAAAGGTTTCATCATAATCAATGCCTTCCTCCTGGCAATATCCTTTTGCAACTAACCGGGCTTTGTTTCTGATTATTATGCCATCCTCATCCTTTTTGTTTCTGAAAACCCATTTTGTTCCAATTGCAAATTTTCCTTTAGGAAGGGGAACTAGGGTCCAGACTTTGTTTCTTACAAACTCCTGAAGTTCATCCTGCATTGCAAAAATCCAATGAGGATCTTCAAGAGCTTCTTTTACCTTCTTTGGTTCAATAATGCTCAGAAAGTTTACATAGAAGCATTCATTGATGGTGGCAGATCTTGTTTTAACTCCTTCGGATGAGGATCCAATGATCTGATCAATTGGATGATCTTTTGTCCATCTGGTGATTGGAGCAATAATTTGTGCAGTTTGAGATTCAGAGGCTCTGAAATCTGGTGATGCCTCTGTTGTACTGTTCAGAGGCTCTGAGTTTTGTTCCAGAGATGTATATTCTTGTTCATCATTTGTTTCTGGAGTTGCTTCAGATACTTCGTGATCATCTTCTGATTCACTTTGCTGATCTGTATTTGGTGAGACAGAGGGTGTTAGTTCAGAGGGACCTGAAAGGGTTGTACCTGTTTCTTGAGGTTCTTCTGAATTCTCTCCCTGTCTTTCTCTGAAGATAACTTCAGAGATATTTTTCATCATCAAAGAAATCTTCAAATATTTTGTTTAATTCAGATTCCCTTGATGATTCAAATATTTGTGATGAACTTTCTTGTTGTTCAGAGCTTTTATTGTCATCAAAAGTGATATTGATGCTCTCTTGGATAGTCCTTGTTCTAAGATTGAACACTCTGAAAGCTTTTGAGGCTAATGAATATCCAATGAATTTGCCCTCATCAGCTTTCTTGTCAAACTTTCCAAGATATTCTCTATCTTTCAGAATATAGCACCTGCATCCAAAAACATGAAAATATTTAATATTAGGTTTTCTATTGTGAATGAGTTCATAAGATGTTTTCTGAAATTTCTTCACAATTGTAGCTCTATTCTGAGTGAAGCAGGCTGTTGCTATTGCTTCTGCCCAAAAATTTGTTGAAAGATTAGATTCAGCAAGCATTGTTCTGGCAGCTTCAACCAGTGTTCTGTTTTTCCTTTCAACTACTCCATTTTGTTGAGGAGTTCTTGCTGCTGAGAAGTTAGGGGTAATGCCTTCTTCTGATAGATAAGAATTGATTTTGGCATTTCTGAATTCTGTTCCATTATCACTTCTTAGTTTCTGAACTTTGCTGCTGAATAGAACCTGTAATCTTTTCAACAATCTTATTAATATTTCAGGTACATCAGATTTAGCTCTAATGAATTCTATCCATGTATATCTGGAAAATTCATCAATTAGAACCAGAATGAATTTCTTACCTGTTGGACTCTGTACAGAGATAGGACCACAGAGGTCCACATGAAGCATGTGCAGAGGTCTAGGACAGTTGTTTTCACTTTTGGTTTTATGGGAAGATCTTTTCATTTTACCCATCTCACAAGCAGAACAAAGATGATCTTTGTTAAACTTTAGAAATGGTAATCCCTTAACCAAATTAAGTTTAACTAACTTATCAAGTGAGGAAAAGTTTAGATGTGAAAACTTTTTATGCCAGAGCCAGATTTCCTCACTATTCAGAGATACAAGACAAAGTTTCTCTAAATCAGTGTCTGTGATTTTGGTAAAGTTCATTCTGTAGAGGTTACCTCTTCTGTCTGCTCTTAGCATTTCTTGACCTGATTCTGAGTGAAGAAGTGAACAATATTTTCTTTGAAATTTCACATCGAAACCATGATCACAAAGTTGACTTATGCTTATCAGATTGTGTTTTAATCCATCCACATAAGCAACTTTTGATACAGAAACATTTCCTCTAGATATTTCACCATATCCTTTAATCTGTCCTTGCTTGTTGTCTCCAAAAGTAACTGCTCCTCCGGATTTTGCTTTGAATGAGGATAGCAGTTCTTTATTTCCAGTCATATGCCTTGAACATCCAGAATCTAGGTACCAGATTGGCATTGACTGTTTCTGCAAGACAGATTATTGTTTCTTAGGTACCCACCTCATTATGGGTCCTTTTATGTTAGACTTTGGTGGAATTGTATTACTCTTTGGCATCTCATCATTTGATGTCTTGCCTTTCCTTGTCTTCTTTTGAGATTTTGTCTCTGAGATATTTTCCAGAGATTTATTCAAAAGGCAGTGTGATCCTTTAAAATGATTCTTCAGTTTCATCAAGAGATAAATGCAGTTACAATTAATAGAACAAGAAGAACTAGAAGCAAAGTTTTTCTTTTTATTAAAAGCATTTGTTACATTTTGACTTCTTCTGAAACTAGCACTAGGAATATTACATTTATCCCTAACTACTTCTTTTCTTTTTGTTTGAAAGGCAGTCTTCTTTTCAAGTTGCTTTTTCTTGTTCAAAAACATCTTCTTTTCTTTGCTGCTTACTGCACAGATAGGATCAACATGGTTAACTTTTATCCATTTGCCTTTTTGTTCAGGAGAGAATTTTATTGTTTTATAGGTGTAAGAACCAGAAGTGTTTGTTTTATTCTTTGCCTTTTCTTGCAACTCCTTTTCAAGTTCCAGAGATGTTTTTGCTTGTAAACACATATTTTCAAAATCAGGATTTATTGGTATTCTGGTTTTGGTTTTCAATACTGAAATTGGAACATTCAAAATACCAGAGCCAACAGTTTCTATTGTTTTGTGAATTACATTCCCTGGTTTACAAAAAATCTGTTCATCAATCTCTAAATCAGATTCTGAATCAGAGTCAAGAAAGTCTCTCTTAGATTTAATAGAGATATCTATCTCTATTGGTTTTTTTATTACTTTTGATCTAGAGACTTTGATGATCCGTTTCATGCTTTCTTTTCTTTTTAATTCCTCCATGACATTTTCTTCACAAATCTTTTGAACATCATTTTTAAACGTAGTTCTGATGTTTTCATCTGACTTTGGTGAATACAGAGGGACATTTGGATTAAGTAAACTCTGAGATTCTTTTTCAGAAGTACTTGTATCAGAGGTACTTGGTTCAAATGTCTCTGATTATCTTGAGATGAAAGCATCAAACCTGAAAATTTCTTTGGAATCATAGCTCTGAGGTTTTGTAAAGTGTACCTCTGAAGTTTCTTCTTTTATCTGTAACACAGATTCTTTCATGTCTTTTACTTCAGAGTACTTTGTATTTTTGAAATTTAAAGCTCTTGCTTTTGATCCCTCTGATGTTTTCATTCTTTTGAAATTATTCAGAGATGGATCTTCAGAGCTTTGGACCTTTCCTATACAGAAAGTGGAAGAAAGTGAAGTTTTCTCCAATCCATTAAATGAATTTAACTCATTGAATCCTAGCCCTTGAGAGTCCATTTGAGTTTTTATTTTATCGAAAACACTTTGTGCATTGACATAGCTTTTGATTTGTAGATTTTGTCTATCTAGAGATTGATGTAAGATTTCTCTTTCTTTTTGAAAAAATTTGGTTAAGGCAATAGAATTGAGCCTTTCATACTCAGATTTCTTTACTTCTTCTTCTTTTCCTTTTAAAACTTTTTCAATCTCTTTTCTTTCTTCCGAAAATGATTTTTCTTTTTGCTTGTTGGTTTCTTCAAGTTTGGTTTTTTCAAGAAAAATTTCTTTCTTTTCTGATTCCAGAAGATTCTTTTCTCTTTTGTAAAAAATGAGCTCTTTTGTTACTTGCTCTCTCTTTTCTTTTTCTTCAACAAACTTTTGCTTTAGATCCTGAAGTTCATTAATTAGTTTAAAAGCATCTATTTCAGGATCACTGTCAGAGGTGTAAAGAGAGTTTACCTTTTCAGAGTTATCTTCGGATGCTTCATCAGTTTGATTTCCATCTGAAAAAGCCATACCACAGAGATTGGTAGGCTCTTCCTCACCATCACTTGTTGAGTCAGATAGCCAGTCTTCCATTTCTGCTACAAGAACTCTTTCTTTTACATTGTATTTGTATTTGTTCTTGTAGTAATCTTGATCTTTGACAAGTTTTCCTCTGCAGTTTGCAGAGAAGTGGCCTGATTTTCCACATCTGAAGCATCTTCCATCATTTTGATTTGGTGGAAGAGTGGTAGTGCTTGTCTCTGGCTTCTGTTCTTGAGGTTTGAAGTATCTTTGTGGTTGTGGATACTTTGGTTGGAATGGTTGTTGTTGTCTTGTTTGTGGTGTTGCATTCTCATGGTTGAAGTTTGCACCCTTTTGATCACTATATGGAGTGAATCTGGGTTCTTGTTGAAATCTTCTCTCCGGATTTCTTCTTTCTTCATTCTCTCTCCTTCCTTCAAATACCTTCTTACCAAATTTCTTGTTAAATTGATGAGTGATTAATGCAAGAGATTTGGCAAAGGCACTTATATCTTCATCTGAGTCTGAATCAGTATGAGTTTCTTCTGCTATCAAAACCTTTTTGGATCTTCTTTTTGTTTCCAAACATTTTTGTGACTCTTCACAGTTGTTTTCTTTCGATGTTTGTTTTGAAACAAGTGCAAGGGGTCCACCCATAGAGGTTTTTGATTTTTGCTTCATAACTTCTTTTTCATGTGCAACAAGAGTACCATAAATGTCAGTTAATGACCATGACTCAAGATCTTGATTAGCCTGTATAGACATGGACAGTTGTGACCATTCTTCATTCAAGCTTTTCAAAAAAAGAACGTTGTTTTCCTCTTTTGTTCTTATCACTCCAAACTTTCTACATTTGTTTATTAGAATGTTGAATCTTGAGTAAGTTTGGTGTAACTTTTCTTCTGATAGAGCATGAAAATCATGATATTCATTGATGCATAGATTTCTTCTGTTTTTCTGAGTTTGTAGGCCACCTTCAAGTTGATTTAACAACTGATCCCATATCTCTTTTGCAGTTTTACAAGAATCAAGTTCTTGAAAGATATCATTGGGAATGGCCATTATGAGTAATCTAACAGCTTTTGAGTCATTATCCATCATATTTGTTTCTTCATCAGTGAAGTTTGTGGTTTTCTTTTCATAATATGCAGGTATTTCGGCAGTATCTGCTGTTGCAGGAACTCTTGGTACCAACACCATTGGAGTGTGAGGTCCAATGTTCACAGATCTAAAAAGATCCCTGTCCATACCTTCTAGAAAATTTACCATCCTTATTTTCCATTGGGGATATTCATCCCTTAAAAGTGTAGGAGGTTTTGTTAATGACCCAGCTGTATACATGGCACTTATGCTTGAGTTTGCCATAAAAAAATTTAAGTGCTGATGCTTTGAGTAATGAACTATGATTTACTGTCAAATCTAGAGCATATGATGTTCTTGAATAAACTGGGTTTATATGAACATGCAAAGATATTGAAAGTTTTAGAATCAATGAGATGTAAATCTATCCGAGTATGCAGATATGATCTTTCTTTGTTTTAGAAACAAAGGAAGCTCTGATACCAATTGTTGGATCCCAGATCTAATCTCGTAACAATGATATAAACAATAAGAGTAATGACAGCGGAAGTAATGCAGTTTAATATCAAAGGAGATTCAAATATCACAGTTCATAAAGCAGATAAAGATAAACAAGATATTCTTAGAATAAAGTATTCAACTTATATTATCAGATATATAACTTCTTAAGCACACTTGAACAATAAGGTGATGGTCCTATTTATAGGACCATAAAGTAAGCAGTGTACTTGTATGACGAGAAAGAGCATGCTGAACAGTGACCTACTCTAGAAAGTAAATCTTATCACTAAGTGACGTGTCATCTGTTCTTCTGTTCATTCTCTGAACTTCAGAGAACATCTTCAGAATGTCATCAGAGCCTCTGACATTGTCTTCAGAGCCTCTGATGAAGCCATCTCGTCTTCACACTTGAACATCCAGAGAGAATGTCTTCAGAGCTCTGACGTTGTCTTCAGAGCCTCTGATGAAGCCATCTCTGATGTCTTTTCTGAGTGCTAAGTACTTCAGAGGCAGGTTTGTCCTCTGAAGTCTTCATCCTCTGAAGTCTTCATCCTCTGAAGTGTATCTTCTTGAAAGTCCTCTGAAATAGGACTGGTATTTTCAACACTTTAACAGATGATTTGGAGCTAACACTCTCCGCACCTAGGATTGCTACCCAAGTGGACAGTGAAGTCATAAAGTTTAAATCTTAAGTCTAGATATGCTAACAATACCTAGTTCACTTAAACTAAAGCTCTGATACCAGCTTGTAACACCCTAAAAATAGGGATGACAAAAATCCGAAAAACGGACGTGAGGTATACTAAAATTGCCATAGCAAGAGCCTCCCAAAAATGGGGAATATATAAATAACCTGTTTTAATCACAATTGTAATTTAAACGGACAATAAAATAACAACCAACTAATCTAATTTCTACATCTAGAAAAGAGATTACAAAAGGGTTGTTATCTATAAACCCAACGGTTCATTCCCAAAAGAAGTAAGCGTCCAAGTGCAAAATCCCCAAGCTCTCACCCAAAGCATCTAAACCTGCTTAGGACCGGCGCCGCTAGAACCTGAGATACACATCGACACCAAACAAGTGTTAGGCCAAAAAGCCTAGTGAGTTGAACAATAATAAGCATGCATGGTCAGTTACAATTCTTATCAGCAGTTAACCATAGTTCAACAAATGTGGAGTCAATAGGGGAGACCCAAAGCACCAATCAAGTCCACCCAATAGTCGATATACCTTGATGCCCTTAACAAGGAACACCCTAAAGGCCCGACACACTCGAAGACTATCGCAAAGGAAATTCCCCGAATGGCGGAGGTCTAGGCACATACCATCACAGTGGCGCCCAAGACTACATCCTCCTAGTGTACTGACTTGGTTCGTCCAACATAACATTCATAGGAGGTCCTTTAGGTATATTTCAACCCAACATGTTCCAATACCAACTACGGGTATAATATTACCACCTTATCCTCATGATGTCCAACAAAAGACCCAAATGAATTCATGCTCATCATGCATATAGATATGTTACCAAGATGGAGTTCCAACTAGAATCATCATAATACCCACATATGCATACATTTAACATTTCAAGGTTCCCCCATTATGTATCTATGAGAAAGACCTCAAATAATGATACCTATAACATAAAACAAGGCATATCACCCATATTTACACTTCCAACTATTTTCATAAAGAAATCTCCAAAACACTTGAACATATAGAGATAAAGTAACAAATAGGAGATTATGATGTGTATCTAGTTTTAACAAGGGTTTAGTAAACTCACAATCTAGGTTTTGAACCAAAACCTATAAAATATAGAAACCCTAGAAATAGCCCCAAGGAGACTTGATGTAGGAGAGGAGTGGCTTGATAAGGATCTTTAATAAATGCACTTGGTTGAGGTTTGAAGAACAAGAAATCGCCCCAACAACCCAAAACCCTAGCAATAAATGTGTAGGTGTTTGAAACCCCCAAAAATCGCCCAAATGAGAGTTCTCTCGTTTTCTTGTAAAGTGCTAAGTCAGAAATGAGGCTGCCAAAGTGTTTTAAATCGACCAGCCCCCGCGGGCGATAGTGCTATGGGCATTATCGCATGTCACAATCGCGAAGGCTCCCCCCCCCCAAGGTACAAACTCGGCGATAGTGCCCTCCGCGATAGTGCCATGGCACAATCGCGTGGCACCCGAAACAGCCCGAAAACCCAACCGAAAAAGATAACGAGCGCTAGGTTTGTACGATTAAAGATGGTAAATCAACATATGACATTTTAACATAATTCATGATCATAAAATGCACACAAAGACACATATTTACACATAAGTGAAATTAAAGCATTAAGGGAGACAAAATACTTACCTTGTGAATTTACGGGTGTTACAGTTCACCAAACCTGAGTAATGGTTGCCACACAAGCACGAGAAAGAGTAAGAGACAGATCAACAGAATAACACAAGGAACGTACTACTACAACACCAATTGTCACAGTAACGACACTTCAAGCACAATGACGTATAAATATTCTCATAATAACATTAGTTGAGTGAGATTATGAACATACAATACATAAAGGTTCTTGTTACCGTCGCCACAACGTTCGATAACTATAATTTCCGTCTACCTAAAGACTAACCCATCTTAGAAGTTCTACCCAAACTCACGAATCAATGCTTAGCATACTCAGTCTAAGTCTACACATCTTACATTGTTAGGACTGAAAGTCCTGAGTGTTGAAAGTGGAATAAAGTATTTATAAGGGTTTGATTTGTAATTAATTGAAAGTTTATTAGTCAGATGGGCCCAAGCCCATAAGCCCAATTGCTTGTAAAGCCTAAGTATATAAAGGCTTATTTATCTCATAATTAGGGTAGAACATTTTAGAAAGAAGAAAATCATTATTCAGTTTACTAGTCATTAGGTTTACATACCCTAATCAGAAATTCTCTCTGTAAACCTTAACCCTTTATTGATTATTAATCATATGACTAGTTGATGTGGCCTATAATCTGTTCATCTTTATTCACTATTACTTGTGATTGCACTGCACGGGGATCTACAATTGGTATCAGAGCTAGTAGGCAAAAAGGTTTGATCCAGTAAAAAGGTTTGTCTGAAACCCTAAAATCAATTACTTGTGATAATTGCTTTATTTGCTTTAATTGATTATTAGTGTTTACATTCTGTGTTTATCTGATTTTCTCGTTATCTGCAAAATTATTTTTTTTGGTATCTGTGTTTCGATCGAATTTTTTTTTTCCTTCTGAAAATTTTTCTTTATCGATCGAATCTGGGTTTTTCAGTGTGCAAACTTTCGGTCTAAGTGATTTCTGTGTTATCTGTTTGATCGATATCTGTTTGCTTATGGTTTTAGTCGATCTATTTTTTTTGAAAAACAGTAAGATTTCTTTAGTTCGGTCGAATAATTTTCTGAAAATCCTTAGTTCGGTCGATTATTATTAGGGCTCTGTTCGGTCGATTATTGGTTACTGTTGATTGTTTATCGATTGAATCGTTTTTTGGTTGATATTGTTTGTTTCTTTCGATCGAAGGAGAAGATCTGGGTTTTGGTTTCGGTCGAACTCTTCGTGTTCTTCGGTAATCGATCTTATCTATATTTGTGTTTATCGTATTTAAAGTCTTTCGATCTGAGTATTCGACCGGACACTTGTGCTCCGGTCTTGCCCCTTCGACCGAATAAGAGTTTCTCCGGTCTTGCCCCTTCGACCAAATATGTGCTTCTCCGGTCTTGCTCCTTTGACCGGATACGTGTATCCCCGGTCTTGTCCTTCGACCGGATACGTGTATCCCCGGTCGTATCATTCGACCGAATAAGAGTATTCCCCGGTCTTATCCATTCGACCGGACCTTATCTTTCCCGGTCTTTCCTTCGACCGGACCTTAGCATATCCGGTCTTACCCTTCGACCGGGTTCTTGCTCCTCTGGTCTTACCTTCGACCGGGTGCTTTAAAAAAAAAAGAGTACAAAATGGTCAAATTTTTTGTCTCACGATCTTTTTGCAGTGCATTTATTTTAGCCCCCGTACTTCAAGGATTCAGCGTGTCATTTGTGACCCTAAACTTTCAAGTTTCACATTTTGTCACTTTTGGTCCCTGCACTTTCAAGGTTCATCTTTCTTCTAAGCCGGATCGAATACAGTCTATTCAATTCGTACAAAATGGTGAACCCACCAAGGCTGCGGTCCAAAGGAGAATATGAAAGGTGGAAAGCTGATTTTCTGTATTTTGTTGACAAACATGAGGTGGGTCCCTACATCAGATTGTCATTGACTGAAGGAGAGAAACAATCCCAAATTCCGCCAGAAGCTTCTCCTGTGGAAAAGGAGCAAAGAGAGAGTGGCAATAATTATGCTAGAAATTATATGAAATATAGTGTTTCGTGTGAATTTATTAGTGACATTTTTAGTGAAATTATTGGTCAAATAAATTCTAACAAAATGACAGGAAAAGAGCGGTGGGATTGTACTGAATGGTTGGTGTTAGGGACAAAGGGTTTATTAACAGGAAGAGAATTGGAAGCTGAGAACTCTGAGCTAAAAGGAAAGATCTCTATTTTGGAAGCTAAAACTCAGCAAACAGTCTCTGTTGAAAGTTCTGAGGAAAAGATTTCTGAACTGAAAGATGCAAATGCAGATCTTCAAAAGCGTTTATCTGATTTGGAGCAACTGCTTGCTAAACACAAATCTGATTTTGAGACGAAAGAGAAATCTTTCGCAAAGGAGTTCTCAGAATTCTCGAGAAAATGTGCTGATGAGAAGAAAGAAGTTGAGCTGAAATGCATAAAACTTTCTCAGCAAGTTTCTGATTTTCAGAAAGTAATCATTCTAGAAAGAGAGAAGTTTGCCAAAGAGAAGAAGGCCATTGAACATAAGAATGTTGGATTCTTCAAGGAAATGTCCGGCCAAAGAAATGATGCTGAGAAGGGATTTGAAGAAGAGAGAAGCATCTTTGAGACTGAGATCAAAAAGTTGACTGCCAAATTATCTGAACTATCTGAGAAGGCACTAAAAGAGCAGAGAACGAAGTCTGAATTCACGAAGAAGATTGACCTGCTTGTTAAAGAAAGAGACAACTTTGCTTCGACGATTAAAGTGCTTGAAAAGTCTGTATCAAGTACAAATCAGAAATCTGTCTCTCCACAAAGGTCAGTTAAATCTTTTGATCGGATTCGTAAAACTAACCTTTTTTATGATAGCAATATAGATGGTTTAGGTACACATCAAAGAAGAAGGAGATGCAAAGATGAGGAACTGGTCTAGAAGAAGAAACCAGTTGAAGATGAGCTGAAAGAAAGAGAATCGTGTGTACATGCGTTTAATGCAAAGAAGAACAATGCGAGTAAAGGTAAACCTGATCACATCTACTCAAGAGATCAATTACTCAAGTTATCAGGTAAGAAATACCACTGTTCTTATTGTCATACACATGATCACATTCACAAAACCAGTGATCATTTCTGGTATGGTTCTTATTCTATATCCCCTACAAGAACTGCAACTAACATTCGAGGACCCAAATACCAGTGGGTACCAAAACCGAAAACTAATTCTTTGTTGCGGGCACCTACTGTCAAGGGGAGTAGAAGAATGATGGCTTCTAAGTAAATCAGCTTAGAACCCGGACTTCAACGAAGATTGGCTTCTGATTACATGACAGATCAGGACCCGTTCTTCAACGTTTAGACCTGGATATTTTGCAAATATCCAGGGGGAGCTTAATAGATCTATATCGTTCTATCATGATTTGAAGGGGAACTTAAAAGGTAAATATCTTCTAATCCTAGATCTCTGATTGTTTGAAAGAAGAACAACTTTCAAGCATGAAAAACAGTTTCTGAAATGTTCAAACCACTTCTGATTCTCAAAAGGTTTCATGGATTTATAAGTGTGAATTTAAATGTTTTTCAATTCTTGAGCTTTAATGTTTAACTGACTGTGTGTTTCTAAAGATCAATACTTCCGTATTATCTTATCCTTATACTGTAACGTATTCACACACACATGTTTAGTACTTCATTTGTATTTGTTATTACCATGTCTCATAGCGAAACAATTTTTTCGATGGTAATACCCCCGCTTGAAATTCAATGTTGTTGAGCATCTATCATTATTTCTAAATTTGTGCTTTCATTGCTAAATTGTTTATATTTGTTCATATAAACAAAATATCCAATTCTTTGATACCCTATCCATTTTATGTGATCTGATTGATACACTGTCAGATTCTCAAAACAATGCTCTTGATTTCATTTCATTCATTCAATATATCTGTTTTGAGAAATCTTCAAATTTCAATTGCTCAAATCTTATGAGCATACATTTTGACAGTGTTATCATACATTTTGTGCTTAAATGTTCAAGTTAAACTATTGAGTAATTTTTTTAGGACTTACATGGGATTTGTGTGAGAACTTAAACAGTACTTCCATGGATTCACGTTAACCAGTGTTTCCTATCCCGGAAGTTATCCTAGAGTGATTTGAGGGGTGAGGGGTCATAAATCAAAGAGTGGGGGAGATAACTCATCGGGTTGAGTTTTTCTCATTGTGTGGAGCGGAAAAATGGAAAAGAGAGTTTGGTTAGAAGTGAGCTTCAATGATAAAAAGAAAGAGGGTGTGAGAATTGAGTTAAAAGAATATGAAAACTCTACACCAAATACTTTCTGAGCCGGGCAGCCACATATTCTGATTGGTTCACATTCTTTGGTGACCATCATTGAAAAAGGCACCTAGCCCATGCCAACTCTTGCTATTACCCCACCAACCACTCGTTTCTTTCTTAACAAAGAAATGTTTCATTTTCTTTGGGGACGCAGCATATCTGCTATCTAATCTTCACTCGGAAGATTTAGATATTGAAAAAGAAGGAAAATTGCCCCACCTTCGCACCTTTTTCATTCACATTGAGTCCGTGTAATATCTGTTGCTGTCTCAACAGTTTACATAATTTGAGCCTGATCAAGCTAAGTAGCTTCAATCATTTCTACACTTGCACGAGCACACAAGGAATAAGTTTTCTTGTCATAACATTCATAGAAAATTCCTTTGTGGTTTTTCGATGATTGAATGCAAGCCCTGGGGGAGTGAACATCACAAAAACTCCTTTCCAAAGTACATCTGTTGTACAAAGTGGCTCCGTGCTACTTACAGGCATACTAACTGTATCATTTGTTGATTCAGGTTTTCAATTCCTATTATATCTGAATTTGAAAAGATTTGGATATATATATTTCATGAATTGACGGATACTCAGATCAAAATGTGGAGAATGTCATCTTATCATAAAGGGGAGATCAAAGAATATGTTGAAATTTAAGATTTTTGATGATCATGATGCTCACAATCATCAAAAAGGGGGAGAAATGTTTACAAGCTCAATTTCAAAGTTTTAAAGAAAGAAAGTTATTTCTGAAGACAGTCTAGAGATCAAAAAGATGAAGATGATGTTTCAATTTTTCAAAGAGATTTCAAAGTTTGTATTGATTCTTTCCCGTATCATGTGGTGTATGCTACAAGTTTCTTCATTATTCCTCCTACGCGCTGGTTGAAACAAGTTCTTGAGATGAAAGCTTATTCAACTCGCGGTTCAAAGACAGATTCTTTGTTTTTAAACTGAAGTTGCACCGTGGAATGTCAAGTAACTCTCACATTATCTTTCTTGTGTGCTGATCCGATGTGATTGAGTTTCTACAGTTAAAAGCTGCTTGATAGTGCGTTCAGTCGAGGCTACTGTACATTGAGTCTGGTTACACAGTTGAAACTATGAAGACCAAGAGCTTTATTCAAGGGGGAGCTTGGAAAGATATGAAGATATGCAACACCAAAGTTCTTCAAAGATTCAAGAGGGAAAGAAGATGAAGGCCTGAAGCTTATCAAGTTGTTAAATGCTTTATTCAACTTTAGGGGGAGATTGTTAGGACTGAAAGTCCTGAGTGTTGAAAGTGGAATAAAGTATTTATAAGGGTTTGATTTGTAATTAATTGAAAGTTTATTAGTCAGATGGGCCCAAGACCATAAGCCCAATTGCTTGTAAAGCCTAAGTATATAAAGGCTTATTTATCTCATAATTAGGGTAGAACAGTTTAGAAAGAAGAAAATCATTATTCAGTTTACTAGTCATTAGGTTTACATACCCTAATCAGAAATTCTCTCTGTAAACCTTAACCCTTTATTGATTATTAATCATATGACTAGTTGATGTGGCCTATAATCTGTTCATCTTTATTCACTATTACTTGTGATTGCACTGCACTGGGATCTACATACATCCATACCTAGATCACTTAAACTAGAGCTCTGATACCGACTTGTAACACCCTAAAATTTAGAGTAATTTAAAATTCAGAAAAAAGGCAATATGACATTTGAATTTGGTATAAACCTCCCAAAAGGGGGAAAAGTACTGAGCCTTTACAAAACATGTGAATGGATATAGAATTCAACAACAAACTAATTTAAACATGACTATCTAGATTACATCGGTTGTCAACCCAAAATCACCAAAAGATGGGACTTAAACAATTGCCCAACATCAAATACTAGTCGTCTCAAAAATGCCTCTAAGACCATGCTCGTCACTCACGACCTTGGCAACCCACCGCTAAGGGAACCTGTTGTAACACCCGTAAATTGGAGTTTTCCTTTAGTGACAATTCGGGAGCCGTTTGATTATTAGAACGAAAAGGTGTCGAGAAATCAAGTGAGTTTTACTATGGAATCATCGAGGATCGAATCAGACGCGACACAAGTCGCGTAACTCACTGAAAGTGAGTTCTGTAGGAAACGGGCGACTTATGCCGCGACTTGAGGTCGCTACATAACCTGCGTGACTCACTGTCGAGCTAAAAGCTGATTTTCAGCCATTAGCCTCATTTCTCTCAAACCCTAAATCTTCTTCCCTTTTCTCTCCCAAACCCCAAATGTCGAACCCTAAACCATTTTGAGGGTTTTCCCTCCTTAAACCACATGATTCTTCATCATCTAGCTAGTGGGATCTTGAACCACAAAACCTCCATCTTCATCTTCCTCCTCAAGTTCAAAGGGTGGGAGCTCGGGTTGAAGAGTTGGATTGGGTGTCCTCGAAAAGCCTCGTCATATTTAATGGTAAGATTCTTTGATTTAAGATTATAAATGTTCTTTGGATGTTTTCCTAGTGTTTGGATTATCAGATATCGGATTTGTTAGTTTTGAAGAAACTAGGGTTTTGATCTCGTTTAGGGATTTTGGTATATAATGTTGGGGAATGTTTCTATGTGGTTGATTATGGTTATGTATGGTTTGGAATGTTTGGATCTAGGTTTTGGAAGTTCTCGGTTTGAGGATTCAAGCGGCCTTCAAAAGAGCTCGTTGGGTGAAATCTAGATTTTGCCTAAATCTAGCAAGGTGAGTTCAAGTTGATTTGTGAAAACGGTGTACATGCCAAAATGGTTATTTTAAAGTGTTTTACATGAAATGGTTAACTGCTGATAAGTTTTGAGTATTTTGAAGTAAAAATGTATTTCACTTGGTATTTGTCAAAGTGTGAGTATTTTAATGAGTTTTCATATTTGATAAACTTGGTTTATTTTAGTTTCATAAAATGCTCATATTTGGGATTTGGACATCTTGATAAGTAATAGCATGATTTATGCATTTTGGGGATTTTGTACAAATATAGTCCATTTCATGACCTATGCATCTTGGTGATTTTGGTACAAATGAAGTCTATTTCATGTTATATGCATCTTGGTGTATTTGCATTCATAAACCCTTTGGAAAACCTTTGGTCCCATTATGTGTTGAGTTTTGGGTTAATCTCGTCTTTGAGGTATGTGTCTTCGTAAACGTTGTTTAAAGACATTTCATTACTCGGGGGACCGATAATTATTGGTCAAATGGATTTTGAGCATTTTAGCTCGGTGTTAGCTTAAAAGAGTCGTGTGGACATTTGTCCGGTTTTAGTGGCTCGGTTTAGAGTCCAAATTGGGATGTACGTCTTAATGCATCTTATTGTATATTGTTGTTAATTACATGCTCGAGTGCGTTGGTCATTCATGGGTAGTCATGTAATGTTAGATTGTGTTGCATTGGATCCATAGGCACGTAAGTCAGTCTTATTTGACGGCCAATTGGGTGGTACGAAGTTGGACTCCGGGACTCATGTTTTATGACCAAAACTTGACAAGGAGGTACTAAGAGGGTTGAGTCTGGATAGTGCTTCCTGGGAGGTGAGTATTGTGACCTCCGCTTTGGGGGAATTTCCTTTGTTGTAGTCCCTAGCATGCCGGGCCTTTTGGGGAATTTCCTTTGTTGTAGTCCCCGGGGTGTCGGGCCATTTGGGGAATTTCCTTTGTTGTAGTCCCCGATGTGCCGGCCCTTTTGAGGTGGAGTTCTTTGTAACGGCCACCAAGGTCAACCGTCTCTTTGGTGAACTTGTCAAGAGGTCGTAGGGGCACTTGGGCTTTCATGTCGTGATGTGTCATACGATCAACGTTGTTGAGTGGCATACTTTTGTGTTCCTCCGTTCTCAACGGGTACGGGTATCCCCCGTTGTCGGCCCGCGGTATTTTGGATATTTAATTGTCCATGCTTTAATATTAGGATTTCATTCCATTTTATGGTCGCGTGAGTATTAAGCTTCAGTTCTATGTTTTAATGGTGTATCATATTTATATGGTTTGTTTCCTTTAATTAAGGGTCGAGTATTATGTTCCGCCCGAGTTTTGGGTGTTTTGAGTTATGAAGTATCTTTCACATTATAGTATATTTGAATATCGGACTATGATCTCGTTTTGGGTGAGTTGCGGGTTACATCGCTTTATAAGAAATGCATGTTTGAGAAACATTGTCTTTAAAAGTGTATATTAAGGAAAAAGTGTCGTTTCCATTTTGAAGTATAATATTTCAAAAGATCTTGCTTTAAACTGAATTCTTTCCTTTAAAGATATATTCATTCATGTTAAAACTCTTGAGCTCATAGACGTTAAGCCTAACCTTTTTATTTGTCGGCATGTGCATCAGGTTCCTGTCGGGGGTACGGTTCTAGCAGTGCTACGAAGAGTTGAGCCTTAGCCTTACAAGAGTGAGTAGTCGGTGAAGCCTTCCGCAAGTTGGAGATAGCAATTGTTTGGGTTTAGTAACACCCGTCCTTTTCATAGTGTGTATGTATAGGATGAATGTGTGTGTTGAGGTTAATTCTTAAATTGTGTTTGTGGTTCGAAGTATTTATTGATGTATTTAGAAAAATTTTAATAAGTTGTGTCGGTCCACAATATATCAAGTTCTTATCAATACAAACACAATATGATTACCAACTTGTTTGATTAATAATCAATGGATTACAAGGATGGATGTTTGTTCGGTTTAAAGCTCTCGATGTTTTTCTCTCTGATTTACACCGTGAGTGTGTGTGTTGTATGTGATCTGATTTCTTACTCTAACTTTCTCAACACACTTAGAACAACATAATATATAAACTAAGATATTATGTTAACTAAATATAATATCTAAAACAAAAAAGCTAATAACTAATATCTAAAACTAAACTTAGATATTTAGGACTAAATATAAAATACAATAAACACAATAATTAACTTTGACATATTATTACAAATTAACATTAGACTAATATCGAGAGCAACTTTTCAACATTATCTTCAGATTGCAAACTTCAGATTGGATGATCTTGAATCCAATAGATCTGTGATCTAACAATCTCCCCCTTTGGATCAAGATCATTACTAAAAAGATTTTAGCAATTCAGTCTTCTTTTTCAGCTCAGAAGATGCAATCTCCTTCTCTGTCTTCCATATGTAATAATCTCCAGGTTTTAGCTCAGAATGCTTTAGCAAAGTATCTTCAAAGAAAATTTCTCTGAATTCAGCATGTCTTCAGATTACTTTGATCTCGCATTTCTTGGTTAGCTCTTCTCTTCTCCAATGTCTTGTAATGTAATGGACATTTCTTCAAGCTTTAGGTTCTCCCCCTTTTTGATGAAAAAATCAACGCTTTCATCAAAACTTGTAGCAAGAAATGTCTTCCACTTGGAGCTTCTGATCCGTCAATTCAAAAGATATTTATCCAGATCTTTTCAAATCCAGACAAAATAGTCGTGTAACACCTGAACCAACAAATGAATCAGTTAAAAGGACTGTCAGTAACACTAAGTCACTGTGTGTAACTAATACACATTGGAAATAATCTTTTTGATGTTCACTCCCCCAGGGCTTCCATTCAATCATCGAAACACCACAAGGGCAACTTCTATGAATGTTTTAACAAAGAAACAAATTCCTTGTGTGTTCGTGCAAGTGATAGAAAGAATTAAGCACGTGATGATTGCTTATAAGCTCAAAATTGTGTAAACCACTGAGACAACAATAAGTTAAACACAGACTCAATGTGCATGATTGAAGTACGAAGGTGGGGCAGACTTCCTTCTTTTCAATATCCAGATTTTCCAAATGAAAATCAGATAGAAAATGTGCTGCTTCCCCTTAGAAAATGTGAAATATTTTCTTGTTAAGAAGAAAATGAGTAGATGGTGAGGTTTGATCAAGAGTTGGCATGGGCTAGTTGCCTGTTTCAATAATGATCACCAAAGAATTGTGAAACATTAGAAATATGGTTGTCCGGCTCAGAAAAAGTTGGTGCAGAGTTCTGATATTCTTTTAACTTTGTTCTCACACCCTCTTTCTTTTAAACATTTAGCTCACTCTAACCAAACTTTTTTTCTCTGTTTGACACACTCATTTCTTTTGACTTCTCACACTCAATCACTATGGATTAACTTCTTGGGTAGAAATCACTGGTTAAGATGATTCCATAGAAGTTGTATTAATTCCTAGCACAAAGAAATCATGTTTTCCTATGATGCATATGATGCTCAAAATGGTTTAACTTATCAGTTAAAGCACAATTTAGATCTTGAAAACATTTAAAGTCACACTTCCAATTCATGAATTCGTTTAAGAATCGGGAAGTGGTTTGAACATTTGATAACAATGTTTTCTATGATTGAAAGTTGTCCTCCTTTAAGCCATATATGAGATGAAGATAAAGAATTATACCTTTACGTGCGATTTTACATCTCATGAAGCTAAGCTTAAAGTCATAAGGATATGATCTTGTAAGCATCTCTCAAAAATCTGCAAAAGTCTTATGTCATAGTCAAAGCAAAATTTATTCACTTATATTGAAAAGACAAAAAGCAGTAAAACTATTAAAGTACGAGTTCTGATCAGAAATAATCAGAAGTCATCACCTTTTTACTCCCCCTAAAATTATGCATTTGAAAATTATCATTGAAAAAGATAGGCATTTAAAATTTCAGACATATATGTATGTACTCCCCCTTGATGGTTGATTTCCTCATTTGAGTATTGGAGTACAATCTCTTATCAGCACTGGAGTAAGGTCTTTTGATCACTGAAGTGCGGGTCTTGAACTGTTGTATTCAAGAGCCTTTTTGTTGAAGTACGAGTTCTAAGCTGATTTACTTAGAAGCCTTTCTTCTGTCATTGAAGAACGAGTCCTGATCTGTACATAATCAGAAGTCGATATTCTTTGACGTTCGGGTTCTGAACTGTTGTATTCAGAAGCCTATTTGACATTTAAGACCGGGTTTTGAACTGTTTTGTTCAAAAACCTTTTTGTTCTCCTACTCCCACTAGACAGTAGGTGCCTGCAACACAGATTCATCTCTTTTCTTTGGTATCCATTTCCATTTGGATCCAACTGTGTTAGCACAGGATTTTGGTACCCATTGAAATTTGGGTCCTCTTTCTTTTTGAGAATCAAATGAAGAATTTGAATGATAAGAGGGCACATGATAAGTGCCATACCAAACATCAGAATCTTGACAAGAATCATAAACATGTTCATCATAATATGAAGACTTTCTAGCAAATAAAGATGACTGGAATATTTGCTTAAAAGAGTATTGCTTGCGAGAAACAACAAGTTTTGGTTTCAAAATAGCAACATCAGCAATCAAAACATCGTTACTAGGAGTAGTCTTATTACAATCAACACTACAAAAAGATTTATCAGTCTTGTCAATCTCCTATTTTGGTTGCCATTGAGATTTAACTTCTGGCTTTTGCTTGCTCAGATCTGAAACATTTGAAACTTGTGAGTTAGACTTTTGAGAAACAAACGAATGCTTCTTCTTTGGATTACCAGTAGTGATCGGTTTCTGTGAATGCTGAGATTTATTCTTACCTTTCACATTCTTAGTTTTCACAGAGACCGATTTATCAACTTTCGTTGATTTTGCACATTTTACAAGCATACTGGTTTTTCCCAAGGATTTCACAACAAAAGATGAATGGTTAGGAAGTTTCGCATTAAAGTCAAATTGATCAAAACAATCATCCAAACCACCGCCAGAGTTTAGAAAATCAAACCCTCCATTTGTTAGACCAAAACTATCTTTAGATTTTGAAGCCTTAGAAATAACAACATTTTTCAGCACAGTTGAAAAAACTTTTTGTTCAATCTCAATCAAAAGTCTTTCATTTGTTAAAGATGTCTCAAGTTCAGAAATTTTACTTTCCAAAATGAGAGGAGGGAAGTAAATTTTACCTTTAATAGGCTTCGCCTCCATTTCTTTTACAGAATAACTCTGAAAGAAGTCATTTGAAAGAGATTTCTTTTGATATATAGGATCATCATTATAACTATTATTCAGCTTCGCATAATAAAATGGAAGGTGAAATTTAGATGATTTCTTTCGTTTTTCAGTTTCCTTGGCTTCATCCTCTTTAGACAGTCCAATATTGAAAACTTTAAGTTCAGGGTATCGGTGAGAGTTTCATAAAGGTAATATCATAAAGTGCAGGCACTTCGGATATACCCTTTTTAAGGCAGTGAAGATTCTCATAACCAATTCCCCAATTCTCTTTATTCTCTTTTGGTTTGTTTAGATGAATGGTTTGTTCAGTTTGACCCAGTGAGTATAACTTCTTTTCCAAAGCATCTAATTTTGCAAGTAAAGATTTGATTTCTTCGGTACATGAAGAATACATTTTCGTAAGATCTTTGAAATCAAACTCACTCTTTCTCAATTTAGACTTTATTTCAGAATTCTCTTTAAGAATTATGGTCTTCTCTTTTGCGTTGGTGTCAATGTTTCTATGTAAAACCTCAATCAATACTTTCTTCTCAGCAATTTCCTTGCTAAGTTTCTGTATTGATTGGCTTTTGTCAGTAATAACACCCTTTTCTCGCTTAAGCTTCGACTCTAACTCTTTGAGTTTAGTTAACATGGCACGCATTTGATTTAGGAAATCTGAATGAGTTAAATCACATACCTCATTTTCCTCATCATCGGAGTCAGCTTCAGCTTTTGTTTCCTGCTTGCCTATTAAACACATGTGTGTTGTCTCATCCTTCTCTTCATTCTCATCTTCCTGGTCTGAATGATCTAGCCAGTATTCAACTTCTGCCATCAATGCCTTACCAGCCTTCTGTTGCTTTGCAAGAAGCATTTTGTTTTTGTAGTAGTCGGAGTTTCTGACTTTGGGTCTTCGGCAGTCTTTGGCAAAGTGACCTATTTTACCACAGTTGTAGCACTTGGGAGGTTCTGACTGACTAGATTCTTCAGCTTTATACCTTCTCTCTTCCGGCTTCCTCTCCTCTATTCTCTTTCCTTCAAATCTCTTTCCTTGTGAACATAGTTGCTCGGACCAAAAGAATACCTCTGACTGTTTGAGCTTGGCTTTTTGTAGAACTTTCTATGAAAAGCCTTAGTCAGCATGAGCATAGCCTGCTTCAGTTGTTCACAGTCATCCGAGTCAGAGTTTGCTTCACTTTCAAATTCTTCTGATTCAGACACAATCATCTTGTTCTTTTTCTTCTTTTTGACAACAAGAGAAACTGTGTCATCACCTGTCTTCCCAGTCTGCCTCTTTTCATCCAGTATTTCATCCACCTCTTCTTCATTCTGTTTGAGGGTTCCAAACACCTCAAGAAGTGGAATCTCGTTTAGATCCTTGATTTGCTTCATTTGTCTGGCAAACCTCTTCCATTCAGGCTGGAATATGCTTAGGAATTTGACATTCAGCTCTATTTGTGATTTGTTGACCTTGTTCTTGCTTAGTTCATTCAGCAAGGTCACGAATCTGTCATATGTTCCTTCTAGAGACTCTCCAACTCTGCCTTTGAATTCTTCATAATTGTTTAGGTAGTTGGATATCTTGAGTTGGTTCCCAACCTTTGAACCTAGCATCATTTTCTCTAACTGATCCCACATCTGTTTGCCAGAGGCCTTGTAGTTGTCTATCTTCACATATATTTCGTTTGGAATGCCTTGAAGAATATATAACTTTTCTAATCTATCTCCTTTTGCTCTTTTCAGGTTATCACCTTCTAGATCCTCAAACTTAAGTTGAAATGGTAGCTCATCAGTTCCCTCTAGAGGTGTCCTCCAAACAGGTGCCGTAATTCCTTCTTCTAAGGATTTCCTGATATAATTTCCCAAATCTTTCTTTCTATGAAGTTCAGGAACCGATCTTTCCACTGCTCATACTCTCTCCCCTGAAGAGTATTGGTGGCTTTGTGTCAGTTTCGATAGCTAGGGCTTCTCTGGATGTCATCCTGTTTAAAAAAGACCAAATTTGGTACTGGCGCAAAAGAGTTTTGCACGAGGTAAAGGTGGCGCGAAGTAACACTTTGCGCTAGAAGACGCTGGCACAAAATTGTTTTACGTGAAGTGAAGGTGGCGCGAAATAGAACTTTGCGCTAGAAGAGGTTGGCGCAAAAGATCAATTTTGCGTTATGATGTGTTGGCGCAAAAGTAAACTTGAGATCAACTTTGCGTGAACTTGAGATCTGAGTATTGCGCGAGACAAAGTTGGCGCAAGCTGAGGTTTGCGCTAGTAGGCTTTGGCGCAAAAAGTAAATTTGCGCTATGAGAAGTTGGCGCGAAAGTACACTTTGAGCAAAGTTTGCGTTCTGAGTTTTGCGCGAGATATAGGTTGCATGAATGAACTTTTGCGCGAGATGTTGATGGCGCAAAAGCGAACTTTGCGCTAAAATTTGTTGGTAGGGCAAAGTGGAGATGATATTCTCATCCGGTGTGAATGGCGCAAAAGATGTTTTGTGCGAGAAGAAGCTGGCGCAAAAGATACTATGAACTGGCGCAAATCTACAACTCTCGCGAGTTCGTCCCTGTGCTTCGAAAAATCGACTCTGGTTGCTCAAATAACCCTGTTTGATTACGATTAGCAGTCACAAATTCTAACAAATGACCACAAACACTTCTAGAACAGATTTCTAGCCTTTGAACTCAATAAAAATCACTCTTTGAAAATAAGATCGATGGAACAGTGAGTTTTTGAACTCGAGAACTCAGACACAAAAATCACGAAATTGAAATCGATTAAAGCTCTATAATGAAATTAAACAACACCCAAACGATCTAGACCACAAATCGATCACAACCTGATCGATTTCAACACCTAAAACACACTAAAACTCAAAAATGATTTTGAAAAGAAGAACACAGAGTCGAGTTTTAAAAACTTGATTTGAATCTGTTTTTCAGGATCTGATACCAATTGTCGGTCCACAATATATCAAGTTCTTATCAATACAAACACAATATGATTACCAACCTGTTTGATTAATAATCAATGGATTACAAGGATGGATGTTTGTTCGGTTTAAAGCCCTCGATGTTTTTCTCTCTGATTTACACCGTGAGTGTGTGTGTTGTATGTGATCTGATTTCTTACTCTAACTTTCTCAACACACTTAGAACAACATAATATCTAAACTAAGATATTATGTTAACTTAATATAATATCTAAAACTAAATATCTAATAACTAATATCTAAAACTAAACTTAGATATTTACGACTAAATATAAAATACAATAAACACAATAATTAACTTTGACATATTATTACAAATTAACATTAGACAAATATCGAGAGCGACTTTTCAGCATTAGCTTCAGATTGCAAACTTCAGATTGGATGATCTTGAATCCAATAGATCTGTGATCTAACAAGTTGCTATCTTAAGATTTAAGGGTGTTACAAGTTGGTATCAGAGCTTAAGTTTGAGAGAATTAGGCATTGATTTTTGGATGCCTAGACTCAAACTAGCGTTCTTATAAGTGATGACAAGTGAAGTGGCACATTAGGTACCTTAAGATAAGATATTTTGAGGTTGATAGAATCGCTAGAAACGGGAAACATGTCGAGGGTCGCAAGGATGATCATGTACGATACGTTCATAATGGCACCTGGCCAGTGTTATGGTGAACCTACATGCTACATATGTATACTTGAACTACCTTGGTGTGATGACCGTTGGGGTAGTGCGAAAGTTTCTAAGCGAGTAAGCTAAGGAATGATTTATGTTTATAACAATATCAATTTGGGGTGATAGTAAGTGCGATGAACACATTAAGTTGATCATCTTGAGTCAGATTTATTGGTTGGATTAGAACTATAAGTCTGTTATACCGTTTCTATTTTGAGGAGAAATTGTGAGGTGAACCTGTGAGATCTTTGATTTGGTCTTAAGATATGCGAGTATCCGGCTGACAATAGTCTGCCAGGAAGTTGAGGACCTTTGGTCTAGGGAAAATGAGGAGTGTAGCCCTGTGATGTCGAGTGCCGACTAAATTCATGCACTAAATTTATTTCTAAAAGTGAGTTGCATAAATTGTTTTCATGTTCGCTAAGTATAAAGTGATTTTCACTGTAAAATCTTAGTAAAGCATTGAGCATTCATCAGATTTTAAACTGTGAGCTTAAGCATGCATGAAACTGTTTTGTTGCGCGTGCGTGCAAATTGTTATCAAAATACTCTTTATTCACGCCTCGTGTTTAACGCTATTTCCGGATATTGTAATGTCCATGTTTTGATGTCGTTTGGGTATTGGGCAAGTAACCATGAGATTTTAACCTAGACATTGGATCTCCTCCACGTATGTCAATGGTTTCAAAGGAAAATTTAATCCCATGTTTTGAGTCGGAATTTCTTGAGATTTTAGTTGTGCGAGTCTTGTTAAATTTCATGGAGTATTGTTATGCGGGTTCTTTTGACGCGTAAGTAAACTTAGAAGTGCTTGAGTTTTAAATTTTGATTGCGCTTAAAATTGCAATATATAAAGCGTCGTGTCTCATGCAAACCTTGTTGAAAAGTGTCATTTTACCTTTCATTGCATTAAAAAGAGGAAACTCTTAGAAGTTTAATGTTTTAGGCATATTGTCATCTTATACACTCTATTGAGAAATGAAAATTTTGACATCGCATGATTTTAGTGTTAATGAGTTTTACAAAAATTCAGTCGGGTTGGTGGTGTCTTATCATACGACTTTTGCGTCGCGTAGATAATTTTGGAATGTGTGTACATGCTTTAGTGTGTGCGTTAATTTATGGGTTTTGCTAATCGATGTCATTCCACATGTCGTTTTGGGAATTTCATTTTCATGCAATTTATCTTTGAGCTTTATACAAATGGCAATCGTTGCATACTTTTTGCATTTGGAATGAATTACGGTGTTGGTGTGAGTAGTGGTATAAAAGGGTTTACGCTGTTTCAAGCAGAGCTTTTCTTCTGAGCATATTTCAATCATTAACTTTTACTGCTAGAAATCTCCATAATGCATTTAACAAATTAGCAGTATTTATGTCGCTGTGATTTCTATTTGGTCAAATGTGTTTATCTGTATGACTCAAAGCTTTAAACTCGATTTGAAACTTATTTGCATTTCCATCATTTTTACCTGGCTTTGGAGAAATAAACTGTTGCATATGGGATTATTGATACTTTTGTGTTGCAGCGTCTCTTGGTTAAAGAGTAAGAATTTTAAAGTTAAAATTGTAAATTTCTCTTTTGGAGTGGTACAAACTTTTATTGCGCGCGCCGAGGCGTAGGAAATTATTTTCATGTTAATAATGTAAATTTTGCTACACACGTTTGTTACCGTTTTAATTACGTATGTATTGGTCAAACGAGCTGGAAATGGTTTCATATGCGTAGTGTTGGTAACCAGTTTTCTTTTAAAAAAACCTATCAGTTTGAACGATAGTGTATTTTCACAGTACGGTTAATGGTTATAAAGTGTATGTGTTTGAAAGTTTCATAAAGGTTTAAATTGGCATATTTGTTGAAAACCTTGAACTCATTAGGCCTATAGATTTAGACCCCTGTCGTGAAAGGAGTTGTAGCTAAGGAACTAAGGAGTCCTTGAGAAATGAAGCGTCGGGCGATCCGACTCATGATCAGTTTTGGATGTTGGGTTTTAGTTTTGAATCTGTGCGCGTTTCTATTATGGAAGTAGTAGGGTTAAGTTTTCCCAGTTAATTGTGGAGTGATGGTACTTCGGTAATCATGCGGGATAAGGTCTTACGTGATTATCTGCACTTATTTTGAATTCGCTTTGATGGATTGTTCGTTGATGTGACATTGTGGTATAGGGTGACTGGTGTACCGTCTTAGCGGATTCCGCTATTAAAGGAAAGTTTGGTGATTGGTCTGTTAGAAATGTAACACTTGGGGTTCTAGCTTTCTGTTAGGAGTCAACCTTGGTGCGACAATCTGCCTGGATTGGAAATTGAGGCGGGACATCCACATTTTCAAAGTCACTGTTTAGTCCTAGGCATCGACTTGTTTCTTTGCAGTCGATGGATCGTGGAATGTTTCGAAGTATTGCGGTTGGACTATGGGAAATAAGGACCATTCGGTAATGGAAAAGTAAAAGAAGGTTAGGTATTGATGTTTGGGTGCCGATGTGTGTGAACATTCCCGTGGTATTAAGGAACTTGTTATGAGAATGTTTGAGGTGGGGTTGGAACGGAGTTGAGCGATAGCCGAATCTGGGTTAACCAGTTGCTTGAAGAACGCAATGGTGCGCCTTGAGAGGTCAACTTTGTCAGCGCTATGATTGGGTCAGTCGGAAATTAAGGATTTTAAGAGTTCGTTGACGATTCTTGGCTTTGGGTTCAGAATCGTGCAAATTCGAAGTGGTTTGGTTGTCGATAAGTTGAGGTCACAAACTGCCCTGAAGATAGTAATTGTCATCTAGGGTTGGGAGACAGCCGAGATCTTGGGGGTGATAAAGTGGTCAATAAGGACTCGACGTTCGTCCCATCATCGGCAAGATGTACGGGATTTCGAAATTTGGTTATACTCGGGTCGTGCATAAGACAAGGTATGGTGGAGGCCTTCCGGTTGGGTGGAGAATCAATCCATCTCGTTGAAGGCGGTGTTAGGTGTTTAGTCGGTGCCAGATTTTGAGGACGAAATCTATTTTAAGGTTGGGAGGATTGTAACACCCGTAAATTGGAGTTTTCCTTTAGTGAAAATTCGGGAGTCGTTTGATTATTATAACGAAAAGGTGCCGAGAAATCAGGTGAGTTTTACTATGGAATCATCGAGGATCGAATCAGACGCGAGAAAAACTGAGAATTGAGCTGCCGCGAGTTGTGGCGCGACTTGGGGTCGCGACACAAGTCGCGTAACTCACTGAAAGTGAGTTCTGTAGGAAACGGGCGACTTATGCCGCGACTTGAGGTCGCGACATAACCTTCGTGACTCACTGTCGAGCTAAAAGCTGATTTTCAGCCATTAGCCTCATTTCTCTCAAACCCTAAATCTTCTTCCCTTTTCTCTCCCAAACCCCAAATGTCGAGCCCTAAACCATTTTGAGGGTTTTCCCTCCTTAAACCACATGATTCTTCATCATCTAGCTAGTGGGATCTTGAACCACAAAACCTCCATCTTCATCTTCCTCCTCAAGTTCAAAGGGTGGGAGCTCGGGTTGAAGAGTTGGATTGGGTGTCCTCGGAAAGCCTCGTCATCTTTAATGGTAAGCTTCTTTGATTTAAGATTATAAATGTTCTTTGGATGTTTTCCTAGTGTTTGGATTATCAGATATCGGATTTGTTAGTTTTGGAGAAACTAGGGTTTTGATCTCGTTTAGGGATTTTGGTATATAATGTTGGGGAATGTTTCTATGTGGTTGATTATGGTTATGTATGGTTTGGAATGTTTGGATCTAGGTTTTGGAAGTTCTCGGTTTGAGGATTCAAGCGGCCTTCAAAAGAGCTCGTTGGGTGAAATCTAGATTTAGCCTAAATCTAGCAAGGTGGGTTCAAGTTGATTTGTGAAAACGGTATACATGCCAAAATGGTTATTTTAAAGTGTTTTACATGAAATGGTTAACTGCTGATAAGTTTTGAGTATTTTGGAGTAAAAATGTATTTCACTTGGTATTTGTCAAAGTGTGAGTATTTTAATGAGTTTTCATATTTGATAAACTTGGTTTATTTTAGTTTCATAAAATGCTCATATTTGGGATTTGGACATCTTGATAAGTAATAGCATTATTTATGCATTTTGGGGATTTTGTACAAATATAGTCCATTTCATGACCTATGCAACTTGGTGATTTTGGTACAAATGAAGTCTATTTCATGTTATATGCATCTTGGTGTATTTGCATTCATAAACCCTTTGGAAAACCCTTGGTCCCATTATGTGTTGAGTTTTGGGTTAATCTCGTCTTTGAGGTATGTGTCTTCGTAAACGTTGTTTAAAGACATTTCATTACTCGGGGGACCGATAATTATTGGTCAAATAAATTTTGAGCATTTTAGCTCGGTGTTGGCTTAAAAGAGTCGTGTGGACATTTGTCCGGTTTTAATGGCTCGGTTTAGAGTCCAAATTGGGATGTACGTCTTAATGCATCTTATTGCATATTGTTGTTAATTACATGCTCGAGTGCGTTGGTCATTCATGGGTAGTCATGTAATGTTAGACTGTGTTGCATTGGATCTATAGGCACGTAAGTCAGTCTTATTTGACGGTCAATTGGGTGGTACGGAGTTGGACTCCGGGACTCATGTTTTATGACCAAAACTTGACAAGGAGGTACTAAGAGGGTTGAGTCTGGATAGTGTTGCCTGGGAGGTGAGTACTGTGACCTCCTCTTTGGGGGAATTTCCTTTGTTGTACTCCCTAGCATGTCGGGCCATTTGGGGAATTTCCTTTGTTGTAGTCCCCGGTGTGCCGACCCTTTTGAGTTGGAGTTCTTTGTAACAGCCACCAAGGTCAACCGTCTCTTTGGTGAACTTGTCAAGAGGTAGTAGGGGCACTTGGGTTTTCATGTCGTGAGGTGTCATACGATCAACGTTGTTGAGTGGCATACTTTTGTGTTCCTCCGCTCTCAACGGGTACGGGTATCCCCCGTTGTCGGCCCACGGTATTTTGGATATTTAATTGTCCATGCTTTAATATTGGGATTTCCCATTTTATGGTCGCGTGAGTATTAAGCTTAAGTTCCATGTTTTAATGGTGTATCATATTTATATGGTTTGTTTCCTTTAATTAAGGGTCGAGTATTATGTTCTGCCCGAGTTTTGGGTGTTTTGAGTTATGAAGTATCTTTCACATTATAGTACATTTGAATATCGGACTATGACCCCGTTTTGGGTGAGTTGCGGGTTACATCGCTTTATAAGAAATGCATGTTTGAGAAACATTGTCTTTAAAAGTGTATATTAAGGAAAAAGTGTCGTTTCCATTTTGAAGTATAATATCTCGAAAGATCTTGCTTTAAACTGAATTCTTTCCTTTAAAGATATATTCATTCATGTTAAAACTCTTGAGCTCACTAGGCGTTAAGCCTAACCTTTTTATTTGTCGGCATGTGCATCAGGTTCCTGTCGGGGGTACGGTTCTAGCAGTGCTACGAAGAGTTGATCCTTAGTCTTACAAGAGTGAGTAGTCGGTGAAGCCTTCCGCAAGTTGGAGATAGCAATTGTTTGGGTTTAGTAACACCCGTCCTTTTCATAGAGTGTATGTATAGGATGAATGTGTGTGTTGAGGTTAATTCTTAAATTGTGTTTGTAGTTCGAAGTATTTATTGATGTATTTAGAAAAAAATTTAATAAGTTGTTATCTTAAGATTTAAGGGTGTTACACTTGTTATACGTATCATTTGAAAAAAAGTGTTAGGCTTAAAGCCTGGTGAGAACGTACAGTTTATAATTTCAAGTAATATAAACAATTGCATCAAAAGGAAATCTTTTCAATAAGGTTTAGTTTACGATTGAAATCTTTGTCACATAAGGACCATTCGGTCCGAAAATTCATCTTGCGATGACGGGGGATACCCGATTTACCAAGGATTGTGGCGGAACACAAAAGTAGGCCACAATCCGAGTTGTGAGCTAAATACTTGGAATCCATGGCCACGAACAACGAAGGTCCGTACTAAGATGTGAGGGAGGGCCCCCGAGGAAACCAAGTTATACTCGTTCACTAGGACTACATTATGACCCATGGCTAGTAACCGATCTCACATAACCGTACCAAAGGCCCCCGATGGTCAAATGCATCCATAACTACAAAAAGGGGAATAGACATCCCAATAATATAAGTCGACTCAATACCTAGGGATCCTCTAGTAATAGTCTAGACTTGTCACAATTTCATTTGTGAACAACCATAGTTAGTCATATGGTTCAAATAACATTTATAATCAAAATGCATTTTCAAGTTTAACTGCTGGTAAGAATGAAAATCATAAAAATGAACTTATATACATTCTTTCAAGTAACCCACATAAATGTGCAAGTAAAATATCATTTTACTTCAAATAAGATGGAACCCATCGTTTCAGTTGAAAATGATCGGGAACCCTAAAATTTCCCAAAACTCAAGTTATGTCAAAAATGTAGTAAACTTAAATCCAAAACCATGGAGATATATAGGAGTTCAAAATGTAACCTTTGACATGTATAAAGTTTAGAAAATGATAGTAGGAACTCACCAAATAGGTTTTAGAAGAAAACCCGAAAAACCAGATATCGACCTCAGGGAGAAGATGAAGATTTCAATACTGAACCCTTACTTGAAACACTTAATAATAGCAAAATATGGAGGATTGAAGCTAACCAAGGAAGAAAATAAATGAAGAAATAGAGAGAGAGACTTGGGGAAAAGAGAAAGAGATATTTGTTTTCCAAGATATTTAGGCTAAAAACAACACTTAATACGGCCAGGGAGTTTCGCGGGTCGCGGCATAACTCGCCCCCTTACTCAAAGCCAAAACCCAACAGAGGGTTTCGCGGGTTGTGTCGCGGCTTGCAAGTCGCGGTGTAACTCGCGTAGTTCACTGTGGTTTGCCCAAAACCACCAAAATTCATATACTCAATTTGATACCAAACGCGGTGCTAACGACAAAATCTATACACAAAGAATACCAAGATTACAATACGAAAATTCGGGTGTTACAGAAACGCACAAATAAAAATCCACTACAGTTCACTCGGTAGGTGTACAAAGTGATCACCAATATCACGTATATAAAACTATTACAAAAACTCATTTGATCAATACTTACGTTAATAAAAACGGTAACAAAAGATGTGCAACAAAATTTTCAAACGGACTACCATGGTCCTAGCATGCATCAATTTATATTATGCATATGAAAATAATTTTCCGCACTATAGCATGTGAAATAAAAGTTTGTACAACTCCCAAAAGAGGATTTCACAACTTCAACTTTAAAATCTTTTCCTTTAAAAACACAAGACGTCGGAGGATAAAATCCCCAACAAGGCCCATATACGTCCGTTTATTTCCCCAAATTTAGCAACACGATAGGAACGTAAATAAATTTTAACTCGAGTTCAAATTTTAGGCAGCACAGATAAAACGCACTTGTCCAAAGCGGTAACTACAACGACATGTAAACCGATAATTCATTTAATACATTGCGTAAAACTTATTACAGCAAAGTCAACAATTGAAGCACGTTTAGATCAACAGTTCTATCTGAAGCAACATAAATATTTTATATGTTTACTCACACCAACAGTATAATTTAATCCAAATACAAATAGTATACAACGATTGACACTTGTATAAAGTCCAAAGATAAATTACATGATAATGAAACTTCCCCAACATAACATGTGGGATGACGAGACGCATAAGCAATCACCTTTCCCTCTTGCATTAGTACACACCCCAAACTCAACTTTGAAGCATCATTGTAGATCACGAATCATTACGATCCGTTGGGTAAAGCTAAAATGGGTGCACTACTCAGGCTTTCCTTCAGTTTACTAAACGCATTCTCATGAGCTTCTGACCACACGAACTTAACGTTTTTCCTAGTTAAGGCAGTTAATGGCGTGACTATCTGCGAGAAGTCCTGAATGAACTTCCGATAATAACTTACCAACCCAAGAAAACTCCTTAATTTCGACGGCGATTTCGGTGCTTCCCAACTTTTGATAGCCTCAATCTTCGCTGGGTCCACCTTGATTCCCTCTTCCGACACCACGTGTCCTAAGAATTGCACCTCTCTCAGCCAAAATTCGCACTTCGAGAATTTGGTGTACAACTTCTCGTGCTTAAGCAACTCCAACACTGATCGAAGGTGTTTCACGTGCTCGCTCATGGACCGTGAATAGATTAGTATGTCCTCAATGAAGACGATCACACACTTGTCCAAAAGTGGACTGCATACCCTATTCATCAGGTCCATAAATACAGCTGGAGTGTTAGTCAAGCCAAATGGCATGACTAAGAACTCATAATGTCCATACCTTGTACGAAATGCATTCTTGGGCACATGCTCCCCTCTCACCTTCAACTGATGATATCACGACCGCAGGTCTATCTTTGAAAAGTAACTTGCTCCTTGCAGCTGGTCGAACAAATCATCAATCATGGGAAGCGGGTACTTATTTTTTATCGTTACCTTGTTGAGCTCACGATAGTCTATGCACATTCGCATGGACCCGTTCTTCTTCTTGACGAACAACACTGGCGCTCCCCATGGTGAAGTGTTGGGACGTATGAAGCCCTTGTCAAGAAGCTCTTGCAACTGGGTCATCATTTCCTTCATCTCGGCCGGTGCTAAACGATAGGGTGCTCTTGCGATGGGTGTCGCTTCGGGTATCAGGTCTATTCAGAACTCTACTTGTCGATCTGGGGGTAGAGTGGAAAAGTCTTCCGGAAACACCTCCGGGTATTCATTTACTACCGGAACCGACTCCAACCCCTTCTTCTCCTTCTTAGCGTCTAAAACGTATGCTAAAAAACTCACACACCCCTTCAACAAACAACGCCTAGCCTTGATCATCGAGATCAAACATGACTTTCTATCCCGACGATCGCCATATACCACTACCTTCTCCTTATCTGACAAAGCTATACGGATCAACTTCTTATTGCATACTATATTGGCACCATTAGACGCTAACCAGTCCATCTCCACAATGACGTCAAATTCCCCCATACCCATCGGGTATAATCGCAACGGGAATAAATGACCATCGATGTCAATATTACACCCTTCATATACTTCCCCCACTAAGACTCGACTATCATCCGCTACTTCTAACTCAATTTCACACGCAATTTATGAACAAAGTTCGGCGACACAAACGAACGGTTTGCGCCCGAATCAAACAACACCTTAGCAAAATTCGAGTCTATAGGGAAAGTACCTGTCACCACATCCGGTGTTTCCACCGCCTCCTCTGCTGTCATGTTAAACGCCCTCGCTCTTGCTCGGTCGGGCTCCACCTTTCTTTCTCCTCCTTTTCCCCTAAAATTTCCGACATCCCCCTTCTTCAGTTTTGGACAATCTGATTTGATATGGTTTGGAGAACCACACTGTTAACAAGTCCTCGGTCCTTGACAGTCCCGAACCATGTGGCCCGCCTTCCCGCACTTAAAACAACCATCTCTGTCCAGCAAACACTCCCTCTTATGCATTCGATTACACTTGTTGCACTGCTTATTCTCAAACCTTGGTGTTGCCCGTTGCTCGGGTCTTGCAGGCTTTGCTCTCTTAGCATCACGCGTAGGTCCTTCCCACTTTCCCTTTTCAGTACTTCTTTCAGTCATTTGACGATTTTTGTCCTTTTCCATCATCTCTGCTGCATTGACGGCCGCTTGAAAGGTAGCAGGTTCTCTTGCAGATGCCAGCTCTCTAATGTTTCTCCTTAACCCGAACAAATATCTTTCTATCCATCGTTCCTCATTTAGCACGTATATCTCAGCAAATCGTGCCTTCTCCAAGAACTTAGTCGTATACTCCCTGAACGTCAACTCTCCTTGCTCCAAATTCAGAAATTTCTCCTCCAATCAAATTCGATCTACAGGTTAGACAAATTATTCAGAGGCGGAAGAAGAAATGCAAAATAGGATTGCGAAAGCACTCTGCTGGGCCAACACTGACACTTGAACCCTCGTTATCTCCGTGAAAGAGAGAAGTCGTGAAACCGCTGGGGAATCGAACCCGCATAGTTAGCTTGGAAGGCTAGTATCTTCCGCCACGTGAATTTCCTGAGAAATGAAGTCATAGGCACGTAGGTTCAAGGCCAGACTGCTTCTATTTCTACTATTCGTAAGCGAGCCCAGGCTTTCGGATTTTTTTATTCGTATCTTCAGAGCATATTGAATCGGTACATGAGTTGGGTTTAGAACGTCGTAAAGGGCGAAACTGTTATTTGAATCTGGCGACAAAAGTTTTCCAAGCCATTCCCTTAGCCGCTTTCGAACCCTTTCCTCCGGTCTCAGCCTCCCACCAAAACACGACATTGTCTTTTAGCATGGACAACGCAAACACTACCTTGTCCTCCTTAGCACACTTACTGGTGTCGAAGGCCAGCTCCTTCTCCCTAATCCACTTAATCACTACAACCGGATCACATTCTCCTTTGAAAACAGGAGGCTTGCACCCAACAAAGGATTTGTAGTTACATCCCTTCACCGTCGACGTCGTAGCAGCTAAAACCGGGGTCAATTGCGAGTGGCTGCCCACCCCAGTCACCGGCGGTTCAGACATCTCAAACGTGTCCTTCTCTTCACTCTTCTCCTTACTGGCCAATGCTTCTCTAGTCTGATGAGTCAATAAGGATTGCAGAGTTTCCTGTAACTTCCCCATTTCAATGGCGAAGGTCTCTTGAGTTACAAATGCTTGTGTTCGACCCCCACCTCGGCTCTTCGAACGGCCTCATCCTCTTACGGTAACGGAACTCTCTTGGAGCGAAAGTTCTTGCTCAGCTCCGACTTCCACACTCCTCGTTCGGCGTCCGACGCGCGTCGTCTTGTGCCTCCCAGACCCCTCCTCGGGTTCCTCCACTTGAGTGACTGCCTTCCGAGTCGTCTTTCCTTTCCCTTTAGGTCGGCCATGACCCTTTCCTCAAGTGACAGCCGGCTCAGGAGCGGCTACTGGTCCATCCACAATAACTTCGTTCACCGGTACTGCTTCAGCTACCGGCGCAAATCTACTCCTTGTTCCCCGCTCAGACATGCTTACTGAAAAGACGGAAACACGCAACATTTAATCCAACAGGCCCAACGTAACAAGGTAAATTAAGCACACACATGTACCTGTAAACATGCAATTACATTGGCAAGATGTAATTCCAAATTTACCTTACATGCTAGTCCTCACCACCTTATTAATCGATTCCCTACGGTCATCCTATTTCTCAGTTGTGTTATCTACTCCTCCCGTTTAAGTCTAGGCCCTTACGGTCACCTAGATCTCTTAAACTATGGCTCTGATACCAAATATAACAACCCAAACATCGAAAATCAAAATCAACATTTAATACATAATACGCCAAAAAAACGGCCCCAAGTCTACAGTGAAATCTTAAGGTTTGCGGATAAGCAACCTAATACACAACTGAGAATGAACGGAAAAATAAAACTAAATGGAGGTCTTCTATCACCACTTCATCTCACACCTTCTCCTTACCCTTGATGGATCCTCCTATCTCACGCCTGCCTAAAAAGGTTTTTAGGTTTGGAAAGCGAGGGTTAGACCGAAGGTCTAGTGAGTCTCCTCCAACAACAGTTCAACTAAAACAAATATTGAAAAGATTTATAATAAAATAAATCAGTTCAGTTATAAAAACACACCCAACTCGCAAACATGCTTCTGGCACACACTACCGTCACTCGAAAGTGACGGCGTGTCTTGCTCATATTGCCTTAAATGGGACACACCCCTCATTGGCATAAACGGGACACACACACACATCCGGTACGAGCACAGGCGGGACCCCCCCCCCCCCCCGACTTTGGCCATAATCATTCACAATAATGTATGCATACATTTAACCCACACATTGTATTAACCACATTTAAATAAATCTTGCAAATATAAATATCGGCATAATAATTAACTGCTTTAAATATAAATAACCAAATGCTCGCAACCACTTTGTTAGTAGGACATTTAGTTTAGAAAAAAAAACTCACCTTGGTCCTGGCGAAGCTTCCCTCTCAAACTTCTTTAAAAGAATCTAACGACAGATAGAAGCAAAATAAACATTGGGTTGAGTCCCGGATCAAAGACTCAGACGCACCCCCTACTCAACACATACCTAACCCGGGCTCCCCGACTCCCAGTCATGGTGCCGTCTCTCGGCACTTACCCTTCCCTGGGGTTCCCGCCTCCCGGGTCCCCCCGGCTTGCCGATTCCCGGCACTCCCTTTATCCCCGGGCTCCCCGCCTCCCAGGTTTGCCCGGGTGCCGACTCCCGACTCGCATCTTTCCCAGGGTTCCCCGTCTCCCGGGTCTGCCCGGGTGCCGTCTCCCGACCCCCACAACACCGGTCTCCCAGCTGATAAGTTGTTTTAAATAAGTTAGAATATAATGACTTGTCAAAAACTCCTTATCACCGACGCCAAACCAGTATAAGCATTTTTCTTTTTCCCATTGAAATACTAAAAAGTGCTTATTACCGGTACCACACCGAAACAAGTTAATAAACACTTTAAATAATCAATCCCAAACACCCCCTCAATGTTGTAATCTTCAAAATGAAAAAAAAAATCTAATGGAGTTGCATGTATTTTTCTATTACAGATTTTGAAGTTTCATTTTCTATTTTAGAGAAATTTTGAAGAATTTGTTGGAGATACTCTTAGGGGTCGTTTACAAAATACTTATGGTAAGCGCTTACCGGTAGCACTTACCTTACGGTCTTTAGCTATTGAGCATGGAAACTACCTAGAATATTACCTGGTAAGAGCCATAACAAGGACTGCAAGTCTTACCAAGTAAGTGAGGGAAATGACTATTATCTGGTAAGCGCTTACCGGGTTTAAGACACGTACCAACAATCAATCAAAACACGCCAAAATCAACACTATCATTTCCATGATAGGTCTCATTACCCATACTACCCCCATCGATCATCCCAACGATAGTAATCGAGTGTACCCATGCACCTATAAATTCATAATGGCATTGGCCAGATGCAATTCTGAATTTACCTTACATGAGAGTCCTCACTACCGTTGACACGACTCTCAATGATCTAGATTTCCTTAAGAGCTTCCTATATCTCAGTTGTGCCCCCTACTCCACAGTTTATGTAAAACCCTAAAAATTTGGGAAATTTTAAAGTTTGAAAATTCGGCAATATAACATTTGTATTTGGAGCTAATCACCCAAAATGGGTAAATGTGTACGCGTTTACAAAACCTGCATGAGATGCATGGGAAATCGACAACAAACTAATCTAAACCATTTCTATCTAGATTACATAGGTTGTCAACCCAATTCCAAAAATAATAAATTGTTTTAAACGCCAATACTCCAAATTATCTATCATCCAAAAATGCCCTCAAGAGACCACGCTCTTCACTCAACCCCTTGACGACCCGTCGCTAAGGGAACCTGTTATACACATCATTTGAGAAAAAGTGTTAGGTTTAAAGCCTAGTGAGAACAAACAGTTTATAATTTAAAGAAATATAGACAATTGTAATAAAAGGAAATCTTTGCAAGAGAGTTGAGTTTACAATTGAAATCTTTGCCACAAAAGGACTGTTCGGTCCAAAATTCATCTTGCGATGACAGGGGATTCCCGTTTTACCAAGGATTGTGGCGGAACACCGAGTAAGCCACAATCCGAGTTATGAACTAGATACTTGGAATCCATGGCTACGAACAACGCCAGTTCGTACTAAGATGTGGGGGAGGACACCTGAGGAAACCAAGTCATACTCGTTCACTAGGACTACATTATGATCCATGGGTAGTAACCGGTCCCACATAACCGTAACAAAGGGCCTCCGAGGATCAAATGCATCCATAGCTACAATGGGGAAAAACATCCCAAAATATAAGTCGACTCAATACCTAGGGACCCACTAGTAATAGTCTAGACTTGTCACAATTTCATTTGTCACTAACCAAAGCTAAACATATAGCTTCCAATAACATTTATTTCCAAAAATGCATTTCCAAGTTTAACTGTTGATAAGAATCAAAATCATAAAATGAGATCTTATGCATATTTTCAAGTACCTCACCAAAATGTGCAAGTAGTACAATGATTTACTACATATAAAATGAAACCCTTCCTTTTAGCAAAATGTAGCAAAAACCCTAAAATCTCCCAAAACTCAAGTTAGGTCAAAATGTAACAAATATGAATCCCAAAACCAAGGAGATATATAGGACTTTAAAATATATGTTTTGACATGTATAAGGTTTAGAAAATGGTAGTATGAACTCACAATATGGATCTTATTAAAACCCTAGATGAGAGGATGGTGAACTTGAGATGGTAGAATTCTTGAGATCTTCACTAGAGCAATAAATAACCTAGATGAGAAGTTAATAAACCACATTAGAGGTAGATGGAAGAGAAGTTAATGAAGAGGGGGAAATGAAGAAGAAACCTTACCAAAATGGTCTGGAAGGAACGTGAGGAAGCAACCCCAAAATCATATAAATGAAATAAATTTCGGAGCTGACTGATTTAAGGCCCAGACCCCGCTCGCGATTATGCCCGGCGATAGTGACATTGTCACTATCGCGAGGGCACTCTCGCGGGGATTGTACCGCGGGTGGTACTCCCCCGGCGATTGTGCCACGCGATAGTGACACATGTCACTATCGCGAGTCACTCTCGTGCCACTCGTACTGAGCCCAAAAAAAGGCCAAAATTCGAGATTCTCGCATGGGTCGACTTAAGGTTCTAAAGTACAACAAACTTCACCCAAAAATATAAACGGAAGACGAAGAAATGACCAACGAATGACAGAAACTTACTTTGCGAAAATATCGAGTGTTACAGTTTAAGTTTAGGCCCATCTGGTCACCTTATAAATCTCTTAAACTATGGCTCTGATACCAATTGTAACAACCCAAACTCGCGGAAATAACGCATAATCGACTCTAACATAAAACAATGCCAAACGGCCACAAATGAAACAATTCGCATATCAAGGTTTGCGGAAACAACCTATTACACAACTGAGATTTAATACAGAATAAACTAAATCCGGGATCTCTCAACAATCTTCTCCTACTCCATGCTTCTCACCTACAACTTCTCTTTGCCCTTGCGAGAACCCTCTGTCGGGTACTTTCCTGAAAAGGTTTTTAGTTTTGAAAAGAGCGGGGGTTAGACCGAAAGGTCTAGTGAGTTCCCTCTAATACAGTTCACGCCAAATCCACATAAAAGATTTATCGGAATATAAACCAATTCAACTTTTAAAACAAAACATCACACTCACAAATCACGCTTTTGGCACACACTAAAGTCACACGTAGGTGACAACGTGTCTGGATCACACTGCCTTATTCTGGGACACCCCCCCCCCCCATTGGCATAAACGAGACACCCTCCCCCCCCCCCCCGGTATGAGCGCAGGCGGGACAAACCCCCGACTTAGGCCATACTCGCCAACTATAATGTATGCATACATTTTTAAATGACAATGTCAACATAAACCACATCAAATAAATCTCGCATATATATAAAAGCATGCGCAACAATGAAATGCTTTAAATTTGAACTTTCACATACTTTGAACCGCTTAACATTTAAAATGTTTGGTTAGAGAACTCACCTGTTGCCTTATGCTATTCTCCTCACCAATGAGATTGCCCGGTTCAGATTCCTAAAACATAAGATGGTACCGATCGGTGAGTCACACGGTTACTCTCGAAACTTAAGGAATCACATAATCAACTCTTCTAGGAGAATGGTCTATAATTCCTTTGGAAATCCCTCGAAGAAAAGGTCCAGCATCGCCGCTAGGGAATTTCCCGAATTCGCTCGGTTGGGACTCTCCCGGGGTCACCCGGACCGAACATGACTGGGATCTCCCGGTGTCATCACTCCCGAGGTCGCACGGATTCCATCTTCCCGGGGTCGCCTGGGTTCCAACTTCCCGGGGTCACCCGACTGCACAAGCCCGGGATCCCCTGGTTCCCCAAGCGCCCAGGATCGCCCGGCTAGAACAAGCTCGGGGTCACCCGGTGGTGGTCTCCAACAGAGCCTCCATCGGCGGAGGTCGCAACTAGGGGTTTTCCCCCGCCGCTGTGAGCATCGAATCCCTCGGCCTAAAGGTGGTTGGGGTTGATTTATCAAACAACAACTCCTTCAAACCAACACTTCCCTCCTCTCGATCGATGTTAATCGTGAAATCACTGGGGTTTAACCCCTCTTTCCCAAATCGCTCGATAAAGAAAAACCCTTAAATTCCACATCCTCTTATTTACATAAAACTTGGTTTTACTCAGATACAATCTAAACAATGCACAAAAGCCTCACTATCCCAAACAAAACAACAAGAGGAATAGCTATGAACTTACCTTAAATGGCAATTGCAAGAATCCCTTTGATGTTCCTTCTCCTTTCACTTCTTCCAATATCCCAAAAGTTCACATAGCCTTCTCCCTGGATTCTCAGTAGCCGCCAACAATAGGAAAATGAGAGGAGATAGTAGGGTTAACCCCTTTTACCCATTTACAACTAGCCCTTCTAACTTTGGGTTTTTGGCAACTGCTCACCTCAACTCTACACTTAATCGAAATGAACACGGTTATTACATGTGTTGTCTGTCATACCGTTGTTTCTACCTATTCCTTGAATATGATTGATTCACGAATGCTACTAGTGTGGGAGTAATCCTGGTCAGGGAACGATTAGCTACACAAATGGGAATCCTAGATCACACATCTATCCGTATATTGGAACGGATAAATTTGAACATCACACCTAGGGTCTTTGATAATGGTGGTATCTACTCATATGGTCATGTTATATTCAGAAGAATAAAATAAAATTTTCTTTTGTAGAGATGGCAACAACGGGTATCTTATTCTTTTTAATTTGACATCCATACAAATACATGCTCCTTTTCAATCTTAAACCCGATTTTCAAATTTCAATTACGAGTATATTCATACAATATATTATACAACACTCACAATTTATTAATACGTTTTAACTTTATAAAACTAACTCATTATCAATTGATAAACGTATTCATATACAAAACCCTACTAATAGAACAAAAGTCTATAAAACAGCTCATATTTTCTCTCTCTCTCTCTCAAAACCACATAAATTTGTAAAAATAATTGAGAAAAAACAAAATAAAAGTGTACTATAGTGCATTGCACAAATATAAATCAAAAAACCTTAAATATGAGCTCAAAAGTTTTATAAATATAATATTTTAAAATTTGTAGTTGTTTCTTTTACCATTTAAAGATTTTGTAGTTAAATATTATGTGATTTTGGTAGTGGAATTGTGAATAGATGTGATTGCCTATATCTTTAAGATGTGGACTCAGAATGGATTATTACTCTTTCCTTCTTCCATGTATCTCTTCTCTTATCCACAAAAGAGACTCCAATTAAATTCTCTTTTTGAATAAAAGTCATAAATATTTTGAAATTAACTATTTCATGTATTATTTATAATGAGGGAGGTTTAGGGAAAAACTCCAAAAACATGAAAAACTAAGAAACAGTCTGGTAACCGTTTATCTGAATGTGCACCTGTGCCAATACAGGTAATTGAAGCTATTTTTGTTTTTGTTTTTATGCATGTGTACATTATGCAAATGTGTATATGCATGTGTGCATGTTACAAATTAATTTTATGCACATGTGCATCCCGTTCAGATGAACGGCTACCAAAGTATTCCTCCGTTTTTTGTTTTTGTTTTTTGCGGTTTTCCCTTGAACATGACCCTATTTATAATTGTGACTGTATTTGTGTTATGCAGTGTAATATATCTTTATTTTGTCTTTTGTGAATTTTATTTATGGATTTATATGGTTTTAAAAGAAATATAGGAAAAAATGGAGCGTTTTTTAAGCTGAAGTTTTTAACTCTTTTTATAAGCACGAACCACACTTAATATTTTGTTACTTAGAATATATTTTCATACTTTTGTTTTTATTTCAGCCAAAAATATATTTAATGTTTTATGGATATTAAGAGTTTTGATAGTATGAATATGTATATAGTAGTAGTGTACCCGCGCAATGCGGCGGGAGATAAAAATGAACATACGTGAACAAAAATGGAAAATATGAATACGCATTTACAAGAGCGTGAAAGTAGGTACAAGAAAATTTGTGCCATTGATGTAAAAGAAAGCTTTGAGAATATATGAAATCGATAAAATTACTTTCAAAAGAGTACTTGAGGAGAGAAATGAGTACTTGTCAGGAAACCAAAGGCATCAAAATGAAATATCCACCTTTCTTGCAATAGGTAATCTATCTGATAGGTAATAATTTCAAATGCTTGAGTGCATTCATATCCACCTTTCTTGCAGGTAATCTATCCAATAGGTAACCCATCGTTCCCACCCTTCTTCGCATAAGTAAAAATTTTAGAGGCTTCAAGCAACAAGGATAAGCCCTAGCCTCTATTTCAAAACTTCAAGTTGCAATTTACAATGAAATCTTTGACAACTATCTGAAAAAATAAAAAACACAATTATATATTGTTTAAATGAGACGATTACAAATTGTTCTTGTATTTGGCTTCTTAACCTAACATCATATTGAATCACTTTCATCAAATTGTTCTTGTATTTGGCTTCTTAACCTAAAAGGTAAAAATTTCAAGGCTTCACCACCACCCTACTACCACCGCTATCTCTGGTGCCACAACCTGGTTCAAGTATACATCCAAGCCAGTTCTATAAATTATCGTTTCTGCTTTCCCCATGATGAATCACTTTCATCAAACAACTTTTCCCTTTTGAATTTTCAAAATTTATCACTTGTTAATAAAAATAAAGTTGCCAACACCAAATCATCGTTGCTATAAGAAATCCAAAAATCCAGTATACATGACCACATTAGAAATCCAAAAATTAAGAAACCCTAACTCAATGGAAACATACATATAGAACACAATAGAAAAAAAAATTACATTTCAAATTCATCCAATTATCTAACATTTTCATGTATCTAGAAACAGAGTAGATAGAAGAAACATGGAAGAAGAGAGTAATTAACTTGCCTCTAAGGAGTGGTATGGAAGAGAATACAGCCTAATCGTTTGAAATGTTGGAATTTGTCAAACTCCACGTTGCTTATCTCCTTGATCTCAGGAATAAAGTCCTAGTCTTTAGGGTGGTTTGTTTTGTTTTTCTTAGTTGTTTACTGCTGTTTGTTTGTGTGGGTCTTTTTGTAAGGCTTATATATAGCCAACATTTCTTCAATAAAACTAATTTGAGTTTGGTGTGCTCAATTCCTCTGTTTACTGTTTTTGCAAAGCTCCTTTACATTTTGTATCAGAGCCAGGTTGGTTAACAGCAACTCTCTAGTGATCAAGCATAGCAAGGATGAGTATTGAAGATAAAACCCTTTCGATAATTCCACGATTCGATGGCCACTATGATCATTGGGCTGAATTGATGGAAAATTTTCTAAGGGCAAAGGGTCTATGGAGCTGTGTGGAGCATGGAGTTGTGGCACGAGCAGGGGTGACGTTGGAAGATGCAAAAAACAAGGATCATCAGGTCAAACATTACCTTTTTCAAGCCATTGATCGGACTGTATTCCAACAGATCCTGGATCGTCGTACCGCAAAAATAGTATGGGATTCAATGAAACTGAAGTTTGGAGGTAGTGCTAAGGTGAAGAAATCACTACTTAACTCTTTAAGAAGAGAGTTTGAAATTCTCGTCATGAAGAACGACGAAATAGTAACAGACTACTTCGCACGCGTGATGACTGTTGCCAACCAGATGAGAAGCAATGGTGAAACTCTGTCGGATCGTAAGATCGTGGAGAAGATATTGCGAACTCTTACAGAGAGGTTCACCTACGTGGTTGTGTCTATAGAGGAATCTAAGGATACCGACAACATGACCGTTGATGAACTACAAAGCACACTTGTGGTTCATGAGCAAAAATTTCGAAAGGTGAGCAACGAAGGTGAGGATCAAGTCCTAAAGGTAGAAAGTCGGTTCGGGGCCAGAGGAAGAGGAAGAGCAATGGTTCAAAGGGGAAGAGGAAGAGCAATGATTCCAAGAGGAAGGGGACAAACACGTGGCGGAGCAACTTTCAACAGGGGACGTGGTGGTGTAGCATTCAGCAAGGCAACTGTTGAGTGTTATAAATGCCATAACCTATGACACTTCCATTATGAGTGTCCTACATGGGGTAAAGAAGCCAACTATGTCGAACAAGAAGAAGAGATAGAAGAAGATGACGAGATGGTATTAATGGCACATGTGGAGTCGTATGAAGACAAAAGGAGTAATGTGTGGTTTGTTGATTCTGGGTGTTCAAATCATATGTGCGGCGACTCTGGTATGTTTTCGAACTTGGACACTAGTTTTTCTCACTTTGTTAAGCTTGGAAATGATACTAAAATGTTGGTGAGAGGAAAAGGAGTAGTGACGATAGTGCTAAATGGTATCACCTATACCATCTGTGATGTTTATTATGTGCCCGAGCTTAAAAACAATCTTCTTAGTGTCGGCCAACTCCAAGAACGAGGTGTAGCAGTACTCTTCCAAGATGGTGTGTGCAACTTATTTCATCCTACCAAAGGAAAGATGGCTGAATCTGTGATGAGCATAAACAAAATGTTTGTGATATTGGCGGAGATCGCAACATCGGAGAAAAGGGACGAGTGCCATCAAATCAGCACCATAGATCAATCTCGACTCTGGCATCATCGTTTCGGTCACCTTAGCTACAAAGGATTGTGTATGTTACATTCCAAGAAAATGGTACTAGACTTACCAGACATTGCAGCACCAAATGACTTATGTGAAGCATGTATGAAAGGAAAACAACATCGCACACCAATTCCCAAAGCAAGTCGATGGCGAGCATCGGAGAGGTTGCAACTAGTTCATGCAGATCTGTGTGGACCCATAACACCAATATCGAGCAGTGAAAAGAGGTATTTGTTATGCTTTATTGATGATTTTTCTCAAAAAACATGGATTTATTTCCTTTCACAAAAGGATGAAGTCTTTCTTTATTTTAAGAGGTTCAAGACTCTGGTTGAAAAGGAGACAGGTTCATATATTAAATGCCTTAGAACAGATCGAGGGGGCGAATTTAATTCTACTGAGTTTAATGACTTCTGTAGAAAACAGGGAATAAGGAGACAACTTACTACTTCATACACTCCGCAACAAAACGGAGTGGCTGAACGTAAGAACCGTACAGTTATGAACACGGTTAGAGCTGTGCTTTCTGAAAAAGGGGTCCCCAAATTCTTTTGGCCAGAAGCAGCAAGGTGGACGATTCATGTCTTAAATCGCTCACCTACGTTCGTTGTGAAGGACAGGACTCCAGAAGAAGCATGGACCGGTAGAAAGCCATCGGTGGGACACTTTCGAGTTTTCGGCTGTGTGGGTTATGTTCATATTCCGGATGCCACGAGGATTAAGTTGGACGACAAGAGCGTAAAATGTGTCCTACTTGGTTACAGCGAGCAATCTAAGGCTTACAAGATGTACGACCCAATAGCAGAAAAGGTACACATCAGCCGAGATGTAGCATTTGAAGAAGGCATCGGATGGAATTGGGAGACTAAAGGTGAAAAGAAGCAGATGGCAGATCCTGATTGGGAAAATCGTACTGAAGAAATGACTGCAAACGAAATGAACGAGGCTGCAGTAGCTGGAAGTAGTGGTGCAAATGAGGTAATACCGGCCACCGAAGAAGGTTCAACATCAAGGGAGGGTAGAGTACGAAATCCTCCAGCATGGGTAACTGACTATGTGTCTGGCGAGGGTTTATCTGAAGATGAGGAGGTCAACATGGCTCTAATGGTGAATAAGGATCCAGAGACTTTTGAGGAGGCGGTTCAAGAGGCTGTATGGAGAAAAACTATGAATAGTGAAATGGATTCTATCAATAGAAATCATACATGGAGCTTAGTTAAATTACCCACTGGAGCCAAGAAATTAGGTGTAAGGTGGGTGTACAAGACTAAGCTGGATGAGAATGGGAACATAAACAAGCACAAAGCAAGGTTGGTTGTAAAAGGCTACACTCAGAGATATGGGATCGACTACTCGGAAGTATATGCTCCAGTGGCAAGAATGGATACCGTAAGATTAATTATAGCTTTGGCTGCTCAAAGAGGGTGGAAACTTCATCAGTTAGATGTAAAATCTGCCTTCTTATATGGAGAGTTAGAGGAGGATGTTTATGTTGAGCAACCAAAAGGGTACGAGAAGAAAGGAAGTGAAGACTTGGCATGTAAGCTACATAAGGCCCTATACGGTCTAAAACAAGCACCAAGAGCTTGGTTTAGCCGGATAGAATCTTATTTTCTCAAGGAGTTTTTTGTATGCAGCCCAAGCGAACAAACTCTATTTGTGAAGAGCAAGGGAGATAGCATTCTAATTGTAAGTGTTTACGTAGACGATTTACTCTTTACTAGTAATAACGATGAGATGCTTACATGTTTTAAGTGCTCTATGAAAAAGGAGTTTGAAATGACGGATCTAGGAGAACTGAAATTCTTCTTGGGAATAGAAGTTCTACAAGGATCAAAAGGAGTTTTTATCTCCCAAAGAAAGTATGCATCAGAAGTTTTGTCTCGTTTTGGCATGGCAAACAGCAATGTTGTTCATAATACGATTGTTCCTGGTCATAAAGTGCACAAGGATATGGATGGAGAAAAAGTGGATGCAACACTTTTCAAACAAATGGTTGGCAGCTTGATGTACCTCACAGCGACTCGACCCGATTTGATGTTTGTCGTTTGTCTCATAAGCCGCTATATGTCTAACCCCACACAAATGCATTTTGCCATCGCAAAAAGGATACTAAGATATCTCCAAGGAACGGTAGATTTTGGAGTATTTTACAAAAAAGGAGGAGCAAGTGATCTGGTAGGGTATACTGATAGTGATTATGCAGGAGACTTTGAAGACAGCAAGAGCACTTCAGGTTATGTCTTCATGCTCAGTGGTGGTGTAATAGCCTGGTCCTCACGAAAGCAACCCATAGTTACATTATCTAGTACAGAAGCAGAATTCGTTGCAGCTGTGGGGTGTGCTTGTCAAGCCATATGGTTGAGAAAAGTCTTGAAAGAAATTAATCATGAGCAGACAAATGGAACGATAATTAGGTGTGACAATACTTCCGCTATTAAGTTGTCCGTGAATGTTGTATTCCATGGAAGAACCAAGCACATAAGAGTGCGATATCATTTTCTTCGTGATCTCACCAAAGAAGGGGCCATTCAGCTGCTGTTCTGTGGGTCTCGAGACCAACTTGCTGATCTGATGACCAAAGCTCTAAAATTGGAAGTTTTTCAGAAACTTCGCAGGGAATTGGGAGTGTGCAGTGTTCAAGAAATGAACTAATTGCTTCTTGGCAATGAGATCAAGGGAGGGAATGTTGGAATTTGTCAAACTCCACGTTGCTTATCTCCTTGATCTCAGGAATAAAGTCCTAGTCTTTAGGGTGGTTTGTTTTGTTTTTCTTAGCTGTTTACTGTTGTTTGTTTGTGTGGGTCTTTTTGTAAGGCTTATATATAGCCAACATTTCTTCAATAAAACTAATTTGAGTTTGGTGTGCTCAATTCCTCTGTTTACTGTTTTTGCAAAGCTCCTTTACAGCCTAATCGTTTGAAGAGTTGTTTGCGTTGCTCGTTTGTTTTCTGGTTTCTTCGTGGTGGGTTATATGCAAGGAGAAGTCTTGGGAGCAGATAAGGTAAGTAGCAGGTAGAAGGTAGAACATTTCAGGAAGAAAGTGTCTGAAATTTTCCAAATGGGTATGGTCTCAGAAGTGAAGAGGTAGAAGGGAAGGTCAAAAAAGTATGGCATCTGACGTGAATAGGTAGAAGAAAGGACATTTTTCTAGTAATAAGATTATATGCTTTGAGTGTTTGTATCTCATGCTTTACAACTTATAATTAAGAGTTTTTTGAATTTCATGCTTAAATTTGTAGTACTTTGTGCTTTAAGACTTGTCTTTAAGACATTCGGTGTAAATGTATATTAATGTAGTATAGATTGTTGTATATGTATAGCAACAAATGTTGTTGTTATTATATTTTAGTTATAATTTTGGATAAAATGTTATTTTATCTTACACCTGTATTATTTCCTTTCTGTTCCCAAAGAAAAATCTAAGGACGCGTTTGGTTTGCGGGATTGGAATGGATTTGGATTTCAAATCCATTCCAATCCTGCGTTTGGTTTGCAGGAAAGGATTTCGTTGACCGGATTTCAAATCCGTTGACCATTTTAAAATCCCTCATATGATGGATTTGGAAATCCTTGGCATTGGGCCTGGATTTGAAATCCAAATCTGATGGATTTTAAAGCGTGATCCATACTTCAAATTGTATCGATCCAAATTCGACGTTTACCAATAAAAATAAATTCTTTATAAAACAAACAAATAATAATAAAAAAAACTCAATCCAAATCCTACAAACCAAGCAAGACTTGTAAAGAAATGGATTTGAAATCCAAACCAGGCAAGACTTGTAAAGGAATGGATTTGAAATCCATTCCAAATCCTACAAACCAAACACACGAAGTGATTTCAAATCCCCCCAAATCCAAATCCCTCCTTGAAATCCAATCCATTCCGTTCCAATCCCGCAAACCAAACGCGCCCTAATAGTATTATACGTGTATAAGTTAGAGCACAATAAACTTCCCAAAAGCGACTAAAAGCAAGGCACTTCTATGTTTATGCATATGGACCAGAATACCCGACCTAGTATGGCTTGATCATGTGCATGTGGTCTCGAGCCATGACTCGACCAAAAACATGAATATTATTATGGTCCCACCTAGAGTGGACCCAGGGCCATCCCTGGGGGAGGGCGGGTTGGGCGTACGTCCAGGGCCCAAACAAAATAGGGGCCCAATTTTTTTTTAGTATATACTATATATTAGTAGTTAAAAAAATTGTAAATAAAAAAACAAAAAAATTAATATATAATAAGACCCAAAAAGAATTTAACATTATATTAAGGGCATAAATATGTATTAATTAGTTAATAACATTGGAGAATAAAAATTGTAAAAAGTTATTTAGTCTTTCATTTTATAGTATTGCTTATTGTTTCTTTAATGTTTTTTTATCTACTACTAATATCTAAAAACTATTTTTGCTTATAATCCTTAATATAAACTCCATTACTCATCTTCTACATACTTTTTTCATTATTCCATCCGCATGAATTTCATTATTGTGTTAGAATGTAGTAGATTTCTTGTTATTAACTAATAAAACTTCTACATTTTTTAAAACAATTACCAAACTATATGAGACGACCCAACATATATCTATATTTAGGATTTCAAAGATACTTTTTTTTCCATACATTATTGACTCTTTATTATATAATATTGGATGCATGAATCTTAAGTACTCTCTTATCTCTAAAACAAGAATAAGATTTCAAACTATAACCAACATGGACTTTTGATTCTAAGATTGATGGTTTTTAAAAAGTTTGTTTCATCCCCTAAAAGTTTAAAATGATGATGGAAAACATAACATCAGGTAATATGTGGAATGTCTACTGATTTATATTAATTTACTTAAACTGTTACCCCGAATGGTCAACATAGTGACGTCAAATGATTTCAATCTATATATTAAAGGTATATCATAAAAAAAAAGGTTTGCTGGCGCGGACCTATGGCCACGTGGCCCACTTTTGTGGGCCCTACATATCCTAGCCTCATGGATATGCACCGTAAAAGTCCCCCTGTCCCCCCCCCCCCCCCCCCGAGACTCGAACTCTTGAGTTCAAAGCCCCTGAAGGAGCGTTTACGGGGTAAGGCTGGCCACCAGGCCAAGGCCTGATAGTTAAAGGTATATCATAAGATGCCTTTGATGGTGGAACTGATTGACGATGTTATGTAAAAATGATATGGTAGATAATATTAATTTAGAAATAATTATTGATTGATCTTGCGCTAGGAATACCGGGAAATCGGTTTTATATGAATTATTAGTATTTTTTGAATTCAATGTTATTTTGATGACATAAAGAATATATTGAAAATAATTTCGTAGTTATCAAGGGCCCATTTTTACATCTCGCCCAGGGCCTAAAAAATGTCAGGATCGGGCCTGAGTGGACCTGTATAGAGAGAATAGGTTCACGTGTTCCCAACCCATCATTACAACGCAGTGGAAATTTTTTAAGGGACTTGAAAGGTGCATCCGCTTTATTTCTTGTGTGTCCTTATATTTCTTGAAACTAGAAGTTTGTGGTGGCAAGGTTGGTGCACGTTGCAGTATTAAAGTTTGCCCTTAAAAGGGTGCAGGTTCAAATTTTGTTTTTGGAAAATTTCTCTAATTTTCAGCTTTTAATTTATTTATTTTTTGAAAGTAAAGACAACGACAAGGGTCGAACAAGGGATCTCTCCTTGCAGATACAAGAAACTAGCCAACAGATTTGTGATGATTTTTACGAAGTTTGTAATAGATTTTTTTTTTCATAGTCAAATAGTATCATTACTTTGAAAAAATTTATGAGTTCGTCTGTAGATCCAATATCAACTGGACTTTAACCATTTTTACCCTGTATGTGTTAAAACTCACAGATAAAATATGGGTCAAGCCGAAGTTGTACACAATTGTAGAATATTTGAAAGAAACGACATTATTCACGTAGTTGTTGACCAAGAAAATGTTCTAAGTTTTGACCATTTTTACTTTCACCTGTTTTAATGCACAAAAAGTAGTTAACAACCAATTTTCACCCGTTAAAAAAACCAGTTTTATAGGACGTCAGATATATCTCAATGTCTTAATATATTATTTTATAGTACCAAATAATGGTGCATCGTACATAAAGATGTTACAATAGAAAGTTAGTACATATTTGAGCATCATAACAAGTTTTTTAAAACACTTTTAAAATAAAATGTCATAATTTTTTTTATAGAATCCTTTTGAGAAATGTCCAGTTAACACATATTTTTATAGAACGCTTATTTTTATAAAACATCCTTTTTTAAGGAATGTCATATTTATGCAGGGTATGATAATCAAACCAAAAATTAAAAAGTCTAAACAGAAAATGGGGAAAAAAGCATAAAAAAGAAAACGCATATTTAAACGATGTTTTTGGCTTCAAAAATCTCATAGGGTCGTCCGGGTCCTACCCAAGGCGTGCTACTTGTTCTAAGCTTCAATTTAGCGTGTCGTGAGCCTGAAACGTAGACCCATAGGAAAAGCTAAGCACGTTTAAGCACGACATCCCCTGTTGGCCCAATCATGAGCTTCCAAAAACATTAAGGCCCGGTTTTCCACACTTAGGCCCACATCACATATAAAAAGACTAGTACAAAAGCGCTTACCGAGTAAATTGTTGCATATGATACCGTTTTGATGAACTAGAATCTTATCCGATAAGTAGGTGATAGTGTTGAATTTGCCGGGGTAAACGTTTGGTAATAGAAAACTTGTTAAAATGTCATTCATGGGATTCCAGTTATTATAACACATCTACATAGAAAACACAGTTCATTGATATTATAAAACTTAAGTCTTAAAGCACTCTATTAGAACTATTATACATATCTGCCGTCTTATAAAGCTGATTTTGTTGTCGTGCATTTTACACAATTGTATCTAACAACTTTATTTACATACAATAGCAATTGCAAAACGTACCAGCTTTTTTCTCGAACGCAAGATAACCGAATCACGGGTTTCCACCCAAGGCTTTCTCTAAAAAATATTTCTGTTTTGCCGTAAGCGTTGTTGGGTACTTGACATCGAACTTGATTACGAGATTTCCCTTCTTCATAGGCTCCTTTGAAACGGCATTCCTTCATTAGGATATATCAACTCGTAGCCTGGTTTAACGATCTCCGTTACGGGGATCATGAGAATCCTTCCATCCAAAGTGGTCAGTTCGATGGTCTTTCCGGCGAGTGCCTCAAGAAGCAGTATCTTCCGATTAATAATCAAGTCGTTACCTTCTCTCGTAAAAACACCATGAGGTTTTTCATCGATTACAAAGATCAGATCGGCCGTTACAAAACCGGGTTCAAAGTTACCCTTCTCTACGAAAGTAATCTTTGTACCCTTCTTCCAACCCGGCTTTATATCAATAGTTATGGTCTCCTCGATGGTTTGAATCTGACTGCAACAAAATCAATATAAAAATAACGAGAATTATAGTATCAGTGCAAGGGAAGAACGAATGTTGATTGATGTTGGATCATATGAGCATAGACTGCATAGTCAAATGGCAATGCACCTCATATTTTACTAAGCATAATAAACCAAACAAAACGTGCGTAGAATATCCCACCGAGAGGTGGGGTCAGGGGAGATGTACGGAGACCTGACCTCTACCCAAAAGAGTAGAGCAGATGTTTTCGTGAAAACACTAATTAAATATGAGTAAGCAATAGGAATACAAACGGAAGGAGATAAAGCCAGATATCGTTAAATTTGAACTAGAAAAGTTAGGTATGATCTATCTAATATGAACTAGAAACAAATGTCCAATTTTAAATGTGTCTACTTTCCGATTTTAGCCTTGATTATGAGATGAAGAGATTCATTAGTCCCTCTATTATTAAGGGCAAAATAGTAATTTTAAACAATTAAAACCGTGTTTTTTTCATTGTGGACATTTATTTTGGGACCTAAAAGTGGTGAGAAATAAGTATTACACATCGGATATTCTATACCGATGCATATAATATGGACATGGCCTCGCAGCTTAGGTAGCTAACAGAGTTACAAGTATTTCGTAACGAAAAAGAAAACAACGAAAGCAATCTATGTGCGAATTAAACCAAACCAAACCAAACGTACCCAAAAATCCTACTCTAGGCTCACGGAAGTGTGCGCAGACCATAACTGTTGAAAAAAACAATGTGCAAAATCAAATTGATCCTTCAGTGTTCACGCGTGAATTGAAAGTTCAATTGCAATGCAACAAAGTAAAGAGTTTTAAGGACACCCTTTTTCACTGTGAGTCTACGAGTCGCAAAGCCCCATGATTTGATGCAGTTAATTGGACCAATCACCAACAACAGTAACGATCGGCTAAATGCAAAGTAGATGTAAAGAAAACGAGTGGCAACGCGGCAAAGAAGGCAGTAGCAGAAACGGCAACAACACATCAGAGAAAGAACGACGGAGAGTAGTTTTCAGTGTATTTAGAATTAACTTTGATATTAAATTGCCTCTGGATTTATACTCACAAAACCAATCAGATTAATTTGATATTAATCTGAAAACAACCCCATAAACATATGACTTCCTCCTTAAAACTCGTCAAACACGACAAGGGCACGTTTGTTAGCAGCTTAATGGGACTCACAGCTTGTTCCATCAGCATACATGACTGTTTGGTAGTGGCTTAACGATATACAAAATGGTTTATTCATTAAGCTTAAAAGAGAGCTTCATGCAGAAAGCCAAGTTTTTTTCCAAACCTGTCCCCACCAATTAAAAAACATGCTCCTT